>CM072806.1:31360000-32560000 GCA_037013495.1 Hippophae tibetana
ACCTAGAATCTATATTTCCTTGAATGTAACAAATGTAAATTAAAATGAAAGATAAAGAAGAGAAAAATTACCCATTTGCTAGCTCGATGTAATCAAGTAGTCATGTAGAATGCATCCATCATCTCAACATTTTAACGAGATAGATAGATTGTTGTATACTTCTTATGCATAATAACAAATAATTATAAATTTAATAATTCAAGATAAATCAAACATGGTTTTACAAAAATAGGAAATAAAATAAAAATAAAACAAAATACATTAAATGAAAAAAAAACATAATTAAAAATAAAAGACAAAAATAAAAGTGCATAAAAATTAAAATTAAAACAAATATTGGAGCTCATTATTTGGGATGAGAGAAAATTGGGATTGAGGAAGAAGAAAAGAAAACTTGTATGGATCTGATTTAAAACGTGTTTTCTAGAGTTTTAGAGTAAAAAATCATCGCAATAAAAATAAAACCCAACGTATTCAAATAGGGACCCGTGTGCATATATGTTTTCCTTCAACCATTTGTATCCTAAGTGCTTTATGGTGCAGTGAGTACAAAAACCATGCTGTAAAGTACTAAATAAAATCAAATAACACAAACAAATAGCAAATGGAATAAAATAAATAAAAAATAACAAAAAGAAATAAGAATAAAATAATATAATATAATATAATAAATAAAAATAAAATAGTAAAAAAATGAAAGAAATAAGTACAATATATGATACAAATAATTCATTATACAATTATATAAGTTAAATAAAAAATTACAACATAAAATATATGATACAAATAATACAAGTTAAATACAAGAAGTTAGTAAAATATACATTACATCAAAAAAGTTGGTATACAGCAATACTAAAAAAATAATTTACAAAAGTAAAAAAATAAAGTTAATAAATAAAGAAAATAAAATACAATAAAAAAATTAAGTTAAAGTTAGAAACTCAAAATCATTACACAAAAATACTAAAAAGAAAATTCTGAAATTAAATAAACTAGCAAAATCAAACAACAAAAGAAAGTTAAAATAATTTTTTTACATCTTCTTTTAGCATCTTTAAAATTTTCCAACAATATTTTTGAAATTTCTATATATATTTTTTAATTTTTAAAAAATATCTAAAGTTAATTAGTAACCATGATTTTTTTAATTTTCAA
This sequence comes from Hippophae tibetana, assembly GCA_037013495.1. Taxonomy (NCBI): domain Eukaryota; kingdom Viridiplantae; phylum Streptophyta; class Magnoliopsida; order Rosales; family Elaeagnaceae; genus Hippophae; species Hippophae tibetana. The sequence continues at coordinate 31,361,159 of CM072806.1, forward strand.
ATTTTTTAATTTTAAAAAAACTAAAGTCTATTAATAACCTAGATATTGTTTTTTTATTTTCAAAATTTTTAAAATTTTTTCATTTAAAAATATTTTAAGTCAATTAATAATCAAGTTTTTTATTTCATTTTTCAAAAATTTGACTTTTTTAAAAACATAAATTGAAACAGAAATTTAGGCATGAATTTAGATTTTTTTATTTCTTTATTTTAAAGAAATGTAAAAAATATTTATTTAAAAATATCTAAATCAATTAATGATCTAGATATTTTTTATTTTATGATTTTCAAAGATTTTTGAATTTTCTTGTAATTTAGGCATAAATTTTGACAATTTATTTTTTTGAAATTGATATTTTTTTATTTTAAAATTAAAAAACTCATAAATGACTCAAATAAATAACAAATAGAAAAATCACGAATTTTCAAAAAAAAAAAACACAAAAAAAAATCTCAAAAAAAAAAAAATTATGAAAAATAACTATTTAGGAAACAAATAAATAATTTAAAATTATAATTCCCCAAAAACGATCCCAAAACTTGATGCCAAAAAACTTGATAATCAAATTTTATATTTATAAAAAGCTCACAAGTGCATAAATAACTTGTAGTAAGCGACAAGTATATTTTAGAGATTATCTTCTAAAGAATTACGGTAGTTTTAAAATATATATTTCTAATAAAGTTAAGAAAAGAAACAATGAATCCTAAATATTTTAACAAATTGTTGATTGGCAGAACAAAAATATAAATTCTAAATTAAATTAACATCTAAAGAAGTAAGTAAATAAAAGAATATAAATTAAAGCAGATAAATAAAAGTAATAAAACTATGCCAAATCTAAGATGATGGATGTATATGGGATTTTAGCGAGCATAACCCTTTTGGATAGAACAAAATAAATTATTTAAATATAAGTTAGATTTACTCATTTAATTTCTTTTAAAATAAAATTCCATATAATCATGGTGTGTTTTCAATAACAATCAATTCAATTTTTCTTTGTTCGAAGTTGAAATTGATTAATTGGCAAACCAAATTAATAAATATATACTAATTTTTTTTTATTTATTGATAACTTTACATGATAGGATGTGAGATTAAATATTGATAAATCTAAGGTATATATATTCTTAATTTAATTAAAAATAAAAATTTGACCCATCTTTAATTTATAATTAAAGATTTTTTTCAACCATCTAAGTTAACAAAAATCAATGAAATTAAAATAGCTCTTATTCATTTTGCACAAATAAGAAACCAAAATGTATCTAATGCATAGTTTTAAAATATTTATTTTAATCATAATTGAAGACTTGGCCCATCATCTTGAAAATTGTGAATATGAAATAACTCTAAACTTTTATTTATTTACATAAAAAAACCATTCTTTTAATCATTAGAACGAGAGACTATAATTTCATATATAAATTACAAAACAAAAAATAAAATATATAATAATAGGATTATCCCTTTTTGATAAAAAAAGATTTCAAATCTCTGAATAGGCTGTCATTACCATCTTTAAGTCCTTGGATCATCTTTACCATTGGAGGGTTTCTCTCTGTATCTTTACACGATGGTGGAATTGCTGCCTAAATTCTACGCCAAACCTACTCTTACAAATGAAGGGAAAAATTGTAAGCTACAAAACTATTCTATGATTATTTTGGTGTTGTGGGATGATTTTACAAGAGGGTGAAATGATCTATTTGTAGGGAGAAAAAGCTATAAAAAGGAAAAAATAGTGGATTATGAGGTCGTGTTGTATGACACACTTTTATCCCTATTGGGGGCATGTTTTGATTATGTATGGGTTCAATTACAATCCAAAAATCTTACACCACACCACATAAATTCCACCTTCATAGCCCGCATTGTTCTGCTTCTCTCCAAAATTTCTTTTTATTTCAATGGCTTAAATATTTTTTTGGAACATATGTAAGGCTGATATATCTTTATTCTTTTATTAATCTTGAGTTCTTTTAGGTACAATTCTTGATATAATTATCAATTGAATAATTATGAAGCCAGAAGTACCTAAAAAACAATAAAAAATACCTATGATTTTGAAAACATAGATTTACTAAAATAATGATAAAATTATGCAAATAGAAATCCATTTTAACACTAAAGTATAAATAAATCACGTAATATTTAGTTCTTTTCAAGCACTCATTAGACACGCTTGCTAAGTTGCCTTGAGGATAAATTGGCATGTATTTTAGCTCGGGTGTAAGTGTGTTGAGGAAAATTGAGCATACATGCATGTTGAATAAAATGTAATTATTACAAATATAAAGTAATATAATATACTTAAGTATGGATATAGATCTCATAGGGATTTTTATAAGCTAGTATCAATATAATTATTACGAATACTAGTTGGACAATAAAAAATTTAAAAACTAAAAAATAAATGACAACTAATTTTAAATTGCAAGACTCAACAACTATGAAGATATATGAGAAAATGATCTAGGAATCTTTCATCACCTAATTTCCTAACATTTGAATCACAAAAATTCCCCAAATACAATCATCAGTTAATTATATGATCAATTAATTCTAACCTAGCATGCATTACTCTCTCAAGTACACTAACCACCATTTAGTAACTAACATAATTATACTCTCATGTCAATTAGATTGCATACTACTTATTAAGTTCATCAATTACAGATCACACACATAAAAATTGTACATCTCTACCTAGAAGCTATGCATGTTATTTTATCAAGAAAAATTAAACAATTCTTTTAAATCCATTTAATTACCTTTGTAGTTCAATTGTTGTCCAAACAATTAATAGAACCAAAATCAAAATAAATAATATAATTGAATTGTAATTACAATAAGGGTAAAATATTATATCATCATATGTGGAAAATTATGTTCATCAAATCCCTAGATTATTAAATTCGCTAAGAAAAAATTCTACTTTTAAAGCTTAGATTTTTCATAGAGAAAGACAATACAATTGATAAAGGAAGGAGAAGAAGAAGAGTTATACTCAATCTCGTAATATGTGACACTAATCTTCTCTTGAATTCTTCATAAAGTTGTGTCTCCTTTAATCTCCTTTGGAAAATTTTCTCTTTTTCTCTCTTTCTTGTAGCCAATAGGGTTTTGATTCTTAATTGTGTGTTGTTTATGACCTCCATATGGTGCTTTAAATAGGCTAAAATCATTAGCATAGGTTTCATATTACTTTGATCCAAGGGTTGAGATTGAAAGTTTGGATTCAATTTAAGATTGATGCATTATAGTCCTTACCCACTCGATCAATAGAGCATATTCTCAATTAATCAAGTGATAAATTCTTGATCGATCTACTCTTTTGTCGACCGATCGAGGGATGAACCCTTGATCGATCCATAGATGTTTTTATCGATCTACTCCTTTGTGATCTTATATTTAACCTAATTTAAAGTCGGTTCATGCGTTGAACCGACTTTAAATTATATGTTGATTTGTTTTTCATATTTGTACTCATTTTCTACTCTACTAATAACTTATATTCAATCACATAGCATAAAAAAACCAAAATATGTTTAACAAAGTGTAAATAATAATAAAATAATTGAAAATTTAAATATAATTAATTACTTTATTATTAAATTTATTACAAAAAAATAATGTATGAACAATACATATATATATATATATATAATAAGTGCTCAAAAAGCACTAAAATAACCATGATTTTATGCACATTAATTGATTAAAAATATATATATTTATATGTTTTATCATATATTTATATAAATTTGTCTTTTTCGGAATCACGGGTATTTTTATTGTTTTTCAGGTATTTTAGCTTAAAAACGCAACGTAAAGACTCAAAGAGGAATACTTGAAGCAATATATCACAAATATATTAATAAATAAGTGGGGAAAGGTCAACAAACATGAAAAAATTGGACAAAATGGGTCAAAAAGGTCAAAAATGTCAAAAAAGAGAAAATTGCGCCCAACTACCCAGCCGCGCGCCCAGCCAAACCCCCCAACACCCCATCCCGCACGGGCACTGTTCACGCGCGCCGAGCTGCGTGCAGCGACAGCGCGCCCAACAGCCCCTCCGCGCGCGCCAACGCCTTTTCGCCCCATTTTTCACATGCAGCCGCCCCCATGACGTCATGATGAGGTCATTAATGACCTCAACATTTCTAATACGCGTTTTTACATTTTTTTTACATTGTTTCTCTCCATCCTCACCTATAAATACCCCCCCTTCCCTTCACTTCAAAACACACTTCTCTCTTCTTTCTTTCTCTCATTTCTTAGTTTTTGAGTTTTTCTTAGTTTCTAAGCTTTTCTTAGTTTCTTTCTTAGTTTTTAGTTCAATTCTCTTAGTTTTAGAGTTCTTCTCTTTTTGAGAGGAACTTGTAATGTTTTTGTAATAATTTAGCTTTTTGATTCAATAAATGGAAGTGCAAATTCCGCTTGGAGGTTTTCTAGCAACGAGAATAGCGTCGAAGTTCTGTAAGGATTTTATTTTCTTTACAGTTATTTTTTATGCTTTATTCTTACATGTTATATTTAATTTGTCTGTGATTAAATTTAACTGTGCTGGCTATTTATAAACATGATGTAATAATAACGTTGTTATGCTTGCGAAATATTAAATAGGTAAAAATTCTAAAATGAATTGATTTTATTTTTATTCAAGATTTTATATTAAGAATGTTAGAGAGAAATATATTATTTTTCATTACAAACTTAAATCTGAAAATTAGATTTTAAGGTTTAGTTATCCTGTCTAATTTAGAGTAGTGCTCTTTTATTTGTTGGTACAATCGCCCGGTAGTTAGAGTGAAACTCTATTTCAAAAGTTTTTATAAGAATTATTATGTGAAAATGTATTGACAACATGTTTTCAATAGTGGTTTTAAAACTTGAAAGTTAGTACTCGGATAATTAAATTCTTATGTTTAATTTGGACACCTTGAATAAAGTTTACACTGTCTAACCCCACCAAAGGTGGCATTTAAATGGTTCATTTTCAATCTCTTAGAAGAAGGAAATAATTTAATTAACCAATTTAGTTATCAACCCCACCCATAGGTGTTAATTGATTTGTTTAGTTAACAAAGAATATCTAACCCCACCAAAGGTGGTATTTATATAAAAAAGAGAGAATCAATAAAATATCAATTTATATCTTTAATAACCTAGATAATATGAGCAAGCATAATTAATTTAGTTATTATATCCATAAATACTCCACTTTTTGACCTTTTTGACCAATTTTGTCCAATTTTTGCATATTTGTTGACCTTTCCCCATTTATTAATATATTTGTGATGTATTGCTTCAAGTATTTCTCTTTGAGTCTTTAAGTTACGTTTTTAAGCCAAAATACGTGAAAAATAATAAAAATACCCGTGATTCCGAAAAAGACAAATTTATATAAATATATGATAAAACATATAAATATATATATTTTTAATCAATTAATGTGCATAAAATCATGGTTATTTTAGTGCTTTTTGAGCACTCATCAATATGTTAATCTCGGAAACTTTTGAGGAGAGAACTCCATTGCTACCACTAGAAGCTTGCCTTGTGAAATCTGCAACAATTAAGGAGGAAGATGAGGGAGTGAGACAATGTTCCGAATTACTAGCAAAACTTGATGAATATTTGTTCAGTGATGAAACATTCAAGGAGTTGGGAATAAATGAAACTCCAATCTCAGTGGTAAAGAAGGAAGCCAATAAGATTGAGCTAAAGCCACTACCATCCCATCTAAGGTATGCCTATCTTGATCACTCTGAATCTTTTCCTATTATTATTATAAATTCTTTAAATGATGAAGAGGAAAACAAGCTATTAGGAGTTCTTCGGACTCAAAAAGCGGCAATTGGATGGACAATGGCGGACATCAAAGGGATTAGCAACTCTGTTTTCATGCATAAAATCTTGATGAATGAGGATTACAAGCCCACAATTCAGCTACAAAGGCGCTTAAACCCAACAATGCAAAAAGTGGTCAAGGATGAGGTGATTAAGCTTTTGGATGCCGTGGTAATTTATCTGATTTTAGATAGTGCTTGGGTAAGCCCAATTCATTGTGTACCAAAGAAAGGAGGAATCACAGTTGTAGAAAATGAAAACAATGAGCTCATTCCAACAAGGACAGTGACTAGGTGGAGAGTGTGTATTGATTATCGAAAGTTGAACAACGCCACCCGAAAAGTTCATTTTCCTTTTCCATTTATTGATAAGATGTTAGAAAGATTGGCTAGACATTGATAACTGTATTTTATATAGTTATTTTTATCTATTTTATTAATTATAATTGCTATGTTCTTGACTTTTTTTGGTTAATTTTAGTTAAATAAATTAATATTTACCTTTTATGTGTTAAGGAATACATTTTTAACAAAATTAAATAATTTGAATCGAAACCGTACTTAATTGCAAATTTATGTCTACAAATATAATTTCAAATAAAAGAGTTCTTAATTGCAATTTATAAAAGTCTAAAATATAATTTAAATTAAAATCGGGCTTAATTTTAATTATTAAAAGTTTAAAATTTAATTTAAATTAGAAAAGGGCTTAATTATAATTAAAGAAAGTTTAAAATGTAATTTGAATTAAATTTGTGGGTCAAAATGCAATTAATTAAAGTTGAATTTTCTACGCAGGAGAGAAGAAGTCCACGCGGGCAATGTGGATCATCAGATCATAGGAGAAACGGCTAGGATGCACACGTGTCTTTCAAACCCGACCAAAGCGAATGGGTGCAGGTTTTCTTGTTCATGCTGCACGGTGCGCTGAGTGGGACCCACGTGTCTCACGCGTCAACCAAGGCATGATCTCGTACGGCTAATTCACATGTGCCTGGTTATACAACGAATCGCAAGTTTCCACGTGTCCCACTTTATATTTTAGCCAATCATATTCGGACACGTGTCAAGGTTCGCTGAGCGTGAAAACGCAGGATCACGCACGCGTTCTAGCCACTGTTCCCCACTTTCCTTGCACCGTTATCCCGTGCGCTGAAGTCTGCGTGCAACCGGTTTCCTCACTGAATAAAATGCTACCACGTATCCCACTTTAGATTTCAGCGAATCATATCGCGACACGTGGTAGCGTGAATTGAAAAAGATACAACGACACGCACGTTCCTAGTTTTTCATTTTCGAGAATTTATGTCCCCCACAAGTAATATTTAATTGTTTTCTCCATACATATTTGTCCCCTGCGTATTAAGAAATATATATTTTTAAATGTATTTTTTTTTAGAAATTTGATGTTATAAATAGGGGATATTATGATAGAGTTAAGCTTTTTTAGAAGTTTAGAATTTGAGATTTTTAGTAGTGTTCAGGGCTAGACTGTGGAACACGCACAAGCCATTTTTGGCTTCTGTTGTGTTCTACTGGTGCCAAATATTTACGATCCGAAATGATTTTATTTTATTTTGTTCTTCATCTCATTTTCCTTAACTGCTGTAATTTTAATTTAAATTTATGAAGTAATTTAATTTTTCTAGGGTTGCATTTTATCTAAATTTATGAAGCTTTGATTTTAATTATTTTTGAACGATTTATAAGACGTTCGATTTGTTTATTCTATATGTGCTTAATGCTTTTGATTATTTACGAATTTTATCAAATGATCTGTGGCACTTAAATAAACTTGGAAGAGGCATTTTTGTGTATATTGCTCATGGATAGAATGACATGTATGATGAAGGATAGAAATATACCCTAATTGTATGTGTGGCCATTTGAGAACTTAGAACGTAATGAATCTTGGTGAATTTAATTCTCATAGGAATATAGTGAATTAATTAAACGAGGTGTGTCTATATGGAGCTCGAAAGAGATGTATGGATAAAATTAGAAGTTTTCGGTTGATAAATTAAATGTACTAAAAAATATAAATCAAGAGAAAATAACATGATTCGAGTGGATTAATTTGGTGAAAAACTGCAATCCTAGATTTCTTTTATTTTGTTATAAAACTCTTTTCTTAACTTGTTCCAATCAACGATCATTTTGGATAAAATCAGAAAGAGATAATTTTAGTATTCAACAAACTATAGTGACAAATATCTGTGGAAACGATAACTTACTTATCAAATATTATTACTTGTGACCGTGTATACTGGCACGTTTTGTGGTCTTCTAAAAAAGACAACAAACATGCTTATTATTGTTTCCTTGATGGATATTCGGGGTACAATCAAATTGCAATTGCACCAGAGGATCAAGATAAGACAACATTTACATGCCCTTATGGTACTTTTGCATACAGAAGGATGCCATTCGGTTTATGTAATGCACCTGCAACTTTCCAAAGATGCATGATAGCGATTTTCTCTGATATGGTCAAAACTTTTATTGAGGTTTTTATGGATGATTTTTCTGTTTTTGGCCATTCTTTTGATAATTGCTTGCATAATCTCTCTTTAGTCTTGCAGCGTTGTAAAGATACAAATTTAGTGCTAAATTGGGAGAAATGTCACTTCATGGTTCAAGAAGGAATTGTTCTTGGCCATTGGATTTTAGCAAATGGATATAGAAGTGGACCGTGCAAAGCTGAAAGTGATCGAAAAATTACCACCTCCAACAACTATAAAGGGCGTTAGAAGTTTCTTGGGACATGCTGGGTTTTATAGAATATTTATTAAAGATTTTTCAAAAATAACAAAACCTATTTGCAGTTTGTTAGTTAAAAATGCACAGTTTCATTTTTCTTCTGATTGTTTGCAGGCTTTTAACCTTTTGAAGGAGAAGCTCACTTCGGCCCCTATAATTTGTGCACTAGATTGGAGTCTTCCATTTGAGGTAATGTGTGATGCCAGTGAATATGCTATAGGTGATGTTTTGGGCCAAAGGAAGAATAAGTTGCTGCATGTGATTTATTATGCAAGTAGGACATTGACAAATGCACAACTTAATTATGCAACAACTGAGAAAGAGCTTTTGGCAGTAGTGTTTGCATTTGATAAGTTTAGATCTTATTTAATTAGGTCTAAAATCATTGTTTATACTGATCATTCTGCTCTTAAGTATTTGCTAGCCAAGAAAGATGTCAAACCGCGATTACTAAGATGGATTCTTCTCTTGCAAGAATTTGACTTAGAAATCCGGGACAAAAAGGGGACTGAAAATTTGGTTGCTGACCATTTGTCCAGGTTGGAGAAAGATTACCTTGAGGTTGAAGGACAAATTAATGAAAAATTTCCTGATGAGCAATTGCTTGCTATCCGAACGGCTACATGGTTTGCTGATTATGCAAATTATTTGGTCAAGAAAATTTTACCTTCTGACATGTCTTATCAACAAAGAAGGAGATTCTTTTCTGATTTGAAACAATATTTTTGGGATGAACCTTACTTGTATAAAAATTTTGCAGATCAAATTATTAGAATATGTGTGCCGGAGGAAGAAATGGAAAGCATTCTTCGTCATTGCCATTCGAAGGAAGTTGGAGGACATTTTGGTGGAACAAAAACTGCAGCAAAAATTTTGCAATCCGGATTCTATTGGCCTTCATTGTTTAAAGATGCTTTCAAGTTTGTTTCAATGTGTGATGATTGCCAAAGGAGCGGAAATATTTCACGGAGACATGAAATGCCCTTAAATAATATATTGATAATTGATTTATTTGATGTTTGGGGTATTGATTTTATGGGGCCTTTTCCTTTATCTCATTCTAAAAAATACATTCTTTTTGGTGTAGATTATGTATCTAAATGGGTGGAAGCAGTTTCCTTGCCTACCAATGATGCTAGGGTTGTGATCAATTTTCTCAAGAAGAACATATTTTCCAGATTTGGCACACCTAGAGCAATTATAAGTGGAGGAAAGCATTTTTTCAATAACCAATTTGAGGCTTTGTTGTAGAAATATGGAGTAACACATCGGATAGCAACAGCTTACCATCCTTAAACTAGTGGACAATTTGAAGTGTCAAGCTGAGAGTTGAAGAGGATCCTTGAAAAGACCGTAAATAACTCACGCAAGGATTGGTCAAGGAAACTAGATGATGCACTTTGGGCCTATAGGACAGCTTTCAAGACACCTATCGACATGTCTCCATACCGATTGGTGTATGGAAAAGCTTGTCACCTTCCAGTTGAATTGAAACATCGGGCATATTGGGCAATTAAAATTTTGAATTTTGATCTTAAGGTAGCAGGTGAAAAGAGGGTGTTGCAATTGAATGATATGGATGAAATGAGGAATGATGCTTATGAGAATGCCCGAATATACAAGGACAAGACGAAGCTTTGGCATGATAAGAACATTTTGAGGCGAAACTTTGAGGTGGGACAGAAAGTGTTGCTTTATAATTCCAGTCTTAGAATTTTTCCGGGAAAGCTAAAATCTTGTTGGTCAGGACCTTTTCTAGTAACCAAGGTGTTTCCTTATGGAGCAATTGAGATCAGTCATGAAACAAAGGGAACTTTCAAGGTGAATGGGCAATGGTTGAAGCAATATTTTGACGGAGAATTCAACAAGCAGAAAGATTCTTTAGAGTTACAACAACCGTAGTAAAGAATGACAGAAAGTCTAGCTAATGACTATAACTTAAAGCGCTTAATGGGAGGCAACCCATCAGATTTGTTTTCTCATCTTTTATCTCATTTTATTTTAGCAATTTAAAATTTAAAATTTTAGCTTAAATTTTAAGTTTTGGTGAATTATTAGTTAGATTTTAAATCTTGCACTTCATTTTATGATAATTTTATTTTTAATTAAATTTGCTTAATTTTATTTGTCTTGCAGGTAAAAAACAATTTTGCAGGTTCACCGCCGGCGAGAATCAATTTAAATTGGATTTTCACCGCAGTAGTTTTTCTTTCTTACATTGAGGACAATGTAAGGTTTTGGCTAGGGGTGCGGTAAATGGTAAATCTTTTCTTCGCTTCATTTTTAGTAGTTTTGTTTGTGTGTTTATTGTGTTTAATTTTGATTTTCCATTTATTTTTTTGCATTTTGATTTAATTTCTTTTATTTGATTATTGTCTTATTTTTATTTTTTATTTTATTTTATTTTATTTTTCTCATTTGCATTTTTACTTGTTTTAATTTGCACGTTGATGATAATAATGTGATTGTGATAACAAGTAGCTTTTAGAAGACATTAAATTTTGCTTCGGTTTAAAGATAATTTCAAATGTTGATTTTACCTAGTTGGTGACTCTTTTGGTATGTGGTATGATTTGGTTGATTAGTCTAAATGGTTAGAGAAGTCTTATGTGCGAATTTTTCATGGACATGTTTGTGATCTCAACAAACTCTGGAACTTATTTGAAAACCTCTTGAGGCGAAATAATTTGGAATTGCACTGTTTAGGATATGATGTAGGCCATTTTTGGATCGATTGTTCCATTTTAAGCCTACCTTGTTATCCTTATATCACTAGTTACCTCTTTGAACCTATTTAAATATATTGTTAGCCTTACTTTTCTTTCTTTTTGCCTTCTATAACTTACCTTTTATTGAGCCAAAATATATATATATAATTCCTACCTTATTTGTTAAGAGCCCTTGATTTTGAACACAAACTTTTCAAGAGCAATTGGAGTAAGGATGAAAAAAAAATCTTCCACATATATTGGAAGAAATTGGTTGGGGGTTATGTATTTTCAAGAGAAATTGGAGTAAGGATGGAATTAAAAAAAAGGCCTTCACATTCTAGTAAATAAAAGAGTGTTAGTGATGGATGTACTGAGGTGAAAGATTGAGGAATAATTTTGTTTATCTTTGGAAAAATGGGTTATGATTGGAAGAAACAATTTGGGTTAAATGGTATTACTCTTTTACTTAATTGGTTGTCTTTAATCTAATAAGTGCTCTTATTTGTATTTTGACACTTCCCGTTCTTTCTTAACCAAATACCTAAGCCTAACATTACAAGCCTCATTAAGTCCTATTGATCCTAAGTGGTGTATTTTCCTTCATTAGTGGAGAGAGGTTTGAAAAATGAGCTTATGGAGTTTGAGATTTCACTTTTTTGTTTGTGGATGTTGTGCATACTATTATCCGGGCATTATGGCTATTGGTTTGTGGTTTGATGGATGTTTAAGAGTCAATAACAAAAGTGAAATTGGCATTTGAGATTTCTTAAAGCTTAGGTGACATTTAATTATTCTATGTGTTGTGTGTTATTTACAATTTTTGAGACATTTGTGCAAATTAATTATTGTGTGATTTTATTGTTTTGAGTTAGGATAGTTATATGTAAGATGTTTGTGGGTATCATCACTGGAAGCCCTCACGAGACTACAACTCGTCCTACTAGGGCCACCTAGGGGTTTAAAGGCTTATTGCATATGCTTAATGTAATTTTGTAAATAGAATAAATTTTCTTTGAATTTTTATTTTAATGTCTCTTTTGAATTTATTCATAGATCGCTTTTCTTGCTAGAGACTAGCAAGAAACTGGTTGGAGGTTGTTGATAAGAGTCAAATTATTGCATTTTTGTTATGATTTAAATGTTGATATTTGTGTGAAAATTGTGTTTATTTGATTATTTAATCCACAAATGTCATTTCATGGGTATTTCGTGTTTAAAATGAAATTTCAGGTAAAATCATGATTTTGGAGAAGTTTGGGACAAATTTCAATGATCGGGATTGAGTGAAAATAAAAAGTAAACAAAGTTTCAAAATTTGGAAATCTTACAGAGAGGAGATTATTTAGCCGCAGGCGAGACACCTTTAGCTGCCGGCCAAATTATCTAGCCGCCGACGAGAATCAAAGGAACCAAAATTTTAATTTTCCAGAAATCTCGTCACGGCGAGAATAATGTCGCCGCCGGCAAGTTTCCTCTAAAAACACATTTTTTATGTTGTTTTGTTCCAAAATTGCCCCCCAAACCCTAGATCTATATATACCATAAGATGGAGAAAGAGGCCACGGAAGAGAGGAGGAGATCTGAGACATCTTTGGAAGAGAAAAGGAAATTTTGGAGAGAAAGTTTGGAGAAGCTTGAAGGATTATCACCATTGTTGCTACCAAGTGTTCATCTTCAAGATTTTTTCATCTCTTCTCCTTAGCTTTCATTTTCTGCATTTTATTCAGATTTTTAATTCATGGATTCAATTGAGATAATGTTTGTTCTTATTTCCATTATGAACTAATTCATTTTTGCTAAGGCTATGATGTAGTTGAATTAAGAAAATCCTATTTCTTTTGTTATTGTTATATGAGTTCATTGTTTTCAAGTTGAGTATTTATTTCCATGCTTAATGCTTTTAAATTTTTTGCCAAGATTTAGATGATTTGTTGCATTATATTGAGACCGAGAGGAGATGTGTAATGAATGCTTCTTGTGATAAATATCGTATATTGAATGCGAGTGTGAGAACTAATGCATGATGTATATGGTTATTCTAGAAATTCCATAAATCGTAATGTGTTTGTTTGTGATTAAATCTTCATAGAAATATAGTTGGTTTTCATAGATAAGTAATTCTAATATAACTCTCTTATAACATGACTCGAAATCGAATTGAATTGATTTAGCGAAATCAAATGCCTTAGCATTTTTAATCATTTGTGAACAACATTCAATTGTGTTATTTGCATTTATTTTTAAGTTAATTTTCTTCTTAAACAATTTCAAAAATTGGGTTTTCAAATAAAATTAGGATTAATCAATTTCGGTACTTAGTAACGCCATTCCTTGTGGTTCGATATCCGTACTTTTGTACACTTTATTACTTGAACGATTCGTACACTTGTGAAAATATGCATCACAACACAATGCAATCCATAAGTATACAGGTTGTGCAAGTAATATAATATACTTAAGTATAGATATTGATCCCATAAAGATTTTTGTAATTTATAACCAAGTATCTATATAACTATTATGAATAATATTTGGACAATAGAAAATTATAAAAACTGAAAAATAAATGACAACTAATTTTATATAGCAAGAATAAACAACTATGAAGATATATGAGAAAATGATTTAGGAATCCTTAATCCCCCAATTTCCTAACATTTGAATCATAAAAATTTCCCCAATATAATCATCAATAAATTATATAATCAATTGAATCTAACCTAGCATGCATTCCTTTCTCGAGTACACTACACACCATGTAGTAATCAACTTAATTACACTCTCATGTCAGTTAGATTGCATACTACTCATTAAGTTCATCGATTATGGATCACACATATAAGAATTTTGCATCCCTAACAAGAAACTATGCATGCTATTTAATCAAGACAAACAATTAAATAATTTTCTCAAATATATTTAATTGCCTCTATAGTTCAATTTTTGGCTAAACAATTAATAGCATAAAAATAAGATTAAATAAGATAATTGAATAGCAATAAAAATTGGGGTAAAATATTAGATCATCAAATGTAGAAAATTAGGTTCATAAAGCCTCTATATTAATAAATTAGCTAGACATAATTATGTTCTTAAAGCTCATATTTTTCATAAAGAAAACAATACAATTGATAAAGAAAAGAGAAGAAGAAGAAATACATTCAATCAATTGATTTGTGTTATTAATCTTATTTTGAGTCCTTTATAAAGTTGTCTTCTTTAATCTCCTCTTAAACTTTTTCTCCTTTTCTCTCGTCTTGGAAGCTACTAGGGTTTTCATTCTTAATTTTTTGTCATTTATGACCTCCTTATGGTGCTTTAAATAGGCTAAAATTGATCCTTATTAGATTAGGATTCATATTACTTTGATTGAAAGACTAAGATTGAAAGTTGGGATTCAATTTAACATTGATGCATTAAAATCCTTACCACTTAATCAATCGAGCCTATTATTGATTGATTGAGTGATAAAAACTCGGTTAATCTACTCTTTTATCGATCGACGGAGTGATGAAACATTGATTGATCTACAGATGTCTGGATTGATCTACTCCCTTGTGATCTTATATTTGTCCCAATTTTTGCAAATTTTTTATTTTTTTAATATGTCACCTACATTACCATATTAAACACAAGTTAAACTTATTTATGATATTCAAGCACAAAAAAGACAAATAAGTGGTTTAGAAGTGGAAAAATAACTCTTTCTATATAGAGTTATCAAACTTGCACAATTTGATGGGCAATTGTTTGGCATAATACCTAGATGATGAGGAACCTTTCAATGGGGCGAGCATCTCAGTTGAATAACCTTGATGTTGGGAAGCAATCTTGAATTCACATGTATGCGATATTCATTGAGAGTAGTTCTTGTAGCAATTTCCTTAAGAAGTACCAAAGTATTTGGAAAAGGGTCATGTTTTAGACTTGAAAGGTGAAAATTTAGCTTGCTTTGAAAGTCTTGGTGTCACATTTTTGCTATGCAAACTCATGGACTATTACATATGGCATATGTAGGAAAATGGTAAAGAAAAGAAAGGATTTTCAATCATAACAAAACTCAATATCTAGGATTGAAGCCTATATGGTAGCATTCATGAGTTACTTAAGGAAATCACTAGATAACCAAAAATCCATTAAATAGTAAATCAATAGTTGACAACCAAAGAAATATATGCTTATATCAATATCAACTAGAGTACCTTGCTCAACTATGCCTAATATATCTTTATTATTGTTTTCACATCAACTACAATCCAAGTCAATCTAACTCCATTCTAGAGCTCCATTTCCATATGATGTGGTACACTCATCAATAACTCAGTTTAGTGAACAACCTAAAGTAAAGGAAAATCTCATGCACATGTACCTATATAAACCATGTCTTGTTGTTTAATTAGATTTTAAATTAAGCCCACTTTTCACAAAACATTCAACATATCAACAATATCGAGCCACATTAACGTATCACTTATAAAAAACTTAGAAAAATATGTATATCAAAAGCTCAAGTTTTCAAAATAACAAAGTTTACCCATGTTTTATAATTAATTAAAACAATACAAATAGAGGTCTATTTATAGAAATATTTTCATCTTTCTTCTCCCTGACCATTTGGCTAGGACCCTAGACAAGCTAAAAAAAATTAACCCTTTGTTATTTAAAAAATATGCTAAGTAAGTTTCTCATAAATTCTAGCAAATATAAAAATGAACACAATGCTCATATGTAACTTAAACATATTAACTACATGCTCTAACTTCCCAAATGGTGTGTATCATACAAGCATACGAAGTTTAGATTCTAAATGAGTGTGTGCCATATTGAACTGAAAATAATTGACCATACATAAAGGATGACAATTGATGAGTGCTTCAAAGTATTAAGTCAGTACTAATGGCATGGCACCCATATAATGGTGGAGTGGTTGCAAATCTAATTTGTTGCACCTATGCATTTGGTGATGCCATGTGCATGTGCTCAAATGCAAGATCGGGAAGCTGGAATCAAAATTTGAAGTATGCTTATTTGTAGAATACTCATAGGAAATGAGATGTGTTTTATTCTATAGTCATCTAGACAATAAGGTACATGTGTAGGAAAATGTCATGTTTCTTGAGAGTAAGAATATGAAAAACTTTAAGCCTCGAAGAAAGTTGTTATTGGAGGAATTAAAGTACGATGAGAGAAAACAAACAACATCTCGTAGAAATGATATTTTCCCTATTGTGGATACCATAATCCAAACTCTTGTTCCACCATAGCTCAATCTTATTGGGAGGGAAATAAAATTGACATACCATTATAGGAGCTCGAGAGGCACAAGTTATGTTTGATAGACATGTTGACAATGATAAATAGATTGAAGCTACAAACCAAGGGATGGAATATGTATATTCTTACTCAGTCACGAAACTTGTAGGG
This sequence comes from Hippophae tibetana, assembly GCA_037013495.1. NCBI lineage: Eukaryota > Viridiplantae > Streptophyta > Magnoliopsida > Rosales > Elaeagnaceae > Hippophae > Hippophae tibetana. The sequence continues at coordinate 31,377,912 of CM072806.1, forward strand.
AAAACTCGATGGTGTTTGACCCATCATATGTAAATGGCTCTACAATAAAAAAAGAGAAGTGGATATAAAAATGGAGACTTTCAAAACACAACTAGTGGCACATGGTTTCACCCAAAAGGATGGAGATGACTATTATGAAAATTTCTCATTAGTATCAATGCTAAAATCCATTCAATTACTCTATTAAATTGATACAACTCTTGATTATAAGATTTGACAAGTGGACATCAAAATTGCGTTTCTTAAGGGCTATTTTGAAGATACCATATGCATGGTCCAACTTAAAGGGTTTATCACAAAAGGCCAAGAGAAAAAATTTACAAGATTAAGTGATCCATTTATGAACTTAAGTAGACCTCAAGATCATGGAATATGCGTTTTGTTGAAATGGTAAATTATTTTGGCTTCAATCAAAATGATGATGAGCCTTATGTCTACAAACTCATCAAAGTGGCATTTATATTGGTAAAAATCATCCTACTTATTAGTAATAACATACGACTATTATTTGGTAAATATCAAAGAGCATTCCATTTTAATTATGAAGCTTAAAAGACTAATATATGTAACATTTTCATATGTTCCAAAACATTGTAAAGGGTTGAAATACATGTGTGCCGCACGTGCATTGGAATTTTACCATGTTATGGTATGAGGCAATCAGATCTTGATTAAAAACATCTACAAGATGGCTAATGATGTGGTGCTCGACTTTTTGATCCATAAATTTCACCTATTTGTAGCATTTTCCCACATATAAAAACCCTCTTCATCTTAATTCTAAATTTTCCCTCGTTCTTCAACTCCTCTCTTTCTCTAAAGCTTTCTTACATTTTTCCTCAAGTTTTTAGATTTATTTTAGTTCTTATCTTAATTAAGAGTTAAACATAATTTAGTTTATGTAGTAGTTATCTTTCATTTCAATAAATAGTGTTGATAAATCTATTAGGGTTTTTCCAATTACAAAAACAATAATAAAATTCTTTATTTGAAATGATACATTTGATATACAAATTTTAAATGTATTATTCTATTTTTTAATTTTATGTGTTGTCTTGAATGCTTTTTTTTGATATTATTGAAAATTATTAATTATAAGTATTTCAAGCTGAAAATACCATGAGATATTTGTAATATTGTTATACCGTGAAATAATAGAGTATGCAAACATTTTTATAAAATTAAGTATTATTTTTCTATTAAAGTATTCTACAAAATTTATTACAAAAAATATAATGATGTTAGAATTTTGTAGTTAACTTAAAATACGAAAGTCAGATTTAAGATTTGATTATGTAGATTTGATTTAAAATAGTGCTCGTAAATTGTTGATTTATATAATTTGTATAGTTACCGTGAAAACTCTATTTCAAAGACTTTTACAAGCTTTACTATTTAAAAATATATTTACAAGAATTACTATTTATATCAATAATTTAGTAGTAGTTTCAAAATCTCAAAGTTAGTTCCCAAATATTTAAATTCTTATATCTAACTTTGACACCTTGAATGAAATTTAAATTGTTAATCAAATAGTAATCAAATGGTTTATTAATCTCTTAGAAAAGAAACATAATTTAATTAAAATTAACTCCTAGACCTAACCGAAAGTGGTAAGTAATTTTAATTAATAACAAATAGTAGACTCGATTGAATGCACTATTTGTGGATATAAGATATATTGTTAATTTATATATTTAATAACCTAGTTATTATTGAGTAAACATAATTAACTAACTAATATATCTTATAAATTTTCCAATTAGTTTAAATATTTATTTGCACACCAGAAAACATACTAACTCCATAATTTTGCCCACGAGAAAACCAACATAAAAACAACAGTACTCATAGTTTCTTTTCCTTGATCAACTATTTTTGAAATATGTTTGATTTATTATTTGAATGCAATTATTGAATTCTTCCTTGATAGGTGCAAACTAGTTGATCGGATATTTTGATATATTTTTAAATTATGATTATTAGTGTATAATAGCTAATTGTTTTAGTTCCTGTTAGTTATATATGAATTGTTATTTGTAAAATAGATTAAACAGTTAGATTAAATTTTTTAATTATCTTTCAATTTTATCTTATTTAGTTATTATCATTTTGGAGCTCCATGATATTACTCAATTAAATCCAATTAGGAGACCTATTGTTTGTTCAATGATTATAATTAATTAATAATCATGTTGTTAGTTAGTTGAAAAGTAAGAAAATATATGTAATCTTAAGTGTACTTAGGTTGCTAAAGTTAATATTTTCAAAATAATTGGTCATAATTGACCAAATAAGTTTAGAATTGGAAAAGAAATTAATTTTTATTTTTATTGTTAAAACGTGGTGGTGAAGAACATATCCTCAATCACAAGTGTCTCTCAATTAAATTCCAAATTTATTTTAATAGCTTTAGTTGTTATTTGAGTTAATTTCTTTCTTTTACACAAATCCAAATCCACTTCTTTAGTTTAATTGTGACATTTAATTATAATTTTATTTTTCTGCTGGTAATTAATAAGCTAAATTTATAAATAATTTACAAATAATGACCCTTATTTCTACTAAATTTGAATAGACACATTTTAAAAAATGTAACCAAAAACTCTTTGTGCGCTCGTTTTGGGCGGATCACTGGTAGTTTGTGTTTGCGCTCCTATAAATAAATCAATTTCTATATTTTATTTGATGAGATGATTAACACAAGTTAGGTCAATATAGGTAATGCCTACGCAGCCAAAAACCATCTAAAGTTCTAATTAAATCGCATTTCCTTGGACTTAATTACGAGGAAAATAATTACTTCAAAATTAATTGGCTTGCTATATTCAAGCCTTAATGGAGATTGGTCTCCTTCAGAACTGTCTTTAATCCAACATTGAAGCATGATATTAAAATATATTACGATCATAAATGACATGTAAGTTTTTCATTTCATACATCCATATATAAACTCAATTGCATATACTAATAAAATTATTACAAGTTATTTGAGATTTATCTCAAACTTAACATACATAGAATTTTCCTCTTCCAACTTATCCTTTTCCAAATTGTTATCATAGTCGTAATATTTTAGTTGCATTTTGTTCACTTTTTCTCTTGTAACCTCCACTAACATATTTGTGGAAAAATGGTGGTATACAAAATGTCCCAATAATTACTTTAGGGCCAAAAATAAATGTCCCAATTAGAAAACAATTAAACCACGACGTCACTTCATTGATTGTGTCACTTAAATCAACATTTTTTTTCCAAAAGAGAGTAAAATTAGTGCCGAACCACGTTGGCTCCATTTCCTTGCACTTACTAGGAATACTACATTAACATTAATTAGTTTCCCAAATTCAACACAAGACATTGGTCACAATTTTGAGCTAGTCGTATCAAATGATGTCTTTATTATCAAGGTATATTATACTCACACCACCTGGAAAATCCTACTAGAATAATGTTTTGGAAATTAAGAAGAAATAGAACCTTTCTAACTACTGTTTGATCCGTGATGAGCAATGCCTCACTGCCCAAATCTTTCAGGATATGCCCTAGAAACATCAATATATTTGTTAGACATAGTTCCACCTAAGTCAATACTTATGGCACCCATATAATTGTGGAGTGGTCGCAAATCTAATTTGTGGCACCTATGCTTTTGGTGATGCCTTGTGCATGTGCTCAAATGGAAGATCGGGAAGCTAGAATCAAAATTTGAAGTATGTTTATTTGTAGGATACTCATAGGAAACGAGATGAAGTTTATTCTATAGTCATCTAGACAATAAGGTACCTGTGTACACAAATGTCATATTTCTTGAGAATAAGTATATGACAAACTTTAAGCCTTGAAGCAAGTTGTTGTTGGATGAATTGTAGTACCATGGGAGAAAAAAAAAAATCTTTCAGAAATGATATTTGACATATTGTGGATTCCATAATCTAAACTATGGTTCGACCATAGCTCCATCTTAGTGGGAGGGAAATAAGATTGACATACCATTATAGTAGTTTGAGAGGCACAAGTTGTGTTTGACAGATATATTGATGATCCATCTTCTTATTAACAAGTGATGGAGGATGTTTACTGTGATAAATAGATTGAAGGTATAAACCAAGGAAAAGAATCGATATATTCCTACTCAGTCACGGAACTCGTTTGCAAAACCCGATGATGTTTGACCCATTATATGTAAATGGCTCTACAAGAGAAAAAGAGAGAAGTGGATATGAAAGTGGAGACTTCCAAAACATAACTAGTGGCATAGAGTTTTACCCAAAAGGGCGAGATGAGTATCATGAAAATTTCTCATTAGTATCGATGCTGAAATCCTCTCAAGTAGTCTTGTAAATCGATACAACTCTTGATTACAAGATTTGACAAATGCACATGAAAATAGTATTTCTTAATGGCTATCTTAAAGAGACCACATACATGGTCCAAGTGAAAGTATTCATTACACAAGGCCATGAGAAAAACTTTACAAGATCAAGTGATCCATTTATGAACTTAAGTAGACTTCAAGATCATGGAATATGAGGTTTGATGAAATCGTAAATTATTTTGGCTTCAATCAAAATGTTCATGAGCCTTATGTCTACAAACTCATCAATGTGGAATTCATATTACTTTTGGTAAAAATTATCCTACTTATAGTAATAACATAGGACTAATATTTGGTAAATATCAAAGAGCATTCCATTTCAACTAGAAAGCATATAAAACTAACATATGTAACCCTTACATATGTTCCAAAACAATGTAAAATGTTGAAATACAAATGAGTTTCTAGAAATGCAGCAACATATGTGTCTCATGTGCACTAGAATTTTTCCATGTCATGGTATGAAGCAATTGGATCTTGTTTAAAAATATGTACATGATGGCTAATATCGTGGCACCAAGAAAAGTATGATGTGGCTCCCAACTTTTTGATCCATAAATTTTACCTATTTGTAGCATTTTTTCCACTTATAAAAACCTTTTTCACCCTAATTCTAAATTTTCCTTCATCCTTCAACTCCTCTCTTTCTCTTAAGTTTTTAGATTTATTTGAGTTCTTCTTGAGAGTTGAACATAATTTAGTTTATGTAGTAGTTATCTTTCAATTCAATAAACAATGTTGATAAATCTGTTAGAGTTTTTCCAATTACATAAACAATAATAAAACTCTTTATTTGAAAGGATACGCTTGACGTACAAATTTTAAATGTATTATTTTATTTTTAAATTAATTTTATGTGTTGTTTTGAATGATTTTTTTATATTATTATCAATTATTAATTATAAGTATTTCTAACTGAAAATACTATGCGATATTTGTAATAGTGTTGTACCATGAAATATTATAGTATGCAAACATTTTTATAAAATTAAGTGTTATTGTTCTATTAAATAATTGTACAAAGTTTATTACAAAAAATATAACGATGTTAGAATTTTGTAATAAACTTAACATATGAAATTTAGATTTAAGATTTGATTATGTGGATCTGATTTAGAATAGTAATCTTAAATCGTTGATTTATATCAATTGTGTAGTTAGTGTGAAAACTCTATTTCAAAGACTTTTAGAAGATTTATTATTTAAAAATATATTTACAAGAATTACTATTTATGTCAATGGTTTAGTATTAATTTCAAAATCTGAAAGTTAGTTCCCAAATATTTAAATTCTTAAATCCAACTTTGATACCTTGAATGAAATGTAAATTATTAGTCGTGACTGAAATCGGTAATTAAATGGTTTGTTAATCTATTATAAAAGAAACATAATTTAATAAAAATTAAATGCTAGACCCAATCGAAGGTGGTAAGTGATTTTAATTAATAACAAATAGTAGAACCGACCGAATGCGCTATTTGTGTATATAAGAGAGAATCAATAATCTTAATTTATATCTTTGATAACTTAATTAATATTAAGCAAGTATAATTAACCAACTAATATATCCCATAAATTATTCAATGTATATAAATATTTATTTTCCTGATATTTATTAAATCTATTTTTAATTTTACGTTATTAGTTTAAATCTTTCAAAAACTCAACCTTTAAAGTATACTTATCATTTCTTACAAAATAATTCGTGCACTAAGTAAAACATACTAACTCCATATTTTTGCACACGAGAAAACCAACATGAAAACAACAGTACTTAATAGTTTTTTTTCCTTGATCAACTATTTTTGAAATATGTTTGATTTATTATTTGAATGCTTTTATTGAATTCTTCCTTGATAGGTGCAACAAACTAGTTGATCGGATATTTTGATATATTGTTAAATTATGATTATTAGTGTATAATAGCTAATTGTTTTAGTTCCTGTTAGTTATATATGAATTGTTATTTGTAAAATAGATTAAACATTTATATTAAAAAATTTAATTATCTTTCAATTTTATCTTATTTAGTTATTATCATTTTGGAGCTCCATGATATTACTTAATTAAATCCAATTAGGAGACCTATTGTTTGTTCAATGATTATAATTAATTAATAATCATGTTGTTAGTTAGTTGAAAAATAAGAATATATATGTAATCTTAAAGTGTGTTGGAAAATTATGCATATTCTCAATAAACCAGATTTATGAGAAAACAAGAATAAAAATAAACACACAAATTTGATAACGGAGTTCGGCCAATCCAGCTTACGTCTTCGAACCTACTGCAGATCTTTTTACTGAAATAGGAGAAATTACACAAGGTGTTTACAACACTCACAACTCACAACCCAATTGCACCCAAGAAAATTACTCTCAATTTTCTCTCACAAAAGCTTTTCTCTCTAAGATTTTCTCTCAATTGGAATGAACACTTTGGATGATTAATTCATTACAATTACACATCTATTTATAGGAAAATTCACTCCTTGAATTACTCCTTAAATTAATGGTTCCTGGAATTGCTCCTTGAATTAAGCTCCATGTTTTGCTCTATGTTTTACTCCTTGTTTTGCTCCATATTTTGCTCCTTAAATTAAGGAGCTTTATAACAATCTCCCACTTGAAGACTGATTTCAATCTGTCTTCACACCTCGATCAATGCAGCAGCTTTTCTAGTCTTTGTTACTCTAGCAAACCAACTGAAGTTGAGCACAACTTCAGTTTGTCAATAGTCACCACCTTTGTTAACATATATGCTGGATTTTTGCTTCCTTGAATCTTCTCCAATATTAACACATCATCTTCCAATAGAGATCTGATGAAGTGATAACGAAATCCAATATGCTTGGTTCTAGAATGAAATGTTGAATTCTTCACCAAGTGTATTGCACTTTGACTATCACTATGCAGGACATTCTTCTCCTGTTTGAATCCCAGCTCAGTTAACAAACCTTAAAGCCATATCATCTCTTTACTAGCTTCAGTTACTGCTACATACTTAGCCTCTGTAGTGGATAGAGTGACAATTTTCTGTATTTGTGACATGCAACTAACCGTTGTAGTTCCAACTGTAAATATATAACCGGTGCTGCTTCTTCGGTGATCAACTTCACCTCCAAAGTTTGCGTCTACGTACCCTTGTACTTTTAACTCTCATTTACTAAAGTACAAGCACTTTTCTGTGGTACCTCACAGATACCTCAAAATCCACTTGACTGCTTCCCAATGAGTTTTCCCTGGATACAGTAAATATATAACTGGTGCTGCTTCTTCGGTGATCAACTTCACCTCCAAAGTTTGCGTCTACGTACCCTTGTACTTTTAACTCTCATTTACTAAAGTACAAGCACTTTTCTGTGGTACCTCGCAGATACCTCAAAATCCACTTGACTGCTTCCCAATGAGTTTTTCCTGGATTTGACATAAATCTGCTAACAACTCCCACTGTATGGCCAATGTCTGGTCTCGTACAGACCATTGCATACATCAAACTTCCAATGGCTGAGGCATAAGGAACCTTAGCCATGAATTCTCTCTCTTCCTCTATCTGAGGGGACTGATCCTTAGATAGGCGAAAATGACTGGCCAAGGTGTGCTAACTGGCTTGGCATCGCCCATGTTGAATCTTTGCAAAACATGATTTATGTACTCTGCCTGAGATAACTGCAAGGATTCTTTCTTCTTATTTCTTGTGATTTTCATTCCAAGAATCTTCTTTGTTGGACCCAAGTCTTTCATGTCAAACTCCTTTGATAATTGCTGCTTCAACCTTTTAATATCATCCATATCTGAACCTGCTACTAACATATCATCAACATAAAGTAGTAAAATGATATAACTGGACCTATATCTCTTGAAGTAGCAACAATGGTCAGCATTGCACTTCTGGAAACCTTCCTTGTGCATGAAGCTGTCAAACTTTCTGTACCATTGTCTCGGGGCTTGTTTCAGGCCATACAAACTCTTCTTAAGTCTGCACACCATGTTCTTCTTCCCTCTTTCTGAGAAACCTTCTGGTTGGTACATGTATATCTCTTCATCTAAATCTCCATGAAGGAATGCAGTCTTCACATCCAACTGTTCAAGATGAAGATCTTCAATAGCTACAATACTCAATACTGATCTGATAGTATTGATCTTCACAACAGGAGCGAAAATGTCAGTGTAGTCAACTCCTTCCTTCTATTGAAACCCTTTGACAACTAGGCGGGCTTTGTATCTCTTGGAACCATCATGCTCCTCTTTCACCCGGTACACCCATTTGTTGTGAAATGCCTTCTTTCCCATAGGTAACTCATCTAGTTCCCATGTCTGGTTGGAGATGAGAGCTTTCATTTCTTCTTTCATGGCAAGCTCCCACTTGCTAGAATCTCGAGTCTGGAAAGCTTCATCATAGCATTCAGGCTCCCCTCCATCAGTCAGTAACATATAGTTCATGTATCTCCTGTTAGGCATATGAGGTCGAGAAGACCTTCTCAATACAGGAGCTGGAGTAGAAGGTTGTGGTGTGTTGGACTGCTGGGTACTGCTCTGTCCAACAAGTTCCTCTGGCTGAGGACTTGTTACAATTTGGTCCATTGCGGAACTATCTGGGACATCACCTGCATCTGCAAATACTGACTCATTCTGCTCTGATTCATTGGCGTCTATTTTTTGCATGTCCTTATACATCACCCATTCGTTGAAAATCACATCTCTGCTACGAATAACTTTCTTGTTTTCGTCATCCCAAATGTGGTAGCCAAACTCATCCTCACCATAGCCAATAAATGTGCATTTCTTGGATTTGGGATCAAGCTTATTCCTGCCTTGATCACTGATATGCACAAATGCTACACAACCGAAAACATTTAGATGTGATAGTTTCACCTATTTTTCACTCCATACCTCCTATGGTATTCTATGTTCCAATGGAACAGATGGGCCTCGGTTGATCAAGTAAGCTGCCGTGTTAACTTCTTCTGCCCAGAACTACTTCGGTAGACCTGACTGTATACGAATACTTCTGGCTCTTTCTGTCAACGTTCGGTTCATATGCTCAGCTACACCATTGTGTTAAGACGTGCCTGGCACAGTTCTTTCCATTCTAATCCCATGCTCATAGCAGAAATTTTTGAATCTGGTGTCTTCATATTCACCACCATTATCAGTTCTGAGCTTTTTGATCTTTAAACCCGTCTCATTTTCCACCATAGCTTTCCATCTTCTGAAAGCCTCAAATAATTCAGACTTATGCTTTAGAAAGTAAACTCATACCTTCCGAGAGTGATCATCGATGAAAGTCACGAAGTAGTGTTTCCCACCAATAGATGAGACGGTCGTTGGTCCCCAAACATCAGAGTGAATAAGCTTTAGCCTTTCCTTCTTTAGGGTTCTACAACTTGTCTGAAAGCTGACTCTCTTTTGCTTTCCAAGTATGCAATCTTCGCACATGTCTATCTCTGCAGACTATAGACCTGAAAGTTTTCCCTTTGAGTGCATAATCTTCATCCCATTCTCACTCATGTGGCTTAGTCTTTGGTGCCACAAATTTGGTGTTTCATTTCCTGCTGCAACTATGATTGAACAACATGCCTCTGATGTCATGTAAAGAGTGCCACTTTTCTTGCCCCGAGTAACTGTCATTGCACCCTTTGAAATCTTCCAATCATCACCATGGAAGATTGTAGTGTAGCCTTCACTGGCCAGCTGCCCTACTGAGATTAAGTTCCTTCTTAGGTCGGGAATATGCCTGACATCCTTCAGCTACCAAACAGACCCGTTCAACTTAATCTTCACTACACCTTTGCCAATAATAGCATATGGTTGATCATCACCAAGATATACCTTTCCAAGGTTTCCGGGGACATATCTCTCGAAGAATTCTTTCTGTGCAGTAGCATGGAACAATGCTCCAAAGTCTAACACCCAAGATTCTTCCTTGCTCTCCAAAGAGCATATCAATGCATCATCCCCTCCTGAGGTGGAAGTAACATTTTCCTCTGCCTTCACTTTTTTGTCCTTCGGTGCACTCTTGCACTGATTTTTGTAGTGCCCGATTCTTCCACAATTCCAACACTCGATAGTCTTCGAGCTATGGGAATTATTAGGATTCTTGGATTTGGACCTCTTGTCCTTTGATCTACCTCGGTAGTCTGTTCTGCCACGTCCTTTCCCTTTGGTTGAATTTCTTCCTCTTGACTCTGTATGAAAAACTGAAGAAGTTGACGATTCACCTGACTCTCTACGTCGGATCTCTTCACTGAGAACCAAATAACGAACATCGTCAAATTTCAACTTATTGCTTCCTGATGAGCTACTCACAGCCGTGACAGTTGCATTCCACCTTTCTGGTAGAGAAGAAAAAAGTATCAATGCTCGTACTTCTTCATCGAATTCAATTGGGTTGTGACTGTGTTGAGTTCATTGAAATGTTGAGCTACCGATGCACCTTCATTCATCTGCAAATTGAACAAACGCCTCATGAAGTGCACTTTGTTTGAGGCTGATGGCTTCTCATACATATTGGAGAGAGCTACCATAAGACCCGTCGTTGTCTTTTCCTTTCCTATGTTGAAAGCAACATTACGGGATAACGTCAATTGAATAACTCTGAGGGCTTGTCTGTCTAGAAGATTCCAATCTTCTTCCTTCATAGCCTATGGCTTCTTCCCTGAGAGAGGTTGATATAGATTTCTTTGATACAGATAATCCTCTATTTGCATTTTCCAAAACCCGAAATCTGTGCCATCAAATTTCTCGAGTTTCACCCTTCCTTCATCTACGGCCATTGCTCCCACTCAAATCTGACTTCCTCTGGATCGTTTCTGACTATTTCTGTAAACCATCGTGTATTAGAACACCTCCGTCAACGAACAAATATCGTTGACAAAATTTCCCTATTCACGTAAATAGTAACCTTGCAGAAAATTGACAGAAATCACCGCCAAAAGCTTTGATACCAGTTGTTGGGAAATTACGCAAATTCCGGATAAGCTAGATTTATAAGAAAGAAAGAATAAAAATAAACACACAAATTTGATAACGGAGTTTGGCCAATCTTGCTTACGTGTCCGGACCTGCTGCAGATCTTTTTACTGAAATAGGAGAAATTACATAAGGTGTTTACAACACTCACAACTCACAACCCAATTGCACCCAAAAAAATTACTCTCAATTTTCTCTCACAAAATTTTTTCTCTCTAAGCTTTTCTCTCAATTGGAATGAACACTTTAGATAATTAATTCATTACAATTACACATCTATTTATAGGAAAATTCAATCCTTGAATTACTCCTTAAATTAATGGTTCCTTGAATTAAGCTCCATGTTTTACTCATTGTTTTGCTCTTACTCCTTGTTTTGCTCCATGTTTTGCTCCTTAATTTGCTCCTTAAATTAGGGACTTTTATAACAATCTACAACAAAGTGTACTTAGGTTGCTAAAGTTAATATTTTCAAAATAATTGGTCATAATTGACCAAATAAGTTTAGAATTGGAAAAGAAATTAATTTTTATTTTTAATGTTAAAACGTGGTGGTGAAGAACATATCCTCAATCACAAGTGTCTCTCAATTAAATTCCAAATTTATTTTAATAGCTTTAGTTGTTATTTGAGTTAATTTCTTTCTTTTACACAAATCCAAATCCACTTCTTTAGTTTAATTGTGACATTTAATTATAATTTTATTTTTCTGCTGGTAATTAATAAGCTAAATTTATAAATAATTTACAAATAATGACCCTTATTTCTACTAAATTTGAATAGACACATTTTAAAAAATGTAACCAAAAACTCTTTGTGCGCTCGTTTTGGGCGGATCACTGGTAGTTTGTGTTTGCGCTCCTATAAATAAATCAATTTCTATATTTTATTTGATGAGATGATTAACACAAGTTAGGTCAATATAGGTAATGCCTACGCAGCCAAAAACCATCTAAAGTTCTAATTAAATCGCATTTCCTTGGACTTAATTACGAGGAAAATAATTACTTCAAAATTAATTGGCTTGCTATATTCAAGCCTTAATGGAGATTGGTCTCCTTCAGAACTGTCTTTAATCCAACATTGAAGCATGATATTAAAATATATTACGATCATAAATGACATGTAAGTTTTTCATTTCATACATCCATATATAAACTCAATTGCATATACTAATAAAATTATTACAAGTTATTTGAGATTTATCTCAAACTTAACATACATAGAATTTTCCTCTTCCAACTTATCCTTTTCCAAATTGTTATCATAGTCGTAATATTTTAGTTGCATTTTGTTCACTTTTTCTCTTGTAACCTCCACTAACATATTTGTGGAAAAATGGTGGTATACAAAATGTCCCAATAATTACTTTAGGGCCAAAAATAAATGTCCCAATTAGAAAACAATTAAACCACGACGTCACTTCATTGATTGTGTCACTTAAATCAACATTTTTTTTCCAAAAGAGAGTAAAATTAGTGCCGAACCACGTTGGCTCCATTTCCTTGCACTTACTAGGAATACTACATTAACATTAATTAGTTTCCCAAATTCAACACAAGACATTGGTCACAATTTTGAGCTAGTCGTATCAAATGATGTCTTTATTATCAAGGTATATTATACTCACACCACCTGGAAAATCCTACTAGAATAATGTTTTGGAAATTAAGAAGAAATAGAACCTTTCTAACTACTGTTTGATCCGTGATGAGCAATGCCTCACTGCCCAAATCTTTCAGGATATGCCCTAGAAACATCAATATATTTGTTAGACATAGTTCCACCTAAGTCAATACTTATGGCACCCATATAATTGTGGAGTGGTCGCAAATCTAATTTGTGGCACCTATGCTTTTGGTGATGCCTTGTGCATGTGCTCAAATGGAAGATCGGGAAGCTAGAATCAAAATTTGAAGTATGTTTATTTGTAGGATACTCATAGGAAACGAGATGAAGTTTATTCTATAGTCATCTAGACAATAAGGTACCTGTGTACACAAATGTCATATTTCTTGAGAATAAGTATATGACAAACTTTAAGCCTCGAAGCAAGTTGTTGCTAGAGGAATTGCAGTATGATGAGATCATACAAAAAAATCATTTAGAAATGATATTTGACCTTTTAGGGATACCATAATCCAAAATCAAGATCCACCACAACTCCATCTTAGTGGGAGGGAAATAAGATTGACATACCAGTATAGGAGCTTGAAAGGCACAAGTTGTGTCTAATAGACATTGATGATCCATCTTCTTATTAACAAGTGATGGAGGATGTTTACTATGATAAATAGATTGAAGGTATAAACCAAGGAAAAAAATCGATATATTCTTACTCAATCACGGAACTTGTTTGCAAAACCCGATGATGTTTGATCCATTATATGTAAATGGCTCTACAAAAGAAAAAGATAGGTGGATATGAAAGTGGAGACTTCCAAAACATAACAAGTGGCATAGGGTTTTACCCAAAGGGCAGGGGAGATGACTATCATAAAAATTTCTCATTAGTATTGATGCTAAATTCCTTTCAAGTACTCTTGTAAATCAATACAACTCTTGATTACAAGATTTGACAAATGCACATCAAAATAGAATTTTTGATGAGAATCATCGAGCTCTACAAATTCCAAGTGGACCAATCACAAGGTCTAGGAAGACACAACTCGAAAAGGCTTTAAATGGGCTCATTCAAGAGGTCATTCATAATCAAGGGGACCTAAATTGGGAGTGCAAGGATTGGGACAATCCTAGGATGGAAATTAGGGCCAAATTGGCAAAATAAAACTAGGCACATTGTTGTGCCATTTGGACTTTTTGGGCAGCTTCATTTTCAGCCCTTAGATGGAAACAAGGGTTAAGATGTAATATTTTATAGGGTTTCTTTTGTTCTCAGCTGCTCCATATTTTGCTCCAATTTTGGAGTGCCATTTGGACTGATTTTGGGCAGCTCTCTTTTCAGCCCTTGGATGAAATCAAGGGTTAAGATGTAATACTTTATAGGATTGCTTTGTGGTCAGCTGCCCCAATTTTTCCATGTTTTAGTCAATGTTTTCTGCTACCTTTTCTGCTTTTTGGATGTGTTTTTTTTCAACCCTTGGATGAGATCAAGGGCTATGATGTATTATAGCTTAGGGTTGGTTTGTATCCTTTTAAGAGCAGCTTCGCTGCTGTAAAAGATAATTTTTGAATGAAGTTTGAATATTCAGATCATTTGAGAGCTCATTCTAGCTCTTTGTTCCTCTTCAAGCAACTTATCATGGGATTGGCAACCTTTGTGGCGTTGTTTGGCATCCAAGCATTTGTGGTGAGTAATATCCATACTTGTTAGGGTGTCATTTATGCTAGACTTATCAAGGAATTAGCAGCTCCTTGTGGCGTCTTTTCTCCTCAGAAAAATGGTGAGTAAAATCCATTGATTTGTGGAGAAACCCTTTGCTATATAATCTGAAATTAGCTAGGTCCTAAACCCTTGGTTCTTATCACATTTCTTAATGGCTATCTTAAAGAGACCACATACATGGTCCAACTGAAAGGATTCATCACACAAGGCCAAGAGCAAAACTTTACAAGATTTAAGTGATCTATTTATGAACTTAAGTAAACCTCAAGATCATGGAATATGAGGTTTGATGAAATCATAAATTATTTTGGCTTCAATCAAAATGTTGACGAGCTTTATATCTACAAACTCATCAAAGTGGTATTAATATTAATTTTGGTAAATAGCATCCTACCTATTAGTAATAACATACGGCTATTATTGGATGTAAAGTAGTGGCTAGCTAAGTGGTTCTATATGAAGAATTGTGGAGAAGCAAGCTATATTATGAGTAAAGAGATCTGTTATGATCATAAGAACAAGTTCTTAGCTCTATCTTAGGCATTGTACATCGACAAGGTGTTGGTATAACTTGCAATGCAACACTTCAAGGGAGGAAACATGCCTAGAAGACATGGATTTACATTTCATAAGAATCAATGTCCCAAGACACTTGAACAAGAAGAAGAAATGGGATGGGTGCCATATGCATCAATAATTGGTAATTTAATATATGCCATATTATGTAGTAGGCTGGACATCTATTATGTCATTGGAATAGTAATTCGATATCAACTAAATCAAATAATAGATCACTAGAATGTATTCAAATGCATAAATTATCTTTAGAGAATGAGAAATTATGTGCTAGTCTATTCTTGTAGTGATTTGATCGCACTAGATACATAGACTCTAAATTTCAAGCATACAAGGATTCACAAAAATCCACATCTGGATCAGTGTTCACTCTTGGTACCAAAGCCATTATGTGGATGAGTAAAAATAAAGGGTGTATAGTTGACTATACTATGGAAGCCAAATGCATAACTGCTTATAAAGCAATAAAGGAAGGCGATTGCTTGTAGAAGTCCTTGATTGATTTGGAAGTCATTCCAAACATGGATAAGCCACTCATGTTGTATTTTGATAACAAGGGAATTGTAGTGAATTTGAAAGAGTTAGAAAGCCATACGAGGGGAAAGTATATAGAATGCAAGTACTTTTCATCTAAGAGAACGTGCAATAAGGAGATATTGTAGGCATGAAGGTAGCACTAGAAAATAATATTGCCTACCAAGAGCTTTGAGGGTCACTAGAAGGCATGAATTTAAGGGATATGTTCCATTTTCTTTGAGGCTAGTAGAAGATTATTAGTGTAAGTCCGATTGTACTTGTTTTTGTGTGTTGTCTTCCCGTACTCAAAACATGGTGTCTGTTTTATTTTACTCAATGTTCTATCTTTCTCTATGTAAGATTGGTTACTATGAAGCAGTAATACATACACACACATAGTTAGGAACACTTTGTATGCAATCATTTTTACACGCATCACAGGTTGGTTTTCATATTGTGTATGCTAGGTGAAGTGTTAGTTTTCGATGATCAAGCCGACATTATCACTTGTGTTTTGGTACATTTCTATGTGGATATTTATGGAAAATACTTGGTAATTTTTGAAAAAAATGTGACTTTTTAGCACCTTGCTGCCAAGCTCACCACCTCCATCGCCACCACTCTTGGCAAGGTGGTTGGTGAGGTGGATGATGAAGTGGCCAATAAGATGGAAAATCTAAATTCTATAAACACTCCCATTAATTTTTATTTTGTATTCAAAAAATATAGCAGAGCTCTATCAAATTGATATCTCATTTTATGTTTTTGGATCACTAATACCATGAGTGTTGTTTGGTATTAGTGATTCTTGACTATGTGAGCAACATCGTGCTTTTAAGTGGTGAGTACTTGAGATAGTATTTGTGAGTGGATTTTATATGCTAGCCATGTGTTGGTTAATTGTTTCCCTTGTGCAAGTTTTTCCTTATATGCAAACAATTCTATGAGAGTGGGTTGAGTTATGTTGCACAAGTTGTCATATTTTTTGGCTATGTGCAATAAGAGATGATTTTTGAGTCTTAATTCTCAAAGGTTGTTTTATTGATAGTCCATATTACATATTACTAATCTTTGGTTACTAATGACATCACTTCTGTTGTCGAGGGTCTTGGGCTTTGGAAGAGAGCCAGGTTCATGTGTTGAACCAGATTTTTATAGAGGTAGCAAGCGACAACATCAATATTTAGTTAGGGCAGTTGTCCTAAATGATAGAGGTATTTGATTTTATATTTGTTTATCAAGTTGTATCTATTTATCACTTTTAATGGATTGTGTACTACTAAGTGTTAAGCGACCCAAGGATGTTACCACATAGATAGGTTTTCTATGTGGGTTTACCTCATTATATCTGTTGTTATAAATTTTGTATGTTTCTACATACTGAAGTTTATATAGTTTATGGCGTGCTTTCTATTTACTAATTATTTGTACTTCTACCATGATTATCAATTATGTGTCTATTTATTGGATGTTATACATGACCAGGTTACATGTTAGTATAATATGAGTGTCTTTCTTTTATGAAAAAACTTACTAGATGTAGACTCTGATGAGAAAGTATATTTGTTATATGTTGTCGTATGCTTTCTTTTCTTCCTATGTAGCATGCCTACACCTTTCTAACCATTAATTTATATAACTTATATCTCCTATGTATATGTGAGTTTTATATGAGTCTCTAAAGAGTGTATTTTCTTACACTCATTGTATCCAAAGTGTTGGGCTCTCTAATTGGTTTGCTATGTTTTGATTGATCACAATGGTTTGAGAGTACAATCATCATTTTCCAAATATGTCCCCCTATGTGAATTTTTGAAATGATTGGAAATATTTTTAGCTTTTTTGTATGTATGCCTGTATCACAAGGTGTGTAATTGTTTCCATGTATGCATATTACTAGTATGGATAGGAACTTGTGAAGCACATCGTCACTAGTGTGTATTCTGTAGATTGTTATTATTGTATCCTCTAATTGCTTTTGTTGTGTGTTGAATTGAGCATGTTGTTTTGTACTTTTGTTATATTAATTGGTTAGTTCACATTGTGGGGCCTATTTGGTCAAATTGATATAGAGGTCGTGAAAAGATTCTATAGGCTGGCATTTCAACCCCTCATCTAGGTCCTGGTTACTTATTTAAGTTGAAAGAATAATTGACCTTCATGTAATTGTTCCTACATTTGGGAATCTTTAGTTAGTATACAAAACCCTAAATAGAAATATATTTGTATTTATATTTAAAAAAATTAGAATAAATAAAAGAGTTATATAATCATTCATATTTATTATTTAATTCATTAAATACTATATAAATCATTGATTATTCATGTTTTTTTAAACATAACATATAAGAGAATATGCAAGAGGATTGAGTTGAAGTAAAGTAATCTAAATGTCTATGACAAACAATTGAAGTCGAGATTTTTACATTGCGTCACTAGTACGACCCATATCCATTTGGAATAGAGTAACCTTGATTTAGCGTCACTTATATAGAGACATCTAGTTTGGTGTAGTTTGTATAATATTTTATTATACAAGACTCCACCAAATGTGTTAGAAAAACAAAAAAAATATTAGTTTACCAAATAGTAGTTTCAACATATCAATGGATGAACATTTGCAAGTTGATCTTATTTCTAAATGCTATAGTTGGCCCCTTTATGTTGTAGTATGACATTTGACTTATGGCACGATTCTCATACTGGTGGGCTAATATACTTTTCAATCATAATCAGTATCTTCTATATGTGAACATATTCGATAACCATTCAACATATCATTGATACGGAACCACTCATTACACCACTAATATGGAACAAGAAAAATATCCATTTTGCAAAAAACCAAGTCTTAAAACAACAAAGCTTTCCCCAATTTTTTCTTATTATAAAATAAATAAAGTGAGGGATATTTAGAGAAAAAATTTCAGCTTTTTGAGTGCTCGTTGATGACCCTTGTCAATATTACAGTGAGCCTTTGACGATTACCGAGTAAGGATAGTAGCTATCAAGTCTTCTCACTAACCCAATCTCAGTCAAGACTCGATGAGGCTACTAACATTTTAATGAGACCTCTATGCGGATAATAAAAATTAAGTTTTTAGTTTTGAAAAATTGTTGAGTAATTTCCCATTAATACTCTAAAAATAATGATATAAACACACAACATAAACATGCTAACTACATGCTCAAACCTATAAAGTGGTTTATGTATCATATAAACATTCAGGTGTAATCTATGTGAATGATAAGTATAATTCTATGGTCGATGTAAGGAGGAATCATTTGGTTTTTAAACAATTCAGCAAATCCTTAAAAACATAAACATTTTGTCACAAAGATTGGGTTCGAAGATCTAAAATAATGACATAAAAGTAAAGATAGATTCAATAAACATATAGGAAATTAAAAATTTATCATATAGTGGAGATTTATGGGATACATTTGCTAATTAATTATATTTTCTCAATATTAAGTAGGTTATTAAAAATATGAATTAATATTATTGATTTTTCCTTTTTTATAAGAAATTATCCTAAGATAGAGATCAATTTTGTTATTAATCAATTATTAGTTAAAATATTTTTGGTGGGGATCGGTAATTGATAGTTAACTAAATTATGCTTTATTTCTAAACAATTAATAGACCATTTAATTGATACTTTTGGTAGGGCTATCAATTTAAACTCTCATCAAAGTGTCTAAGTTAGGTTAATGATTTAAGTATTTGGAAACAAACTCTTAGATTTTAAATCTATTATGTAAAATATGTCATCAATATACTTTTCACTAATAAATATTATAAAAATCTTTGAAATAGTGTTCTCTAAATCAAATTTAGAATATTTCATCTAATATCTAAGAGTTGACTCTAGATCATCTTTAGATAATTAAATTTGAAATCTAACTCTCTTATTTATTATAAAAAATAATTCGTTAATATATTTTTTTCTTTTACAAACTTCATTTTAATCTTAATAAAGAAGTAAAACTTATTTCATTTTATAAATATGTTTTGCCTACTTTAATATTTCACAATCGTAAGAACATTACTAGTATCCCATGTTATTTATAGTTTGATATGCATGTTTTATAGTTACACGGTTTGGAGCTTGATCCACTACACTCATGCCACAACGTGTCACAACATACAAGATTAACATGTACGATCCTCACTAAATGTAGAACACATGATTTTCAATCCTTTTGCCTCATTCCGTTGCATATAAACATTTCATGTTACTGCCTACATTGTTTTGAAAACTTAGAAAGCTTAAATTTTTTGTACATCCTTTTTCATATTTTGGAACATATGTAATGCTTTCTATATGTTATCTTTTAAGCTTTTAAAGTTGTAATGGAAGCTTTCAAATATATACTTCAAGTGTTTTGTCAATTATATATTTTTGAAGCTAAAATACCTAAAAACAACAAAACATATATGTGATTCCAAAAAGATAGATGTGTTTAAAATGATAGTATAATTAAGCAAATATAAATCTAATTAATCATTTAACATGCATTAAATCATGATATATTAAGTGTTTTTTAGCACTCACCAACATCCATCTTGATGGTCCACTTGATGTCGCATATCTAAACTCCAACACTCACCAACATCCATCTTGATTGTCCACTTGATGTCGCATATCTAAACTCCAACAATCTATAACTTAGCTACATATTCTATATAATTGCATGTAGTCTAACAAAATACTATTATGTTTCCCTAGACATGTTAATTATGATATGTTAAGCATAATCGGATATGCAATAAAGAAAATACAACTTTCATAGAACCCATTTTATACTCCCCTTAAGTGTTCTGTATCAAGCTACATATATACACTACAAACTACAGTCATCAAGCCAATGCAATAAACAACATGTTCTATAGACAAACATCACTCCCTTTTTGACACAAAAAGTCAAAGAAAACACTTTTATATGTGGGAGATCAGATATACATGATTGTTGTAATAATCATCATGATAATGCATACAATAGATAAACAAGGTAAAGCATACATTATAACATGTCACAAACAAAAGCAAACACTAATCAACTCACAATTGCAAACCATAGAAAAAACAAATCATCCTAAGTAAACTCATAAACTTGGGTGACATTTACAACAAATAAGAAAAAATTCAATGGAGAATAAAAGAAACAAAAGGGTCCACAAATGAGATCATTGGCCACACAGAATATATGCCTCAAAAGCTATAATTGGCACAATTTTTGCCTAGTTTCCTCATAGAAGATCTCATTGGCAATAGTCATATCATTATTAGTTAACAAAGAAATAAATACATCAAATAGTGAGAACCATAAGTATTATCTCACACTTTTTGTAAGTAGAAGTAAGAAAGAGATGAAATGCTACTAAGATATCTATGCATGCAAATAAGACTCAATTTTCGAGATAGAAAACAAGAGACAGGGTAAGCAACCCAAACACAAGAAAGAAAAACTAAACAAATAGCCTAGTCACCATAATGCATACAAGACAAACAATCAATAAACAAGAAATGATCTATATGACATGCAAAAAAATAAAAGCAAAATTAGTAAGAAGAACTGAGACAAAGACTCATGTTCCAAAGCTTTTTGAAAGCACAAACATGTTTTTCAATAATAATAAAAAGTAAACATAAAGGAAGGAATCAACGAATTAAAGGAAAATTAAAATATGATAATCAAAGAAACACAAAACAGAAACAATTAAAATGTAAACATAAATGCTACAAGTAAAGAGAGAAAAGAAAGGAAAACATCATCAAACTTTGATTATCTCAGATCGATGATAAAAAATCATTTCTATTAGAGATTGAGATACTAATTAAGATGATGTTCCCAAGTGCCGATCAAATCGATATTCCCAAATATTCTCAAGATGCTTTGCAAGAAATTGGTGGTCCAATGACTAGGGATAGATTTGGAAGATCAAGTTGGGTGTTAGGATTAATTTAGGAAGTATATTTTTTTTAATTAATGGTGGGACTTTTTATGTCTTATTTATCATAAGTCTTTTTAGTCTTTTATTTTTAAGGATGGATTAGGCCCAATCCACAACTAAATAGGCCTATTATGTCCATTTCATATAGGGTGTTTTATTTTATGGTTTCTTGCTTATAAAAAAGAGCAACTATGTAATTTTTAAGCAAGGCATATTTGATTAATAAAAGTTTATTTCAGAAAGCTTCTTGCTTTGCCTTCTTGTGTTCTTGATTGAATACTTGAATTCGACTTATCAAAAAGAGTTATCATTATTTGTGGTGTCTCAAGGTTAGCATTTTAAGGACTTTGTTTCCTTAGGGTTCTAATCTAATTATCTTCAACACGTTCTTAGCAAATCAATCGTTCTTATTCCTTTGAGTTCGTGAGTTCTTATGGTTATTCGCCAAGAGGATCCACATCATTTGGTATCAGAGCTTTAGTTATTGAAGAAATGTTATCTATCTTCATCTATATTCATTTTTAATTCTTGATTTCAAATAAAAATAGTTCATCTTGTTTTTCTTCTATCCTTTTCTACGTTCTTAAGTTACAAATCACAAAAACAAAAATTTCTTCCTTTTGAGTCTTGTATTTTCTTTCAATTTCATTGTCGTTGTTTTCATCTTTAGATTTTGTTTCATAGTTTTCTTTGAATTCTTCATATATTTTTCTTATTCTTTATTTCTGTGTTCAGTCTATCTTTTTTCTTCAAAAATAAAAAGAAAAATAAGAAGAGGGTTGTTGTTCGCAATTTAAAAAACAATTTGATAAATCAGAGTTGCAACTTTAAACTATCATAACTTTTGACTCGGATATTAGAACGACTATTATAATATATCAAATAAAAGCTTGGTTTGATTCCTATAAGTGGAGTGGGGCTTTTTATTTTTTCTGTTCCATTTTTTACCCCAAATTCCATCGTTTAAACTATATACTCAGGGGTTAAAGTTTTGTTGCACCTTTTTGCATTGTTTTTGGTTCTTGTTCATTATGGTTGCGAATTTTTTTTTTGTAAGTTTTCTATTATAGAAGTAGTAGTAGCAAACAAACAAAAAAAAAGAAAGCAAAAAAATGAAGAAAAGGAGAACAAAATGGTAGGTTGCTCAAGAATCTAATTCTTGTTTTCTTGTTCTTGTTGAAATTGGTTTTCCTTTATTTTATTCTAGTTTCATATATTTTATTCTTGAGAATCATCAAAATTGCTATCCAATTATAATTTAAAAAAAGGAAAAAAGGGGAAATATATTTTGGTCAAGAGTCTTTCTTTATAGTACTATTTGGACTTTCTTTTTGTCATCCTTTGCAATTAGGTTTTTCAAATTATGATTTTCAAGATTTTTAAGATCTTGAAAAGATTATTTATTGGGTCTTTGGAGTCCTATTTGGACTTTCTTTTTGTCATCCTTTGCTTTTAAGTTTTTTAAATTCTAATTTTTGAGATTGTCACCAATAAACCCGTTACTTCTTAAGATTAGTTGAATTCTTTGATTTTGTTCACAATATGAAATAAGGTTGGGTTGAGGTTTGAGTGGGAAAATGCAAGAAAGATAAAAAAAAAAAAAAAAGAGGTTGAAATAGTGTTAAAAAAGATAAGCCAAAATAGTGTTAAAAAAAGGAGGTTGGCATAGTGTTAAAAAAAGGAGGCCAAAATAGTGAAAAAAAAATAGAGAGGTCGAAATAGTGTTAAAAAAGAAGAAAAGTGATAACAATCTGATTTGAGAGAAAACATATGAGGGACTGTGTGAAGAACACTACCTTTTTTATTTTATTTTATTTTATTTTACAGATTGAAAACCTGAGTAAGGAATAATTAGGAGAACCACAAGAGGTCGATTTGAGATTCATCCTTAAGATTTTTATTGTCCGATTTAAGAGGTTGAATGCTAGGTTGGATGATTTAGAATCCTCTCCCGTTTTTATATTACATAGGAGAAGACATTGAAGACATGATTTTGACAAAGGAGATGCTGATTTCAATGTGGAACAGAGAGCATGTTATAAATAGGACAAAAAGGTTATGGATGTACAAACAAATGGAGAAATCAAAAGTGCCAGTTTAAGTGATGATGAGATACTACTATTGGAGGATTGTTTTGATGTCAAAGTATAAGAACCTGTGCATATAGATTTACTTGTCACAAGGAGAGCCCTAAATATACAACCTAAGGATGAAGGAGATGAGGAGCACCAAGGAGAGAAAAGTGAGCAGAAAGGAGATAAAAGTGAGGGAGAGAGAGAGAGAGAGAGAGAAAATTAAGCCAAAAGAAGAGAAAAGTAAGAAACAATGTGAGAAAAGTGAGCAAATTAAAAAGATAGAAAAAAAGAATGAGTATAATTGCTAAAAAATATGAGATTAAGAGTGCAATGATGGCAAGGCAAAGTGTACTTGTACTTACGTACAATAATGTTTATCTTTCTATTAACAATCTTAACTCATCTTTGCCTAGTTTTGTTGTATCTTTATTGCATGACTTTGAGGATTACTTTACTGAAAAGATTCCCCAAGGATTACCTCATTTGAGACGAATTGAACATTAAATAAGCTTCACACAAGGATCTACGATACGAAATTGACATGCTTACAGAGCTAAGATTTGAGGACTAATCTTTTCAAAGAATAAGGGAATAATGGATATTGAGGTACTAATTAAGTTGATGTTCCCAAGTATTGATCAAGTTGATGTTCCCAAATATTCTCAAGATTATTTTCAAGAAATTGGTAGTCCAATGACTAGGGATAGATTTGAAATATCAAGTTGGGTGTTAGTATTAATTTAGGAAGCATTTTTTGTTTTAATTAATGGTAGGAATTTTTATGCCTTATTTATCATAATTCTTTTGTCTTTTATTTTTAAAGATGGATTAGGCCCAATCCACAACAATTTAGGCCTATTAGACCTATTTCATCTAGGGTTTTTTCTTTTAGGGCTTCTTGCTTATAAAAAAGAGCAACTATGTAATTTGGAGGCAAGACCATATTTGATTAATAAAAGTTTATTTCAGAATGCTTCTTGCTTTACCTTCTTGTGTTTGTGATTGAATACTTGAATTTGACTTGTCAAAGGGAGTGATAATCCTTTGTGGCGTCTCAAGGTTAGGGTTTTAAGGACTTTGTTTCCATAGAGTCTAATTTGATCATTTTCAACATGTTCTTAGCAAATTCATCATTCCTATTCCTTTGAGTTCATGGATTCCTATGGTTTTTCACCTATAGGTTCGACATCAATTTCTCTATGTTAGTTTAATTACGGATGCTTTAATATTACCCATAATCACATAGTATTTAAAGTTTACATTTTTGCATGATACACACACCAATGGGGATTATAAGCATATAGTTGGCATCGATCTATAGGTTGTGTTTGTGCATTAGGTACATTTTTGTAATTGTGGGTACTTTTGAAAAATTACTTGGAAAAATTTCAACCAAAATGGTTAATTTTTATAGCTTACTAAATTTCTCATCTAATACTTGGTGAAATAGCAGTGAGAAGCATGGGGAGAAATTCGACCATTATCCTCACTATGATGACTATTGTCCTTATCGAGGTGGTGTGATTAGTGCTCAAAAAGTACTAAAATTACCATGATTTTATGCAAGTTAATTGATTAAAAATATATATATATTTATATGATTTTATCATATATTTATATAAATCTATCTTTTCGCAATCACGGGTATTTTTATTGTTTTTAAGGTATTTTCGCTTAAAAAGTAACTTAAAGACTCAAAGAAAAATACCGGAGGTAATACATTGCAAATATATTCATAAATTAAATGAGGAAAGGTCAAAAATGTCAAAAAAGAGGAAATTGCACACGCAGACACGCCGAGCAACGCGTGCGCCACACAAGCACAACGTTCAGTACACGCGTGCAGCACCCTCAGTCCACGCACCTGCTCTCCATTCTATGCCCGCCCGTACCCAGCCCACGTGCTCATATGCCCATCAACACCTTGATGAGCGAAAACTAGCATCACCGATTCTTGCCAATACTTTGGTTTTAATATTTGTAAAACTCTCGCAAGTGCACGAATCATTTCGTATAAAATGATAAGTATACTCCTAAGGTCGATCTAAGGATGGAATGTATGTGGTTTTTAATTTATTATTCAAACTTTTAAAAACGAAATTAAATCCTAAACTTCTTGTCACGATATTTTAGGTTTTGTGTTTTTAATCTAATTACATAAAAATAAACATAGATTCAATAAACATTTATGCAAATTTTATCATTTATAATGGTGGAGTATTTATGGATATAATAACTAAGTTAATTATGCTTGCTCATATTATTTTTGTTATTAAAGATATGAATTTATATTTATTGATTCTCCCTTTTTTGTATGAATACCACCTTTGGTGGGGTTAGATATTATTTGTTAACTAAACAAATCAATTAACACCTATAGGTGGGGTTGATAACTAATTTGCTTAATTAAATTAATTCCTTTTTCTAAGAGATTGAAAATGAACCATTTAAATGCCACCTTTGGTGGGGTTAGACATTTTAAACTTTAGTCAAGGTGTCCAAATTAAACCTAAGAATTTAGTTATCCGAGTACTAACTTTCAAGTTTTAAAACCACTACTGAAAACATGTTGTCAATACATTTTCAGATAATAATTCTTATAAAAAATTTTGAAATAGAGCTTCACTCTAACTACCGGGCGATTGTACCAACAAATAAAAGAGCACTACTCTAAATCAGACCGGATAACTAAACCTTAAAATCTAATTTTTAGATTTATGTTTGTAATGAAAAATAATATATTTCTCTCTAACATTCTTAATATAAAATCTTGAATAAAAATAAAATCAATTCATTTTAGAGATTTTCACCTATTTAATATTTCGCAAGCATAACAACGTTATTATTACATCATGTTTACTAATAGCCAGCAGAGTTAAATTTAATCACAGACAAATTAAATATAATATGTAAGAATAAAGCATAAAAAAACTGTAAAGAAAATAAAATCCTTACAGAACTTCGATGCTATTCCCGTTGCTGGAAAACCTCCAAGCGGAATTTGCACTCCCATTTATTGAATCAAAAAGCTAATAAATTACAAAAACATAACTAGTTCTTCCCAAAAAGGGAAGAACTCTAAAACTAAGAGAAATTAACTAAGAAAAGCTAAAAACTAAAGAAAACTAAAAAATCTAAGAAAAGAGATAAAGAAAGAGAGAAGAGAATGTGTTTTGAGGTGTGTTTAGAAGTGAAGAGAATGGGGGTATTTATAGGTGAGGATAGGGAGAAAAAGTGAGTGAAAAAATGTTAAAAAATTGTGAAAACGTGGAGTGCAATTACTGAGGTCATTGATGACGTTAGCATGACGTCATGGGGGCGAATGTGCGCGAAAATGCGGCGAAATGGGCATCAGCGCGCGCAGAGGGCAGCTGGGCGCGCAGGGGCTCGCGTGTAAGGAGGAGCAAAGAGTTCGGAACTGGGATTGGGCATGCGCTGATGCGCGCGGACGTGTGGCGCTGCGCGCACGGAGCTCGGCGCGGCTGGGCAGCGCGGCGGCACAATTTTCTCCTTTTTGACATTTTTGACCCATTTTGTCCAATTTTTCCATATTTGTTGACCTTTCCCCATTTATTTATTAATATATTTGTGATATATTGCTTCCAGTATTCCTCTATGAGTCTTTAAGTTACGTTTTTAAGCCAAAATACCTGAAAAACAATAAAAATACCCGTGATTCCGAAAAAGACAAATTTATATAAATATATGATAAAACATATAAATATATATATTTTTAATCAATTAATGTGCATAAAATCATGGTAATTTTAGTTCTTTTTGAGCACTCATCACACCTAGTTCGTGCGCGCCAGCATCCATCTGTGCTCAGTCCGCGGGTGCGTCTACGCCCATCTGCCCCAATCCATGCGCACCGCCGCACCCCACGTCAGTATGACATCATCAATGATTTCATCATTCACTACTCCACGTTTTCACCATTTTTAATCATTTTTTCACCCACTTTTTCTTGCTCTCCTCACCTATAAATACCCACATTCTCTTCATAACAAAACACATCTTCTTCTCTCTTTCTTTCTCTCCTTTCTTAGTTTTTAGTTTTTCTTAGTTTTTTAGTTTTTCCTTAGTTAGTTTTTCTTAGTTTTACAGTTCTTCTCTTTTTGAGAAGAACTAATTATGTTTTTGTAATTTATTTGTTTTTTGATTCAATAAATGGGAGTGTAAATTCCGTTTGGAGGTTTTCCAGCAATAGGAATAACATCATAGTACTGTAAGGATTTTATTATCTTTACAATTATTTTTTATGTTTTATTCTTACATATTATATTTAATTTGTTTGTGATTAAATTTAACTTTGCTGTCTATTTATAAACATGGTATAATAATAACGTTGTTATGCTTGCATAATATTAAATAGGTAAAAATCTATAAAATGAATTGATTTTGTTTTTATTCAAGATTTTATATTAAGAATGTTAGAGAGAAATATATTATTTTTCATTACAAACTTAAATCTAAAAATTAGATTTTAAGGTTTAGTTATCCATTCTGATTTGTATTTGTTGGTACAATCGCCCGGTAGTTAGAGTGAAGCTCTATTTCAAAAGTTTTTATAAGAATTATTATCTAAAAATGTATTGACAACATGTTTTTAGTAGTGGTTTTAAAACTTGAAAGTTAGTATTCGGATAACTAAATTCTTAGGTTTAATTTGGACACCTTGACTAAAGTTTAAAATGTCTAACCCCACCAAAGGTGGCATTTAAATGGTTCATTTTCAATCTCTTAGAAAAAGGAATTAATTTAATTAAGCAAATTAGTTATTAACCCCACCCATAAGTGTTAATTGATTTGTTTAGTTAACAAAGAATATCTAACCCCACCAAAGGTGGTATTCATATGAAAAAGAGAGAATCAATAAATATCAATTTATATATTTAATAACCTAAATAATATGAGCAAGCATTATTAACTTAGTTATTATATCCATATATACTCCACTATTATGAATGATAAAATTTTCATAAATGTTTATTGAATCTGTATCTATGTTTATTTTTATGTTCTTAGATTAGAAATACAAAAACCCAAAATATCGTGACAGGATGTTTAGGATTTAATTTTGTTTTTAAAAATTTGAATAATAAATTAAAAACCACATATATTCCTTCCTTAGATTGACCTTGGGAGGATACTTATCATTTTTTATGAAATGATTCGTACACTTGCGAGAGTTTTATAAATATAAAACCAAAGTATTGGCAGGATCGGTGATGCCGGTTTTTCTCATCATGGTCTATGAGGGCCATTGTAGCTCAAAGATTTTCTATAAACACCCCACAATTGTATTGTTCAATTTAATTAGAAAATGTGGGAACAATTTGGTAGTTTGCAAACACAGGTTTTTAAGTGAAAAGTTTTTATTTTATTTCATATCAATAATACATTGAGTGTGGTTTTATATTGTTGATACATTGAGTGATCAAAAATTGTTTTCAAATTGGTTAATTTAAAATATTATTAACACTAAGACATGGTTTGCATCTAGGAACATAAGCATACATATGTGATTGCCTTTACCCTACTATCACATACTCAGTAGTAGGTGATTTTACCACATCACATGGTGGTGGGTGATGGCTCTATGAAAGTTGAGTCATCATAGTACTTTTTTAGCTTAGTATTTATTTGTTTTATTCAATGAGTAGTATTTTTTGGCTTTGAAAATATATTTTTTAGAAATTTCCTAGAATATTTTGAAATTTTATGAATTTTTTAATGAATTTCTAATGTAGGACCAATGAGAACACACCATGTGGATGCCACGTAAGTTGGGAAGTTGACCAAGTGTCACTACATGGATACCAAGCAACCAAAGATTTCCAATTAGAGTGCACTATGTGTACCAAGTGATGTAGGCCTCACTACATGTTGACATGGTATTCGTTCCTAGTTTTGTCGTGTGGTTAACGGGCATGTCACGCATCATCACATGATTCATCCATTCTTTCCACCTGGTGCCACACAATAATATCTATGAATCATGGTGTGCCATATGATACTAAATTGGTGCGCTTTAACCATGAACAGTCCACCCCACCACGCCTTGCCTGCTAATTTTTCCAATGATTTCCCCGTGCCATTGATGAGTGCTTAAAAAGCACTAAAATTACCATGATTTAATGTACTTTAATTGATTAAATAGATTTATATTTGTATGATTTTATCATATTTTTATATAAATTTGTCTTTTCGGAATCACGGGTATTTTTATTGTTTTCAAGTATTTTTGTTCAAAAATAATTGAAAGACTTGAAAAAAAATATAGGAGCACTAGCACCCATCCTACCGTGTGCCAAAACATATCCCACACGCAGTACTAGCACCCATCCTATCAATAATCTCACCCATCCAAGCGTGCTAGTGCACCCACATGTGTGCCAGCCTGTCCAAACGCATCCAAGACAAATTTTTGAGATATTTTTCCTACTATTTAAGCTTTTTCCTCACCTATAAAAGGATCCTCTCCCCTATTGTAAAAATCATGGCTCAGAATCCCTCACGATCCCTAAAACTTTCTCTCTCTAGAAAGTTTTCTTATTTTTAAAGTTCTTCTTTTTTTGAGAAGAACTAATTATGCTTTTGTAAATTTCTAGTTTTTGATTCAATAAACGAAAATGCAATTCCATTTGGAGGTTTTCCAGAAATGAAATTAGCATCAAAGTTCTGTAAGGATTCTTTTGAAGTATAAATTTAAAATGAATTCTTTATAGTTATTTTTATGTTTTATTCTTATATGATATATTTAACTTTTCTGTGATTATATTTAACATGATTGGCTATTTGTAAATATAATATAATAATAACGATGCTTGCAAAATATATTAAATAGGTAAAATATTTCTATAAAATAAATTGATTTTTTTATTCAAGATTTTATATTACGAATGTTAGAGATAAATATATTGGTTTTCATTACAAACCTGAAATTTGAAAATTAGATTTTAAGGTTTAATTATTCGATCTGATTTAGAGTAGTGCCATTTTATTTGTTGGAAAAATCATCCGGTAGTTAGAGTAAAGCTCTATTTCAAAAAAAAATTATAAGGACTATTATTCGAAAATGTATTCACAACATATTTTCATTAATGATTTTCAAACTTGAAAGTTAGTACTCAGATAATTAAATTCTTAGTTTAATTTCGACACCTTGAATAAAGTTAAAATATCTAACCTCATCAAAGGTGGCATTTAAATGATTTATTTTTAATCACTTAGAAAACAAAATGAATTAATTTAATTAACCAAATTAATTATTGACCCTACCCATAGATGTTAATTGATTTGTTTAATTAACAAATAATATCTAACCCCACCAAATGTGGTATTTATATAAAAAATAGAGAATCAATAAATATCAATTTATATCTTTAATAACCTAAATAATATGAGCAAGCATAATTAAATTAATTTTTATATCAATAAATACTCCATTGTTATGAATGATAAAAAAATTCATAATTTTTTATTGAATATATCTATATTTTTTTATGTTATCAGATTAGGAAACACACAAAAAATCAAAATATATATAATGATATGATGTTTAGGATTTAATTTCATTTTTAAGAGTTTGAATAATAAATTAAAAACCACATATATTCCTTTTTTAGATCGACCTTGAGAGTATACTTTTCATTTTCTATAAAATAATTCATGCACTTGCTTGAGTTTTATAAATATAAAACCAAAGTATTTACAAAATCGTTATTGCTAACCCAATATCGATTTTGTTCATCAACCATGTGTTGTATTCCTATTGCCCAGCGCTATTAAGTTTTCCTTTTTCATCTCAACCCTTAATTTGAAGTTGATACAATTTTTTAGATTCCATTTGAGCCTAAATGAACCCCATAATTTCCTCCCAAAACCCTAATGAGTAGAAAATTGCCAATTTTTTATTAGTTTTTGTAGCCAATAAGAGAGATAAATACATAAAAATTCAAAAGGAGATGCAATTTAGTTTTTGGTGCTACAATTAAAGTGATTGATTATATTTATTCTTCTTCTCCTTTCTTTATCAATTTTTATGTCTTTATATATGAAAAATATGAGCTTTATGAACAAAATTATGTCTAGCTAATTTATTAATCTAGGGGCCTTATGCACCCAATATTTTACATATGATGATATAATTAACATAAGAGTGTGATTAGGTTAATTACTATATGGTGTGTAGTTTACTTGAGAGAGGAATACATGCTAGGTTGGATTCAATTGATCATGTAATTAATTGATAATTATATTTGGGAGATTTTAGCATGTTTAAAAAATTAAGGGATTAAGTATTCCTAGATATTTTCTCATATATCTTCTTAGCTTCCGATTCTAAGTTAATTAATTATTGCTATTTATTTTTAATTCTTTTAATTTTACTTTCTTAAAACACAACAAAAAGAGTAAAAGAATTTATCCTTTTGTTTCTTGTTTTAAAAATTAGTTTATAATAACATAATCTCTTTGGCAATGATCTTTTCTTATCATTATATAATGTGTTGTGATATGTATACTTGTATATTCATTATACATAATTCATGTTGATTAATGGAGCTCTAGAAGAGAGCTCAATTCACTTTGGATAGCAGTTGTAGTGGAGAACATAAAGGAAGCAACTGAGTCATAGTTGAGCATGGGGCTCCAACTAGTAAAGGTATTAGCATATACTATGTTAGGTTATAAACTATTGATTTTCATTTATTAGTGGATTACTTGCTATCAAGTGGTTTCCTTAAGCAACTCATGATGTTACCACATAGGTGTGGATCCTATAAGACCTTACAATGTTATATTACATTGTTTGTATTGTTGTATGTTATGTTAGTATAATCAAAACTAATTCCAATTATGTTCTTATAATTAGAACTAATTCCAAATATGTTCTTACATAGGAGGATCTGATTATGATTGGAAAGCCTTTCTTTTCTTTACTAGTCTACTATCTATTATATGTTGTCTCAATGATGTTTGATAGCTATTGATTATTTTTATGTGACATTAGTTGGTTCTTTCTTTCATTCTTTTTATCTGCATTTTTATTTACCTTGTTGTTTTCTTCTATTGCATTTGAGAGTTGGGTGATTCTTAAGGTATTTGTATCACCTTGCCTTGGTTATGCATCATGTTCTAGACTCTTTCAAGTACCAATATGTAACTCTTGGTTCTCATTTATCTGAACAAATGGAGTACTTATGTTGTCTTTTGGTTTGAAATTGGAGAAAATTTGAAAAAGTTAGCTTCATATTGACGAGTCGGTGGGATTTTATAAAAAAGGT
The DNA here is from genome assembly GCA_037013495.1 of Hippophae tibetana. Taxonomy (NCBI): domain Eukaryota; kingdom Viridiplantae; phylum Streptophyta; class Magnoliopsida; order Rosales; family Elaeagnaceae; genus Hippophae; species Hippophae tibetana. The sequence continues at coordinate 31,411,023 of CM072806.1, forward strand.
TTTTGAACTCTTCATGTTATGCCCTTGATGCATAAAGATAGCAATAAGGTGCATGAGAGTAAGTGTAATCAGATTTATAACTCATAGGAGCAATATAAGGAGAAGTGTTAGTAATAAATCTCATATAGGGGTTAGTATTCAGTCTTTCATAGCATGATTTGATATGCCCACACTTATCGTAGTTGTGGAAAGTAGGAAAAAACATATAGGTAAGGGCATAAGACCATCACTAGTTTGATGAGAAAAATTAGTAGGAGGTTAAACATTCACATTGATAGAGCATTGCGGCTAAGATGGTCATTATGAGTAAGGTTTAAGAGCTCTTTCAATCTATTCCCTATGGGGATATAGTCTTCTTGACATCTTATCTTCTAAGAAAAATTCCACATTGGGAAAATATCCACTTGAATATCTTGGAGGATCCCATCTTTCTCCAATGTTTGAATTCTCTTTAGGTTTATGTATTCTAGGCGTAGTGCCATATGGGTGTTTTGTTAACCTCTTCTCATTTCCTATTTTGAGAGATTTCAGTAATTAATAAATTGTTGTGGAACTATTAAGAAATATCACATATAAGTTGTTTTTTTATAAAACCATTGTAAACAATTTTATTTTATTTAGAAATGGAATAAGAGTTTCTAAAGTGTACAATGTAACCATGGTTAAATAAACCAGATTTAGAAATCAAACGATGTCTTGCATCATACACATAAAAACAATTTTCTAAAATTAAACTTGCATTCCTAAACCTAAATTTCACAATGCATACTACTTTTTCTTGAACACAAACATTTGCAGGCCAACACTATATCTACTTCAATGTGATCGAGTTCACAAGTCCTTATAAAAACCCTTGCAACGAGTTGCACATATGATTACGTGGCATACCACGTGGTAGCTCTTTATTGGTCCTACGTTAAAATTTCTAAAAAAATCTCAAAAAATTGTAAAAATTATATTTTCACCCCTTTTCACTAAAAATATTATATTTTAATATTTTTGGCCATAAAAATACTATTTATTGAAAAAAAAATAAGTAAATATTAAGTAAAAAAAAGTGCACTAATGACTCTACTTTCATAGAGTCATCACATCCCCAAATTTAACTCTTTGCTTGTTCTCAAGTAAAGCCACGTATAACTAAATAAAATAAAATTGGTAGTATATTCATAAATATATTTCTATTAGTACATGTATATTTCACGAAAACTATCTCTCTCAAAATTCGTACAATTCTACGATAAATAGGTTCACACATTCATCAATCAACGTTTCATCAATACAAGGATATGAAAGGTTTTTGACAAATTGATTCGTGTATGTGTGCTGCACATGATATTATCCAATGCACTCATGAAATCAACCTATATGAGTATGCTAATCAATTTAATCTTAGAACAAGTCTCATAAGTCTATTTTCACATCCTTCTCCACTAATATAAATATACACTTAGCTCAAGATCAATAAGGACTTTACATGGTTGTAATGTAAGGCTTAGGTAGGGGGTTGATAAATTAAGACACTTAGGTTCTTTCCACACCTTACTTTTTTTTTGTAATCATGTACTTTTTAACTACAATTGAGTTTTTACTTGATATTTCAGTGCACCTCCTTTTGACATTCTTTTTATATTCTTTTTTTCCATATTTTTATAGCTTCACAATACCTCCAAACTTATTTTCAATTCTATTTTATTTTCTTTAGACGGATAATTGTGTTGTGAGTTTTTCCTCTTCTTTTTTTTTTCTTTTTTTCAATTTTTTATAAGGTGCATTACATTTCACCTTACGTTGTAGCATAACACATGATTGCATTTTTTTCTTTTCATACAAGCTAAAGTTGCAAGGATAAAGGTAATGCTTATTGGTTAGGCATAAGATATGGATTACATATATGAAAGGTTCTTTTATTCGACTCAAATGGGTGACTAAAGATATTAACAATAGTTCACCTCTAGGGATGATCAAATAGATTTTAAAACTTGGTAGATCTCATTGACTTGCACAACTCCCTACAAAGTGTCTCTCAATAAGCACACCAAAATCAATCGTGAACATGTTCATAAGAATTTAAATCAATCCAATCAAAACTAGCAAGTATATCACATGATTAATGTAATTATCTTAACTAATATGTTGAATACCTTATTCTAATCATGACAAGAAATTTTTATCATTGAGTTCATATGTTTCATATCAAGAATGCATGTATTTAGTTTCCATATATTTATCAATTTCTACCCAAATCATGATTAAAAATGTCCTAAAATGTTTTAAAAAAATTCCCTAAAAATTTAAAATGCATATTAAATACTAATGCAGAGACAAAAGTTCCCTCCCCCAAACTTAAATTAAAAATTTTCCACAATGTGCATATATAATATGAAAAGGTAAAGAAAATAAAACTCCCTTAGTCTTGGCACATTTGTCATTGAAATGCTCATTCTTGTTGCGCCATTACTCTTCACATTTATTCACCTACAAAACAAAAAGAATGAAAATAAAAGTAATATAACATTGGGTTGCCTCCCAACCAATGTCACTTTTAACGTCCTTGACTAGATGGTCATATCAAGTCCTAAGACACATCTCTTTATGTCCATTTACTTTTGAGTTTTCCTAGAAATAGCTTGAGTCTTGACTTGTTCAATAATACATTATGTTCTGGCTTGCAAACATAGTGCTCCATTCTCTTCTCATGCCATATTTTTGTTTTATTTTTGAACTCTTTAGCATTCTTATAAGAATTCCACGGTAACTCATCAATTTATGTATTTCTAACAACTTTATCACTTCTCCATTGGACTCTTTCACTTTCATACTTGATTGTGGATGGAATGGTAAAGTGTATGGTCTAAACTTAGTGGCTCTTTAATTGATGGTTTGATTTTAGATCTTATCTCCAAATTTTCCATAATCACCTTTGATACATACATGAGAGGCACATCCTATAAAAGGTTGATACAGTCCACAATATCAACTTTCGATGGCATAATTTCAAAGTTAAATAAGTTGAGTTATTTTCTGGTGAGTTTATGTCCTTGTTCATAGCATCACGTGTAATAGTCTTAAGTGTGAGAAACTCAAAAGATTCTTTCAAGTTATTCCCATAATCAGTATCATTTATCCTTAAGCATTCATTAGCATTATCAATGTCAGGGGGTTTAGATTCTTTAAAAACTTTAAACATTATTTGTTGGTCTTGCACTCTCATTTTAAGTTAACATTTTTGTACATAAATGAGTGCCCTTCTGGTTGCTAAGAATGGATGACCAAGTATGACAAGAATGTCATGGTCCTCTTCCATGTCTAGCACAATAAAGTCTACCGAAAAGATGAATTTGTCTACTTTTACTACCAAATCTTCTATCATACCCCCAAGGTCTCTTAATTGATCTATCTACCATTTGTAATGTTACTGAAGTGGATTTTGCTTTACCAACCCCCAATCTATTGAAGACCGATAATGGAATGAGGTTAATGCTAGAATCTAAGTCACATACTGCCTTGCCAAAACGAATGTTCCCAATAGTGCAAGGGATGTCAAAACTTCCAGGATCTTTCAATTTTTGTGGTAGTTTTCTATCAAGGATGGCACTAAAACTTTCAATAAAGGTTATTATTTCATGATCTCTAAGCCTCATTTTCTTTGATAGTATATCCTTCATGAATTTGGCATAATATGACATTTTTCAAGTGCCTCAACAAATGGTATGTTTATGTGTATCTTTTTGAAGACTTCTAGAAATTTTGAAAATTGTGTATCTAAATTTTGCTTTTGCAGTCTTTGAGGAAAATGAATAGTGGGTTTGTAGAAGTTGCTCTTTTTTGGCTGAATTATTTTTTTTCAGTGCTCTTTTTAAACATAAGTTCTTCTTCATCCTTGTTAATTTCATGTTTCTCCTCATTTTTTTATGTCTTATGTTCATGTTCTAAAGTTTTACCACTCCTCAAGGCTATGGTGTTGCACACGTCCTTACTTTCTCTTTTTAGTTTTACAATTGTGTCACCCTCAGCCTTTAACTTATAGCCTAAACAAGTTTCCCCATTTGTTTTTCTAAATTTTGACTTGAAGCCTCTTAAGTGGACACTTTGGTATTTACTAATTGGATGAAGTTTTTCATCATCCCTATTAAAGCATTTGTACTATCCTCAATAGATGGCTTCTCCTCTTGGACTTATGATTGATATGGTTGTTGAAAACCAGGTGGTGGAAATGATTAATGGTTGAATTGATTACCACCTTGACTATTGTTATTACTCCAAGAGAAATTTGGATGTTGTCTTCCTCCACAAAACACATGATATTCTTGAATTTTGCACATGGTTTATACTTACTGGCAAGTTTTAAGCCTTCAAAAGATTAACCAATTATGAAACTTGAGCTATAAGTGTTGTGATATCATTTACCTCATGCACTCGAACTACTTTTCTTATGGCTGTCATTCTGTCCATTGGCCATTGATAATTATTGCTAGCCATTTTCTCAAGTAAATCATAAGCTTGATTGTAAGATTTGGCTAGCAAAGCTCCATTAGCAAATGCATCAACAATAGTTCTTGTTTGAGCATTGAGACCATTGTAAAAAGTCTCCATTTGAATCCAAGAAGGAATACCACGATGAGGACACTTTCTTTGTAATTCCTTGAATCTTTCCCTTGCTTCATATAAAGATTCTCCTTCATATTGTTGGTAGGAAGTAATTTCACTTCGAAGCTTGGCATTCTTTGTTAGTGGGAAGTATTTCATTAAGAATTTCTCTGCCAAACCATTCCAAGTTGTAATAGAATCAAGTGGTAAAGAGTTTATCCAAGCTCGAGCACGGTCTCGCAAAGAGTAAGGGAACATTCTAAGCCTAAATGCCTCATCGGTCACACCATTGAACTTAAATGAATCTACAACTTCAACAAACAATTTGAGATGAAGATAAGGATCCTCTATTGGTAATCCGCTGAATTGTCCAACTGATTGTAGCATTTGAAACATCATTGGCTTTAACTCAAACTGATTAGCTTGAATGTTTGGCCTTGTAATACTTGGATTCAGTCATTTCAACGTAGGTATTGCATATTCATTCATAGCTCTATCTCTATCATCTATCAAAAGCATTTGATTGTTCAAGTTTAGCTCATTATTATTTATTTCTAATGGATTAGTCATATCTTTCTCTTGGGTAACTTGTTGTTTTCTAATTGACCTCAAAGTACGTTCAATTTCAAGATCTAAATGTAAGATTTCCCCTTCATTAACTTTGCTCATGCAATAGACTCAACTATGTTTCTACAATACTAAAGGAGATGTCTAAATAAAAAATAAACAACTAAATAAATAAATAAATAAATTAGAGTTAAAGAATAAATAAATAAATAAAATAATTAATTAATTAAATAAAATAAATCAATAACTTATTAAAAGAAAATAATTAAATTAAAACTAAAATTAAATAGAGAAAAATAACGAAAATAAAAAACTAATAATAATAAAATTATTAATTGCTAATATTTATAATCCATGGTAACAACACCAAAAACTTGATCGACACACAAATTGTGTGTGCAATGAATACATAAGTATACGTATTGCAACAAGTAATATAATGATAAGAAAATATCATTCCAATGGAGATTATTTAATTAGAAACTAATTTTTAAAAAAAATCAATTTTTTTGATGTTTTTATATTTGAAGGAAGCAAAATTAAAATAACTAAAACTAAATAGCAATAATTAATTAAATCATATTTGCTAATTAAAAAGATATATGAGAAAATATCTAGGAATACTTAATCCCCCAATTTTCTAAACATGTGAATCGCTAAAATCCTCCCAAAATAATTATCAATCAATAAAATGATCAATTGAATCTAACCTAGCATATATTTTCTCTCAAGTAAACTACATACTATATAGTAATTAATTTAATCACACTTTAATGTCAATTAAATTGCATACTACTCATTAAGTTCATCAATTATGGATCACATACATTTCTGCCTAGAAACTATGCATGTTATTTAATCAAGACAAATAATTAAATAATTCTCTCAAATATATTTAATTGCCTCTATAAATAAATTATTGACCAAACAATTAATAACATAAAAATCAAATTAAATAATATAATTAAATTATAATTATAATTGGGGTAAAATATTAAATCATCACATGGTGAAAATTGCGTTCATAGGATATCCCTAGATTAATAAATTAACTACACATAATTGGGTTCATAAAGCTCGTATTTTTCATAAAAGAAGACATACAATCAATCTCTTGAATTGTAAAATTAATCTCCTCTTAAATCTCCACCAAAATTGTGTCCCCTCTTGATTTTTCTATATATTTTTTTCTCTTTTTAGATCCAAAAATTGACTAAAATTATGCTAATGGAGGCCACTTAGGGTTTATGGAGTGAATAAGGGCTTAAATATTTCTTAAGTACGATATGGATTGTTAAATCAACTTCAGATGAAGGGTTACGATCAAAACAATCAAAATTGACAATGCCAACAAATCACAGCGTGACACGTGGTAGGGGAAATTCATTGGGAAAATTAAAGAGCGATACGTGGCAAGGGAGACCAATTAGAGTCAACGCTCGGTGAGTTTGTGCCATGAACCATGACATTATTTGTAGAAATGGATGGCGTAGCGCACAGGTGGAAAGCGATGAGCAATCAGGTGTCAACATGTGGGAGAGAAGTTTAATGCACTCCAAACTCAAATAGAACGTCGTTCTAACACGTGTTTCACATTTCGTCCTCCTCACACATGGTGTAACATGATTCATTGTCCCTACTTGCGTGGCGTCCATATGCCTTGCCCAGTCAACTCATCTTCTTGTGTGGCATACCACGTGGTAGCTAGTGATTGGTCCTGCGTTTAAAATTCATAAAAATTCCAAAAGCATCCCAAACAATTCCAAAAATTATATTTTCACCTCTTTTCACTAAAAATAGTATATTTTAATATTTCTGACCATAAAAATATTATTTATTGAATAAAACAAGTAAAAATTAAGTAAAAAAGTGTGCTAATGACTACTTTCATAGAGTTATCATGTACCAGGTGTCGAATTCTTTATTGTGTTTTATTATGTAAAGTATGATTGCATATCGTGAGACGTTCGCTTGGGTATGCATGCTACTAGCCTAGACAGGAGCATGTGAGGCACGACATCACAAGTATGTTTATAACATTTTGTTCTTTCTTACTATTGGTTATTTTTGTTGTGTGTTGAATTAAGCATGTTATCTTGTAATTTCGTTGTGTTATTTGGTTAATTCACATTTGTGAGACCTACTTGGATTAATTGGTATGAAGCTTGCGAAAAAGATTTCATTGGCATCTTGACCCCTTATCTAGGTTTGAGTTGAATTGGAAGAATAATTGACCTTTATGAAATTTTTCCTACTTATAGATATCTTTAGTTTTCATGAATACTATTATGAGTTTGTTGTTTTGTTTGAGAAATTAATTTTATAATGATTGTGAGTCATTTTAAAACCCTAAATATAGATTGCAATATCTAATATGATTTACAATATTCTATTCATCTATTCTTCTTGATTATGTATCAATTCTAGTTTTAATCATTGTATGAATTTTCTTGATTATTTAAGTGTATATTTGAATAATTAGATTAATTCATCGTTAATCAATATAGTAGATTGGGTATGTAATCCCTTATTCAATTTAATTAATTTAGAAATAAATGGATCGATCTAATCATTAATCTCAATCGATCTAGTGCTCGATCGATCGAGTTAATACTTCAATCAATCAAGTCATATTAAGAATTAATTCAATCAGTTTTAATTAAATTTGATCGGTCTATTTACCACTCGATCGATCAAATTGCCTATTTAAACAATGTCCTTATGTGTCTAATATGAAATATAACGTGCAAGTCGCCAACCAGCTCACAAATCTTAAGAGACATAATATTGAAGGTTATTTCAATTGCACTTACCTTGCTCTGAAAGCAACGAAGAAGGAAAGAAAATACATCTTTCACCTATTTATCCTCACCAATTGGTTGTCCTAAATTACAAGAAGAGTTGATGAAGTTAGAGAACCTTGCATAAAAAATATCAAAAGTTTCTTCTTCTTCTTCCATCCGAAGTAGTTCAAACTCCTTGTTCAACCACATCACCAATCGTTTACCCTTGTGTATTATTTTCAAAATACTTCATGCTTCCTTCGAGCTTTTGTAGGCAAAAATATGTCGAAACTAGTTGAGTGTGACAACTCATATAATTGCATACAACCCCTTGTTGTTCAAGTCGCTATTCTTAATCTTTTTTTCATCCATTCTTCTATGAGTTTAGGGATCTTGGAATTGACGACTAAAATCTTCTCGAATAACTCCCAATCATGCTAAACTCAAAACCAAAATCTATCCCCAAGCAACCATCGAAAGACACGCATTTAGGACTTCAAGTTAGCATAATTTAAGCCATCTAGACATAGAGGTCTATCTATGTTTCCTCCTTTATTGGAGTCCATCTTACTGAATGTGTAACAAAAGAGAAAAGTCAATAACACTAAAGCAATCCACACTTGATATCAATAGAGAGGTGATACGAACACCTACTTGTAACATTCTCCACCACAACAAAAACAAATAATCATAGAAACAATAATAAACAATCGCAACAATTAAACAGATAGCAAAAACAAATAAATACATAAAAGCCATAAAGAATCTTCTATATATGAACATATTCAATAATAACCTTGATCGTACAAATACAATATGCAGACAATCCAAACACAACATATAACATTGACAAACCACTTAAGATTTAATACCTATATAAAAACATGCACGGATTACACAACAATCACTAATATAGCAAGTAATTCATTTAAAAATTAACAATTTATAATAAATAAAAATATAAATAAAAGTACTTCTATCACTTAAACACTTGCTCTACACTCAAGTCTTAAGGTAACAACTCTGCTATCTGCAAAGTGACCTAATGAAAGCGATCCAACTCTCCTAAAGCTCCACCACTTCAATCGCCAACTTTAATTATAAACTAACCAATATTATCACATAGATCATGCCCAAATATCTAAACCTATTAATAATAAATATTGTGCCCCATGAACCACAATCTTACAAAAAATATTCCTGCTAAACAATTCTTTAAACTTGCTCAATTTTGCTATACACCAAGGCCAAAATAGAAAGAAAATAAAAACAGAAAAATAATAAAAATAAGGAAGGCAAAAACATGCTTAAATGCAAAGGGACACGGCTGACCACGTGACTGATCTTGAATCAACCTCGAACTAAATATTATTGAAAACACTACAGAATATTGAAACTTTGATATCTTTTCAAACTACAATTACACATCAACACACCAAAATGCTTATATATATATTTCAAACTAAAACATCTACAATTACAGAGAGCAAATTTTCCAATAAAACAATGCTTGCTCTGATCTGCCGCTGGTCTGCAAATAAGTTTTTATGTAAAAGCCATTACTTTGATTCAGACTCCCCAGGATTTGCCTCTGTCACAGCTTCTTTAGAAGGCGAGGAGTGCTTGTCCTGTGTTGTCTCCGATGAGAAACATTGGCCAGCTGGTGTTTTGGATGGCGAAGATTGCTCACCTACCATGTTGGATGTTGAAGATTGATCATCCGCAGATGCAGTGGGCCCAATGGGTTTGTTAAAGTGCACTATTATCATGGTCATGTTGTCACAGCCCTCACCAGTGGATGTTGATGGAGCCAAGCACCTATCAAGCACTCTCTCGCACACCACTGAAAGCGTGCTTTCCTGTATTATTAACAGTTTGAAATAATCAGAGTATTTCACATACTTTAAAATTGAGACACATTAGTCACACTCTAGTCACTCTTTAATAACTAAGATTACTTTTAACAAAAGCACATTGCAATACCATTTAAGTGAAAAACAGCAGCACAGTACAAGTGACTCTTCTTTTTCCTGGTAGAAGAACGAAATAAGGAAACAGACATGGTAGATGCACTTACTGATCTAAGCTGCTCATGAATAAAATCCACCAGTTGCTGGCTTGACATGCAATCCCTGGAACAATTATCCTAGAAACTTCAACCAGAATTCCACCAGCTATTAGAAATATTTATAAAAAAAAAGAAGCAAAAACGCATACCAGATGCCATCACATGCCAGCACAACAAAATCATCATCATCACAAAGCTCAACCTGATATTTAATAACACGAAAATGAAAATGATCAAGAATATAAGAAAATCAATTAAAAGGAAATTTGTATACTTACAGTGTTTATATCAGGACTGGCAGTTATTATTTGCTTATCAGCTGGCAAAAATTTGTTCTGCTTGAATTCTGTGTCACCTGCAATATATTGAATCGTATCCATTGATCATTCCCAAAACAATTGTCAGAAACAGACCACACGCCCAAGAAATTCGGATAAAGATTAGGGGTGCATAAAGGTTACCTATGGCTCTTGCAAGATTTAAACTACCATTGACTCGTCCTGCATGGATAAAACCACCAGCTTTCAAAATCCTTTCATTTTCAATCTCAAGTTCAGGTTTGTGATCTCTAGACAGATTATATGCCTGCAAACAAGGGCAAGAATGTATATAATGTTCCACAAAATAAAGAACGTCAATTTAATAATAAAATACAAAAATTTCAAATAGATTTATGATTTAAATTGCAATGGTTTTCTGGTCATGATCAGCCCAGCTTAATCATCTGTCACTAATTTACTATGGAACTTAAATGGTATGAAAAACATCAGTAATTAAAATAAGACATGATCTTTCTTGTTCAAAAATTAGAACCCACAAAAGAAAACCTCAAAGATATACATATAAAAACAAGAATACCTGCCCTTTCCTAGAAAGCACACATCGAGAATCCCCAGCATTCGCAACAATAAGTTGATTGTCTCTAATAACTGCAACACAGGCTGTGCAACCGGACGTTGGACCATTAAAATCAGAGTGTGGACCCTGATGACCATAATTCAAGAAATAAAAAAAAGAACTCATAGTGAACGGCTTGTCATGAAATAATGTGTCATAAATCACTAAATCTAAGAAACGAAAAAGAAGGAAAAAAAACTCAGATTGTAATTTAGTCATTCATTGGCTGTGTTGAAAATTAATTGATGACATCATTGGCATACAATGGGCAGTTGAATATAAAGATATTTAAATACATAGTAGGACTTCTATTTAAGATAATCATATGCTCTGAGGATATTGCTTACAAGCAAACAAATTAGCACTGGAAAGTTGCTTTTAAAAGGTTCCAAAAAATATGGTGATGACCATGCAAACTTTAAACTTTTATTTCTTGCACCTACCTCCTCAAATCCCCAATCATCAACTTGATCATTATTACCCTCATTGTTCCTTGGAGACCAAATAAGCCCTTCTATCATGCCAGTAAACTTGTTCAGTTTATCTCCCAAAACAGCCAACTCTCTCCATCCCCTTTGGCCCAGCATCATTTCATCCATTCTGTGCATCCCGCATAAAAAATATTTATCACTAAAAGAGTTGCTTCTACGTAATCTTTTTTAAGTCACACCACACGAATATTAAGTATTTTTTTTCCAAATTCAGACACAACTCAAGAAAACAGAAGACAAAGAGAGCATTAACCGTTAATATCATTTCATATCTCACAAAATTTACTTGGCAGAAATCATAAGCTCTGCGATTCATACACTACATGAGATGATATCCTAAGCTCAAACCACTTCAATTTCATCATCATTTATCTAAATCACATTAGGGTCAAAACAGACGTAAATTCCAACAAAATAACCTGAAAAAGGCTCTTTCAAGGGAGGTTCCTATGTCTCCAGCCGCATATGCTTCATTTCTCAGCACCTGCTGGTGAAGATACTTGGCACAAAATTTAGCAACCACCTTACCTAGAAAGTTAATGGTGCAAGTCAACAGCATTTACAAAGTATGAATTACTATTACCATATAATGCAAAGAATATATACATATATATAGAGACCGCTCTTGAGGAATGTACAGTGATTAAAAAGCATGCTAAACAAGAATAAATCCTTTTGAAATTAGATAAGATTTATTTAATGACAAAGCACTTTAACAGTACATTTGGAGGTAATTCTCTTGAGAGTGATTAAATTAGAAATGGTTAGAAACAAAATGGTCTAATCAAAAGTACTCTCAAGAGAACCATTTAGGTGTTTGGTGGCACTTTCATAATTATCTTAGGTTAGGAGCATGCATCTAAAATTACATTTTACAGTCCGTACTTTTCAAAAGCATAAATAGTGTTTTCCAAAAGTTTGAAAGCACTGTGACTTATTTGAAAGCACTATCATCCGAAAAGAGAATTTGTTCCAAACGAACCTTAAAATTCAAAAGAATTTCTCCATTCTAAAGACTATTCAAAGAAGTTTCTCCACGCCTCTGGGAACAGGACATTTGATTTATTTAAAATAAAAGTTTCCCCATTAGCCCTTGAGTTTTAAAGTTCCTACCATGAGAGGAATTCAAGAGACATTAGTATACTAATAAATAATCGAACTTCTCAGGCACGCACTTTTACCAAGCTTTTAGTAATTGGCCAACATTGGGACCAAAAAACCAATCACATAAGTAAGAAAATGATCAATGTTAATAGAAACCTGGAAAACCAACAATCAGATAATAAAAAAAGCCAATTTACCATCTCAGAATTGATAAAATTATTTGGTTCTATAGCATAATTAATGATCATATTGATTTTATGAATCTAGAAAAGATATAGATACGTAAACCTTCCAAGTCTTACCTCCATGACCATCATAAACACCGAAGAATGAGGTTGATGAATCCAAATCAGGAAATACAGCATGCTAACAAAATAAAAAAAAGAAAAAATTATCAATACAAATATAGAGAAAGACTTCTGAAATAAATTGAAGTTCCTCATATGCCAAGACCAAAATACGAACTACCAAATTTATAGAATGTACTGTAACTCTATTTCAGAAGTTATTTTTCATGAAAGACAAGCAGATATGGAATGAAAGTACTGTAACTTTAAGTCCTATCTTCCAACCAAAAAACTTGTTCTCACATCGACTCTCTCCCCCTTTATCCATTTTTCTTTCTTTTGCCAGAGCTCTACATGATATGACAAAATGGAGAGCAAAGATTTCATCAACCATTCAGTTACTCACAGCATCTTCCATAGTTGCACGCCACCCTTGCATGGATGATAGTCCATAGCAAAGCCGATGATTTCCACCATCTTCAGAGAACTTCTCAGTTTTCGGGGTGCTAAGATAGACTCCCATTTTCTAGCAGAATTGGATAACGAAAACAATCAGAACCTTTAATATAAAAAATAAAAAATCATAATTTAGCCCTTAAAAACCTCCAATGAATATTTTACAGTCAGCCAGTACAGTACAACATTGGTTTAAGTTAAGAAAATGCGGCAAAACGAAATAGGGTAAAAGTTATTAAAAAAGACTAACCAGATGATCCAAACTGTTCGAGCTTTTAGCCAACTTTATGGTAATGAAAACAAGTATAAAGTGCTAGCTTACTGTTTCTTATATTACTCTCAAGTATGTTATTATGTTAATACTCGTCAAATTCAGATTGTAAAAGAATGAAAATATCAGCCGACATCCAAATCGGCAAAGCCAATACTGAAACAGATACAAACCAGAGCTGTACATTTTGTTGTAATCTATATTTGAATGATTCAACCTTATTTGCAAGAGACAACAAATATCAACCAAGATCAACAAATAAAAACATGGATATTGAACTTCTTATTGATCAAGCAAAACCTCGATCCAAATAAAGAACTCGCAATAAATAAATAAAGAATCATCAAGATCCACTTAAAGCATATATTGCATATAAAACACAGGTTCTAATAACAAATCTCAATCTGAAAAAAAATATATATAATAACGATTAACTAAAAGCAAGAAGTTCACAGAATCCTAATTCACACAAAAAATGCTGAACAGGTCAAGAAACCACATCTCTTAAAGATATAAGATGAGTTAGGTGTGAACTTACATCCCCAATTGAGAAAGAGAAGCAGAAGAACCCAGATGAGAAAAGCACAGAAAATAAGATGACTCTAGAATCGGAAAATATTACATGAACCCGTAAGATATTTCCCTGAATCTGAGTGAATAAGAACCAAGAATTGGTTGGTTATTCGAAATAATCAAGACAGGAATAAGGCAGAAAAATAAATTATGTGGAGCAAAAGGAAAAGGAATGTTTTTTTTGGAGAACCAAATGAACTTTGAACCCTTTGGGAATTTCAGCTTACGGTTGGATTTTTCACAGATACTAAAGAGTAAAATGTCTAAATTGTATAATTTTTATCTAAATTTTAACTAAATTCATATATTTTTAGGTTTTTCAAATTTATGATTTGTTTTTCAAATTTTTAAAAACTTGGTTTCTAAATTTTAAAATTCTATAATTTAATTTTCAAATATTTCAAAATTTTATATTTATATCCGTCATTAAAATACATATTTATGAATCAAAAATTTAAGACATAAATATAAAATTTTAAAAAATTTATACTTAATTATAATATTTAAAAGTTTACAAATTTATTTTTAAAATTTAAAAAATTTAAATAACATATCATACGTTTTAAAATATAGGTATAAATTTAGTTAAAATTTGAAAATAAATAATATACTTTATCTTAAATTATTTTTTGATATTAATCTTATTAAGAAAATTCATAATATATCATTTAAAAATTTATTCCTACAAAAATATTGATTTCTTAAAAACATCAATGATTATTTTTAAATTATTTTTTGATATTAATCTTATTAAGAAAATTCATAATATATCATTTAAAAATTTATTCCTACAAAAATATTGATTTCTTAAAAACATCAATGATTATTTTAAATAACATCATATTAATAAGATAAACATTATAATATATTTTTAAGATAAAAAATCCCAAACCTATAGATGTTCAAAATTTACTCCATCTGAATCAGCCTATATATAATTTGAACCAACATAGATCATAAGAATTGGATTGATTTCAAAAATCCTAATAAATTGAATTGTTGTTGATATTGAATATTTATAAGAAGGGATCAAACCATTATTATTATTTTATTTATTTAAATTTTATATTATATTATTAACAAATTCAAAAATTAAAAATATTATTATTTATCTAATATAACTATTTTATTGCAACTTGTGGATGATTAATTGGAATCATATTAGTATTTATTTATCATATAACTATATTTAAATCAAATATTTCTTTATACATACTATCTATGTTTAATTAATATAAAATTAAATAATAAATTTTTATTATATTTAGAATTATACTACATACTTTTGGTTGATTTATTATTTGAAAAAATAATTAAAATCATTTAGTTCCTAAAAACTTGACAATTGAAAAAGTACATAAACTTATCTACCCAACTCCATCCAATACATTCAAAATGATTCAGTTTTGATTAATTTTATTAGATTATATTAGTCCTTCATTTTTAAGAGTCAACATTGCTGATTCATTACAGATTTAGGTGCGGAATCGAACAAACATAATATTCAAAGCTTATATGCAACCCTTATTGACACCCATTCGGCTATGTATATCTTTTTTTTTCTTTTTTTATACAATCCAGACTATTAATATATCTAAATATGTTTCGTGTGGTTGAACTATAACTTTTTAAATACATCTATTTTTCTTCAATTTTCTTTTCTTTTTTAAATTTCTCTAATTGTTAAATTAATTTTAAAAAATAAATATAATAAATATAAAACTTGTAATTATAAAATATATTTTTTAATATTTTTATTATAAACATATAATTCAATTCGTACATTCTATATTTAAAGTGGACCAATCGGTTTAATATTGAATTTTAGACGATTATAAGCTCTTTAATATTATTAAATAGTTTTGTTGTTTTAAATTTTAAATTTCTTATTTAAAGTAAGTTATCAATAATTTTAGACGATTATAAGCTCTTTATTATCTCTTGTGATCGTATTACTTTTAAAATTCTACAGTATTTTTCTTAAAATAAATGTAATTTTTATAGTATCAAACTCATCCACTACTAACCCAAAAAAAATCCTCCACTTGCATTGGCACATTATTTATTATTCTGCTGTAAAATGTTTTTTATTGCATGATTTGGTCAATAACGCAATGGAATTTTACAATATATTGGATCTATAAATTAAATATAATTATATTAAATTAAATTATATTAATTAATTGATGCATATAATATAATAGAATAGTATTAATGTTTAATAAATTATTTTAAATTAAAATTAAAATATAATTTTCTTACATATTAAAATAATATTTAATTTATTTTGTATATTTTTATATTTTAAAAATCTACACTTAATATATAGTAACCTAGAAGGAAACAAAACTCAAATGATAGCATAAGAACATATATAAAAGATAATAATAGATAATCAAGAATAACAGTGAATTAGACATACAGTGAAAGCATTAAAGAATGAACTTTTTCTAATCAACAAAAACATCCTATGTGCATACGTTGCGATTAATTTATTATACTAACTCACCGCGTGATTATACGTAACAAAACATATAATATGACAAATATATATAGAATCCACCTTATAATAACATACTCAAATTATAATAACTGTTGGTACGTGCAGTGGAGTATGAAAATGGAGACAATAATAGGTAGTGGAGTAGGGAAGTATGGGTGTACTGTTTGTTTACCATGTTGGCGTAGGAAAATATAAGTGTATAACAACACCCATATGTGTAGCACTGTTGGGTTTAGGTTTTTTTTCGTTTTTTAGTATACAAATACAATCACTCTTGTACAAAAATTGACAACAAAAAGATCATAAATATATTTCATAATTAACAAAAATCCACAATATTTGTCATAGTATCAAAACAAGTTATTGCTGCCTAATGGAACAAGATAGCTAACTGCTGAACTGGTTTCTGTTCTTCTCGACACAGGTTGATCTGGTGTGCTAATTTGGCTGGTTTGGCTTATTTGGTATGGATGATCTGGGGTGGCCGTTTTGGTTTACTTGTTGGAGCCATCACAGTCTCTACGTTCCAGTTCTATCCGCAGTAGTTGTTGAGTCCAACGCGGCTCGCTCGTTGGAGTCGTACCATTCTAGCTGTCGCTATGGGTCGACCTCAAAATCCACCAAAAATACATGTTTTCCAGAGAAAGTCGTCATTTCTTAGTTTTAGAGTTTTTTCTCTTTTTGAGAAGAATTAATTATGTTTTTTGTAATTTAATAGCTTTTTTATTCAATAAATAGAAATGCAATTCCGTTCGGAGGTTTTCCAGCAACAGAAATAGCATCAAAGTATTGTAAGGATTTTATTTTCTTTATAATTATATTTTATATTTTATGTTTTATATGTTATATTTAATTTATCTGTGATTAAATTTAACATTGTTGGTTGTTTGTAAACATGATATAATAATAACTTTGTTATGCTTGCGAAATATTAAATAGGTAAAAATCTCATAAATGAATTGATTTTATTTTTATTCAAGATTTTATATTAAGAATGTTAGAGAGAAATATATTATTTTTCATTACAAACTTAAATCTGAAAATTAGATTTTAAGGTTTAGTTATCCGGTCTGATTTAGAGTAGTTATTTGTTGGTACAATCGCCCGATAGTTAGAGTAAAGTTCTATTTCAAAAGTTTTTATAAGAATTATTATCTGAAAATGTATTGACAACATGTTTTCAGTAGTGGTTTTAAAACTTAAAAGTTAGTACTCGGATAATTAAATTCTTAGGTTTAATTTGGACACCTTGAATAAAGTTTAAACTGTCTAACCCCACCAAAGGTGGCATTTAAATGGTTCATTTTCAATCTCTTAGAAAAAAGGAATTAATTTAATTAACCAAATTAGTTATCAACCCGACACATAGGTGTTAATTGATTTGTTTAGTTAACAAAGAATATCTAATCCCACCAAAGGTGGTATTCATATAAAAAAGGGAGAATCAATAAAAATCAATTTATATCTTTAATAACCTAAATAATATGAGCAAGCATAATTAACTTAGTTATTATATCCATAAATACTCCACTATTATAAATGATAAAATTTGCAAAAAAGTTTGTTGAATCTGTATCTATGTTTATTTTTATGTTATTAGATTAGAAACATAAAAACCCAAAATATCGTGACAGGATGTTTAGGATTTAATTTTTTTTAAAAAAGTTTGAATAATAAATTAAAAACCATATATATTTCTTGTTTAGATCGACCTTGGGAGTATACTTATCATTTTCTATGAAATGATTCGTGCACTTATGAGAGTTTTA
Source organism: Hippophae tibetana (assembly GCA_037013495.1). Lineage (NCBI taxonomy): Eukaryota > Viridiplantae > Streptophyta > Magnoliopsida > Rosales > Elaeagnaceae > Hippophae > Hippophae tibetana. Next base: position 31,429,382 of record CM072806.1, read on the forward strand.
TAAATATATAACCAAAGTATTAGCAGGATCGGTGATGCCGGTTTTGTTCATCAGGGACACCATAATTTGATGCCACCAAAACCAGGAACTCTTTATTTGTGTAGCAAGAAATCCATGGGAAATCCACCTTCTGTTGACATAAAATGTACCCATTGCGGAAACTTCAAACACACCCGTGAAAACTGTTTCAAACTACATAGGTATCCAGATTGGTGGAATGATTTTCAAGCACGAAAAAAACGGGAAACCACTAGGAGAGCTGCCATGGCTACCAATAATGCATCATTATCCCTTATTCCTCACACCGAATCTTCCCAGGATCCAGGTACTTTAAGTAAAGCATTTTACATCTCTACTTGTAGTGATAATGAGGATTGGATTCTCGACTCTGGAGCTACATATCATATGAAATTTGACCCAAGAAATCTCTCTAATACAACCCAGTCGAGATTGAGCTATGTTGTCAATGCCAATAAGGTCACTTATCCAGTTATAGGGTCTGGAACAGTGACTTTATTTCCTTCGTTATCATTATCTAATACATTACTTGTACCCTCTCTTTCACACAGACTAATGCTTGTAAGTCAAGTCACTTCAGATCTTAACTGTGTAGTATTGATGTATTCTACCATTTGTTTTCTATAGGATATTCTCACCAAGGAGATCATTGGGCGTGGTACTAAGAGAGGAGGTTTGTATTATGTGGATGACCTCAGTTCAGGAAGAGCCAATCACATGCAACACACGGTTAGTAACAAAGATCGACAGATTTGGTTATGTCATCGTCGATTTGGGCATCCATCCTTTAGGTATTTAAATCACTTACTACCTAGTTTATTTTCAAATGTAACACACTCAAATTTAAAATGTGATACTTGTATCTTAGCAAAAATTCATAGGGCATCTTATCCTATGAGCAAGCATAAAAGTATGATTCCTTTTGCTTTAGTACATTCTGATGTTTGGGGATCTCCCCCGGTCACTACATCGTCGGGTCATCGTTGGTTTGAAATTTTTGTTGATGATTGTACACGAATGACATGGATTTACCTTCTCAAACATAAATATGAAGTATTTTCTACGTTTCACTTGTTTCACACCATGATTCAGACACATTTTTTGAAAAAATTAAGATCCTTAGATCTGATAATGAGGGGGAGTATATTAATAAAATATTTTGGACATACTTGGACAACCATGGTATTCTCCATGAAACCTCGTGTTCACAAACCCCACAACAGAATGGGACTATAGAGAGGAAGAATAGGCATATTTTAGAAACTACATGGGCCTTACTAATTAGTACACATATGCCTAGTAGATACTGGAGTGATGTTATTACTACAACTGTGTATCTACTGATCCATATGCCCACAAAAACCTTACAATTTCAGACTCCATTAAAGGTACTATCTGATCATGTTCCCTTGCCTACTATATTTGATGCTTTTGCCCTGAATTTTTTGATGTGTTATTTTTGTCTACCTCCATAAAAATCAACAAACTAAGTTGGATCCATGTGTTGTCTGATATGTATTCTTGGGGTATGACATACAAAAAAAGGGATACCAATGCTACGATCCTATTACTAAAAGAACCTACATCACCATGAATGTCACTTTCCTAGAATCTGAATGTTTTTTCCCATCACTAGTATCCAATTACCCTCTTCAAGGGGAGTGTTATGGTGAAGAACGAGATTGGCTTGATGTTGAAGTGTTAGACATTAGTAACAATTTGACATACTCATATAATACCAACAATATGGATGAGCCCGTACCTAGACTCGAACTTAAACTTCTAAGAACTGAATCTGAAGTAGTGATTGAATCTCCAAAAGATGCAGTGGTTGATGTACCCTTCCACTCTCTAATACCCAATGATCCTCCTACTGAGAATACTCTTGAGGTAAGCTATCCTATCACACCTTTACAAACTAATGCTATAGATACATCTGTTGATTATGTTCTACCTTTCAGACACAATCGAGGCAAACCTCTAAATTGATACTCTCCAGATAGAGAAGAACGATAACTCAAGTATCCAATAGCTAATTATGTATCTACTTAAGGGTTATAAGAACCTATCAGGGCTTTGCACAAACACTCTCTTCATGTCAAATTCCAAGTAGCGTTGAAGAAGCCTTATCTGAAAGCTAATGAAAGCTATAAGTTGTTACTCTAACAACCTTGGGAGTGTAACAAACTCCCATACACACACATAAAACTTATAACTAAAAAATAACATTGAACTTGATTCAATTGGGTGACACTTAATATTGAATGAACTTAAATGATATTTAATTGAGCAGTGTTTAATGTGAAATAATGTGTAAAATTCTTTTAAATGATAAAAATGTGTCAATTGGATATAATGATGCTATTTTTGTGCTAAATATTTTAAGATTTTTATTGTTATTTTTTCTTTTCTTTTTATATTTATATTTTGCTATATTATTTGTTATTTTTTTTATAATCATGTCAACTAAATTGGGTAAACAAAATTTATATAAATAACACACCTAACATTTATAACAATAAAATAGTACTCCAATAACATTTAACAAGTCCAATTGAATATTGTTCAATATTAAACGGGTCAAAAATATCGTAATTTAAGTTTGTTAACGTCCAATTCAATGTGAAATTATATGAAATTCTATTTTTAATAAAAAAAATATAAATTGGATATAAGAGTAACTTTTTTATTGTTTTTTTAAATGTTTCTATGAATTTGAAAAATAATTTTAACTAGACAGGTATGTCCTAAAAGGATTGATAGGTTGTGATTGCATTCAACATTTCTTCCCGCTGAAAATTAATTGGATTTTTGGGATAAATGAAAAAATCAATCAAATATCCGAAATCTAGGTTGCTATTTATGGTAGGACTCTAAGAGCATATAAGAGTATGACACAACACTTCAAAGATTTGTTCCAATTCACTTTTAGTCTTCATATTTATTTTAAAAAAAATCTTTGCCACTGTTTTATCTCTTCTTTTACTTTCTCATTTTCATTTTTTTATCGGACATGAAAGATTTAAGTATGATGGGTCAGGAAGCAGAAGAGTGGTGGCATCTTTAGTAGAGAATCAAAACGAGAATGGGAATGGAGGATTAAAATTTGTGAAGGTCATCACCGATGATCAATGAAAAACTCTTCACAAGCAAAGTGTGGTTTATGCCACCATTTTTGAGTAAGTCGTTCAGATGCACAAGAACCTCACTTCCCAATACGGTCTTTCAAGTCTCTCTCTTCTATATTTTTATTCTTGGGATTTTCCTTTACTTGTTTCACCTTTTCCTTTTTTTCTTATGTTATATTTAATAAGTTCCTATTTTAACTTGCATATCAACATGGCGACTGTTTGGACATATGAATTGATGCAAAATAAGCAGCCTAAGCTCGTGTCATCGAACATCACCTTTGGAAGATGACCTAGTCATAAGAAGGAATACTCTGAATGACATATATGATTCTATACACTTTAATTGCATTAGCAAAGTATGAGTTAAATCTCAAAGAACGATTACCCTATAGGGTCAACTACTAGCTCGATCTAAGGTTGACCTCGATACATAAAATGTTGTATTTTATACCAATTGTGTTCCTCTGACACTCAAATATGTGTACCCATTGTGTAATCGACACATGTATGTGTAATTTCCTATAAATAGAGGAGCCTCTCATAGAATCCTCACATTCAGTCAAATATCTTAACTTTTCTCTAAGTTTTGTCTCTACACTCAAAACAATTTCAAACATTTTAATGCCTACCATAGGTATCAAAATTTTAGGTCAAGCTTAAGTTTCAAACCCCATACTTCTTAGGATTTACTCTGAGTCTTGAGAGAAGCTTAGGAAATATGTCATGTTCTGTTAAAATAAATTGCACCAAAGCCATTTCTCACACATCAAAATGGTGGGAACTCACCCTGCTATACGTTAAAAATTGGCTAACAAAGAAGCAAGGGTAACTCAAAGAGACACAGCACCATCCATCGATGAGGTTAGAGTAGATGATAGCCTCAATCGCCAGGAGATGGCTCTCCAACTCTTAGAATTAAGAAGGGACCTTGAGGAACCCAGAAGAGAAAATAGGACATAACGGTCCTAGTTAGAGGGGAGGGTCGTGGACGACCAAGCTGTAGACTCAACTAATGCAAACATGGAAAAATAGGGTCAACCAGAGCCACATCACTTAGAGTAGGAGGATGAAAAGAATCCTATTTCTAGCTTAGCGAGACCTAGTGAAGAATAATGGATTTAGAAAAGGAAGAGCTAAGAGGCATGCTTCCAAGCATTAGAGGATGCCAACAAGAACAAGACCAAGCTTTCAAGATAGGTAATGAGAAAAACGAGAAGGGTAAAGCTCTTTATGACATGGATAGGGATTGTGAACAATTATGTATGTCCCAATTTTTTGATGATAAAGAAAATGACGAGCCCCCGGCCAAGTTCAATACTCCCAAATGCCCTGACTATTTTGGAACAAAATACCTAGTAATGCACATACAACACTTCAAAATATCCATGGTTCCCATGAGCCTAACCCAGGGAAAAAGAGATTCCATGAAGTGCAAGCTATTCACAGCTACTCTCTGTGAGGGTGCCCAAAAATGGTTCAACAACTTGGTGCCCTAATCCATAACCTTCTTTCCAAGTTTGCCAAGATCTTTATCATAAACTACGCTTGTAACAAACCCTTGAGAAAAGAATCACAACACATTTTCTCAATTGTTCAGGAGGGGGAGAATCCTTTAAGGAGTACATGAAATGATTCAGGGAGGAAAATTGGAAATCTCTAATTTTCCTAACTCTATAGTTATAGAAACCTTCCGGAGAGGTCTCCCAAAGAATTCTAATCTATTTGTAGAATTAACCATGATAGTGCCTCGTACTTTATAGGAAGCTTATGGTGAGGCAAGAAAGCTTTTCAACCTGGAGAGAGAGCTAGGGCCGATCAATGGACAACAAGCTAACATGGAGGTGGTGCCAAACAAATAAAAAGAGAAGGATAGGCCCAGATAGGGCACATCAAAACAACAAAAGTAAATGCTTCACACCAAATAACAAGGGGCCAGAAAATGGTCAAGAAAGAGAGGACCTTGTGGAAGGTCAGTTTCTCCCTTTAGAGAGCCTCCCTTGAGAGTAAATCTAACCCAAGTTGTAATGAGAATCCAAGAGGAACCCAACATCAAGTGGCCACCAAAAATTAAATCCCCTCTTAGGGGCACATCCAAATGGTGTGCCTTCCATAAGGACATGGGCCATGAGACAAAATATTGAAGACACCTCAAGTAGAAGATATAGAAGTTATTAGAAAGGGGATATCTGAAAAACCTTATCATAGAAAATGGAGATCGAAGAAATCATCAAACAAGCAAGATGTGCTAAAAACAACAAACCTAGCAGGCCCCCAATGTATACGCCTTGTACAAAGGGATACTTGCCACTAAAATCGTTTTTAATGAAAGGGATGAGACCTAGTCTCATCATGAGGACCCTTTAGTGATCACTTTTAGGATAGGACATTGTGATCTTTATAGAATAATGATTAATACAGAGAGTTTGATAGACCTCATTTTTCTATCCACTACAAGAGCTCTAGGTATAAAGGATCTTGATATTGTCAAGTCAAAGCTCCTTCTCGTAGGGTTTAATAGTAGTACTACATATGCCAAAGGAATGATAATGCTACCTATTATGGAAAAAAAGGGTGATATTAATGACCCTTTTTGGAATCATCGATCTCCCAGCACATTACAACACCATCTTGGGAAGACCTTGGATACATAAAATGAGGGCATTTACATTTAACCTTTACCAAGTAATCAAATTTCCCATTGATAGAGGTCTAGAAGAGATCAGGGGTACCAGTAGAAGGCCAAAAGTTGTTATCATGCCACTATGAAGGAATTGGCTTGCAAATAACAGTTACCGAGATGTCTGATGAGTGCTCAAAAAGCACTAAAATAACCATTATTTAATGTACCTTAATTGATTAAAAATACATATATTTATATGTTTTATCATATATTTATATAAATTTGTCTTTTTCGGAATCACGGGTATTTTTATTGTTTTTCAGGTATTTTGGCTTAAAAACGCAATGTAAACACTCAAAGAGGAATATTTGAAGCAATACATCACAAATATATCAATAAATAAGTGAGAAAAGGTCAACAAACATGGAAAAATCGGACGAAATGGGTCGAAAAGGTCAAAAAGACGGAAATCGCGCGCCGCAGCCCAGCCGTGCGCGCAGCCCAGCGCCCCATTCCTCGCGCGCCCGCGCGCGCTGGCATGCCCAGCTGCGCGCAGCGCGCAGGCACTGTTCACGCGCGCCGAGCTGCGCGCAGCGCGCCCAGCAGCCCCCCTCCGCGCGCCCAACGCGTTTTCGCCCCATTTTTCACGTGCAGCAGCCCCTGTGACGTCATTAATGACATCAGCAATTCCAATACGCGTTTTTACATTTTTTAATATTTTTTTAACATTTTTTTACTCATTTTTTCTCTCCATCCTCACCTATAAATACCCCCCTTCCCTTCACTTCAAATCACACCTTCAAAACTCACTTCTCTCTTCTTTCTTTCTCTCATTTCTTAGTTTTTAGTTTCTCTTAGTTTCTTTCTAAGTTTCTAAGCTTTTCTTAGTTTTTCTCTTAGTTTTTAGTTCAATTCTCTTAGGTTTAGTGTTCTTCTCTTTTTGAGAGGAACTTGTAATGTTTTTGTAATAATTTAGATTTTTGATTCAATATATGGAAGTGCAAATTCCGCTCGGAGGTTTTCTAGCAACGGGAATAGCGTCGAAGTTCTGTAAGGATTATATTTCTTTACAGTTATTTTTATGCTTTATTCTTACATGTTATATTTAATTTGTCTATGGTTAAATTTAACTGTGCTGGCTGTTTAGTAAACATGATGTAATAATAACGTTGTTATGCTTGCGAAATATTAAATAGGTAAAAATCTCTAAAATGGATTGATTTTATTTTTATTCATGATTTTATATTAAGAATGTTAGGGAGAAATATATTATTTTTCATTACAAACTTAAACCTGAAAATTAGATTTTAAGGTTTAGTTATCCGGTCTGATTTAGAGTAGTGCTCTTTTATTTGATGGTACAATCGCCCGGTAGTTAGAGTGAAGCTCTATTTCAAAAGTTTTTATAAGAATTATTATCTGAAAATGTATTGACAACATGTTTTCGGTAGTGGTTTTAAAACTTGAAAGTTAGTACTCGGATAACTAAATTCTTGGGTTTAATTTGGACACCTTGAATAAAGTTTAAACTGTCTAACCCCACCAAAGGTGGCATTTAAATGGTTCATTTTCAATCTCTTAGAAAAAGGAATTAATTTAATTAAGCATATTAGTTATCAACCCCACCCATAGGTGTTAATTGATTTGTTTAGTTAACAAAGAATATCTAACCCCACCAAAGGTGGTATTTATATAAAAAAGAGAGAATCAATAAAATATCAATTTATATCTTTAATAACCTAGTTAATATGAGCAAGCATCATTAATTTAGTTATTACATCCATAAATACTCCGCTAATATAAATGCTAAAAATTTGCATGAATATTTATTGAATCTGTATATATGTTTATTTTTAGGTAATTATTTATTGAATTTGTATCTATGTTTATTTTTATGTTATTAGATTATATTTAATTAATCTGTATATTTGTTTATTTTATGTTATTAGATTAGGAACACAAAAACCAAACTATCGTGACAGGATGTTTAGGATTTAATTTCGTTTTTAAAAGTTTGAATAATAAATTAAAAACCACATACATTCCTTCCTTAGATCGACCTTGGGAGTATACTTATCATTTTCTTCGAAATGATTCGTGCACTTGCGAGAGTTTTATAAATATTAAAACCAAAGTATTTGCGAAGATCGGCGATACCGGTTTTCGTTCATCAAGTTTTTGGCGCCGTTGCCGGGGAAGGAATAGCGTTTTTAAATTATTTATCAAAATTTTAAAAAACATTTTTGTGGTGTAAATAATTGTGACATTTTAATAATAATCAAATTTCAAAATTCATAAAAAAAAAAATAATAAAAAAATAATAATAATTTTTTTTTTTTAAATTGTAAAATAATTTAGAAATTTGAAATTTGAAGTAAAAAATTTTACCGTTCAAGAATAGTAAAAAAAATAAAAAAATAAAAAATAAAAAAATAAAAAATAAAAAAATTTTAAAATTCAAAAATTTTAAGTTAGTAAGAAATAAGAGAGCGTGAATAGTAAAATAAAATTACTGTTCATGAATAGTAAAAAAAAAAAAAAAAAAAAAAAATTTAAAATTTAAAATTCAAAAAAATTTTAAGTTAATAAGAAATAATATAGCGTGAATAGTAAAATAAAATTACCGTTCATAAAAAAAACATTAATTGAATTTATACCTAATTAACTAAATAACATGAAAAGTAAAAATCTAAGGGAGTTTTGTCTAGGAGACTAGTTCTTGGAAGCCTTTGTGCCACTAGTCTTTCTTGGGAACGTTGCTCTAGCTAGGAGAATGGTATTTAAGGAGCCGTTTGCACCACCATTCTTTCCTGGGAGCACTCTTGGTTAATACTAATTATGTTACAAAATAAAAAAAATATAAAAAAAAATAATAATAAAAAAAACAATTTCTTTTTTTTTAGGGTTTATAACTAGTTTTGTTTAGTGCTTTGTATTAAATAACATGTAAATTTTCTCTAAATTTTTTATTTTGTTGACAGGAGTTTTAAATTTACGTTTACAATAGTCTATGCGTGGTAGAAGATCCTTAGGAAACCCTCTTACACCATATGTAAATAAATTTCATAAATTTAAACAAGTGTCAACAAAACTGGATTCTACCCATCAACCTGTTTGTGAGCCAAACATAGAACCAAGTCTTAATCCTTTACTAGAACCAAAAGAAATGGAGGAAAACCAACATATTAGGGAAACCACGATGAAGGAGTTTGCAAGACCGGTAATAGGCACGGCAACTGCCGCTATCCAGTTGGGAGAGGCTGCTCGGAATTATGACCTTAAAAATATTCATGTTTCTATGCTTCCTTCCTTTTATGGGCTACCTAATGAAGATTCTCTTTCCTTTATGAGAGATTTCTATGCTACGGTCCAAACATTCCCCCTCGGTATTCTAAACGAGGATCAACTTAGGATGAGATGTTTTCCCTACACTCTAAAGGATAAGGCCAAAGCTTGGTTGATGTCACTTCCCCCAGGTTCTCTGATGACATGGGGTAATATTTACAATAAATTCATGGGAAAATTCTATTCCCACCAAAAAACATCAGAGTTGAGAGGAAAGATTGCTACTTTCTCTCAGATGGAAGGAGAACCATTCCATGAAGCTTGGGATAGGTTCAAAATGTTTCTCACTCAATGTCCCCATCATAGCTTTCCCCTGCAGTTGCAGAACCAATTCTTTTACGATGGACTTACACAACAATGTCAGTTCATTGTCGACAACGCTGCAGGAGGAGCAATAGGAGAAAAGACTGCCTCAGAGACGTATAACCTCTTTGAGATGTTGGGTGCTAATTCCCAACAGAAAAGCTCCCGAGTGAGAAAAGCTGGAGTTCATGAAATCGACTCCAGTAATGAAGTTCAACAACAACTTGTTGAACTGACTAAGCAAGTTTCCCTTCTCGCTACACAAACCAACACCAATAATGATCAATATGGTTTGTATAGCAACATGGGACATGGTACTGAAGCCTGTCCATATCAAGGAGAAACAACTGGACCTGAACAGGTCAATGTGTTGGGAGCATATCAACAGAGACCAAGGTTTGATCCCAATTCAAATACCTATAATCCTGGGTGGAGAAGTCATCCAAATTTCTCTTGGAGGCAAAACAACCCTCCTTTCACTCAAAGCTCAAACCAGGCAGGCCAGCAATTCCACCCACCTATTCCAAGAAGCATTCCCAATAAACCAACTCTGGAGGACAACTTGAATTCTTTTATTCAAGTTTGTAGGGATAACCAATCTAAAACCAATCAACGGTTGGACTCTGTGGAAGCTTCTATCAAAAAGGTGGAAGTTCAAGTTGAACAGTTAGTTGAACATTTGCAAAAAGGCAAAGACTAATTTGATACTTAAATGAATTCAATGAAGAGGAGACATTGAGTTTTTCATTCTGTAATCTCCAAGCAACGTCTTACTAGAGGACGATAAATTTTAGTCCTGTATGGGAGGTCACCCATTATTGTATTTTCCTTTGTTTTAGTTTGCGTGTAATAAAAATTCAGATGAAATAAAATTCGTTTGTTTCAAACATTCTGTCCATTCGTTTAAAAAAAAAATTAGGTTCCTTGCACTTTTTGCTTTTACGTTTTATCAAGCTATAAATATTTCTTAGAGATATCTACTAAGAGCAAAATGTTGATACACAATAGGAGGAGGATCATTTTCAACTACAAATAACCATGGGAGATGCTGAAGATAGGCGGAAAAAGATGAAAGAATATACAATGCCAATCATTGGCAATGTAACTTCCGGTATCCAATTACAAGAGGCTGCAAGGAATTATGAATTGAAAAAGATTCATTATTCTTTGTTGCCTTCCTTTTACGGTATCCCTAATGAAGACCCTTTGCATTTCATTCGAGAATTCTATGCTATTGTCCAAACCTTTCCACTACATGCAATTAATGAAGATCAACTTAGGATGAGGTGTTTTCCTTACACTCTCAAAGATAAAGCTTGGTCATGGTTCATTACTCTACAGTCAGGTTCTCTTAAAACTTGGGAGGCAGTCTATGAAATTTTTATGGGTAGGTTCTATTCCCATCAAAAGACTGTTGATCTAAGAACAAAGATAACAACATTTTCTCAAATGAATGAAGAGCCCTTTCATGAAGCTTGGGAACAATTCAAACTCCTTTTCATTCAATGTCAAAATCATAGCTTTCCATTACAGCTACAAAACCAATTCTTTTATGATGGATTGACACTACAGAGTCAATACATGGTTGATAATGCTGCTGGAGGTGCTGTAGAAGAAAAGACCGCAGAGGAAACCTATAATCTTTATGAGCTATTGGGTTCTAATTCCCAACAAAGAGGTGGTAGAAGGAAAGCAAAGATCAATGAAGTTAGCTCTGATAATGAGATAACCTTGCAACTTGCTGAATTGACTAAACAAGTGCAACTCCTCACTACCCATCAAATTTCAAATCAAGAGGTATGTGAAGTGTGTTGTTCAATTGGGCATGGTACTCATAATTGTTCAAATACTTGTGATTCTAGTGTCGATGCCATAGAGGAAGTCCAATCTTTTCAAAGGTATCATCCAAACACCTATAATCACCCAGCCTACACCCAATATCCAACACTAAGGTCGGATAACAACCACCCTTACCCACCAAGCCAATCTTTTAAACCAACCTTAGAAGATAGCTTGAATGCTTTTATTCAAGTTAGTCGTGACAACCAATTGATGACTAATCAAAGGTTGAACACCATGGAGGCTTCGGTTAAAAGAATTGAATCTAAAGTTGGGCAGCTGGCTGAACAAATGCAAAAGAAAGAACCAGGAAAGTTGCCCAGTCAACCAGAACAAGCAAAGGATGTTAGAACCCTTCGAAGTGGTAAGGTAGTCAATACCAGTTTACCTGAAATCTCTAACAATCTACCTTGTAGTTCAGGTAACAGAGAAGGCGATACTCTAATCTCGCAAAAAGGAGAAACAAGTGTTAAACTTAACAAGCCTTCTGAAAAACTCATTGGGGGGTCATCTGACACCCCCAAAATTCAAAAGACAACAGAACCACACCAGATACAAGTACCTTTTCCCCACCGGTTGAAAGAATCCAAACAAGATAAGCAATTCAATGATCTTTTTAATATGCTCTCTAAAGTAAATATCAATTTACCATTATTAGAAGTGATCATGAATGTGCCCTCATATGCCAAGTTTTTCAAAGAGTTGAACACTAAGAAAAGGAGGTATGAACTGAATGAACGAGTAGTAGTATCAGAAATTTCTAGCGCTGTACTTCAGCACAAACTACCCCCTAAGTTGAAAGACCCTGGAAGTTTTATTATAAACATAACTATGGGGGATAGGAAGGTTGCTAAAGCAATGCTTGATTTAGGTGCTAGTATAAATTTGATGCCCTACTCTATATTCTTACAACTCAATCTAGGGGATTTAAAACCCACAACTATGTCCCTTCAACTTGCAGATAGATCTCTTAAATATCCAGAGGGAATAGTTGAGGATGTTTTGGTACAGGTAGACAAACTGATAATACCTGTTGACTTTGTGGTTCTGGATATGCAAGAAAATCCAGCATTGGACAGAGAGCACACAATATTGCCTGGTAGACCATTTATGGCAACTACTAAAACTATTATTGATGTCCAAGATGGAAATTTGACAATGACAGTCTTAGGAGAGACTGTTCATTTTAAAGTTTTTGATTCTTCACCTTTCCCTTCTATTTCTGCCATCGATGAAATATTCGATGTTGATCCTTTGGATAATCTTGTCCAAAACACCTTTTTCCGAACAAGAATAGAAGACAAGCTTGAAACCGTTCTTACACTTGAAAAGGTTGAAGAAGATTTAGATGAGGAAATAAAGGGGTACCTTGAACAACTAGACAATAATGAAGTGATGACAAAATCTAGTACACTTTTAAATCTACCCAGTTCTTCATCTATTAAAGAGGCCAATCCACCTGAACTTGAACTCAAAGACTTACCTGAGCACTTAAAATATGTGTTTTTGGGAGAAGGGGAAACTTATCCAGTGATAATTTCTTCAACCTTGACCAAACCACAAGAAAAGGAACTCATCAAAGTGCTTAAACAGTTTAAGAAATCTATAGGTTGGAGTATAGGGGATATAAGAGGCATTAGTCCAACAATGTGTATGCACAAGATCAACTTGGAGGACGGTGCTAAACCTGTACGAGAGGCCCAAAGAAGACTAAACCCAAACATGCAAGAGGTAGTTAAGAAGGAAATTCTTAAATTATTAGAAGAAGGGATTATCTATCCTATTGCGGATAGTAAGTGGGTTAGTCCAGTGCATGTGGTACCAAAGAAATCTGGGATAACAGTTGTTAAGAATGACAAAAGTGAATTAGTGCCCACTAGAATAATCACTGGATGGAGAATGTGTATAGATTTTAGGAAACTAAATTTATATACGAAAAAGGATCACTTTCCTCTTCCATTCATTGATCAAATGTTGGAAAGATTAGCTGGGCACGAATTTTACTGTTTTTTGGATGGACTGTCTGGATATTATCAAGTACCCATAGCACCAGAAGATCAGGAAAAGACCACATTTACATGTCCTTTTGGGACATTTGCTTTTTGCAGAATGCCATTTGGGTTATGCAATGCCCCTGCCACGTTCCAGAGATGCATGATATCTATTTTCTCGGACATGGTGGAAAAATTCATTGAGATTTTCATGGACGATTTCTCTGTCTTTGGGAACTCATTTGATGATTGCTTACATAAATTGACTTTGGTTTTAGAAAGATGCATTGAATGCAATCTAACCCTTAGTTGGGAGAAAAGTCATTTTATGGTTCAACAAGGGATAGTTTTAGGACATATAATTTCAAACAAGGGTATTGAAGTTGATAAGGCAAAAGTTGAATTGATATCCAAACTACCTCCCCCTACATCTGTGAAGGGGATAAGAAGCTTCTTGGGACATGCAGGATTCTGCAGACGATTTATTAAAGATTTCTCTAAAATAAGTCGTCCATTATGTAACTTGCTATCCAAAGATGCTGATTTTGATTTCAACAATGACTGCCTTACTTCCTTTAATACCTTGAAAGATAAACTCACATCTACCCCTGTTATAATGGCACCAAACTGGTCTTTACCCTTTGAAATAATGTGTGACGCTTCTGATTATGCAATAGGAGCAGTCTTGGGACAAAGAGTGGATAAGCGTTTACATGTCATCTACTATGCTAGCAAAACACTCAATGATGCCCAGATGAATTACACCACCACTGAAAAGGAATTCTTGGCTATAGTATTCTCTTTAGACAAATTTCGGTCTTATTTAGTAGGATCTAAAGTGATTGTGCATTCTGATCATGCTGCTTTAAGATACCTATTAAGTAAACCAAATGCCAAGCCAAGATTAATCAGGTGGGTCTTACTCTTACAAGAATTTGACCTAGAAATCAAGGATAAGAAAGGCAGTGAAAACTTAGTAGCTGACCATTTGTCTAGGTTGATTTCTGACTTTAATTCTCTTAAAGATGAGAGTAATGACGATATAGTTGAAACCTTTCCTGATGAACAGTTATTTTTCATAGGTCCGAACCCATGGTACGCTGATATTGTAAACTATCTTGCCACTGGTGTTTTGCGACCTAACACTTCATATCAGGAGAAGAAAAGGTTTTTTAAAACTATTAAGGACTATTTCTGGGATGACCTTTATTTATACAAAATTGGTCAAGATCAAGTCATCCGGAGATGTGTACCTGAAGAAGAACATAAGAGCATTCTGACTTTTTGTCATGAACTTCATTATGGGGGTCATTTTGGAGGTGAAAAGACAGCCCGTAAGATATTACAGTCTGGATTCTTTTGGCCCACTCTTTTTAAAGATGCTCATATGTTTTGTGCACAATGTGATAGATGTCAAAGAACAGGAAACATAAGCAAAAGAGATGAAATGCCTTTGACATCTAATTTAGTTGTTGAACTCTTTGACGTATGGGGGATTGACTTTATGGGTCCTTTTCCCCCATCTAATGGTTTTCAATACATTTTGGTTGCTGTGGATTATGTGTCCAAGTGGGTAGAAGCTATCCCCACCAAAACCAATGATGTTAATGTTGTTGTGAAATTCTTGAAAGATTTCATATTCAGTAGGTTCGGAACGCCTAGAGCTATAATAAGTGATGGAGGTAGCCATTTTTGTAACAAACTCTTTGATGGAGTACTAAACAAGTACAACATCACACATAAGGTAGCTACTCCATATCATCCTCAAACTTCCGGTTTAGTGGAAGTAAGTAATAGGCAAATTAAGGGAATACTGGAACGCACTGTGCGTCCTTCAAGGAAGGATTGGGCATTTAAGTTAAATGATGCCTTATGGGCATACCGCACCGCTTAAAAAACACCTATTGGGATGAGCCCTTACCGGTTAATCTTTGGGAAAGCGTGCCACCTTCCAGTTGAACTTGAACACAAGGCTTATTGGGCAATTAAAGAGCTAAACATGGATTTAGATAAAGCAGGTGAAAAACGAGTGCTCCAGCATCATGAGTTGGAAGAAATTAGGAATGAAGCCTATGAGAATGCCAAATTATACAAGGAGCGTACTAAGCGCTATCATGACAAGAGGCTAGTTCCTAAAACTTTTCACCCTGGAATGAAAGTTCTTTTATTTAACTCTCGTTTGAGATTGTTTCCAGGAAAGCTGAGATCAAGATGGGATGGACCATTCAAAATAGTTCAGGTATCTGAACATGGAGTGGTAGAACTATTGGACTCCAAGACACAAAAAACGTTCAAAGTTAATGGCCATCGTGTCAAGCCTTATTTAGAAGAACCAAACAACATTGCTGAAATGGATTGCATTTGGCTGAGTAACCCTTAGCACCAAAAAGATACGTCTTGCTAAGACGTTAAACTAAGCGCTGGATGGGAGGCAACCCATCATGTTAGGTAATTTTTTTTGTTATTTGTTTTATTTACTTAATTTTATTGTTTATTTTAGTTTACTTATATATGAATAATTTTTAAATTTGTTAAAACTAAAATATTTGTTGAGATGTTAGAAGTTCACAGCGATCTGTCTGTATACACTTTAATGATGAATATGATGGATGCACCTGCATTTCTTCATTACTACTTACACATTCTCAAGAAATAGGTAATCTTTCTCCTCTTTTCTCTTTATCTTTAATTTGCAGTTGTTACATTGAGGACAATGTAAGTTCTAGGTTGGGGGTGGTGAAAAGTTACCATGCTTAATAAGAAAAAATAAATATAAAAATAAAAAAATCTCACAAAAATTTATCATTTCTTTAAATCAAATTTAAGTAAATAGTTAAGTCTTTGGTACTTTTAGATTAATTTTTTGAAAACATATCATGAAATATTTTGTAATTATTTTTGATAATTAGTTAGTTTTTGTCATAACTAGTATTTCTTGATAAAATGTGGAAATTATATTAAACCCAAAATCGGTGTTTATGATTTTTTTAGTGGAGACTACCCTTGTGAGATATAATTTGAACCTAATTTCTTTTATTCAGAGTGAAATATATATTTTTTCTACTCCAAACACATTTCTTATTTATTCAAAAGTTTAGATGATCTCTATAGGTATTAGCATTGAATGTATGAATTTTTTTTCTCATCTTAATAGAGTATCATATATTTTTGATTATTATTTTTGTTTAGATTAAACGATTTGAGTAGAAATGGATAGTATATGCTTATATCTCATTCATGCATGACTGCTACAAAAACAAAAAGACATATCTGGGGTAACCTAAACCAAGATCAAACAGAAAAGCCACAAAATTAA
This sequence comes from Hippophae tibetana, assembly GCA_037013495.1. Classification (NCBI taxonomy): domain Eukaryota; kingdom Viridiplantae; phylum Streptophyta; class Magnoliopsida; order Rosales; family Elaeagnaceae; genus Hippophae; species Hippophae tibetana. Next base: position 31,445,945 of record CM072806.1, read on the forward strand.
CCACTCACCAAAATCCAAAAAAAATGTACAATTTGTACATGGGTTGACTCTCTAAAAAAAATACATATATATATATATAAAAAAATGTATAGAGAGATAAAAAAAATAGTATCATCTACATACTATGACCCACATTGCCAACAAAGTTGTGAGTAAAGGTTAAATACAAAAGAAAGATATAGGAAGTAATTCCCTAAAAAAAAAAAAGTCATTGCAAATTCTTCATTTATAAAAAGCATATATCTTGAAATTCTTTCTTAATGAGTTTGATTTATGCATGAAAATAATTTTTATATATGATATCTTTATAATTTATACATTCGATTCCTTTCATGAGATCAATGTTAAAATAACACTTTGAGCCTTTATTCTTTATACATATGCGAACATATTAGTTCATTTCTATACATCAACTCTTTCGCATATAAATTAGTATGAGTGTTTGAACCCATAGGATTCAGTGCTTTGAGAGTATTGACTTGTGAGGAATAGAGTCGAAGCGAATTCTAATTCATGACACTGAAATTGGGTAAAATTAAATTGATACATTTTTGAAATGAAATATGAAAATGATTTTCGACTAATTATTGTAATAAAATCATGATTGTTTAAAGAGATTAAAATAACTTATGCTTGAGATTTTAATTATGATCTTAAAGGAGATTAAAAAGTATGAGATATTTTTGTGATATGTTGTGTTCTTTTATTCTTAAATTAATTTTTGATTGTGTTGTAAGTTTAATTTTTGATTTGATTGTTTTTATCTTTACATTTAGTTCAATGTTTGTGGGTGTCATTACTGAAAACCCTCACGAGACTCAAACTCGTCCACTAGGGCAACCTAGGGGTTTAACGGCTTGTTGCATAGGCTAGATGCAACCGTTTCAATCCACGAAAGTGATTTAGGATAGTTTAATTTTTAGCTTTTATCGCTTCTCTTGCTAAGAGACTAGCAAGAAGCTGGTTGGGGGTTGTGATGAGTGCTCAAAAAGCACTAAAATAACCATGATTTTATGTACCTTAATTGATTAAAAATACATATATTTATATGTTTTATCATATATTTATATAAATTTGTCTTTTTCGGAATCACGGGTATTTTTATTGTTTTTCAGGTATTTTGGCTTAAAAACGCAATGTAAAGACTCAAAGAGGAATATTTGAAGCAATACATCACAAATATATCAATAAATAAGTGAGAAAAGGTCAACAAACATGGAAAAATCGGACGAAATGGGTCGAAAAGGTCAAAAATGTCAAAAAGACGGAAATCGCGCGCCGCAGCCCAGCCGTGCGCGCAACCCAGCGCCCAGCCGCGCGCGCCCCATTCTGCGCGCGCTGGCATGCCCAGCGCGTGCAGCGCAGCGCGCAGGCACTGTTCACGCGCGCCGAGCTGCGCGCAGCGCGCCCAGCAGCCCCCCTCCGCGCGCCCAACGCGTTTTCGCCCCATTTTTCACGTGCAGCCGCCCCTGTGACGTCATGCTGACGTCATTGATGACATCAGCAATTCCAATACGCGTTTTTACATTTTTTAAAATTTTTTACTCATTTTTTCTCTCCATCCTCACCTATAAATACCCCCCTTCCCTTCACTTCAAAACTCACTTCTCTCTTCTTTCTTTCTCTCATTTCTTAGTTTTTAGTTTCTCTTAGTTTCTTTCTTAGTTTCTAAGCTTTTCTTAGTTTTTCTCTTAGTTTTTAGTTCAATTCTCTTAGGTTTAGAGTTCTTCTCTTTTTGAGAGGAACTTGTAATGTTTTTGTAATAATTTAGATTTTTGATTTAATATATGGAAGTGCAAATTCCGCTCGGAGGTTTTCTAGCAACGGGAATAGCGTCGAAGTTCTATAAGGATTTTATTTTCTTTACAATTATTTTTATGCTTTATTCTTACATGTTATATTCAATTTGTCTATGGTTAAATTTAACTATGCTAGCTGTTTAGTAAAAATGATGTAATAACGACGTTGTTATGCTTGCGAAATATTAAATAGGTAAAAATCTTTAAAATGAATTGATTTTGTTTTTATTCAAGATTTTATATTAAGAATGTTAGAGAGAAATATATTATTTTTCATTACAAACTTAAACCCGAAAATTAGATTTTAAGGTTTAGTTATCCGGTCTAATTTAGAGTAGTGCTCTTTTATTTGTTGGTACAATCGCCCAGTAGTTAGAGTGAAACTCTATTTCAAAAGTTTTTATAAGAATTATTATGTGAAAATGTATTGACAACATGTTTTCAATAGTGGTTTTAAAACTTGAAAGTTAGTACTCGGATAATTAAATTCTTAAGTTTAATTTGGACACCTTGAATAATGTTTAAATTGTCTAACCCTACCAAAGGTGGCATTTAAATGGTTCATTTTCAATCTCTTAGAAAAAGGAATTAATTTAATTAAGCATATTAGTTATCAACCCCACCCATAGGTGTTAATTGATTTGTTTAGTTAACAAAGAATATCTAACCCCACCAAAGGTGGTATTTATATAAAAAAGAGAGAATCAATAAAATATCAATTTATATCTTTAATAACCTAGTTAATATGAGCAAGCATAATTAATTTAGTTATTATATCCATAAATACTCCGCTAATATAAATGATAAAAATTTGCATGAATATTTATTGAATCCGTATATATGTTTATTTTTAGATAATTATTTATTGAATTTGTATCTATGTTTATTTTTATGTTATTAGATTATATTTAATTAATCTGTATATATATTTATTTTATGTTATTAGATTAGGAACACAAAAACCAAACTATCGTGACAGGATGTTTAGGATTTAATTTCGTTTTTAAAAGTTTGAATAATAAATTAAAAACCACATACATTCCTTCCTTAGATCGACCTTGGGAGTATACTTATCATTTTCTTCGAAATGATTCGTGCACTTGCGAGAGTTTTATAAATATTAAAACCAAAGTATTTGCGAAGATCGGCGATGCCGGTTTTCGTTCATCACATGACGTCACGGGGGCGGCTGCACGTGAAAAATGGGGCGAAAAGGCGTTGGGCGCGCGGAAGGGGGCTGCTGGGCAACACAAAAAATACATTTCTTAGGATTAAGTCTCATGCCATACCTTTAGAATACGAAAAATATCTCAACCACTCTTCGACATGGTTTATTTGGTTGTGCTAGCTTTACTACCATGCCATCCACATATGCCTCCAAAGTTTTTCCCAATTGATCAAAAAACATTTTTTTGATGAGGCATTGATATGTGGCCCCTATATTCTTCAATCCAAATGGAATTCTAATATAGCAGAGAGTCCATTCCTTAATGATGAAAGATGTTTTCTCCTCGTCATCCATAAAACTCATTAATCCAAAACTGGCAAAAGCATTAACCAGTTGATCGATACTGATGAGGGGGAAATAATCTTTAGGGCATGCCTTGTTTAAGTTTTTAAGGTCATGCATATACGGGGTGACCTGCACATATTTTTCACCAACACCACATTTAACAACCAAGTAGGGTAGTTTACCTCCTTTATAATCTCTTTCTCTCTCTAAGGGTGGTACCCTAACATTTTATCACCTCATTCTTTTCCCTAGGGAACTTCCTCTTTCATTGTTAGACAGGTCTAACTTTTGGATCAACATTTAACCTATGGGTTATGATATCTGGGTCAATCCTAGGCATATCTACAAGGGTCCATGCGAAGACATCAGAGTTCACTTGTAGGAATCGAGATACTTGTTACTCTATCTCAGTTGTTAAATCCATACTCAACTTTAAAAGGTGATTCTCTCCCTTATTTCCCTTTGGCAGGTCTCGTACTTCATTTGAATTGACATACTACACTAGACATTTATCTCTTAGCCTTTCTTGAAAAGTTTCCTATTATGGTTGCTACTTAGGAGTGACCTTCTTCATGGTGGAATTATAGCAACCCTTGGCCTTCTCTTAGTCTCCACTTATTTCATTTGTACCCTCCTCAATCGAGAATTGGATGACTTGGTAGAAGGTGGATAGGACTACCTTTTTCTTGTGTATCTATGGCCTATCCAAAATGTTGTTGTAGTGGACTGGGATATCAATTACTAAGAAATTGGTCATTATTATCGATCCTTTGGCCATGAGAAGTAGCACCATTGTCCCAACTGCATAGGTGGTGTTATTGCTGAATCCCACCAGGGGTAGCTCCCTTCTTATGATGTCAACCTCTTTTACGCCAAGGGCTTTCACCGTAGAAAAAAACAGAAGATTCATTGAGCTAACCAATGTCAAGTATGATCTAGAAAACATTGCAAGCCTATATTCTTAGAGGGATTACCAAGGGATCTTCATAATGAGACGAGGTCTCGTCCTTCTTCATGAAGATGATCTCCACATATGGCCTTGTTGTTTATAGATTGTATACATGATGGGGAACCTCACAAGTCTCTAGCATACCTCTTGCATGAGTTATTGGTGGTCCCATTGATCCCAGGCTCTCCGTGCATGGTATGGATGGTCCGAATATTGGGCTCATTGTAGGGGTCTCTCCCACTACTTGATGGAGCGAGTGGCTTCCACAGTTCACATCCAATTTGTTACCTTACTCCACTATTGTTGATTCCTACATGGTCCTTTAAATTTCCTCTGGACAATATATCCTCAATCTCTTTCTTAAGGCATTTATAATATCTCAATTCATGACCCACATCCTTGTGAAAGGCAAACCATTTAGATGTGTCCCTAAGAGAAGCCCCCATTTTTTAGGGCCATCTAACATTTGACTCCTCTTCCATTTGTAATACTACCTGGGTCAGACTCACTCCTAAGGGTGGGCCCTTAAAGGGAGATAGTGACCTTTCCCAGGGTCCCCTGTTCCTAAGCCATTAACTACCTGCCCTGTTATTTGGTGCAAAGTGCTTGTTTTTGTTGATCCTACTATCTTGATCTTGCTATCTTGATCCCTCATTTTCCAGACAGAACCAACTGTTGCGTAACCCAAAAAAACAATCGACTCCCTCCTCTAATCTCTCTCATTTTCTAGCCACCTCTGACCACTAAATTCGACGTCGTTTAGTGGGTTTTCTTCCTCTCTAATTTCTCTTCTAGATCCTCTATTCTTTTAGTATAATACTCAAAAAATTTATACCCATTTTCTCATTTACAAAACACCTTTTTTTTCTTCATTTTCTTCATTTTGTAACTTCATTTACTCTTTTAAGTATTTCTATGAATTATTTTATATTTATTATTCATATTTCTTTATTTTTTATATATTATGTGTTATTATTTATTTGTATAAACTTTTGTGTTATGTAAGTTTTGTATTTTTATTCAAGCATAGAAGAAATGAAGGTATTTTTATTCATTTATTTATTTTAATAATTTTATGTATTTAAGTGTTTGATATATATGGATTTATTTTAAACAAATAATTTTTGAAAATTATTTACATGTACATAATATATATATATATATATATATATATATATATATATATATATATATATATATATATATATATATATATATATATAATATAAGATATATTTTTATATGTATATAATTTATAATGGGTTTATTAATATTTATTATTATATATGTATAAAATATATATTATTATTAATTACATGCATTTATATATAAAAATTATTATATATTGTATATTGTTAATATTATGTATTTGTTATGTTTGGTTTTTATGTATTTATTTTTATATGATGTTTTGATAGATATTCTAATAATTAGTGAATTCATATATAATAATATCTGAAATATATTGGTTGAATAAATATTTAATATGCTTAAAATGTTATTAATAGAAAATGGACAAATCTTGGATGTCAAAGTGTAGAATTGAGCAGGATTACATTTCTAGAGTTGAAAGTTCCTTGGAATTTGATTGTAGAAATACTAATAATGAAATTAGTATGATTTGATGCCCATGTGCTAAATGTAAAATGAGTGATTTCATGATGTTGGAGAGGTTAAGTATCATCTTATCCGTAGTGGTATTCTTTTGAGTTATAAATGTTGGTATTATCATGGAGAAAATATTTATAATACTTATGGAGAAGAGATAAATAAAAATATGAGTGGATTATATACATCTTATCATAATTTATAAACAAAAATTCTAGAAGATGCCAAAAAATTGTTGTATCGAGAATGCAAGAAATACACTAAAATGTGAGGATTAATTCATTTGTACAATGTGAAGGTAAAAAATGGTTTTTCTGACAAGGAATTCACAAAATTACTAAATGTACGAATAGATATGTTTCCTGACGGTATTGAATTTCCATATTCAATGTATGAAGTGAATAAATTTCTTAGTCGATTTGGCATGGAATATCATAAGATTCATGCTTGTCCAAATGATTGCATTATTTAAAAAAATAATATAAGACATTAGATGATTATCTTATGTGTAAAGAATCAAGATGGAAGCATGCTATAAATGAGACAACATCTAAGAAAGGCGTGCCCGCAGGTTCTTTGGTACTTTCCTCCGATTCCTTGCTTTCAAACGTTGTTCAAAAGTAAAGAGACATCAAAGATGTTGACTTGAAATTTAGATAATCGATCTGACGATGGGGTGTTACATCATCCTTGTGATTCTCCAAATTGGAAAATAGTAGATAATTTATCCCCTCAATTTGCATCTGATCCATGCAATCTTCGCCTTGCCATTGTTGCTGATGGAATTAATCCACACAATTCCCTTAGTAGTAGATATTGTTGTTGGCTAGTAATTATGGTAACATACAACCTTCCTCTCTGGTTGTGTATGAAAAAAAAATTCATAATGTTAACATTATTGATCTCAAGACCAAAACCCAGAGTTGATATTGATGTATATTTACAGGCTCTAATAGATGATTTAAAGACGTTGTGGAATAATGGTGTAAATATTTATGATGCACATAAAGAAGAACACTTTAACTTGATGGGGGTCCTTTTATGGATAATTAATGATTTTCCTTCCTATGGGAACTTATCAAGACATGCAATAAAAGGTTTTATTGGATGCCCTATTTGTAGTGATGGCACTTTTGCAACTTATCTTGTTCACGGACAAAACATGTCTTATAGAAGACGTAGAAGATTTTTTCCATCTGGACACAAGTTTAGATACCAAAAGAAACCGTTTGATGGTGAAGAAGATCATGATCCTGCACCAAGAACTTTGCGAGGTGTTGAGATATTAAGGCAATTGAATGGTATGACATTCAAACGATATGGAAAGATGAAAAAAAGAATACTCACTAATGGAGGGAAACAAAAGAGGTCAACTAATAAAAGGGATGAAAAGGAAAATGTTATTGAATTAGTAGATCATGGTTGTTGGAATAAAAAATCAATATTTTGGGAATTACCTTATTGGAAAGACCTACACATTCGTCACATCTTATATGTCATGCACATTGAGAAAAAAAATGTATGTGAGATCTTGATTGGTACATTACTTAATATACCTAAAAAACAAAGGATGGAATTAAAGTAAGACTGGATTTAAAGAAACTAGGCATACGACCTAAATTTTCACTAAGGGTAGAAAATTATAAGAATCGAACATACTTGCCACCAACATCATATAAAATGTCAACAAAAGAGAAGGATGTGTTTTGTAGATGTTTAGCAGGTGTGAAAGTTCCTGATGGTTACTCATCTAGCTTAAGAAATTTTGTGTCTATTACCGATAAGAAACTTTATGGATTGAAATCACATGACTGTCATATCTTAATGAAATAGTTATTACCAATTGTTATTAGGTCAATTTTTCCAAAACATGTTCGATTATCAATAATTTGTCTTTTTCTTTCTTCAATACAATATGCAAGAAATCTATATCAATTGGCGAGTTAAACTCTTTACAGAAAGATGTTGTAGATAATTTATGTCTACTTGAAAAATATTTTCCTTCTTCTTTTTTGATATAATGATTCATTTGTGTGTTCATTTAGTTTGAGAGGTTCAATTGTGTGGTCCTAATTACTTAAGGTGGGTGTATCCTTTTGAGAAATACATGCAAGTCCTTAAAGGATACGTAAATAATAGAGTTGCATTGCTGAAGATGCAATTGAGTTTTGTTCTGAATACTTTAGTGGTTGCATTGAAATTGGGAATCCTACGTGCAAGTTGTTCTTAGAACATCGCATGATCCAAGTAGGTAACTCTATGCTTAGTAAAAGTAAGAAATTGTTTATTGATTGCAATCGATAGGAAAACGTACACCAAATCATTTTGGTATAATAATGAGACACGATTATACATAGAGTACATGATGACAGGATCAACCTTTTCATTTAAAATAAAATTATTTTTTATCTAACTATTAATGATATCTAATTGATATATCTTTAATAACATTATAGAATTCATTTTGAATATACTAAAGATTGATCCTCGTTATAAAAGGAAGAGAAAAATGGTTATATGATGAAAATAAGCGAGAGCTTATTAATTGGTTTTGCAACTATGTAAGTGTCATATACAAGAATTCATTAGTACTTCTATGAAATGTTTTAAAACTTTGCTTTAAACACATTTCATGAACTCAACAAATCCAATCATAAAATAACAGAAAGTTTAGAATGGATTGCACATGGTCCAAAATTTGATATCAAATCATATTTTCGTTTCACAATTAAAGGATCGAGGTTTACAACTCAAGCAAGCTATAAAGTCTGAGTAAATAAAAATAGTGATGTGAAGATGGTTGCTTAAACTATGCAATTTTCCAGTTCAAAGGATGGTAATCCTGTACTTTCTAATAGAAAATATTATGGTATAATTCAAGAAATTTGCGAACTCGATTATGAGGTCTTCCATGAAACAGTATTCTTATGTGATTGGGTTAAAGATGTTATCAATGTTGGATATAAAATAGATAGTTTTGTATTTACCCTTGTAAATTTATCCAAGATAAGTCACACTGATGATCCTTTCACGTTAGCACTTTATGCAAAACAAATATTTTACTTGAGCGATCAAATTGACATAAGATGGTCTGTTGTGTTAATGCCTCCATAAAAAGAGTTATACTATTGTGATGTTTTAGAAGATGATAACATGCGTGATACATCATCCAATATTAGTCATTTCTCAAAAAAATTGTCTAATGTATGTGATGATCTAGTTGATTACAATGATTCTTCGTCATGGACTCGAAGTGATTGTGAAGGAATATATATATACAATCAACAACCTAATTAAACATAATGTATGTTCTATATTATTCTAATAACTCTTGTTTATATGTTTTGACTTAAAATTGTCAATTAATTTCTATTTCATCATTGTTTGCATATATTTCATCAATCATATGGTACCAAAGATTGTAGATCCAAATGATTCATTGGGAATTTGAAAAGAACGGGTTAGCCTAATATAACTGATGCTCCACTTAACCTCGATGAGAGAGTACCCATTCTATTTGATGCTACTGGTAATCTTCTATTGATAAACTTGTGAAGTTAAGTATACCAATCAATATAAATGATTGAACTATGGTTGACGATGCTGAAAAGTACAAGATATGGAAGCCATTTATGTAAGTTTCTTTTATTTTATAACTAATTACATATATTAATTATATCTTTTTTGTATTATATATCATCTAAAATATGTGTTTTTATAGAATCATTTTAAAGTATCAAACAAAAATGGGTCTTACATCATGATGGATAACTCCAATCTAGAACTCACGGTTTGGGTTATCTAGCAAGCGTTCGTATGGTAGAAATTTAAGCGTTGAAAAATATCCTAAATCTCACGAACTAATATAGTAGAATTTCAATCTACTCCTCCAAAATGAGAAGAAGGTGATCAGCCAACAAGCTGGTGGAAATCAATCTTAGCACAAATGAAGAACCAAGGCCTGTGTTCATCAATGCTAACCCATCTGAAGATGAAAAGGAATAATAGAAAGATTTTTTGATAAAAAAAAGGATATTTGCCTATAGTTACAAAGAAATATGTGAGCTTACCTATGAATTATAGTGTACCACTTAACTATAAAAAGTGAGACTACTCCTATCAACTCCCAAACGGCTCTGAAATCCTCCCGTTTATCATAAGTAAGATTAATAAGTTATTAAAGTTTGGTTTTATCAAAGAAGTCAAAGATCAATTATATTAAAAAAAATTGTATTAATTAATCTTTTATATTATAACATGTATCATTTAATCTTTTATATTTTTTTAAAAAAATTGAAAAAAGAATAAATTTTACTATTTATTTAATATTTTAATAATATTTATGATAAATTATTATAATAAAAAGTTGTTTTTAACTTTTCCTTATTAAAAAAATGAAAATAATATTATTTTATTAATAATAATAATAAAGAGTAGTTTTTTTAGACAATTTTTATAAAAAAAATTATATTTTTTTAAAAAAGACCCTTTAACTTATCGTAAAAGACAAGAAATCATATGCCTCTGTAAAAAAATATTAGTACGTCTTATGCCTCTTGTTTTTGCGGAAAATATACAAGAATCGTATTTCATATTGTTATTAAGTTTGATAGCTGGTGTTCTTCAATTTCTTTCAAATATCATATTTATAATTTTACATTTAATTTGATATTAACGTATTATTTTAAAACATATCTCATTTACTAGTAATAATAAAGTGATAACTTTTATAGAATATACAAATAAAAATAAATATATCACAAATATAATATAATCAAAATAAGATTCAATTAAAATATATCACTAATTATTTTATTATACATTATTAACTATTTTATTATTTATAAAGTATGTGTGAGGCTATGGGACATATAAAAAAATCTCCAATATACTCAATTTTTATAATTATGTATAAACAAATAATGAAAAACTCACAAATAGGTTGAATATGTTATATCAATATTTACAATTTGATTTAGGTTAGTTTTATAGTAACATATATTTTTTCACTATTTATTTTATAATTTTCAATTACACACCACTTACACATAATTTAGTGAAAATTTCATAAATATTTATAAAATGATACTTATCTTTGTGAAATTTTCACATGTATATGTAAAAATTCTACACTTCTATTGAACTTCATTTCTAATATAGATATAAGAAAATTTTATATAAAAAAAATTCACTTAACTTATAACATTTGTCAAATAAACTAAAATTGGACCCTAAACTGTGTGATTAACAATAATAATAATAATAATATGTGAGTAATTGAATTTTATATACGATTTAATGTAACAAATAAGAATTGGGTACATCTAATCTCTCTTTGTAATTTTTAACTGTATTTAGTTTTGGATTAATTTAATGGTTTTACAATAATGCTCTAATAATCGAGGTTATAGATACATCCTATGACCTCGGTTTTCTAATAACTGAGGTCATAGATAACGACATATAGTCTCTCTTACTTAGATCTCGGTTTTTATAACTATGGTTATAGACTTAAGTTACGGTTAAAAACCGAGACCATGGGTATAAATTGTAATAGTGTAAGTGTTAAGTTTAAATTATTTATTTAGTTGTACATCAAATAAAATATTGTTTAATTTAAAAAGTTATAATTATTTTAAATATTGAAAGTAAATGCTTAAATGTATATACAAAATTTTTTAAAAAATATATTTAAAGGAAATTTTTAACTTAAAAATTATATATCTTTCATCCCACCAATATTTCCTTTTTTATGGCAAGTAGTTACCAAATTAAATATATTTTTTAAATAAAATTTAATTGAAAAGATTAATTTTAAGAAATTTAAAAATTAAAAATTAAACAGTTTACCTTACATGGAATGCCAGTTTAAGCTACAAATACTATTTAAGTAGGGAATTTTTAATTTTTTTCAAAATATCATAAAAAATTAAAAAATCATTATTTTATCCAAAATATCATAATTTTTACTTTAATTGTATTCAAATACTTTAAAGTTGACTAATATAATTTAGATCTCATCTCATATAATATTTTTTATGACATATATTTAGTACCCAAAGGATTTAGGATATAAATTTATATGATTATTTGTAAAAATAATTTTGAATTTTATTATTTATTAATATTTTTTTACGAATATATTTTTCTTAAAAGTTTGTTAATATTACTAATATATTAAAAATGTATTTATTAACAATATAATATATTATTAATATTACCATATTTCTATTAATAAATAATATTAGAAGTTGTAATTAAATATTTTTGAATATATTGTTTTTAGTGTAAATTACTATGAATTCTTAAAATTAATTGATACTATCAATTAATAAGATATCTCATCTTAATTTATTAAAATTTGAATTCAAATAAACTCAAAAGAGGTCTCTATGAATCTACAGAGATAGAGAATCTTATCTCATCTTATTTTTTAAAATTTAAACTTTGAATATAATTTAAATATCGTCTAATTAGACTACGTTTAATATAAAATTATTTATTAAAAAAATTATATTATAAAAATATATAAGTTATACATCAAAATTGTTATTTTTGTTATTGTATATTTTAAAAATATTATTTTTATTTTAAAAAAAAATATCGGGATAAATTTAGAAAATAATTTTAAATAGACAGGTATATCCTAAAAGGAGTTGATAGCTGTTGTCATTGCCTTCTTTTTCGTGATAAAGAAAAAATCAATCAAAAACCTTGCTATGTATGGTAGGAGGCTAGGAAACAATAGCCCCTCACCTAATATCATTCTTTAGTCTTTATATTATTTAAAAAAAAATCTGCCTTTGTTTTATCTCTTTCTTTTACTTTCCCGTTATCACTCTTTGTAGCAAACTCAAGATTTAAGTACGATGAGTCAGGAAGAACAAGAAAGAATGGTGGCTTCTTTACTGGAGAATCAAAATGGGAATGGAGGAGTAACATTTGTGAAGATCATGACTGATGAGCAATTAGAAACTCTTCGCAAGCAAATTATGGTTTACGCCACCATTTCAGAGCAACTCGTTGAGATGCACAAGAACCTCACTTCCCAATACAATCTTTCAGGTCTCGCTTCTGTATTTTTGTTCCTGAGATTTTCCTCTATTTGTTTCACCTTTTCTTTTTTTTCTTTTAAAAAAAAACATACTTTTTTTTTGTTGTCAGAATAAAAAAACTTACACTTTGATAAATATAAAATATTTGATATAGATTTTATTTTTTTTTATTATGATTTACTTTTTTTTAGTACATGTGATTTGTTTTTTTTTTCTTTTTGTTGTCATTTTTTATCTATTGGTTTTATTGTAGAAGTATGTTTCTAATTAATTTTATGTTAAATATCTCTATCTCACAGTTAGTATTGAGTTTTTAACATGATATCAGAACTATGTTCTTGGTTTCTATGTGTTTGGACCCTAGGCTCTATCACAGTCTCACCGTGACGCTTATGTTCACCTCTCTTTAACTTGTAAATGGGGTTGTTAAGTATCCTTGTCTCACATCAACCAAGAATAAGACATCAATATTACTTATAAGATTTTATTGGATTGAGTAAGACAACGATGTTATCTATGCAGTTTAAAATTAAATTTTTTTAAGTTAATTATTATTTTATTTTAACTCTTTAAAATTTAATTTGAATATATATATATATATTATAAAAAATAATAATTTTAAAATAATATCCAAAAAAATATTCAAAATTAAATAAAAATGTACATGTACATGTACATACATACATAAAATTAAATATCCAAATAAATACACAAAATTATATAATTTTATGTACCAATTGTCTAAAAAAATTTATAATATATATCTAACTTAAATTTTATAGAGTCAAATAAAATAATAATTGACAAAAAAAAACATTATACTTAAAAAAAATTCAATTTTAAATTACATTTTTTAATAAAAATAATACATATAGGACATAGCGTCGGTTGACGTGGTGAATCGACACTACATTTTACGTGAATAGCGTTGGTTCTACACCGAACCGACTTTAAATTCATTATAAATCGATATTTTTCAAAAATTGATTTTATATATCGACTTAAATACTCTTTTTTGTAGTATTGTATTGTCGTTAAGCTTTGATTAAAATTGTAATTAAATACTTTATTGATATTGAATGCTAATTATTGTTAACAAATAATAATTTAGTTAAAATAGAGAAATAAAATTACCTCAAAATCATTAAAAAAAAGCAAACATACTTTTGTTAAAATCGTAGTAAGATACGATCTCAAAATCTTAAGACAAAGCTAACTTAATCAGATTTGTAAGTTTATTTAAACTAACATAGTAAAACTTACTAAAGTGAAATCTTGATAATTATTTAATAAAAATAATACATTCAGTTATATAATTTAAATAATATTATAAATTATTTTAAGTAGAACTCAAATTTATTTTGAATAGAATTATATGAATAAAATACGTTTGTAAATATATAAGTGTTTAGTTGTTCAAAATAAATAAAATAATTTCAACAAAATTAACACATTAGTCTATAAAACAATTATTGGCCTAATCTATCTATATTTTTTTTTATTATTTATGCTCTAAATACTATATTTAAAAAACGGACATGGAAATAAGAATTAGTATTTTATAAAGTGAATAAGTTATAAATGATAAATTCCTTTAACTCAATAATTTAATATATTTAATTTAATTTTATGTTAATTAGTAACTATATATTTAATCATACAAATTGAAAATTTTAATTTTAATTTAGAATATTATATTCAAATACAAAATTGAGTTTAAGTTTTTAATGTATTTTATTAATTATTTATATGCATTTGTAACCATATTACCAAATATTCGTAAGACTTCAAAAAGAAACAAATTACTCAACTTTTACATAAATAAATAAGACATATTTGATAATATGAATATGGAGGTTCCTCAATGGATCAATCCAAATATGTAACACGCAAAAGGTATATTTGAACCTTGGTAGGGATTATTGTACTTGTAAATATTATTTTTCTAAATTGTGGTAGTTGATTTTGAAAATATAAATAAAAAATAGTTAGTACACAATAAATAAAAATAATAATAATAAAAGATAGCATAAATTTATATTATTGAACATAATTAATTAGTTTTATTTATATAAATTTTTTTACATAGATAATAATTGAGTTAATTAAATTATTATTTGATACAATTAATAATTTATTTTTGCTAGTTGAATTAATATTATGCTAGTCATTTGTGTTTGTCTTGCATAGTGTAATAACATACATTATTTTTCTTAATAAATGTATATTAATAAGTAATTTTTTTAATTGTTTGAATGTCATTTCCAACAAAAAAGAAAATTTCAATACAAATATTACCCAACTAAGTTTTTAGTTCAATACAAATAAGATTTTATAATTAATGAATTGATTCGACAGACACATTATTAAATGTGCAAGCATAAAGAACATAAATTAAAGTTTTATAACTTCTACGTGATTAAAATAGTTACCTAATTTTAATAATGTAAATAAAAAATACAATAAAACTACTAAATATAATTATTTATAAGAGATATGATATATTTAGTACAAAAGTATTTTGATATTTATTACTATATAAGAAAAAAAAAATTAAAAAGTTAAAAATAAAGGGTAATTTTGTGGTCGCATATTTACTTATTCATACTTATAAAGTAGCAAGTTTCTTCTCTTTTAATATGTTGGATTATTTCGGTTTTAGAGGTATATATTAGTATGGATGTCATATTGAATCATTGTAAAACCTAGTATCAATTTCATCTTGTCTTCGATTTTAGGTTTTTTTTTTATGGGTCGGATGATATTAAAATGATACAAGTCATGTATGTCATTCGCCTAATGGATAATTAAAAATATAAAAACAATGAAATAAATAAAACATAATTATTTGTCATGTGATATTTTAATAAAAAGAAAAATAATGTGAAAAAAACATTAAACATCATATTTAAAGGGGTGTTTGTTAGATGAATAATTTATACATATGATAATGAAATGAGATAAGATGAAATAATATTACTCAATATCTTTATTTAGGTTTAAGAAAAATAGCCCTTCTTTTTACTTACACTTATTTATTTTGCCTATTTAACCTTAATCCCTCAATGTTATTTAAATTACTACGCATCTAGATATATTTATCATTTGCCTAATTTTTGGAAGGAAAGAGATAATATTAACATTTTTTCTGCATGATAAATTGATATCTATGTTAGTTCACATTATTATTTATAAATTAAAATATCAAATTATTATTTTTATTGGATATTAGTCCTTAATTCAAGGAATAAAAGAAGAAACTTAATTCAAGGAATAAAACAAGGAGATTAATTCAAGGAATCCTTAATTTAAAGAGTAATTGAATGAGTAAAATTTCCTTATATATAGCTATACAATGGTAATGAAAATATGAAGAAAATAATACAAATTAGAGAGCTCTTTTGTGTAGAGTTATTCTTTGTGTAGAGTTATTTCTTGTTTTTTCAACATGGCATCAGAGCAGGAAAATTAACTTGTTTCTGCTTTATTATTATCTTAGCATCTTCAATCTTTGAAATGGCTGAAGACAAGCCGCTAGGATCAGAAGCTGAAAGTTCATCGGTACTTTCCTTCATGAATATGCATGAGGTGGATGTAAACCCAAATCAAAGATTAAACTCAATCTTGTTGAATGAGTTTAATTACTTGCCTTGGTCAAGTAGTGTCTCTGGCTCTAGGTGGAAGGCCCAAGTTGGGGTTCATAAATGGAAGCATCGAAGTACTTGATGTTTCCTCATCAACCTATGAATCCTGGCTTAGTAAGGATAAGCTGGTTATGTCATGGCTCTTAAATTTCATGGAACGTAAATTAGTTGAAATATTCAGTTACTCTGAATCCACATACGAACTATGGGAGACGGTCAAGGAAATGTATGGTAGTCAAAACAACGCTACACGAATTTTTCAATTAAAGAAGGACATCTCAGATCTACAATAAGATGGCAAGCCTTTTGTACAACTCTTAAGAAGCATGAAAAACATGTGGAATGAGTTGGAAATATATCGTCCTCATACAACCGATATAGCTCTACTACAAAAGAGAGCGGAAGAAGATAAGATATTTCAACTTCTGTCCAGTCTCGATTCAATATATGAAGATATACGATGCCACATACTCATGAATACTGAACTTCCTTCCTTCACCAGTGTATGTGTGACAATTCAACGTGAAGAAGTAAGGAGGAAAGTCATGAACAAGGGTACAATGGCTAGTGCACCCGAGGTAAAAGCCTATCTAACCAACGAGAGGAAGTACAAAGGGAAGCATCCAAACTTGAAGTGTCAACACTGCAACTATTCGGGTCATGTTAAGGACACATGTTGGATTCTACATCCAGAATTAAAACCTGATTTTATAAAGGATAAGGGTTTACAGAAAGTGAATCATACTGCACACCGTGCAAATCATGTTTTTGCCTCTACCTCTAATGGGTCTGATCCATTCAAGAACTTCACAGCGAATCCAGCTGAACTCATGAATGAGTTTATGTTGTATCTTCAAAGCAAGACAAGAGGAGCTAGAATTGACTGTGTGGATAGCATAGAAGAAGGAAACATGACAACATTTCTAGGCAAGTTTGTGGGTTTCTTGGTAGATAAAAAACTCATACCACAAAAGGACATGGAAGGTATCATAAAAGCCTTTAAAACTGCTCTTAAAATAAATATGTTGCATGATTTTTGGGTTGTAGATTCAGGTGCCACAGATCACATGACAAACCACATGTCAAAGTCTCATAAGTTTGAAAAATTAGCAAATCCTTCTCAAGTTTCAATTGCAAATGGTGAGAATGTAAAGGTTTTAGGAAAGGAAAAAAATAAAATTAATGTCAGATGAAATCGAGTCGGCGTTTTATATGTACCTTCATTTCCCTTCCAACTTCTGTTTGTAGGAAAAATCACAAATACCTTGAATTGCTTAGCCATTTTTTCTCCTCACAATGTCATTTTTTAGGATTGTGCCACCAAAAAGATGATTGGTGAAAGGTTTTACTTAGATGGTCTCTATTACATATCAAAGAGCAATCCCAGAGGGTTTCAAGCCAAGTTTAACCCTATCCAAGATAATCAATTGTGGCATCAACGTTTAGTTCACCCTTCCCCACCAATTTTGTCAACTTTATTTCCAAACTTAGGAAATGATGCAATTGCATGTGAAACTTGCCACTTGTCTAAGGCCACTAGATTTTCTTTTAATTCTTCCTTGTCTAGGGCTAGTAAGTGTTTTGAACTAGTTCATTCAGGTGTATAGGGACCAACTAATGAATCTTTTGATGGTTATAAGTATTTTGTGATTTTTGTTGATGATTTCTCTCGAGTCACATGATTATATTTTTTAAAGTCTAAGAATGAAGTTATGGAAGTATTTAAGGACTTTCATAACCTTGTTAAAAATCACTTCTCCTCTAAAATTCAAATCTTAAGGTCTGACAATGGCACCGAATACATGTCTCATATCATGAAACAATATTTGAGCATTCATAGCATTATGCATCAAACAAGTTGTGTTGGCACACCTCAACAAAATAGTGTAGCTGAATGCAAAAACCGGGACTTACTTGAAAAAACTAGAGCATTAATGCTACAAATGAATGTACCAAAGAGATTCTGGTCCCAAGGGGTTATTACAGCTACTTACATCATCAATAGATTACCCAGTCGAGTCTTGGATTTCAAGTCTCCCTTAGAGGTCATGAAAGGAAGAAAAATTAACCTCTCCCACCTTAGAGTCTTTGGCTGCATCTTTTTTGTACATATTCAATCTCATCATCGAGATAAATTGGATCCTAGAGTTGTTAAATGTATTTTTCTTGGTTATTCATCTACACAAAAGGGATATAAGTGTTATGATCCCCAACTTAGGAAATTAATTGTGTCTAAAGATGTTCGATTTTATGAAACTAACCCTTTTTTTTAGCAAGTCACATGAAATCACAAGTCAAGGGGATGGCATCTTGGATGTGTTTCCATTACCAAGAATCGAACTTGAGGCTCCACAACAACAAGATCCCAGCCATGTCAACATTGATGCATCTCTCACTGAAAGTAACAATGAAGGGTCTTTTCTTGATGGTACACTGCATGAAGATGGTGATAATCAAGATGATCCTCACAATATGGTACAAGATGTGAACGAGTGTGAGTTAACTCCTCCTGCTTCACGACGTAATCCAATGCGTGTTAGGCGACCGCCCACAAGACTTCAAGACTTTGTCACCTACAAACCCACACATCTCATCTCAAATTATGTGTCATATAAGAGAGTGACACCAACCCATGCCGCATTCCTCAGCACTATATCGAGTTACAGTGAGCCTCAAAACTTTCATAAGGCCAATAGCCAAGAGGTGAGGAAGGAAGCCATGCAAGAAGAACTTAAAGGCCTAGATCAACACAAGACATAGAGCATCACCAAACTTCCAAAAGGTAAGAAAGTCGTGGGTTGAAAATGGATCTATAAGCTCAATTTCAAGTTAGATGGATCAATTGAGAGGTATAAAGCAAGATTGGTGGCTTGGGGATTCACTCAAACATTTGAGGTGGATTACAAAAAAACATTTGCACCTTTTGAAAAAATGAACACAGTAAGAGTGCTACTGTCCGTGGCTGTAAACAAGGGGTGGTCCATGTACCAAATGGATGCGAAGAATGCATTCTTGCATGGTGATCTCAAAGAAGAAGTCTATATGAAATTGCCACCCGGGCATCCTCAAAGCAATGAACTGGATTTAGTGTGCAAATTGACAAATCAATATATGGTCTGAAATATTCCCCAAGCTAAGTTCAGTTCTCACTAGTGTTGGTTTCAAAAGCAGTAATGTTGATTCCTCACTATTTGTTCACATAGGAGCTATGGGCAAATTGGTTGTGCTGATTTATGTAGATGATCTGATAATTGTAGGTGATAATGCTGATGAGATTTTCAACCTCAAATAGTCCCTCAGACAAAGGTTTGCAATTAAAGACCTTGGGATATTGAAGTACTTTCTTGGTATAGAAATGGAAACCTCGCACAAGGGACTCTTTCTTAACCAAAGGAAATATGTCCTAGATTTGCTCAAAGAAGCTAACATGAGTGATGCTAAACCAGCCATTACCCTTCTTAACAACAAGCTCAAACCTAGCTTGAAGGGCACACCACTCACAGATATAAGTTATTACCAACGACTAGTTGGTAAGTTGATCTACCTAACAATCACCAGACCTGACATCACATATTCTATAAGTATTGTGAGCCAATTCATGCACTCCCCGACACTTGAGCATTTGACCCTTGTTAAAAGGATATTACGCTACTTAAAAGGATCAGTAGGTCATGGTATCATCATGAAGAAGAATGAAAACACACAAATCATAGGGTATTGTGATGTTGAATGGGCAGGGAATGCAATTGATTGCAAGTCCACCACTGGCTATTGTACATTTGGCAGTGGAAACTTGGTCACATGGAAGAGTAAGAAGCAAACTGTCATCGCCAGATCAAGTGCCGAAGTTGAGTATCGTGCAATGGCTTCAATTGTGTGTGAGTTAATATGGCTTAAAGGTCTTCTGTGTGATTTAGGTGTTCCTACAACTCTTCCTATATCCTTATTTTGTGACAATAAGGCAGCCATGCATATAGCATCAAACCCAATGTTTCACGAGAGGACGAAACACATTGAAGTTGATTGTCATTACGTTCATGAACAAGTTCAATCACAGGTGATTCAAACACATTATACAAGAACCTTCGATCAATTGGTTGACATCTTCACCAAGCCCTTGGCTTCTCATCAGTTTCAACGACTTTTGTCCAAGCTTGGATCCATAAAGTTTATGGATCCAGCTTGAGGGAGAGTATTGGATATTAGTCCTTAATTTAAGGAATAAAACAAGAAGCTTAATTCAAGGAATCCTTAATTCAAGGAATAAATCAAGGAATGTTTAATTTAAAGAGTAATTGAATGAGTAAAATTTCCTTATATATAGTTATACAATTGTAATGAAAATATGAAAAAAAAAATATAAACTAGAAAGCTCTTTTGTGTAGAGTTATTTCTTGCTTTTTCAACAATTTTATATTTCAATTTTAACTTTAGATTTAGACAAAAATATCACATAATTATAATTATTATCTATTATATCAACCAAGTCTTTCCACCCATCATCACGAAAACTCAAGTTCAATGAAGGAGTATTTATGATATTTAAGAGATATTTTAAGAACAAATATCTCATTATTTGATAAGTTTTTAGTATTTAAACAATATTAATTATGAAGAAAAAGAATAAAAATGAAATATATTTTTAGAATGAGAGGTTGTAGTCTCTTGAATACTATAAACTTAAGAGGTCATGATTTTTTAGAAAAATATAAATTTATCAATTTGTTTTTTAATTTTTATCGTTTTAATAAAAGTTAGGGTTACGAAATCAAATCATCTTTCATTTTGCTGTAAACATATCTTTCTTGGCATGCCTTATCAGGAGTGAGTCAATTTATGCCTAGAAAGAGTTTCTATTTGTTATTAGTAATCTTTATTAATTATTTGTATCTAAACGTATCTTTCTGTTCATGATATCTCAGGAGTACTGAAGGTTGAAAGTTTTTACTGTGACCCATTGATGCCATCTGCTAGCCACAAAATTCCATCTAGACAGCGATGGAGTCCGACCCCAATGCAGCTACTAATTCTGGAGCGAAATTTGAATGAAGGGAATGGAAATCCAAACAAGCAAAAGATTAAAGAGATAACATCTGAAATGAGGCAGCATGGTTCAATTTCTAAGACAAATGTGTATAACTGGTTTCAGAACCGCCGCGCTAGATCAAAGAGGAGACAACAAATTGTTGCACCGACCAACAATGCAGAGTCAGAAGTGAAAACAAATCCACAAGATTTTCAGTTCCAGCATAACTCAGATATGAGGCCTGAACACATGTGTAATGAGAGCTCTGATATAGGCTCTAGTCTTTATTATAACAAAATTACATCCTATGATGATATGCTAACAAGCTCCTGTAAGTATTGCTTATGCTATTAAGTTTTGTTTGGCTACTTATTTGATATTTCAATTACTCTTTTTCAAATATATATATGTATGTATATCTCTCAATTAACTCACTCTTTTATTACATTCTTCTAACTGCAGTGCAATTGCCGTCCAAGTTCTGTTGATAGGAAATGTTGAAATTGGGAGAAAGATTGAAGGACTTGGGAAACATTCTCTATGAATATAATAAAGATTACACAAGATTAATTAGAACATGAATGGTTGAGTGTTTGTGTTCATTGGTGCTGATCCCAGATAGGTAAAACGATGATGAGCTATGTGACTATGTTCTATATTTTTGTCTAGCTAGCAAAATACTTTGATTTTTTGTTTTGCTTTTTTGCACAATGATCAATGATCGATGGTTTATGCTTTGATGATAATTGTATCTTTCAGTTTTATATATAATTCACTTATTTTACTAGTCTTATTTTTAACCATTCTAAAAATATTCACTTTTTTTTTCTTACATTTTGAACACATGCTAAATACATATTTTCAATTTAATTTTTTTAATATAAATATATTTTTAAAAATATAACTAAAAAAAGTATTAATATTATAAAATAAACATTAAGAACTTACAATAAACACAGTTCAAAATGTCATAGAATTTGAACATAAGTTTAACATACTAAGTATGAATGTATTTAAAAGATGAACTTAGATTCTGTCATTTTAAGATACATTGATGGGTTTAAAAATAAAAATATATTTAATTATTATACACTTAAATATAATTGTAGATGGTAATATTAATATTTTTGATGCATTATTATGCCTAAACAATAAATTCAGAAATTGGAGGAACCAAGCAAAGCATATATAAATAAATAAATAAATAATGAAAAAAAATTACAAACTTGACTAGTTGAGGTTCATGAAAATCAAGTGTACTGTGTGGATGTGATACAAGCAAAGAGTGCTCGTGGCTGTTGGGCGCAGAGATGACTACAGTGGGCACAACGCAAGTGGCGTAGGATGCGTAGAGCTATGTGGGCAACAAGGAACGCTGAACACGTGAGTAGGGGGACCATTACAATTCAGTTAGGAATGTCAAAATCGGTTAGCATGATTCATGTAATTCCATACATATGTGAGGCTATATATATAGCCATAGTTATTTCAAGAAGGGTATAAGAAATTAACAGAAATCAACTCCCCTCTTACTGTTCTTCTTTCTTCTCCAACCCTATTCTACACCTATTAATGGTATCAGAGATGATTCCAGCCATGGACGACCAGAACCGATCCAGCACAGAGACCTCTGATGAGGAATCTGATTCTTTCGTTCCATCTGGGTTCGATACAGAGAGATTCAACGCCATCCTACAGGCATTACAAGCTGAGGTGATTGCTCTGCATGCCGTTTGTAGCTCACCACCGGAAACTATTGTTGGAAATCAGAGGAGTAGATCGTCGAAAACCTTCGAGAAATGGGAAACTTCAACCACTGGTTCCTTCGCCTCAGAGCCTTGCTCAACGGCTATGGGATACACAAGGTTAGACTTAATAAATCCCTAATTTTGTAAAAACCAATCCCCTGGGGTACCTAAGGACGAGAATGTGGCTTATACAGACACCAAAGTGAAGTCTCACGAGACTCCCTTATTTGGGCTTGAAATTGGGCTCAAAATTGGATCATTTTCTGGTCGTGTAGTCCTTATAACCAACAGCCACACACTGGGTTTACCCAACCCAACCCAATCTGAAATCAAAGAAAATGGAGAAGAGGGTGGCAAGGGTTTGCCCAAATTCACTCACTCTGAACTCGAAGAAAATGAAGAAAAAAATGGAGACCACGTCGGGCTTCAAGAGAATGAGGAAGATGATGACTACCCTTCAACAGAAACTCCTTCTAAGCTCTTAATGTACCAGCCATCTGTTTAGTCACATAAAAAGGGTTTCCCCAGCTACTCAAAAAACAGCGATGGGTCTTTGAAATGAGAGGTTAGAAATTCGAATTCATTCCAGTAACATAAAATTTGACTTATATTTTGTTCCTGAGACCAGTAACTTGAAGAAATGGTATAAGAAGTGGGAAGGTACAACTGACGCGCATAAGGTGTTTGGAGAAGTAGTGGAGAAGGAGTACGTTTCTTGTAACCCATAGATGATAATTCTATGTTAGTTAAAGGAATGGAAAACTGCCTCATAGGGGTTCCATTCCAAGTTGTGTGAGAATGTAGAACCTAATATTGCTATCAAACAGTCTCACTTTCTTATGAGTACCAAGGCGAATTCATAGGGTGAAAAGCACCTGAGTGAGGTTCTTATGAGTGCTGAAGATTCTTTAGAAGAAAAACACTCCAACCTAATGTGTCAAATCCTTCGACCTTGTTTTAGCTTTGCCATTGATGCCTTGTCAACCCTGACAGACCACTCTACCTCAGTTGAAGAGGTGCCCAGACATATCGTTGAGAAAGTCACTCTATAGCTCCTCAACTTAACCAGAAATCCAGAATCAGAGGTTGAGAGCATTCAAGAACATAAATCAGAACTAAACAGATGGGCTACACAGATTGTCAACCAAGCTACAATTAAACCTTATGGAATTCACGCAGAAGCTAAAATAATGAAACAATGTGATGGGAAAATTCTGAAGCAGTTTGATTATGGAAATTATTCTGAGGCCATTTTACAATATCTTATGACATAGGCACGCCTAATTATCAACAGTATGACATTGGTTACTTCCTCAACCCCATTCATGTGCTCTCAAGCCTCAGTAGAGAAAGGTCTTGCTGATAATTCCAATAAATATGGCAAGAAGATGCTGGAAATGACTGGAAGAGAGTTTGTTGGAGCTATAAGTCATCTAGGCTTTGAGAAGGTTGTTCCTATGAAGACTTTTGATGGGATGAACATAAAAGGACTAACCAAAGAAAATATATCCAGCCATCTTCAAAGGTATAAACAGAAGATCAATGATGTAAAAAATCAGCCAACTAGTAGGGTATCTACACTTGTTCCTATTGATGAACTCAAGGTAGTGGCTGAGGGTATGATTGAGAAGGAAATCCTTTTTATTTGGTCACTTCAAGACCATTTTAAGAACCTGTTATCAATTGGGTCTCTTGAGAAGACAAAGTGTCAAGGGAAGGTAGTTTTATGGACTCTCCTAACTAATGTTTTGACACACGAATCAGTTGGGGTTTTTCTGATTCATTATGGTTGTAACTCTATTTATAGAAGTATTGCAAATATGATGGTGAGTAAATTGAATGATGAACTTCTAAAAGCGGTTAAAAGGGTTGGTTATAAGAAGCCTTCCCTAATTTAGATGGCGACTATTCCTCTTGGCCTTCAACAGTGAGATGTTATTGGTGTTGCTGAGATTGGTTCAAGTAAGACTACTGCTTTTGAGCTTCCTATGCTGACTTAAATTTTGAGACTGGTTCCTATTTGTAAAGAGAATGAGGCTGAAGGGCCTTATGCTATTATTTTGGCTCCTAACCTTGGACTTGCTTAGCAGATCATGGCTAAGACTGTGAAATCTGCTCACTATTTAGGGGTGAAAGTGGTGTTAATTGTTGGTGGGCAGTCTGTTGAGAAACAAGGTTTGAAGATCATGCAAGAATATGAAGTGATTGTAGGTGTTTTGGATGCAATGCCTTCCATTGATTTTAAGCCTGGGAATGAGGAGAAGGCCTATAACAATTTGTTGTGGCCTATGGTCTTACATATAAAGGGCCAATATTGCATGTCCATGTCATCTTTGGTTGAGCCAAGATATGTTAAGGCATATGCGAGAGTGTGCACAAGATCTGATTATGGATATGCAGTTGGAGTGGATAAAAATTTATCTTATCCACCGCTTGAACTACCGTCCATCACAAGGGCATTCATAGTGGAACATGCTATGGGTGACATAGTCACTGGGGATGTTGTAGAGCTTGAGATGGTTGCAAGTACATATTCATTTGTTGAAGGGTTATTGGGCTCATTGATAAGAACTATAATACCGGAGGTTCTAAGGAGTGGTACAAGGCAATTGGATATAGACATTAAGCAACCAGCATGGAAACCATATAATGTAGAAGGATTCCTTGAGTTATCAGTACCCTTGACCGGATCGAATGGAGATCAAAAATAAGTTTTATCATTTCATCCTGGTGCTTAGAATTCTGAACATAATGTGGAGAAACAAGTAGTGATATTCTTTCCACCCTTGAGCAGTTTTGTGTGGATGCCCTATCAGGCCGTTTGTGGTAGTGGACCTCTCGTCAAAGGATTTTACCAATTGTCAGTGGTTTTTGAAAACAAAAGGGTAATGGTGTGCAAGCAATAGCTAATGGAAGAGCATTCAACTGAAAGGAAAATAATAGCAAGTAGGCGTGGCCTTAGCATCAAAGCAACCCTCCATGGAACTATAGGCTTACTCCAAAGTCAATTGAGGGCTACCTTTTTGCGTTTGCCTCAAAACACAAGCGGTGATCATACTAACTCATACCTCTACTTTATCCTTGAGGACAAGGATTCTAAAAGGGGGAAGGAATGATACGAGCAAAAAATGCTCGTGGCTGTTGGGCGCAGAGATGGCTGCAGTGGGCGCATCGCAAGTGGCGCAGGATGCATAGAGCTATGTGGACAGCAAGGAACGTTGAACACGTACTATAGTTATTTCAAGAAGAATATAAAAAATTATCATAAATCAGTTCTCCTCTTACTATTCTTCTTTCTTCCTCGACCCTATTCTACACCTATCAGGATGGTCGAGTAGTTGTAGCTCCAAAGTAGTCGGAAGCCAATTGCATAACAGAAAATATGAGAGCTATGGTAATGTGTTTGAGATCGACTGTTACCTTTTTGCTACATATGGTTTTGTCGTCCATGGTTGCCGTGGATCGTTTTCGCTCGATATGTTCCCATGCAACATCGATATATGTGTCTGTTTATATCTCTTATTATTATTATTATTATTATTATTATTATTATTATTATTATTATTATTATTATTATTTTCTCTAGATCAAAAATTAAAACACCTCCAAGTTTCATTAAAATGTTTAATTGTTTGCCTATGATTTATTACTTAATAAATGTTATTTTCCTAAAAATGAGATATGGGTCTTTAGTCAAAAGACTAAGCCTGTTAGTTATTATTTATTAACTTATTTTTTTCTTTTTATTCCTTACAACTTACAAGCAAGTTTTTTACATTTTGGTTGTGGTTGTGGTTGTGAGTTAGAGTTGTATTACTTGAAACATTATTTATAATTTTACTCCACTATTTTCTTTAGAAATTCCCTATTCACCTTATACTAGATTTAAAAAAAATGGTAATATCCAAGTAGTTTTTTTTTAAATAATAATATGGATATAGTACTGTTTGTACTCACTAACATACTTAGCCATTTTTTTTGTTAAATACATTTTAAAATAACAATTTTAAGTAATTTTTATGAAGTTTGCAAATAATACTTTTGTTAATGATCAAATATGACAGAAGCCTGAAAACAATTTGAAAATATTTTTTTAAGTGCAAAACGCACTTGTTAGCAACCATGGTATCAATTTAATTGCAAGTTGCAACTAACAATTGTGTTTGATTAAAGAATATATTCTATCCTGCTATATCTCATACATTATAATATAATTTACTTCATTTGGTTTCTTATATTATAGCTAATGTTATTCAGTTATTTAACTTAAAAAAAAGAATTGATAAACTATATTATTTTAATTTTTTATATTAAAATATTATTTTAAAAATTAATATTTTAATAAAAAATTAATTAATATAATATGTGTTGTGATTAATTAACTTATTTTTTTTAAAAGTAATGGATTTATATGAATATATGAAAATGTTATATTAAAATATTCCCTAAATATTGTGATTAACAAAATAGAGGACCTATATGTTAAGTGATGTTATCCATTACATGTTGAGCGACAACTACATATTATTCTATAAATATAAATCATAAAATCTAAACCCTAAACTTAAGATGTACACCTTAAATCCTAAAGTATAAACTCTAAATCCTAAATCTCAAAATCTAGGTCCTAAATTAGAATAATACAAAATTGTTACCCAACATGTAATAGGTGACGTCATCTAACGTATCATTTCTCGTGTGTGTATATATATATATATATGAAAATATTTAAAAGTATAGATGTTAAAATATAGAAACTTCAATAAATGAGTTATTTGTAAAATCAAAAAATATATTTAATTACAACTAGAACTACATATACAGTTAGATTGTGCCTATTTAAAAGTTGATGTATTTGATAAAAATATTTATTTAAACCATTTATATTGAAAACGGTATCATTAATATAATTAATTTGATGATTTGGTAGCAAAATTTATTTATTTATTTTTATTTTAAGTGGCAAGCTTAAACATGGAAGGTATTGTTGATTTAAAAAATTGTAGTTATTTTGAATTGAAATTACGTGCTCAAATGTATATAAATTTTTTTAAAAAATATATGCTTTATTTAAGGGAAAATAAAGTTGAAAGATAAAAAATTAAATTTATTGCGTTGAGTTTTAAATGTGTTATACTTTAAAAAAATTATATATAATTTTTTGAAAATTATAAAAAATAACACTATTAAAATGAATGAAGATAGAAAAGGAAAGCATAAAAGAGAGGAGATGAATTTCACATTTTGAGGTATGATATGTGCATATTACATCTATTTATAAGTTATCAATAGAAACTAATAGATGCTACAAGTTGTTACTCTAGAAACCTGTACATGGGAGTGTAACAAACTCCTATACACACATTTTGTCACTTCACAAGATTATGGTCTACATAAGACACCATTTTTTTTGTTTTTAACTCAACAAACTTGCTACTACATAAAGGCTTAGTAAGTATATCAAATATTTGTTCTCGACTAGGGGTAAATTCAACACATAAGTCACTAGTTATAATTTTTTTCTAAAAAAAAATTGAAATCTATGTAAACATGCTTAGTTGTAGAGTGCAAAACAAGATGTTTAGCCAGATGTCCTATGCTAACAATATCACAAAAGATAAGAGGAGGTTGAGTATATGAAATGTGCATCTCTTTAAACACTTTCTATATCCATATAATTTCAGCAACAACATGTACTAAGCTATGAAATTCAACCTCAATGGAGGAACGATAAACAACCTTATGCTTCTTAAAAGTCCAAGAAATAACATAAAGTCCTATGTGAATGTAGAAACCTTTAGTAGATCTCCTACCATTCGAGTATGTAGCCCAATTAATATCTGTGTAGCTTATAATGTTAAGAGTTTTTGATTTGTAGAGCATTAGTCTAAGATCCATTGTACCCTTAGGTATCTCATCAAACTCTTAGAAGTGACCTAATGCACATCAGTTGGATTATGAAAAAATTGAAATAATTTATTTACTAAGAAACTAATCTCACGTCAAGTCAAGGTATAGTATTGTAAAGCCCTAATTGTAGTTTTAAATTGAGTAGCATTTTCAAGCTCTTTAGACTTATGCAAGTGAACTCGATCAAGAAGCTCTTGAGTGTATTTGGAATGACATATGTAGAGGTCTTCATTAGTGTGAGTAACCTTAACACCCAAAAAAACCAAGAACACAAAGCTCTTTTAGAGAAAACTCAGCATTAAGCTTGTGTATTATTATCTTGATTAATTATGCAAAATTGTCTATTATAAGTATGACATCCACATAAATTAAGAACATAATAGTATCACCATTAAGATTTTATAACATCATTGAAGCATCAATATTTGAGCCTTGAAAGCTCAAGTTTTGTAAGAAACTATTGAGTTTAATATACTAGGCTTTAGTGAACTGTTTAAGACCATAAATGGCCTTTTTGAGCTTGCATACATGAGTAGAAAATTGCTCACTTACAAACCCCTCAGGCTGTGCCATAAAACCTATTCTTGAATGTCACCATTCAGAAATAATGTGTTCACATCATGTTGTTGAACATCCCATGCTTTAGAGAATGTAAGGTACAAAAAAATACATATGGTAGTTGGGTTAACAACTAGATTGAAAGTTTCGATTTAGTTAATACCAATAGTTTTTTGAAAACCTTTGGTAACCACTCTTGATTTATATTTTTTTTGATGATCTATTAGCTTTAAGTTTCATATGAAACACCCATTTATTGTCTATAGCCTTGACATGCTTAGGGAAAAGAACTAATTTCCAAGTTTCATTCTTGAGAAAATAATCAAACTCAGAGTTCATGGCTACATTTCAATCATAAATAAAGCATGTTGGATAGAGATAGGTTTTGGAAGAACAATATGATAAAGAAAAGCTTTTGGATTAAAAATTCTCCTCTTGGCTCGATTGGTCATAACATGAGTGTTCATAATTGATGAAAATAGATTAATAGTAGGAATTTGAGCAACATGTACCTTAACTCGAAGTTGAATACCAATAGGATCAAAAACATGAGTGAAATATGAAGATATAGGTGAAGTAGATGGAGAAGTATTCTGAGACGTGAAGTGAGATGGGAAAGAAAAGGAAGGCAATATAGAATGAAGTGAAGTGGAAGAAGAAGGTGGTAATGAACCAAAAATAATAGGATTGAAAGGTGAGGGTAGTGTTATTGGTGTTAAACAGTTAGTAGATGGTCATTGGTTAAATGGCGATGAAGTTTGAGAAGAAAAAGAACCAAAAAACATTAAATTGGCTAGCATAGGGTTAGAGGTATTACTAGTGATAAGGACATGTGAGATAATATGTTAGGACCTATATTTGCTCAACACTAAATCATGTGATGTGTCCTGAGTGAACATAATAACTAGAATTCATGAAATTACTCTAATTAAACTTGAACATTTCATTTAAAGACTTTTAAAATAATTGGGTAGCATCTCTCTTAATTATTGAACTTTCTTCCTTGTAATTACATGACAAAATATCTAAAAGGATGATTTTACAAAAATCAACAAACTTCATAATCTTTACACATCCATAAATTGGCACATAGCCAAAAATATAGCTACATAGTATAAAATACATACTATACATCAAAAGTATAGAGCTTTTTAGCATTGATCATTTGTACAAACAGATAAACTAAAATGTACTATACAAAGGGAAATAACAAATAACAACCTAGATTGTATAACAACAGATAATCCTAAGCTTCTAATGAGTGCTTGAAAAACACTAAATATTACGTGATTTATTTATACTTTAGTGTCAAAATAGATTTTTATTTGCATAATTCTATCATTATTTTAACAAATATATGTTTTCAAAATCACGAGTATGTTTTGTTATTTTTTAGATATTTATGGTTTCAAATGATTTAATTTATAAATACTTGAAAAATCATACCTAAAAGAACGCAATTGCAGCTAAGAAGAATAAAAGAATAATATATGTAAGCCTTACATATGTTCCCATCAAATATAAGGGGGTGAAATACAAAGACATTTAAAGACACATTTAATGCGAAAAAGTGGGTCATAGCACACAACCATACAATCCATTTTTCTCTCATTTTTGCATATTTTTATCACCTACAAAAAGTGCCCCTAGCCTTTAGAAAATCATTCACCAGCTCTAGAACAACTTGGTTTTCTAGTTTTTAGTTTTTCTTTCAAGTTCCTCTCAATTTGAAAGTTACAAATTTTATCTTTATGTATAGTTTATAAATAATTTAGATTAGGTTATCACAAATAAGTGACAATAATAAAGAGATTTTTTAGATAACAGATCACTCCAAAAGTTACCTATAGGAATACATTTGAGATATTAATTGTATTTTATTTATAGATTTAATTTTATGTATTGTTCTACATATTATTTTTAATATATTGTTCATATCTGGTTAATTGTAATAATAGGATTTTAATTATGTTGATATGATTGTGTAAATTATTTAAGGGAATATTTTGAATAATAACAAAACACAAATTCTTTTCTATTCAAGATTTTTTTACAATGTTTATTATTGAAAACATATTGACGACATATTTTTCATAATAAATTTAAAATATAAAAATAAGATTTCATATAAATGAATCTAGATCTAATTTAGAATTTTATTCCATTTCAAATATTTGTTTTACAAGATTCATTATTGAAAAATATCTTAAGAACAGTTTTTGGTAATAGATTTAAAATCTAAAGGTTGGATTTTAGCTATATGAATCTAAAATCTAATTTAGAAAGGTTTGAACAAGAGTTTAAATTATCGGTCCCACCAAAGGTGCCAAGTATGATTTAATTAATAAAGAATATTGCAATCACCATAGGTATTATTTATATATATAAGAAAGAATCAACAATTTAGGTTTATATTTAATTAACTTAATTAATTCTACCAAACATAATCAACAATCTAGATTTTTTTTATTTTATGTTATTATTTAATATTTTTAAAACAAAAATAATTATGACAGGATGTTTAGATTTTTTTTAAATTTTGTTGAATTATTTAAAAATTATGTAGTTCCTCTTTAGACCAACCTTGAGATTATTCCTTTTATTTCTTACAAACTAATACGTACACTTTCAAGCTTATTCTAAATTTTATAAAATTTGACCATCAAATTTTTGTGCATTAATTTTTTAACACCATTGTCGGAGATGATAGTAGAATTAAAAAAACTATAATTTAGCATTATCAATTTTTTGAAACTGTTAGCATTTTTAAATTATTATTATCAAAAATCTTAATAACTTTTTGTGTTATAAATAATCGTGATTCATTTAAAAATAAAAAAATTTAAAAATCAATATCTCATTTATTATTTGACTTTAAAAAAAATTAAAAAACATTCAAAATATTAGTGAGATTTTAAAAAATTTCAAATTTGAAAAAATTAAAAAAGGAAAAATCTAAATAGATCTTTAAAATTTTCAAAAAAAAATGTCTAAGTTATCGATTGACTTTAGATATTTTAAATAAAATAATATACAGCATATTAATTGAATTTAAATACTTTAAATACTAATTATTTGAGTTGACTTTAGAATTAATTTCTTTTTATATTTTTTCCTTTTTAGTATTTTTCTATTAATTTCAACATTAAAATATTAACTTAGTTAAATTTGTTTATCTTTTATTTATTTGTTTATTTAATTATTAACTAACTCTTTTTAATGTTTATTTTATTAATTTATTTTACTTTTATTTTTATTTTTTTGTTAACTAATTTTGTTTAATATTTCTATGTATTAACTTTTTTATAATTTATTTTCTTTTATTAACTTGTTTGTAGTTGTTTATTTTTTATTTTTTTTGCTTGTAACGATTTTTGTTTGTAGTTGTTTATTATATTGTTTGTATTATATATTGTACATTGTTATTTTTGTTATTTCTATAATGTGACCAGTTTGTTTTTTGTTATTTTCTTTGTTTCTTATTTATTTTTATTTGTTTATTTATATCCTTATTTTCTTTTATTCTATTATAATTGTTTAGTATTTATTTTAATACTTAGTATACTAAAAAAAAGTTTTTTGAAACTATCTCAAAAGATTCTAAAAATTTCAATGTTAATATCACCATTGGTGGTAAATAAGAGATAACTATTATGTTAAATCTTGGTGCAAGGATTATGTCATATTCTTTATAATTGCAATTAGAAGTAGTTGATCTACAATGCACAATCATGTCCCTACAAATAAGAGGATAAATCTCAAATGTATTCAAAAGGCATGATAAATGATTTAATTGTACAAGTAGGCAACCTTGTCATACTTATAGATTTTGTAATTATAAATGTGCAAGAAATCTTGAAATTGCACAAGGAGCACAATTTACTTCTTTGTGGGCCAATCATGGCCTATACCAAATAGTTGCTAATGTCCATAATGAGAGTTTTTCAATGATAGTCTTAGAACAAAGATGATACATTTTCAAGCATATACTTACACAAACTCAACGATGAGGGGACATTGAGTATATTAAGTTCTAAAAATGAAAATCCTCCTATAAAGTATCTTGCTAAGATGTTAAACTAAGAGTTGGATAGGAGATAACCCATCATTATAAGTAGTATTATTTTATTTTATTTTATTTCAGTTTGTTTTTATTTTTGGATTTTATTTAATTTTATTTTACTTTTTATATAATTTGTTTTATTTTTTGTTTTTGTGAAATCATGTTTATTTCATTTAGAACTGTTAAATTTATAACTATATGTTAAGATGTGTGAGAAATACACAATGTTTTGTCTGCGTGGTTAAATTATTTGAGATGATGGATGAACATGTCTTAATACATCAATAATTGATCACATAAAGCAAATCAAGAACTTTTCTCTTCCTTTTTGTTTATCTTTAGTTTATATTTGTTACATTGAGAGTAATGTAGATTCTAGGTTATGAGTTGATGTTCGAGTTTTGTATTTATAAAATAGCTCGCAAGTACAAGAATCATTTTGTAAGAAATGATAATTATAATTTCAAAGTCGGTCTAAAGAAGAATCATATGGTTTTTAAATTATTCAACAAATTCTTAAAAAACAAAAATTAAACCTAAGCATTTCATCACAAAATTTGGCTTTTAAAAAGATCTAAACTAATTACATAAAATTAAAGATAAATTCAACAAACATTAGGCAAATGCAAAGAATATTTACACTCAATGGAGAATTTATGGAATAAATTAGTTAGTTAATATTATTGATTCTCTCTTATATATACAAATAAAAGATTAATTAGGTCTACTATTTATTATTAATTAAAATAGCTTTCCACCTTCGATCAAGTCTAGTAGTTAATTTTAATTAAATTATGATTCTTTTATAAGAGATTAACAAATCATTTAAATGTTGTCTTAGGTCAGGTCTAATAACTTAAACTTCAATGCAAGATTTCTACATTAGATTGTAGATCGATGAATCTAAAATCTAACTTTTGTGTTTTAAATTTATTATGAAAAATATGTCATTAATACATTTTTCAATGATAAATCATATAAATATTTTGAAATCGAACATAACTCTAAACCATATTTAGATAATCAAATCATTAATCTAAGAGTGTGACTCTAAATTAAACCTAGATTCATGTTTCAAAAACCTATTTTCATATAAATATTTTGAATAGAAATTCAACTTGTTAGACTTGATCGAAGTGGCAACTAAATGGTTTGTTAATCTCTTAAAAAATAAGCATAATTTAATTAAAATTAACTACTAAATCTGACCAAAGGCGATAAGTTATTTTAATGAAAAACAAATAATAGACCTAATTAATCTCTTATTTATATATATAAGATGAAATTAATAATCTTAATTCATATATATATATATATAATAATAATAATAATCTTATCACTGAATGTTTAGGTTTAATTTTCGTTTTTAAAAATTTATTGAATTACTTCAAAAACCACATGATTTCTCTTTTGATAGATATTAGAAGTATACTAATCATTTTTTACAAAGTTATTCGAACACTAGCGAGCTATTTTATAAATATAAAACTAGAGAATCAAGTTTTGGCACTATTGCAATGGAGGAATAGTATTTTTAATTTTTTATTATCAAAATCTTAAAACTTTTTGGGTTGTAAATATTTGTGATTTTTATTTTCTTTAAAAATTTTCAAAAATAAAAAATTTATTAGCTAATTTATTAATTGAACTTTAAATAAAAAAAGAAAACTTTTTTTATGAAATTTAAACTAAACAAATAATCATAGCTATTAGTCGACTAGGTTATTTTCCAAAAAAACATAATAATAATTCAAAAAAAGTTGAAAATAAAAAATAAAAAATCATTAGAATATCATTTATTAGTTACCTTAAAAATGACATTTCAATGAGAAAAAAATTGAATTTTGAAAAAAAATTAAAATTTGAATTCAATTTACTTAGATAATAATTAATTTTAATTTGTTTTTAGAATTTTTTTCTTTTTTATTATTTTTGTATAAATTTTAACTTAATTAAATTTTTATTTTTTATTTACTAACTTTAATTATTTCATTTCATTTTATTTTTATTTTTGTTTTGGTTAACCATTTTTATTTAGTATTTTGTGTACTAACTAAATTCTTGTATGATATATTTTATTAACTTGTTGTAATCATCTAACTTTTATTATTGTACAATAAATTATATGTATCATAAAGTATTTATATCATAAAATTGTTTGTATCATATATATGTATATTGTATTTTTATTATTTATTTATTTATTTTTCTTTTTAGTTTTCTATTATTTTATTTTTTTTGGTTGTTTATTTCATATTTTTATTATTTTATTTTTTATTCTCTTTTTGTTATTTATTTATTTTATCTAATAAAAAAATAAAATAAAATTCTAATGCTACCTCACAAGATCTTGAAAATTTTAATATCAATATCACGTGTATATTTCTTGTCATATTCTTGATATTTACAACTAGGAATGGGTGATCTAAAACCCATAACCATGCCATCAATTAACGGGTAAATCTCAAATATATCCAAAGGCCAGGGTAAAGGATTTAAAGGCATAAGTAGATAATTGTATTATACCTATATACTTTATAAAATATAATGCGCAAGAAACCTTGAAATTAGACAAGGAACACAATATAATTATGGTAGACCTCTACCAAAATAGTGATTGGTTTCCATTAAAGGAGTTTATCAATGATTATCATGGCACAAAGATTGTACATTTTCAAATACATACTTACATAAACTCAAGGACGATGGAGACATTGAGTGAATTAAATTGTACAAATTGCAATCCCCTAAAAAACGCCTTGCTAAAACATTAAAGTAAGTCCTGAATGGGAGGTAATCCATTAAAAAAATTTCTTTCATTTTTATTTATTAGTTATAATTGCTTTGTTATTTTTCATTTCATATAATTTGTTTTACTTTAAATGTTTTTAATTTTCCTGCTATGTGAACTTTTGTTATATATTAGAACTATTGAATTTTAGAACTATTTTTTAAAATTTGTAAGAAGTACACAGTAATCTGTCTATATAATTAAAATGTTTAGAATGATGGCTGCACCTAGAACTTTACATCAATACTTTAGCACATTCAATAAATTGATAACTTTTCTATTATTTATTCTTTATCTTTAATTTACAATTGTTATATTAAGGACAATATAAGTTCTAAGTTGGGGTGGAAAATGTTATATCTTTATAAATTTGAGCCAATTTAAACTTTTTATTAAATATATGTTCACATTTTTATATGTTTTCACATTTTCATTTTCTTTTGCTTGCTTCTATTTTCTTTTATTGGTTTAAAAGTTTTAGGTTTGATTTTTAAATTTTCTTGCAAAATTAAAATGTCTTTTATTTAATATTAAGTAAATGATTAGGTCTTTGCATTGTTAGATTAATTTCTTTAACATATCATGAAGTAATGTGATAGTTAGTTTTTGTCATAATTTGTATTTCATGATAAAATATTGAAATTGCAATAAATCCAAAATTGGTGTTTAGAAATCAAATAATGTAGACTAACTTGTGAGAATATTTTTAGTCATTATCTTTCCATTCTCAATGATAATATTTTTCTACTCTTTTAAACACTCTTCTTATTCATTTCAAATTATTAGATAATCTCTATAAGTTTTGCATTGAATATTATGATTTTTACATATGATAAAATGTCATATATTTATTTTTATTGCTTAAACTAAATGACTTAAGTAGAAATTGAAAGTATATGGCCTTCTTCATTCATGCATGAATACCAAAAAAAAGAGACATATATATGGTTACCTATACTAATACAAAAGAGAAACCAAAAATTAGAAACTCACCATAAGAAAAAGAGAGGAAAATCAATAGTATAATATAAATACTATTACTCGAATATCCTACAAAGTTGTGAGAAATGACTAAATACGAAATAAAAATAGAAAATAAATCCCCAAAAAATCAATGTATTCCTAAATCTCTAAAAGGAATATAACTTGAAATTTTTATTTAATGATTTTGATTGATGCACAAGAATTGTATTTGATTTCTTTACAAATCCTTTCATCTGCTTCCTTTCGTGAGATTAATATTATACACTACTTTAAGTCTTTTCTTCTTTGAACATATGCAAACCTATTAGATAATTTCTTTACATAAAATCTATTTGTATATTCCTTTGAATAAGGCTTGAACCAATAGTTTCAGTGTTATGAAGAGTATGACTTGTGAGGATAAAGTCGAAGCAAATTTGGATTCCAAACACTGAAATTAAAAAATTCATATTGATACATTTTTTATGTGAATATGAATATGGTTATTCACTTATTATTATGGTAAATTATGAATGTTTAGAATATTAAAATAATTTATGCTTTAATTTTAGTTGTAAACTTAAAAGATATTAAAATCATGAGAAATTTTACTATTCGTTTTTTACTTTTTTACTTTTTTAATTTGTTTATAACTTCGTTTGTTATTTGTTTGTTTTTATTATTTAATTTTTAATTTTTGAATTTCAATGTGATGTATGTGGGTATCATCTTTGAAAACTCTCACGAGACTTAAATTTGTCCACTAGGACAACCTAGGGGTTTACAGGCTTGTGTTACATATTTTAAATACAACTTTGTCAATCTACATAAATGATTTTTGATAGTTTAATTTTACTTTAGTTCTTCTTTTTAGTTTTTTCGGTTTCCTTACTAGAGACTAACAAGAAGTTGATTGGGGATAAAAATTTGATGCTCGAGTTTTATATTTATAAAATAGCTTTCAAGTGCACGAATTACTTTGTAAGAAATGATAAGTATACCTTCAATGATGATAAAAAAAGGAATCACATGTTTTTTAAATAATTCAAAAAATTCTTAAAAATGAAATTTAAGCCTAAACATTATGTCACAAGTTTGGTTTGAAGATCTAAACCAAAACATATAAACATAAACTTAGGTGGTGTTTAGTTCGCAGAATGGAATCGGAATTAGAATCAGAATCAGAATGTGAATTGAATGGAATGGAAAGGAAATAATGGTGTTTGGTTTGAAAACTAGAATCAAAGAAGGAATCAGTATTATAGTTTTTGGTTTGCCACTGGAATGGAATGGAAAAAACTATAAATTACCTTAATACCCCTATATTCAGTAAAGTTTAAATAATATCATTTAATTATTATTTTTTCATCACACAAAATACATTATTAAAATCATTATTTTTCTAAATAATTATTACTTAAAAAGAAAATATATTATTAAAATTATTATTTTTCTAAATAGGGTTTAGGGTTTTGAGGTTTGGGATTTGGGATTTAGGGATTTAGGGTTATATTTGTGGGTTAAGGTATAGGGTTAAAATTATTATTTTTCTAAATAAGGTTTAGGGTTTTAGGATTTGGGATTTAGGGTTTAGGGTTTAGGGTTTTAGGATTTAGGATTTGGAGTTTAGGGTTTTAGGATTTAGGGTTTAGGGTTTTAGGATTTGGGGTTTAGGGTTTTAGGATTTAGGGTTTAGGGCTTTAGGGTTTAAGATTTAGGGTTTTAGGTTATGGGATTTGGGGTTTATAGTTTAGGGTTTAAGGTTTAAGGATTTGGAATTTGGGGTTTAAGGTTTTAGGGTTTAGGGTTTTGGGATTTGAGGTTTTGGGTTTTAGGTTTTAGGTTTAGGGTTTAGGGTTTAGGGCTTAAGGTTTTAGGATTTTGGGTTTAGGTTATATTTAGGGTGAGGGTAAAATTTTAAAAAACATTGAGATGGGAATGGAATCATGATTCCTAAAAGGGGAGAAGGAATTTTGATTCCTTCTCCTTTAGGAATCGATTTCATTCCTCACTCATTTTTCAACCCAACCAAACACACAAATGGAAGGAATCAATGCTGATTCCTTTCTATTCCCTTTAACCAAACACACCATTAGTTTATACTAG
Organism: Hippophae tibetana; assembly: GCA_037013495.1. Taxonomy (NCBI): domain Eukaryota; kingdom Viridiplantae; phylum Streptophyta; class Magnoliopsida; order Rosales; family Elaeagnaceae; genus Hippophae; species Hippophae tibetana. The sequence goes on from CM072806.1 coordinate 31,485,678, forward strand.
TACATCAGTAGTATGGGGTAAAATCCTTGATTTGCTTATTGTAACATCTCAACAATAAATAATCTACTAAATAATAAATAGATACAACTTGACAAAAATATAAACTAAAATTCCTATATCAATCGGGATGAACCTACCCTAACTTTCTATCATTTCCTTCGCTTGTTGCCTCTAACACTACTCGATCATACACATGAATCCAACTCTTTTCTAGAGTTAACACCATACTTAGTAGTGTGATTGATAACCAATGATCAATAACATGAACAAGAAAGTGTATTAACAACATGATAAACAATTCAACCATGATAACAAACAAACACTATTTTAGGAATGTTCAAATAATACTAACCTAACCCAAACTCACGGTTTTCTTTTTGCCCTTAACACTCATGAATGTTATTTTACTCACACAAAAACATAACACAAGCACCAAAATATACTCAAAGTGAATTATGAAATGGAAGCAGTAATAGACAGTATTTTGATACATTTTTCGTAATTGAGAAAAAAAGAGAGAAGGTATTTATAGAAAAAACCAACCAATCTGACCACCCTCATCGAGGCCTTGTTGGCTACCCTTACTAACCACCTCATTAGGGATCTGAAAATGGGTCCATTGAAGGGCTAGTTGAGGTGCCAAAAAGTATGATCTTTTGTTTAAAATTATCGAGTAATTTTTCATAAATACCCGCACATAACATAACAAAAATTATAACTCACAACCTAGCATGCATATTAAGAAAAACTATGCCATAGTGTATGTATAATATGTTCACATAGAAAGTGTGACTAACTATATATATGTGTGCATTACTGATCAATAGTAACCAACGTTACACAAAGGAAGAAAGAAACACTAAGTAAAATAAACAAACTCAGTGTTTTACATATGGGAATACCAATAAAAACACAAAGAACTACAGGACTTACAACTACATTGGGTACGAGGAAGGTTGTAGAGAAAATCCATTGTTATGTGTTCTTATTTCCATTCAGAAATAAGGAGTGGTTGAAAAGGTCCTACAGGTTTCTAGTCTTCAATTTTGACTTTCTAGAAAATTAAACATCTTACTACAAATTCTTCAATTTTTTGTTTCATTCCATATCACCAATAATGTTCCTTTAGAGTTTGGTACATCTTAGTACTACCTGAATGCATAGCATAAGTGAACTATGTACTTCTTCTAGTATTTCCCCCTTAAGATTTGCATTATTTGGTACACATAACTTGTTGTTAAAAACTATAATTTCATCATCTTGAATTGAATAATCAACTTGGTGTCCATTTTTCTATATCTCTTTTCAATTTCATCAAAACAAATCTTGTTATTAAGATTCAGGAATTCTATCAACTAAAACAAACCTGATTCTAAAGTTTGCAAGCAGAATACTTGAATAACTTGTTCTTAGGTCCATATTCAAATTCCTTGATTCTACAAGTAGGGATTAATGGATTGCTTGTTGATTTTCTATGGAGAGCATCTGTTACTAGTCAACAACACAATTGTAATATTTGATTAATTCCAACCATTTTCATTGTCTCAATTTAATCTCCTTTTGTGATAAGAAATACTTTAAACTCATATGGTTAATAAAAAATTGACATTTCTCACCATATAGATAATTCCTCTATATTTTAAGGCATAAATCACTTTTGTTAATCCCAAGTCATGGGTTGGATAATTCATTTCATGCGTCTTGAGTTGCCTAGAAATATAAGAAATTACTTTACCATGTTGCATTAATATGCACCCTAAAACTTGATGAGATACATCACTATATACCACAAAACTCCTATATTTTGAAGGGAGTGTAAGCATTGAAGTGGAAGTGAGCTGCCTTTTACACTCTTGGAAACTTTCTTCACATTCATTGGACCAATCAAAAATTTCATTCTTCCAAGTAAGATGAGTCAAAGGTTTAAGTTCTGTAGTCCTTTATGTTATTATTAGCTTCCTGTTTGCAAAACACGGAGTCATTTTTTACTTAGTGTATCTGCTTTCTTCTGTATAAGGTTGGTTATTAAGAATCAATAATGAACATAAACATATAGTTATATAAGCATGTTTACACACATCATGGTATTGATTTTTTTAGTGTGCATGCTAAGTTAAGCATTGTGGTTTTTGATGGATGAGTTGATGTTGTCGCTTGTGTCTTTATTTCATTTTAGGTGCGGGTATTTATAAAAATTACTCAATAATTTAGAAACAAAATGGGACTTTTTAGCACCTCGATAAAGTCTTATACTAGAGCCCTACTGGACCCCTCGTAGAACCCTCAATAAGGCCTCGACGAGGTTGGCCATGTGCTTGGATAACTTCTATAAATACTCCTTTTCTTCTTATTTCCTATTCAAAAAATATGTAGCAAAGCTTTGTCAAATTGACATCTCATTTTTCTATTTCTAGATCACTATTACCTTAAGTATAGTTAGGTATTAATGATTTGTGATTATGTGGGCAAAATCATGCTCTTGAGTGGTGAATACCCAAGGTGATGTTTGGAAGTGAATTTTTGTTAGGAGTTTATATGTGGGTGTGAGTAGTGTGTCGATGGTAGTTACCTTTGAGTAACTTTTTCTTATATGAGAACAAATATGTGAGAGTTTATTGAGCTAAATTGTTTGAGTTCTCATATCTTTGGTTGTATGTGATAAGTGGTGGACTATGTGTTCCACTTTGATTTGTGGGTGATCTTGGTTGAATGGTTTCCCATGTTTGATGCCCAAATCTTGTCCATATTGCACATTATTGACCTATAATAGTTGAGCATACTACATCAAATGGTGTTTGCTATAGAGAAATCTAGGTTCAAGTGTTGAACTAAGTCATTATGGAGGCAACAAGTAAGGGAAGCAATAGGCAATTCAGATAGTGATCATAGCTGATAGAGGTAATGTGGGTTTTATATCTTTCAAGGTTGTAATTGTTTTATTGCTTAGTGGATTTATTTGCTATTAAGTGGTTGTCATAAGAAACCCGATGATGTCACCACGTATGTAAGAATTCTATGTGGGTTTACCTCATTATATTTGGTATCGTGTATACTCTGTTGTTTTTCTAGTACAATCTGAGTTTAAATTAAATGTCTTTACATACTAAGGTTTAAACTCTCATTAGAAAGCCTTTAATATATATTTCTTGCTTTATGATTACTGATAATATATCTTCTACTTATTTATTGTTTGTTTGTGTTTATTTGTATTACTATAATGATTATTAGTTAAGTGTTTATCTTTTTGTTGTATGGATGTTTGGGGATTATCCTTAAAGAGTAAGTATATCCTTAACCTAATTGTGTATCGGGCCTTGGATCCTTAAATGTTATTATGCATGATTGTATTTTTGTGTTAGTATAATCTGAGTGTGGATAAGTGTTTGCATGTCATCTACAATGCTAGCAAAACACTCAATGATGCCCAAATGAATTATACCACCACTGAAAAGGAATTCTTGGCAATAGTGTTTTCTTGAGACAAATTTTAGTCTTATTTAGTAGGATCTAAAGTGATTGTGCATTCTGATCATGCTGCTTTAAGATACCTATTAAGTAAACCAAATGCCAAGCCAAGATTAATCAGGTGGGTCTTACTCTTACAAGAATTTGACCTAGAAATCAAGGATAAGAAAGACAGTGAAAACTTAGTAGCTAACCATTTGTCTAGGTTGATTTCTGACTTCAATTCTCTTAAAGATGAGAGTAATGAAGATATAGTTGAAACCTTTCCTGATGAATAGTTATTTTCAAAAGGTCCGAACCCATGGTATGTTGATATTGTAAACTATCTTGCCACTTGTGTTTTGCGACCTAACACTTCATATCAGGACAAGAAAATATTTTTAAAACTATTAAGGACTATTTCTGGGATGACCCTTATTTATACAAGATTGGTCAAGATCAAGTCATCCGGAGATGTGTACCTGAAGAAGAACATAAGAGCATTCTAACATTTTGTCATGAACTTCATTGGGGGGGCCATTTTAGTGGTGAAAAGACAGCCCGTAAGGTATTACAGTCTAGATTCTTTTGGCCCACTCTTTTTAAAGATGATCATATGTTTTGTGCACAATGTGATAGATGTCAAAGAACATGAAACATAAGCAAAAGAGATGAAATACCTTTGACATCTAATTTAGTTGTTGAACTCTTCGATGTATGGGGGATTTACTTTATGGGTCCTTTTCCCCCATCCAATGGTTTTCAATATATTTTGGTTGTTGTGGATTGATGAGTGCTCAAAAAGCACTAAAATAACCATGATTTTATGCACATTAATTGATTAAAAATATATATATTTATATGTTTTATCATATATTTATATAAATTTGTCTTTTTCGGAATCATGGGTATTTTTATTGTTTTTCAGGTATTTTGGCTTAAAAACGCAACTTAAAGACTCAAAGAGGAATACTTGAAGCAATACATCACAAATATATTAATAAATAAATGGGGAAAGGTCAATAAATATGGAAAAATTGGACAAAATGGGTCAAAAAGGTCAAAAATGTCAAAAAGGAGAAAATCGCGCCCAGCTGCCCAGCCGCGCGCCCAGCCGCGCGCCCAGCCGCGCGCGCCCATGCGCGCCCAGCTGCCTCCGCGCGCGCCAACGCCCGTTTCGCCCCATTTTTCACGTGCAGCCGCCCCATGACGTTATCAATGACCTCAACATTTCCATTACGCGTTTTTACATTTTTTTACTTATTTTTTCTCTCCATCCTCACCTATAAATACCCCCTTCCCTTCACTTCAAAACACACTTCTCTCTTCTTTCTTTCTCTCTTTTCTTAGATTTTTAGTTTTTCTTAGTTTTTAGTTAATTTCTCTTAGTTTTAGAGTTCTTCCCAATAAGGGAAGAACTAGTTATGTTTATGTAATTTATTAGCTTTTTGATTCAATAAATGGGAGTGCAAATTCCGCTTGGAGGTTTTCCAGCAACGGGAATAGCGTCGAAGTTCTGTAAGGATTTTATTTTCTTTACAGTTATTTTTATGCTTTATTCTTACATGTTATATTTAATTTGTCTGTGGTTAAATTTAACTGTGCTGGCTGTTTAGTAAACATGATGTAATAATAACGTTGTTATGCTTGCGAAATATTAAATAGGTAAAAATCTCTAAAATGAATTGATTTTATTTTTATTCAAGATTTTATATTAAGAATGTTAGAGAGAAATATATTATTTTTCATTACAAACTTAAATCTAAAAATTAGATTTTGAAGGTTTAGTTATCCGGTTTGCGTAGACTACATCATTTGTTCGGGCGATGCTCGGCAAGCTATGGTGTGCTGTGTGCATTTCTTGATGCGATTAGGCACGTCGCTCAGCACGACTAGGCAACTGCACACAAGATTTCATCTTTTTTGACATTTTTACCCATTTGTCATATTTTTCCATCTTTTTGACTTTTTCTCATTTATTTTCTCAATATATTTTGATTTATTTTTTCCAATATTTTGTTTCGAGTGTTTAAGTTATTTTTTTAGCAAAAATACCTGGAAAAAAATAAAAATATTTGTTATTCTGAAAAGAAAAATTTATATAAAAATATGATAAAATCATATAAATATAAATCTTTTTAATCAATTAAAGTAAATAAAATCATGGTAATTTTAGTGTTTTTTATGCACTCATTAACTACCACCATTGGAATTTCTAGTGGCTCTAATATTTTATTTTCTTGCATTAAAAAGACTTGTGATACAAAAGAGTGAGTGAAACTAGGATCAATCAAAGTATAGACATCATGATTAAAGACATATAACGTACCCATTATGATATTAGGTGATCCTTATGCTTCTTGTTGTGTTAAATAAAATATTTGACCTCAGGTATTAAAGACTAGGCTAGCCATGCTAGGTTGAGCTTGACTAATGGATGCATTTGTGATGAGTGCTCAAAAAGCACTAAAATTACCATGATTTTATACACATTAATTGACTAAAAAAATATATTTCTATGTTTTATCATATATTTATATAAATTTGTCTTTTTCGGAATCACGGGTATTTTTATTGTTTTTCAGGTTTTTTCGCTTAAAACCATAACTTAAAGACTCAAAGAGTAATACTGGAAGCAATACATCAGTAATATATTAATAAATAAATGAGGAAATGTAAACAAATATGGAAAACAATTGGACAAAATGCGTCAAAAATGTCAAAAAGGAGGAAAATACGCCGCAGCACCACCCAATACCGTGTGCGCCCGCACCCATGCTCCTGCCTTCCACGCACACCGCTGCCATCTCACCCCAAATCCATGCACAGCCTCCCCACGTCATGCTGACATCATCAAATGACATCATCATTTACCACTCTGCGTTTCCACCATTTTTTATCATTTTTTCACCCACTTTTTCTCCTCATCCTCACCTATAAATACCCCCCTTCTCTTCACTTCTAAACACACATAAAAACCCATCTTCTCTTCTCTTTCTTTCTCTTATTTCTTAGTTTTTAAGCTTTTCTTAGTTTCTTTCTTAATTTTTTGTTTTTCTTAGTTAATTTCTCTTAGTTTTAGAGTACTTCTCTTTTTGAGAAGAACTAGTTATGTTTTTGTAATTTATTAGCTTTTTTATTTAATAAATGGGAGTGCAAATTCCATTTGGAGGTTTTCCAACAACGGGAATAACATCGAAGTTCTGTAAGGATTTTATTTTCTTTGTAGTTATTTTTTATGTTTTATTATTACATGTTATATTTAATTTGTCTGTGATTAAATTTAACTTTACTGGCTGTTTGTAAACATGATATAATAATAACGTTGTTATGCTTGCGAAATATTAAATAGGTGAAAATCTCTAAAATGAATTGATTTTATTTTTATTCAAGATTTTATATTAAGAATGTTAGAGAGAAATATATTATTTTTCATTACAAACTTAAATCTAAAAATTAGATTTTGAAGGTTTAGTTATCTGGTCTAATTTAGAGTAGTGCTATTTTATTTGTTGGTACAATCGCCCGATAGTTAGAGTGAAGCTTTATTTCAAAAGTTTTTATAAGAATTATTATGTGAAAATGTATTGATAACATGTTTTCAGTAGTGGTTTTAAAACTTGAAAGTTAGTACTTGGATAATTAAATTCTTAGGTTTAAATTGGACACTTTGAATAAAGTTTAAACTGTCTCACCCCACCAAAGGTGGCATTTAAATGTTTCACTTTCAATCTCTTAGAAAAAGGAATTAATTTAATTAACCAAATTAGTTATCAACCCTACCCATAAGTGTTAATTGATTTGTTTAGTTAACAAAGAATATCTAATCCCACCAAAGGTGGTATTTATATAAAAAAGAGAGAATCAATAAAATATCAATTTAATCTTTAATAACCTAGATAATATGAGCAAGCATAATTAATTTAGTTATTATATCCATAAATACTCCACTATTATAAATGATAAAATTTGCATAAATATTTATTGAATCTGTATCTATGTGTATTTTTATGTTATTAGATTAGAAACACAAAAACCAAACTATCGTGACAGGATGTTTAGGATTTAATTTCATTTTTAAAAGTTTGAATAATAAATTAAAAACCACATATATTTCTTCCTTAGATCGACCTTGGGAGTATACTTATCATTTTCTACGAAATGATTCGTACACTTGCAAGAGTTTTATAAATATAAAACCAAAGTATTGGCAGAATCGGCGATTCTGGTTTTCGTTCATCAAGTTTTTGGCATCGTTCATGAATAGATAAAAAAAACTTACCGTTCATGAATAGTAAAAAAAAACTTACCATTCATGAATAGTTAAAAAATAAAATTTAATTTAAAAAATTTTAAGTTAAAAAATATTTTAGTAAAATAAACTTACCGTTCATGAATAAATAAATAAATAAATAAATAAATAAAAATTATAGCGTGAATAGTAAAATAAACATAGCATTCATGAATAGTAAAAAAACTTAATTAACTTGGATTTTGATTAACTTATATAACATACATTTTATTAACTTAATTAAAATAATTTTTACTTAACTTAACTTAATTAACTTAATAGCATGAAAAGTAAAGATTTAAGAGAGTTCTGTCTAGAAGACTAGTTCTTGGAAGCTTTTGTGCCACTAGTCTTTCCTAGGAATATTGTTCTGTCTAAAATGATGGTTTTTAAGGAGCCTTTGTACCACTATTCTTTCTTGGGAGCACTCTTGGTTAATACTAATTATGATATTTTATCTTAAAAAAACATAAAAAAAAGAAAAAAAAACATGAAATAAATAAAATTTAAACTTTGTTTTATTTAAATAAATAAAAAAAATAAAAAAATTTGAAAAAAATTTGACTTAGGGTTTAACTAGTTTTGTTTAGTGTTTTGTATTAAATACCATGTAAATTTTCTCTAAATTTTTGTGTGGTTATTATTTTGTTGATAGGAGTTTTAAATTTACGTTTTCAATAGTCTATGCATGGTAGGAGATCCTTAGAAAACCCCCTTACACCATATGTAAATAATATTCATAAATTTAAACAAGTGTCAACAAGACTGGATTCCAACCATCAACCTATTTTTGAGCCAAACGTAGAACCAAGCCTTAATCCTTTACTGGATCCAAAAGAAATGGAAGAAAACCAACATGTGAGGGAAACCACCATGAAGGAGTTTGCAAGACTGGTGATTGGCACGGCAACTGCCGCTATCCAACTGGGTAAGGCTACTCAGAATTATGACCTAAAAAATATTCATTTTTCTATGCTTCCTTCCTTTTATGGGCTACCTAATGAAGATTCTCTTTCCTTCATTAGAGACTTCTATGCTACGGTTCAAACCTTCCCCTTCGGTATTCTAAATGAGTATCAACTTCGAATGAGATGTTTCCCCTACGCCTTAAAGGATAAGGGCAAAGCTTGGTTAATGTCACTTCCCCCAGGTTCTCTGATGACATGGGAGAACATTTATAATAAATTCATGGGAAAATTCTATTCCCACCAAAAAACATCAGAGTTGAGAGGAAAGATTGCTACTTTCTCTCAGATGGAAGGAGAACCATTCCATGAAGCTTTGGATAGGTTCAAAATGTTTCTCACTCAATGTCCCCATCACAGCTTTCAACTGCAGTTGCAGAACCAATTCTTTTATGATGGACTTACACAACAATGTCAGTTCATTGTCGATAACGCTGCAGGAGGAGCAATGGGAGAAAAGACTGCCTTAGAGACATACAATCTCTTTGAGATGTTGGGTGCTAATTCCCAACAGAAAAACTCATGAGTGAGAAAAACTGGAGTTCATGAAATCGATTCCAGCAATGAAGTTCAACAACAACTTGTTCAACTGACCAAGAAAGTTGCCCTTCTCACTACACAAACCAACACCAATAATGAACAGTATTTTTTGTATAGCAACATGGGACATGGTACTGAAGCCTGTCCATATCAAGGAGAAACAACAGTTGGACCTGAACAGGTTAATGCATTGGGAGCATATCAACAGAGGCCAAGGTATGACCCGAATTCAAATACCTACAATCCTAGGTGGAAAAATCATCCGAACTTCTCCTGGAGGCAAAACAACCCTCATTTCGCTCAAAGCTCAAACAGCCAGGCCAACAATTCCACCCGTCTATTCCAAGAAGCATTCTCAATAAATCAACCCTAGAGGACAACTTGAATTCTTTTATTCAAGTTTGTAGAGATAACCAATCTAAAACTAATCAACGGTTGGACTCTGTGGAAGCTTCTATAAAAAAAGGTGGAAGTTCAAGTAGAACAGTTAGTTGAAAATTTGCAAAAACAAAGCAAAGACTAATTTGATGGTCAAATGGGGTAAAATAAATTCAATGAAGAGGAGACATTGAGTTTGTCATTCTGCAATCTCCAAGCAACGTCTTACTAGAAGACGATAAATTTTAGTCCTACATGGGAGGTCACCCATTATTATATTTTCCTTTGTTTTAGTTTTATTTTGTGTGTAATAAAATTCAAAATGAAATAAATACGTTTGTTTCAAAAATTGTGTCCATTCTTTAAATTTAGCATAAAATAAATTAATTAAAAATTTAGGTTCCCTGCACCTTTTTGCTTTAAGCGTGTACATTTTGTCAAGTGAGAAATATTTCTTAGAGATATCTACTATTTTTTAAGAGCTAAATGTTGATACACAATAGGAGGAGGATCAATTTCAAATACAAATAACCATGGGAGATGCTGAAGATAGGCGGAAAATGATGAAAGCCTATACAATGCCAATCATTGGCAATGTAACTTCCGGCATACAATTACAAGAGGTTGCAAGGAATTATGAATTGAAAAATATTCACTATTCTTTGTTGCCTTCCTTTTACGGTGTCCCTAATGAAGACCCTTTGCATTTCATTCGAGAATTCTATGCTATTGCTATTGTCCAAACCTTTCCACTACATGCAATTAATGAAGATCAACTTAGGATGAGGTGTTTTCCTTATACCCTCAAGGATAAAGCTTGGTCATGGTTTATTACTCTACAGTCAGGTTTTCTAAAAACTTGGGAGGCAGTATATGAAATTTTTATGGGTAGGTTCTATTCCCATAAAAAGACTGTTGATCTAAGGACGAAGATAACAACATTTTCTCAAATGTATGAAGAACCCTTTCATGAAGCTTGGGAGCGATTCAAACTCTTTTTCATTCAATGTCATAATCATAGCTTTTCCATTGCAACTACAGAACCAATTCTTTTATGATGGATTGACACTGTAGAGTCAATACATGGTTGATAATGCTGCTGGAGGTGCTGTGAGAGAGAAAAAACTACAGAGGAAGCCTACAATCTTTATGAGCTATTGGGTTCTAATTCTCAACAAAGAAGTGCTAGAAGGAGAGCAAGAGTCAATGAAGTTAGCTCCGATAATGAGATAACCTTGAAACTTGCTGAATTGACTAAACAAGTGCAACTTCTCACTACCCACCAAATGCCAAATCAAGAGGTGTGTGAAGTGTGTTTTTCAATTGGGCATGGTACTCAAAACTTTTCAAATACTTGTGATTATAGTGTCAATGCCATGGAAGAAGTCAAATCCTTTCAAAGGTATCATCCAAACACCTATAATCACCCTAACCATCATTGGAAACAAAACAATTACCCAGCCTACACCCAATGTCCAACACTAAGGTCGGATAACAACCACCCTTACCCACCAAGCCAATCTTTTAAGCCAAACTTAGAGGATAGCTTGAATTCTTTTATTCAAGTTAGTCGTGACAACCAATTGATGAATAATCAAAGGTTGAACACCATAGAGGCTTCGGTTAAAAGGATTGAATCTAAAGTTGGGCAACTGGCTGAACAAATGCAAAAGAAAGAACCAAGAAAGTTACGCAGTCAACCAGAACAAGCAAAGGATGTAAGAACCCTTTGAAGTGGTAAGGTGGTCAATACCAGTTTACCTAAAATATTTAACGATCTACCTTGTAGTCCAGGTAACAAAGAAGGTGATACTCTAATCTCGCAAAAAGGAGAAACAAGTGTTAAACTTAACAAGCCTTCTGAAAAACTCATTGGAGGGTCATCTGACATCCCCAAAATTCAAAAGACAACAAAACCACACCAGTTGCAAGTACCTTTTCCACACCGGCTAAAAGAATCCAAACAAGATAAGCAATTCTATGATATTTTTAATATGCTCTCTAAAGTAAATATCAATTTACCATTATTATAAGTGATCATGAATGTGCCCTCATATGCCAAGTTTTTCAAAGAGTTGAACACTAAGAAAATGAGGTATGAACTGAATGAACGAGTAGTAGTATCAGAAATTTCTAGCGCTGTAGTTCAGCATAAACTACCTCCTAAGTTGAAAGACCCTAGAAGTTTTATTATAAACATAACTATAGGGGATAGGAAGGTTTCTAAAGCAATGCTTGATTTAGGTGCTAGTATAAATTTGATGCCCTACTCTATATTCTTACAACTCAATCTAGGAGATTTAAAACCCACAACTATGTCCCTTTAACTTGCAGATAGATCTCTTAAGTATCCAAAGGGAATAGTTGAGGATGTGTTGGTACAAGTAGACAAACTAATAATACCTGTTGATTTTGTGGTTCTGGATATGCAAGAAAATCCAGCATTGGACAGAGAGCACACAATATTGCTTGGTAGACCATTTATGGCAACTACTAAAACTATTATTGATGTCCAAGATGGAAATTTGACAATGACAATCTTAGGAGAGACTGTTCATTTTAAAGTTTTTGATTCTTCACCTTTTCCTTCTATTTCTACCATCGATGAAATACTCGATGTTGACCCTTTGGATAATCTTGTCCAAAACACCTTTTTCCAAACCAGAATAGAAGACAATCTTGAAACTGTTCTTACACTTGAAGAGGTCGAAGAAGATTTAGATGAGGAAATTAAGGGGTACCTTGAACAACTAGACAATGATGAAGTAATGATAAAATCTAGTACACTTTTAAATCTACCCAGTTCTTCATCTAGTAAAGAGGCCAATCCACTTGAACTTGAACTCAAAGACTTACCTGAGCACTTAAAATATGTGTTTTTAGGAGAAGGAGAAACTTATCCAGTGATAATTTCTTCAACCTTGAACAAAACCCAAGAAAAGAAACTTATCAAAGTGCTTAAATAGTTTAAGAAATCTATAGGTTGGAGTATTGGGGATATAAGAGGCATTAGTCCTACAATGTGTATGCACAAGATCAACTTGGAGGATGGTGCTAAACCTGTACGAGAGGCCCAAAGAAGACTAAACCCAAATATGTAAGAGGTAGTTAAGAAAGAAATTCTTAAATTGTTAGAAGAAGGAATTTTCTATCCTATTGCGGATAATAAGTGGGTTAGTCCAGTGCATGTGGTACCAAAGAAATCTGGGATAACAGTTGTTAAAAATGACAAAAGTGAATTAGTGCCCACTAGAATAATCATTGGATGGAGAATGTGTATAGATTTTAGGAAACTAAATTTATATACTAAAAAGGATCACTTTCCTCTTCCATTCATTGATCAAATGTTGGAAAGATTAGTTGGGTACGAATTTTACTATTTTTTAGATGGATTGTCTGGATATTATCAAGTACCCATAGCACCAGAAGATCAGGAAAATACCACATTTACATGTCCTTTTGGGACATTTGCTTTTCGAAGAATTCCATTTGGATTATGCAATGCCCCTACCACTTTCCAGAGATGCATGATATCTATTTTCTCGGACATGGTGGAAAAATTCATTGAGATTTTCATGGATGATTTCTCTGTCTTTGGGAACTCATTTGATGCTTGCTTACATAAATTGACTTTGGTTATAGAAAGATGCATTGAATGCAATCTCACCCTTAGTTGGGAGAAAAGTCATTTTATGGTTCAACAAGGGATAGTTTTAGGACATATAATTTCAAACAATGGTATTGAAGTTGATAAGGCAAAAGTTGAATTGATATCCAAACTACCTCCCCCTACATCTGTGAAGGGGATAAGAAGCTTCTTAGGATATGCAAGATTTTACAGATGATTTATTAAAGATTTCTCTAAAATAAGTCGATCCTTATGTAACTTGCTATCAAAGGATGTTTATTTTGATTTCAACAATGACTGCCCTATTGCCTTTAACACCTTAAAAGAGAAACTAACATCTACCCCTATTATAATGGCACCAAACTGGTCTTTATCTTTTGAAATAATGTGTGATGCTTCTGATTATGCTATAAGAGCAGTCTTGGGACAAAGAATGGATAAGCGTTTGCATGTCATCTACTATGCTAGAAAAACACTCAATGATGCCCAAATGAATTATACCACCACTGAAAAGGAATTCTTGGCTATAGTGTTTTCTTTAGACAAATTTCAGTCTTATTTAGTAGGATCTAAAGTGATTATGCATTCTGATCATGCTGTTTTATGATACCTATTAAGTAAACCAAATGCCAAGCCAAGATTGATTAGGTGGGTCTTACTCTTACAAGAATTTGACTTAGAAATCAAGGATAAGAAAGGTAGTGAAAACTTAGTAGTTGACCATTTGTCTAGGTTGATTTCTGACTTCAATTCTCTTAAAGATGAGAGTAATGAAGAAATAGTTGAAACCTTTCCTGATGAACAGTTATTTTCAATAGGTTCGAACCCATGGTATGCTGATATTGTAAACTATCTTGCCACTGGTTTTTTGCGACCTAACACTTCATATCAGGACAAGAAAAGGTTTTTTAAAAACTATTAAGGACTATTTCTAGGATGACCCTTATTTATACAAGATTGGACAAGATCAAGTCATCCAAAGATATGTACCTGAAGAAGAACATAAGAGCATTCTAACTTTTTGTCATGAACTTCATTGTGGGGGCCATTTTGGTGGTGAAAAGATAGCTCGTAAGATATTACAGTCTGGATTATTTTGGCCCACTCTTTTTAAAGATGCTCATATGTTTTGTGCACAATGTGATAGATGTTAAAGAACAGGAAACATAAGCAAAAAAGATGAAATGCCTTTGACATCTAATTTAGTTGTTGAACTCTTTGATGTATGGGGGATTTACTTTATGGGTCCTTTTTCCCCATCCAATGGTTTTCAATATATTTTGGTTGCTGTGGATTATGTATCCAAGTGGGTAGAAGCTATCCCCACTAAAACCAATGATGCTAACGTTGTTGTTAAATTCTTGAAGGATTTAATATTTAGTAGGTTCGGAACGCCTAGAGCTATAATAAGTGATGGAGTTAGCCATTTTTGTAACAAGATCTTTGATGGAGTACTAAACAAGTACAACATCACACATAAAGTAGCTACTCCATATCATCCTCAAACATTCTAGTTTAGTGGAAGTAAGTAATAGGAAAATTAAGGAAATATTGGAACATACTGTGCAACCATGTCAATCCATGGAAGTGATTTAGGATGGTTTCATTTTTAGTTCGTATCGCTTCTCTTGCTAAGGGACTAGCAAGAATCTGGTTGAGGGTTGTGATGAGTGCTCAAAAAGCACTAAAATTACCATAATTTTATGCACATTAATTGATTAAAAATATATATATTTATATGTTTTATCATATATTTATATAAATTTGTCTTTTTCAGAATCACGGGTATTTTTATTGTTTTCAGGTATTTTCGCTTAAAAACATAACTTAAAGACTTAAAGAGGAATACTGGAAGTAATACATCACAAATATATTAATAAATAAATGAGGAAAGGTCAACAAATATGGAAAAAATTGGACAAAATGGGTCAAAAAGATCAAAAATGTCAAAAAGGAGGAAAACGTGCCACCGTGCCGCCCAACTGCCCAGTCCCGCACGTGCCCGTGCCCACACCGCGCGCCCAGCTGCTTGCTCCCACGCACGCCTGTGCGTGCTACTCTTTCCTTCCATGCGCGCCTGTGCGTGCTACTCTTTCCTTCCATGCGCGCCTGTCCGTGCTACTCTTTCCTTCCGCGCGCACCGCTGCCATCTCGCCCCAAATCCATGCGCAGCCGCCCCCACGTCATTCTAACATCATCAAATGACATCATCATTCACCACTACGCGTTTCCACCATTTTTTATCATTTTTTCACTCACTTTTTCTCCCCATACTCACCTATAAATACCACTTTTCTCTTCACTTCTAAACATACCTCAAAATCCATCTTCTCTTCTCTTTCTTTCTCTTATTTCTTAGTTTTTAAGCTTTTCTTAGTTTTTAGTTTTTCTTAGTTAATTTCTCTTAGTTTTAGAGTTCCTCTCTTTTTGAGAAGAACTAGTTATGTTTTTGTAATTTATTAGCTTTTTGATTCAATAAATGGGAGTGCAAATTTCGTTTGGAGGTTTTCCAGCAACGGGAATAACATCGAAGTTCTGTAAGGATTTTATTTTCTTTGTAGTTATTTTTTATGTTTTATTTTTACATGTTATATTTAATTTGTCTGTGGTTAAATTTAACTTTTTTGGCTGTTTTTAAACATGATATAATAATAACGTTGTTATCCTTGCGAAATATTAAATAGGTGAAAATCTCTAAAATGAATTGATTTTATTTTTATTCAAGATTTTATATTAAGAATGTTAGAGAGAAATATATTATTTTTCATTACAAACTTAAATCTAAAAATTAGATTTTGAAGGTTTAGTTATCCGGTCTAATTTAGAGTAGTGCTCTTTTATTTGTTGGTACAATCGCCCGGTAGTTAGAGTGAAGCTCTATTTAAAAAGTTTTTATAAGAATTATTATGTGAAAATGTATTGACAATATGTTTTCAGTAGTGGTTTTAAAACTTGAAAGTTAGTACTTGGATAATTAAATTCTTAGGTTTAATTTGGACACCTTGAATAAAGTTTAAACTGTCTAACCCCACCAAAGGTGGCATTTAAATGTTTCACTTTCAATCTCTTAGAAAAAAGAATTAATTTAATTAACCAAATTAGTTATCAACCCCACCCATAGGTGTTAATTGATTTGTTTAGTTAACAAAGAATATTTAATCCCACCAAAGGTGGTATTCATATAAAAAAGAGAGAATCAATAAAATATCAATTTATATCTTATGAGCAAGCATAATTAATTTAGTTATTATATTCATAAATACTCCACTATTATAAATGATAAAATTTGCATAAATATTTATTGAATCTGTATCTATGTTTATTTTTATGTTATTAGATTAGAAACACAAAAACCAAACTATCGTGACATGATGTTTAGGATTTAATTTCGTTTTTAAAAGTTTGAATAATAAATTAAAAACCACATACATTTCTTCCTTAGATCAACCTTGGGAGTATACTTATCATTTTCTATGAAATGATTCGTGCACTTGCGAGAGTTTTATAAATATAAAACCAAAGTATTGGCAGAATCGGCGATGCCAGTTTTCGTTCATCAATTTGCCCCACTCTTTTGTACTCCATAATTGATAGTGCACGTATTGTATCATTAAGAAAACACTTCCCTATGTGGTTGTGAATTGGACTACGTAAGAGATGGAAAATCTTTCTTTATATGTCCAACGTGACTGCATTAATAGCAAGCATCACTACCCATCCTATTGGGGCATTTATGTCATTTACCACAAGTATTACACTAAGGATAAGTAAGCCTACTTTGTTGTTCATTATGATCTTTTTGAATGTAAAAGGGCCTTGACTCTCTACTTTGATTATTAGATCTCTATTCTACCTTTATTTCATTTACCACAAGTATTACACTAAGGATAAGTAAGCCTACTTTGTTATTCATTCTGATCTTTTTGATTGTAAAAGGGCCTTGACTCTCTACTTTGATTATTAGATCTCTATTGTAAAGTAGCTTGACTAAAGTTAGTACCCTTATTAGTACAATTATGTTGTTTGATACTACTCCTGCTACCTCATATCACTCCTTGATTTGTGGCATGTTTCTTTGGTACTATACTACTTGAGGCACCTTCCGACCAATTGATAACTGTATTTTATATAGTTATTTTCACCTATTTTATTAATTAAAATTGCTATGTTCTTAATGTTTTTAGTTAATTTTAGTTTAATAAATTAGTATTTACTATTTTTTAAATATTTTAATAAAAATTAAATAATTTGTATCGAAAACGTACTTAATTGCAAATTTGTGTCCAAAAATATAATTTCAAATAAAAGAGTATTTAATTGCAATTTGTAAAAGTCGAAAATATATTTTAAATTAAAATCGGGCTTAATTTTAATTATTGAAAGTTTAAACATTTAATTTAAATTACCAAAAGGGCTATATTGCAATTAAACAAAGTTTAAAATGTAATTTGAAATATATTTGTGGGTGAAAATACAATTAATAAAAGTGAGTTTTCTACACAGGTGAAGAATTCCACGCGGCATCATCCACGCTTCACTGTGGACCGTCAGATCAACGCAGAAATGGTTAGGATGCGCGCGTGTTCTTCAACCCCGACCAAGGAGAGTGGGTGCAGAATTCCTGTCATGCGGCTCGGTGCCCGAGTGGGGCCCACTGGCCGCGCAAACTGGCGTGCAGGGTGGGACCCACATGTCGGCTGCGCAGAATTCCTCGAGGCGCATCGCTCACCGTTGGATCCGTTGAACGGTCCAGATTGAAGCACGTGGATCCAGCTATCACGCACCGAGCTGCTACCCGAAAAAATCTCGTGCATTGCGCTCCATCGTTTCTCCATGAGCCCGACCTGCCCGTCCAATGAAACGCTACCACGTGTCTCTGAATTGCTCGCAGCCAATCACATGGCGACACGTGCCATGCGTAGAAAAAAAAAATTTAGAAACGCGCAGAATTGTTTTCACGCGTGATATTTTTTTATTCCCCCCCGTTTATTTGTGTCCCCTGCTAATATTAAAAAATATATATATAATAATAAAAAAAGGAATAATTGAATAGTGGGGGGATATATGTAACGAAATTTTTTCATTTGTACACGTTTTTGTTTTTGGTTTCGTTTTTAGTTTTCTTTTTTGTAGAATTCTCTTCTTCTTCGTTTTTCATTTTATTTTGAGCAGAGAGTTTTCTCTCAAATTTTTGAAGGATTTTCGAGTTCTTTGATTTGTTTTAATTATTTCCTCTTAAGAAGTTTTTATTTTTCCCTCTCTGCATGTCTCTTTTACACGCAGAAAATTTTATTTTGACATTTTTGTTTTGTATTATCTTAGGGAAATTACAGAGAAAGAGGTTGATGAAGAAGAAGGAAATGGAAGAAATTATTTTTCATTTAGGAATCGTGAAAGAGTTTCTCCTAACTCATTTTCTTTTAATTTTTGTTTCTCTACAATGTTTTATTTTTGTGGTGTTGTAATTTTAATTTCTGCTATGAACTAATATATTTGTTCTAGGATTGCAGTGTTACGTAAATTATGAAACTTGAAGTAATTATTTTTGAATGATTTGTGGAACTGTTTTAAGTTGTTTATTTTACCTGCTTTAAATGTTTTTAATTATCGAAAGATTAATTAACTGATATGTGACACTTAAATAAACTTGAAAAAGGAATTTTTGTGGGTTGCTCGGGATAAAATAACGTATATACATAAGGGATAGAAATATACTTTTATTGTATGTGTAACTTTTTGAGAACTCAGAACTTAATAAATCTGGTTGAAATTAATTTTCATAGGAATATAGTGAATCATTTTAACTGGATGTGTCTGTATGGAGCTTGAAAGAGATATATGGATAAATTAGGAGTTATTGGTTAATAACTTAAAACATAAGAACATAAATCAAGAGAGAATAAAATATTCAAGTGAATTAATTTGGGTAAACTGCAATCCTAGAATTTTCATAAAAATTGTTAAAAAGAAACAAAAAATATTGATTAAGTCAAACTGCATAAAATTATTGATTGATTGAATAAAATTAGGTTTAAATAATTTTAGTAATTAACAAGAGTTGGTAACATTTCTCTGTGGGAACGATAATTTATTTAACATATTATTACTTGAGACCGTGTATACTTGCACGTTTTTTCGTGTGTTGCAAAACACACAACACCAATCATTGTGTATATTTCTCTATCTTTGTATATCTCTAAAATGTTGTCCTTCTAAAATACTATGCTTCACTCGTATGCAAGAAGGCACAAATACCCTATATTTAGTGTGCTCAATAGATGAGATTGGATTTCTAATTATTTCAATAAAGTCATTCAAAAACCTATTGCATATATTTGACTCAATTTCCACTAATCAAGGAGCATAATGTATAAAAAATAAATCTCTACTCATATTCAATAATACTCATTTGTCCTTGACCAAGTCTTAGAAATTCAACTTGCTTCATATCTTGGTAAACACATGGAAATAATTGATCATCATATGCCTATCAAAAACTAGCCGAAGTGATGGTTGTAAGATTAGCATGTTGCCTTCAAAAGGAAGCCCACCAATGATAAGCATGACTTTCCAACAAGTATCATGCTAATAAAACAGTGTGATCCTTTAGACAAATAATAATTGTAAACATCCACTCAGTTTAGTAATCCAATTATCTACAACAACATCTAAAGTACCAAAACATCTTGTGGCACCTAGCTTAAGAGAATGCTCAATGCTATAATCTCTATGAACAGGATTCTAGTTTCTATTTTATAATAGGATGGTGAGAACACAAACTAGTTCATGGATTAGGTATACAATCTTTGTTACATTATTTTGAATAAGAGCAACATTTTCTACATATGGTAAATATGATAAAATATCTAGGTGTTGTGACACCCTAAGTGGATCAGTATACACTGGTGGTTGATGTACATTTGTATCTGCTATTGACTCTAAATGAGTGTCTATGTCAATTTCATCTATTTGGATAGCACATGGTTCAACACAGAGAGGTTTCTTACGATGTGCACAACCTTGGCCACGTGGAGACATACTTCCATCTAGATTGTTCAAAAAGAAAAAGAAACATCATTAAATATTACCATCAAATCTAGTATCTATATATATATATATATAACAAACTTGACTTGCTCTAATACCAAAATTTTAGGACTGGCCCCATCTCATTGCTATAGCATGTGATGTGTCCTGTGTAAACATAATAACTAATATTCTTGAAATTACTTTGGTTAAACTTGAAGATTTCATTTAAGGAATTTTGAAAAAATTGGGCAGAGTCTCCCTTGATTATTGAACTATCCTCCCTATAATAACATGACAAGATATCTAAAAGGATAATTTTCCATAAACCAAAAAACTTCATAAACTTTACACATCCAGAAAGTTGCTTATGGCCAAAAATATAACTACTTATGTAAGATACATACTATATATCAAAAGCATAGAGCTTCTTAGAATTAGTCACTAGTACAAACACATAAACTAGAATGTACTA
This sequence comes from Hippophae tibetana, assembly GCA_037013495.1. Lineage (NCBI taxonomy): Eukaryota > Viridiplantae > Streptophyta > Magnoliopsida > Rosales > Elaeagnaceae > Hippophae > Hippophae tibetana. The sequence continues at coordinate 31,506,425 of CM072806.1, forward strand.
TACAAAGGGAAAAGACAAATGTATTATACAAAGGGAAAGGAAAAATAACAACCTAAACTATATAACAAAAGATCATCCTAAGCCTCTGAACTCACGTGATGTAGCCTTAAAAGTTAATACTTAAGAAAGGAAAATATATATATATAGGATGAGCTTGAAAGCTCAGTAAATAGATAAGTTTAATAAAATAACTGTATATAATCCTTATACAAACTACATATAAAATACTTATAAATTATCATGAAATAACATACTGATAAAAATAATATACATGTGATAAAATAATGTACTATCTTATGAGTAATCTTGAAATAACAATATAATGAAAATAATCTATGTAATTATCAGAGTAGAGTAACATTCTATGATCAGTATATGAATATAAAGTATAACTATGAGAAATGTAGTTTGATTTTATTATGCTAGGAGCACTAGGGAATATGGCCACACACTGAGGAGATATTTAGCACTAGCATTACATCTCAACTACACTTGTGAGGAACTTACTTGATATAACCAATAAAGTGGCTTAACTGACTTTGTTGATACATATGTCATGTGTATATTGACTTAATTGAATTCATATATATCATACTAAACTTGTAATATCATATTGAACTAGCATCATATTGAGTTGGTAAACATCATACTAAGCTAAACTTGACTAAAGTTTTTGGTCATAATGTCTTACCAAATAAAATTGAATATTATGAATGCTCAATAGAGTCAATAATAATATTTGAATATATTGAAGGAAAAATACTCTAACAATTCTAAAATATTGATTAGACTTGCAAGGTTATATATAAACTAGATTAAATAATAAAATTGTTATAATCTCAAATTGAAATTGCTTGTAAATTATCTTTCCTTTAACTCGCTAGTTATGATAATGAAATTAACATATATTCTCATGGTCTTATCATACCGAAAATGCATTGAAACTATCAAGTAGTATGTTCTTCAAAGTTCTTGTTAAATAATAAATGCACATTTGAAATACATGCAAATTGTAATAACTGAATTCACTTGAGCATATATGAAATTCAAAATAATATTTTGCTTTAGAAAAGAACTAGATATTTACTCATTGTACTATGTCATTGTTAGTTTTCTATGTATATTGTAGGGTCATTTTACACAACCATTTATGTATAATCACACTTATGTTAGAAACAAGAACAATTCCATAACTTGTTTATCTAATTCAAATTGAAAATACTCTAAAAATAAAATTCTAAGAATAGGGGCAATAAATAATTGATTCCATTTTATCATTACATATAAACAAATTTTAGATACTCGTAGACCTATCATCATACATTCAAATATAGTTTTTGGTAGAAATGTCCAAATTCATTTATGTAAAAACAAATAAAAACAAGACATTTCAATCTTTAAATAAAGATATAACAAACTCAATTATCATATGTAAAATAATTACAAGAAGATAGAATACTAATCAATTTAAAACATGAATTTTTAGCATAATTTTCAAAAAACATACCCTGAATTAAATCATTCTAACTTTGTCTAGAAAACTCAAAATTACAAATCATGATATGTTTATAAAACTATACATCTAAAGCTTTAAAACAATATATAACTCACCCAATTCCAATCTATAAAACCATTTAAAATAACAAAAATACCAATTGGTTTTGAACATGATTTTCATAGAACCACCCTCAGTTAAACATATATAATTTTACGTAGAAAACTTGAAATGAAAACCCATAAAATTTCTCATAGGTATAACAGAGTAAGTTGGAGATTTGTAGATTTGCTTCATACGAGGAGACAAGGAAACACTTTATGTATCTACCTGAGTACCTAATGAGATCATGAAAAAGAAGAAGCTGATGAGGGCTGTAGAAGTGAACGAGGATGGTAAACATAGAGACGAGGACGTCGAGCCGAGCCGACGACAAGCGTAGAGTGGCAAAGATGACAAATGAAAGCAACAGAGATGACAAATGAGAGCTATAGAGACTAAAATTGAAAATCTGAAATCAATATTCAAGCGTAGTTTTGCTTATATATAATTTAATATATAATTTATTTAAATAAATATAATTAATTTTGGGTACGGGAGGGTACAGTTTTAAATATAACCAACCTGAACCATACTCGTTGCTTAATGTTCAGTTTATACCCGAAATCGAACTTGTCTCCAAAATTTATCAGATAAAAACCGAACTGTTGGTGCGGTTAACCACAGATAACCAAACCTACAATTTTTTGCCCATTCCTAATGTTGATTCAATCAGTTATACGACACAAGTGGCATATACCTTTATATTGAGGATAAAAAATAATGATATTATTATAATAATTTTTATTATTAATAAAATAAAAATATATAAAATATATATTTGTACTTAGTATTAATTATATTTTGAAATCATCATTTTTAAATAAAATATTTTATAATATTAATAATTTATATTATGTCAATATTGCTATAAAACAATATTATTAAGTTCATTTGTTTTTGTTTTTATTAAGAATGGTTTTAGATCAAATTCGCTTTAAAAAATGGTTTTAAGAAATGTAATAGCAATAAAAAATATATACATATATATATATATATATATAATCATGTAAAAAATTTGATGCACCAAAAATGTGAATATATATCATATTAAATATTTAACTTAATCACTCTAAAATTTAAATTTTAAAATTATGCGTATTGTTTTATTACAAGTTAAAAATAATATTTTTTATTTTAAAATAAGTTAAATTCAATCATTGATCCCTAAAATTTAATTATTCACACATTGGTTTTTAAACTTTTAAAACATACGATTTGGTCTTCAAATTTTTAAAACTATACACTTGGTCTCTAAGTTTTTTAATCCTAAAATTTGGTCTCTATTTTTAAAATTTTACACATAGATCATAACTTGATTACTAAAATACATATATGTAAATAAAAAATTTAGAATCTATATGTGAAGTTTTAAAAATTTGGGATTAAATCGTATGATTCAAAATTTTAGAGACTTATGTGTGAAATTTTAAAAATTTGATAGACAAATCGTACTTTATAAAAGTTTAAAGAGCTATGTACCAATTTATTTAAAGTTTAGAGACTACTAATATACATTAATTTAAAATATAAGAAATTAAATATTAATTTAAATAAATTTTTATAATAAAATAATTTATAACAAGCTATATGCAATAGAATTTGATACATTCAGTTAGAGGTACATATATAGGTTGGTTTGATTTTAGACTAAAATAAGAATCAAACCAAATATGATCAATTCTTTAAAAATAAAAACCAATCCAAACCATATATTTGAAAAATCAATCTAACCCTAACTAATTTTTTTGAATTTAGTGATTAGTTTGCCTTTATGATTTTTATTTTCCCTTTTGATAATTGATTTTTCATTTATTAACTTTTTTTTAACTTTTGTATTATAGTTCTAATATTTTTAAGGCTAATTTGATTATAATCATTAAATTTGATATTAGATTTCAATCATTTACATAATATCTTTAAGTTCAAGTTATTAAAATTTAAAGTTACAAAAATTAAATATAATTCTAAATATCATAGAGAATAAAGTAGATTGATAAATACTAGTTATTAATGATCATTATTCATACGAGTCAAGAAGATTTAAAAGTGAGATAAATTGAAAAAAAAAACAATAATGACTTGTACAAAAATATAAGTGAAATTAAAAAAGAGTATATAAATAAAAATATGAAAATAGAAATATATTTATATATATGTGTGTGTTTGTTTGGTTTAATAAATTTTAAAAAATAAGGATTAAACTAATACAATAAAGACCGTTTCTATAAAAATAATAATCAATTAAACCCAAATATATCTCAAAACCAAAAATGTTAGTTTAGTTTAGTTTTATAGTTGGGTTGGTTCAATAAATTTTAGATGTCATGTAACTTAATCAAATATTTATGTGTGTGTGTTTTTTTGTTTGGTTAAATAAGTTTTAAAAAATAAGGATTAAACTAATACAATAAAGGTCGCTTCTATAAAAATAATAATCAATTAAATCCCAATATATCTCAAAACCAAAAATGTTAGTTTAGTTTGGTTTTATAGTTGGGTTGGTTCAATAAATTTTAGATGTCATGTAACTTAATCTATATTATATAATGTATTATCAAGGGTGATAATTTATGTCATTATTTGATTAATCGAATCGAACTTGAATTGTATAATCCTAATTGAATATGAATTGAATTAAATTTGGGTCAAATTCAAACTAGGTCAAGTAACTCAACTTATATGCTAGATTAAAAACGTAAAATTAGTGACACATTTATTCTCTATCTTTCTTCTTAATTCTCAATCGACTCAATCTCGCTCCATCAATTATTTGCTTCTCAAACAATCAACAACAATCGCTTCTTCAATTTCACTCTTCTCCAACAACAAACCTACGTTCATTAAAGTAGATTAAAATATTTTTCGTGTCACCTTAAAAAGATAGTTTTTCTTTGTATGATTGTTGTATAGTCTATTTGAATACACTAAGAGACTTTATATATGTGTGTGTGACCAATTTTGTATAAACTTACAAGTAGTTTAAAACAAGATTTAAGTTGTCATTTTGATTTTAACTAAAAAATAAATCATTATTGTTGTTAATTTTGTTTATGTTTATATTATTTTGTATGATTTCATGTGTTCTACCTTAAAAAATATATATTGTTCATCATGTGTATGTAAATTGTTCTTTCAGTAATAATTTATCATTTGTTGAAAAAATAAGTTGTAATATTATTTTTATCATTTTTAGTATTTTATGTAATGTTATTTGAGTTAATAAAGTTTAATGATTAAACATATTTTTTGATTTATAAAAAAAATTAATTAACTAAAAAATATATAATTGACAATTTAAATTAAATTTAAATAAAAGCTCGCACTAATTATCACCCAACATGCTTATGATCGACCCGTTTAGTAATCCTATCTCGGTCGCGTCGCGGCTCTTAGTTATTGTCTCAACTCTCTTCTCAAAGACGTCATCTTTGTGTGTGTCTCTCATCGGTGCTCGCGTTGCATCTAGGAACCATTTGCTACCAGTAAGCTTTTGGTCCTCAACGTTTTCCATGGTAATCTTATTCGATTCAATTCTTGCTATCCTTATTTTCTTAGCATTTTTATCATTTCCTTTTTTTATTTATTATTTTTTTTTCTTTCTAGTCACTATCGTTTTCAGTGTTTAGCTTTTGAGTGTAATTTTTTATTATAAATATTGATGAAACAAAATTTACTTGTCGGTTTTGTAATTCTAATTCCTGAGGACTTTTGGGGCGTTAGGCTTGCCACCCATGCCAATTTAGGGTTTAATAGTTTTTCCTTATCCCTTTTCGTGCGCCCCTATCTGCTTCTGAAATGCCAATTTAGGTTATACTTATGGACTTTTAAGTGTTGATTTGGTAATTGCTCTGTGGGCACGCTCAACTTGTGAAATTAGTATCACCGATCTATAGAGATGTTCATTTATAGAGAGTGAGAGAGAGTGAGAACTAGGCACGCTTAAATCCCATAACAATATGCCAAAATGCTGGTTGGTCAAGCACCTGATTTTTTATTTATTTTCATTTTTTTTAAGAAGAATGAAAACATTTTTGCACTATGTGCCCTGTCCTGCATGTGGACTAACACTGCCAACATTTTCATACAGTGCAATTTATGTTCTTCTATTCTTATAATGCAATGAATCTGTTATTTTTCCCTATTAATATAATGTCTTTGGCATAAGTTTACATTATTTGTATTTTTCTATTCTGGTTGTATGTAACACCTATCCTTTATGGCTTTCTCTTTCCAACTATGCTCTCTAAATTTTCTGCTGCCATTATGCAGGCGAACAGGCACACAATTATTCTGATGCAAACTTCTCAGAACAAGGCAACTAGAACATTTATGGATTATGATTCAATAAGTCAAGCTACAGATGGTATGTTTTACGTATGACTGTTGTTTGCTTGTAATTTTTAATCAGATATATAATCCATGTACTTCAAATCAAAGGTTGCTGATGATTTTGAAATTTTGGAGTTACCAATAATGTCTTAAAGATGAAGAAAATATTGTATCTATCAATGGTTCTGTCACGTATTTAACAAATATTTTACTTTCTTGTGTGACATTGAATTCAGTTGATTAGATTTCTTTCCCTACACTTCGATTGTTTCATGAGGATATGCTTAGGAGAAGTGGTGCAGATTTTTGAGGGTGTTATTCGTGTAGGCATGAACTCACAGAAAGTATAAGCAGTAACATAATTAGTAAAACTTTATTGCTAGGAAAGTCTTTAGACTAGTACTTTTTAATTGAAAAAAAATTACAATACACAACACTTGTGTAATTTAGAGAGAACAAATCAAAAGCATATGTGTAACAGGGATTGGCGGAATTATATATAGTGTTCGAATTATTTTGTATTAACAGATATTGTCTGAGTTTATGATGAATTATTTGAACATAGCAGATTTTAGGATAAATGTCAATTAATAGGTGAGTTGTCTTAACTAAGCTACCTGAAGTATAAAGCTTTAAAAGTCTGCATATAAATTGCCAGTGCACTCACATCAAATAATTTTTAGATTTAGGGCCTGTTTGGGCGTGCTTATTTTAGAAGTGGTTTCAAGAGAAATGGTTTTGTTAAAAGTTGTTTCAAGATAAACATTAAGGTGCTTGGTATAAAATTGCTAAAAATGATTTTAAGTGGCAAACATTTTCATTTGTTAGCATATCGTGCTAACATTTTCATTTGTTAGCATGATATGCTACACTGCTAGTTTGTGTTATTTGGACTCGGTATTTTAGGGTTTCACTTCTGTGTCGATACGACACTGACATGGTCACGAGATTTGAGTCCTCCACTTTAAAAAATCTACCGCACTTTGCTGGTGAATATGGAAATCATCCATGGCTGCAGCTTGCAATGTTGAAGAAGAAGAAGAAGAAGAGGCGGGTTACTCTCCTGTTTGTAATATTAGGTTTGTTAGGCTTTAATTGATTATATGGGGGGGCTTAGTTTAAAACAACTTGGGCATCAGTAAATGGGCTAGGAAATAGGCCAGCTATTTGAACTTGTTCAAAATGTTCAAAATGTGCTTAATTAAATTTATAAGCATAAGAAATTATAAATAACTAAAGAAAGAAAGAAAAAATTATAACTAAATTTAAAAGTTGAATTTAGCATAACTAATTTTTTTCAAGGAGAATTGTAAATAAATATTTTATATAATAATTTTAGGTAGTGTCAAAGTATTTGTGTCCAAAAATTGGACACTTATTATCAGTATCCTTGTATCTTAGAATTCTACAAAGTGATGAATCTGACCTTTGGATACATTCTGTGATGGACCCTTACAAAATGAGTTGTGTATTTATTTCCTCTGGAAAACCCTCTCTGTTCCTTTCCTGTCTTCCTACTGCATGCACACTCGGAAAAGGCATGGTATTTCTCAGGAGTTCCTTGTTTTGAAATCCCCAACCAGGGAATTAATTTTTTTTTTTAAAAGAAGAAAAAACTCATATCAAGACGATAGTATGTAGTCCATGGAATGGTTCATTCTCCTTGTGTCTTGACCAATATGATTCCAGCATAAACAAATAAAGAAACCTTTAGAAGTAACAGAAGGCTGAGCTAGCCATTGGCTCTACAATCTTTCTCCGAACAAATCAAGTCATTGTGGGCTCCAACCCCCTCTAGGTTGACCATTTATTTTCCATATTGGCTACAAAGTCACTGCCAATGGTTAAGCTATATCTACTTTATTAATTTCTAGAGAGGAACTGGAGCAGACATTTATTCTTCTGTTTGTGTATGTTTTACCTTCCATCTTTAGTCTCTTTATTTATTTTTAATTGGGGATTAATCTTGGTTTCTTGGGAGTTTTGCCGTACTTATGTGGTTCTTTTTCTTCATTCATTGGGATGGGTTCACCGGTTCAGGTTGGAGGGTGTCAAGTGGAACCCACATTACATTCTAGATTGAACAGTTAATTACTTCCATTAAGAGTGCTAATATGCATATACAGGTATTTGTGGATTATATGAGAAGAAGCTGAGGGAATTGAATCCAGCAATTAGAAACCTGAGTTATGACATTGCAGATCTTTACAATTTCATTGACGGTCTTGCAGACATGAGTGCTCTAGTGTATCTCTTCTTCTCTCTAACTCAATGAAAGCTATATCTAAAGATTTTGTATTTTATATATTATAATCTTGGCTCGTTGGTTTGATTTTTATGTCGAGGTGTGCTTCAATTTTTTTCCCTCGTGAATTCTCTGAGCAAAGTTGACTAATTTTTTTCAGTATAGCAATTTTTTCCCATTGAGTCCAGGCCCTGTACATAATCAAATTTGCTTCAAAATAGCATATTAATTGTAAACAACTTATATGTTATATGTACACAATGTACATTCATTTATGTACAGAGTGTTCATTATGTAATATCTAAACTAACTTGTTATTTTGGGGTTAATTTGATTATGCATATTATGTACGTGCTATTTTGGGATTTAAATCTGATGTAAGATTTGAATGAGGGGATGTCTTTTTCTTTAACCTGTAGACTGCTAGTTCAGATCAGAGAGGGCTTTTGTATAACAATAGAGATTATTATTTATCTTAAGGTGCCAAACCTAACTGTTCGAAGATGATCTGTAATGACTATCATGCAGATAAAGTTTCAACTCATGCTTTTAACATAACATCATTGTTTTTTTTTTGTTGGCTTCCTACTTTTAACCTTGTACTTAAATACATGTTTATGCTCTGCCTTATTGTGGTGAGCCGGTGACTGATACACTGCTTTGGTTCTGGTTTACAGTTACGATAACTCGACTCAAGCCTACTTGCCATACGATCGACAGTGGATTAAACAGCGGATGTTTCAAAATCTAAAGAAACTGGCCCATTAATTGAAGTTAGTACGAAACTCCTTAACTTTAGCAATTATGGATTGAATACTCAGCTGATTTGAAACACACATTGAGCAAAATGAATTAAATGTATGTATAGACCTTTGTAGGGTTTCCTTCTGATTATGAAACTTGCACTCTTTGCACGTACATATATGAGTAGTAGTGGAATGGGAATCTATTGCTTTGTTACCTGTTAGAAAGCTTGGCTTTGTATCGTAATCTGTACTAGTGCTCTTTAAACTCCTGTTATCTGATGGAGCCAATGAAGACAGCAAATAGGGTGTTGGAGGATGGTTGAGGAAAAGAAAGGTAAGAAAAAAAAAAGGGCAATAGAAGTAGAGGCGAGCAGAAAGGAAGAGAGTAAAAGCTAGAAGGTGGAAGAAGATGATTGGGGAAGGTAGAGGAGGTGAGGGAAGGGTCTAAACCCTAAGAGTGCAAGAGAAAAATCAACAACTCTCAAACCCTACGCGAGAGAGAAAAACGATGATATCAACCATGGAGAGCGAGAAAGACAAATTATTTTATAATTTTGAACTTCAAGATGATTTTATTGTTTATGTTTTCATTTATTTTAAATTTTAACTTTATTAAAACATTTGTTTTTTTATCAATCTAAATCTGACCTGAATCGAATTTAAAGATTTTTAATTTGAAATTGATCCGATAAAATAATCCATCCAAACCAATCTAAATTTGAGCATATCATTTTTTTTATTGAATAAAATTGGATTGAACTTGGAAATTATTTATTAATTATTTTACATATAAAACACAATATATACAATATTTTATTTTTATATTGGTTCATTTATAGTAAAATTCATTATTTATAGTAATAGTTAATATAATTGCAAGTATAAGAAGTCCGCTTGAAGGTTTATTATATTATTTTGAAGATTTAAAATTTATATCTTATTGTTTAAATTAAATAACAATTTAATATAATTGTAATATGTATAATATTTAAATACAATATATTATAAAATAAAATATACATTTATTTATAATTTTAATAGTAATTTAGCAAGATCGGATTATAAAATATATCAATCAAAATATAAATTAAATGAGAATAAATTGTATATTTTTCTATCTGAATTTAAAATATTAAATTAGATTTTTCGATTTAGGTAGATTGATTTGGTAATTTGCTAATCTTCTATTTAATATGAATAGCGTGCATTATAATAATATTTACTATCCTGTTTAAATTAATATCATTTCACGTTATGTTTAAGTTAGGATTATTTCATATGCCTATTATGGATATATTTATAGATAATAATAACATTCTAAATCGTTTAAACTTTGAAGAAATGAAAATCACGATAATGTAGAATTTTCAAATATTTTATAAAAGATAATGAGTTAAATGAATTTTTTTAATATAAATTTAGAATGTAGAATTTTCATATCTGTATAGAAATGGAAGTTTAATATACCCCACTGTAAATTTCACACACTTACAAGTGTGTGCTATGTGCTACTTGTATGGCACTAAAGATTGAAAAAATAAACAATAAATAAATAATGATTGAAATTTAGGGTGGAAGTTAATTTGATACATTTATTTATACAAAATATGATATTTAGTTCTTTAAGTTAAAAAATGTGTTATTTAGTCTTTTTTGTTTTAAAAAAAACAAATGTAAAAAAAAATCATAATTTTAAAATTAATTTATTAAAAAATTATCAATGATATTTCTGTCATTATATTGTTTACTAATACCCTCATCATTATTTCCTTTAAAAATATTTATCAATAAAATTAATACTATTAAAAGTTTTTATGTGACTCATTTTTTACATGTAAAATAATTAATTAGTACCTTTTTATAAATTAAAAAATTAATATACATTCTTAATTTAAAAAATAAATAATATTTTTACTTTAAAAAATACCTTAAAACACTCCCCACTAAAATATATTGTAAGATAAAGACTATTTCAATATAAATTGTAAATGCTCTAAGTTTTCCACTAAACAGAATATATATATGAGATGATGATGTTGATGATATCAATAATATTCTTAAGTTTTAAAGTAATATCATAAATATTTTTAAAGTTTTAAAAATATCACAAATACCTTCAAACTTAAGGAAAGTTAAAGTTAATGTAAATAAGTAAATTTTTGTACATAAAAATAACAAAAATAATAGAAAATCAATAAATAATATAAAGTCAAGAAATAATAAAAAAATCAAGAAAAACAAGACATTTTAGTATGTTTCTTACAAGAAATGGTAATTAGTAAAAACAAATATAAAAATATAAAAAATTAAATTAAATCTTAAGAAATAAGATGGATTCAAAGATTCATTATTCTCAAAAATAAGAAAAATATTTTTAAAGAAAGATATATTTTATTATGGAATAAGTAAGAAAGAAATGAATATTAATATTATATATGCAAAAGGAAGGTATAACATATTAATTGACAAAGAAATTATTATGGATAAACTATTAAAAAATCTCCTAAAATGTTAAAATAAAAATTAGATACATCCATTTAGGAAGAATCTTAATATTAATAAAAATACATTTTAGATAATAAATAGATACACCAATAAAATTAGCATTTATAGATAATAGAATAATAAATAAGAAAAATACTTTATTAGGAATGATATATAAAAACCTAGGAGGCGAGAAACTAAAATTCACAAGATATCATAGGTTTGCCATTAATATTAATGATAAAAACTTAAACTAAGTATTAAGTTTAGTGGATGAATTTGAAAGAAAAGATTTACTATATAATAATAGAATATTTAATAACAAAAAGCCACAATAGGTTCAATATATAGGCAAAATAAATTTATAGAAATAGATAAAACTTTTCAAAAAGTTGAACAAATAATAAAACGAGAAATATTAACAGATGTTGAAATACAAGAGGAATGAAATTTAGATGTTAAAGAAAAATCTTTGATACTAGAAAAAAGTAATATAATAAGAAATAATAATGTATTAAGGTTTATATTTATAGATCCTGAAAGAAAAATCTCTAATAAAGAAAAGGAAGTTATAAATCTAAAATAAGAAGTAAAAATAATGAAAGTATTAGTTCATGACGTAATATTAGAACATAATGATACCATTGTTATCCCAATAATTTTCAAAAATAAACTATAGAATTAAGAAGAGGTGTTAACAACATACCAAGGGATAATGAAATCTAAGTTACATGTTTGATCCATGTGTAGGATTAAAAGAATAACCACCTGGGAGATCAGATGCATAGATACTTAGGAATGAGAAAAGAAAGAACGGAAAAAATCCAAAGATAAAGAAGAAGCTATAATCCCAATTTAATAGAATATAGAAAATAATTAGAAAAATAATTTATAAACCTTAAGAATAGAGTCATATAAAAATTAGTTAGTTTGTTAACCCTAACACATGAAGAGCTAGGAAAACATTATGATAAAAAAATTTACAAATAAGAGAAAGATGATATGACAATAATCAATAAAACTAAATCTAAAGTAAAAAGTATTATACCTAACGATCATATAAAACCAATTTCATTACCAGTTTTTTATGAAGAAAGAATATTTAACTCACATAGAGAAAAAAGAAATAGGAAAGAGTCAAAGTCTTAAAAGATACAATATATGATAGGAGGAAAGAAATTTTATATTCCTACCATATATCAACAAGAAATAAGAGTTAATTTATTAATAGGGAATAATATCCTAATCTTTTAGACAAATTAAGTTTAACAATCAGGAGATGAAACTATTTATGTATCAAAAATAAGAAAAACTTTGATTGTATTAAACCTAAATTTTTGCAACAACATAAAACAAAAAACGTGGTGAGATAGACATAAAACAGCAACAAAAACCTTATTTAGAAAATATTTCATTAGATATAGAAGAGAAATAAAAAAAAATTCTTAATGAAATTCAGAAAGACAATGCCTTAACTAGTGTCAGAAAATAACTAGAAACAATAAACTCAAAAAATCTTTTAGATTCAAAAGTAAATAAATCTAAAATAACTGCTAACATAAAACTAAGAGATCATAGCAAAGTCATTAGAGTAAAAACTATGATTTATATTCCAAAAAAACATGATTAAATTTAAAAAATAAATTCAAGAACTTTTGGAAATAAAATTGATAATACCAAGTAATTCATGTCATTCTAGTCTAGCATTCTTAGTTGAAAAAAAAAGATAAAAAAAGAGGAAAAGAGAGAATGGTAATAAAATTCAAAGCATTGAATGAAAAAATCATTGATAATGGATATTTTATTTCAATGAAATAAGAATTCTTATCATTAATAAAAGAGAATAAATATTTATCAAGCTTTGATTGCAAAAGAGGATTTCTGGATGATGAATCTAAAAAACTAAAGACATTTAATTACCATAAAGGATAATTCTAATATAATGTTGTACCAATATGATTAAAACAAGCTTTAGGTATATTTCAAAGGTATATATACATCATCTTTAAGAAATTACAAAGTATTTACTATGTTTACATAGATGATATTTTAGTTTTCAGTAATGAATTAAATAAACATTATTTGGATATTATCAATATTCTACAATAATGTAGGAAATAAGGTATCGTACTTTTTGAGAATAAAACAGTAATTTCTCAACAAAAAATTAAGTATTTAGGATTAGAAATTGAAGATAAAAAACATAATATACTAAATAACATTAAGGATTTTGTAGTAAATTAAAATAAAAAAATCAATTACAAAAATTCTTAAGATATTGAACATATGTTGAAACATACATCAAGAAACTTGCAAAAATGTAAAAACCTTTACAAACAAAATTGAAAACGATCATGTTTGAAATAAACATAACAAGATACTTTGTACATCGATAAAGTAAAAGCACAGGTAAAAAGTTTAACAACTTTATACCATTAACATCTAGATAATAAAATAATAATTAAAACAGATGCTTCACATGAATATTGAGGAGTAATTTTAAAAGTAAAAAAAGATAACAAAGATAAATATCTTTGTAGTTATATATCAGGATATTTCCATGATTTATAATTAAATTATCACAGTAATGAAAAAGAATACTTAGTCATGAAAAATATTGTTAAGAAATTTATAATACATGTAATAAGTTCCAGATTCATTATCAGAACAATTAGCACAAATTTTGGTTATTTTTAAGAACAAATATTACAAATGATTATAAATAAGCAAAATTAGTCAGATGACAACAGTGGTTTAACCACTATAATTTTGATGTCGAACATCTTTCAAGAATAGTTTAGCATATGCCCTTATAAGATAATTAATAAATTTAATTATTTTTTTATTACAGGAATTGAGTATCTTGATATAAATATAAAGATAAAGGAAAAGAAGATAAGAATCTTAAAAAAAAACTCGAGTTTTTATACTTATAGAAGTCTCTTTTGGAGACAGAATTTAAACAGAAAGAACTTAATAGTTCAAAACCAACATTAGAGTCCAAAAAAAAGAAAGACGAATCCACCTTAATAATTCATTCGAAGGAAGGTAAAACTTCTAAAGAAAGAATCCAAAATGAGAAGGAAGAACCTAACAGTTCAAAAGAGAGTAACACCTCTGAAAAGACTAAGAAAAGCTCAATTGGGTTGAAGAAGTAGAAAAAGAATACAAAAAAAAGACTTATGCGGTCTATAATAATCTAAAATCAGGAATTTACAACAACTAGCCTGAAACAAGTAAAGTTATTATTGGGTTTTGTAGAATAGCTCACAAGGCTTTTACTATTAGAATAAAAACTGAAGGGATTTATGTCAATTATAGAGTACCAAAACTAATAAATCCAGATGATATAGTTACACCAATAACTATCGCCACTAAGAAAGTTGAAGACCCTAGCAAAGATAGTAATACTACCAGTATTATTATGAGAAAACCTTTCACAGAGATAGTAAAGATAGCATGACTACCAATACTATTCAGGGAAACATCCTCAAGAATACATTGGTCATTAAAGACAAAAAAAACCAATATAAGAATTTAAGTACACCACAATGGTTGAGTCTCTATAAATTAACTAGAAAATCTAGTCATAAATATATCAAAGATATGAAATTTTATACAATAGAAAAAGAATTCCATACATACAATAAATTTAATAATCTTGAATATATTGATCCAATTTTTCTTTATAAAGTTTTCCATGAAGGTTTAATTGAGAACCTCTATTCAGGAATTAATTTAAATAAATTAAATTATTTTCTTAAAAATTTCAAAAAAGCTATCAAGAATTTCAAGAAGAAGATCAAAACAAGTGAAAAATTTATCTATCTTAGATTTTTTAGTTCACTTATGGACTAGAACGAAGAAGGTTGTGTTAGTCCTTACTATTTTATGAAATTAGGGATTTCTAATACTAATAGGAAAGTTACAAAACCAAAGGCACATCTAGAAAATGAATTCAATAAAGATAAACTCTTTATTATAAAAGGACAAATGCTAAGTCAAATTTAACATGACCTCAGAAAAATTAATAATTCTTTTAAAGTCAAAGTAAATTACTCAACTAGTAAGGTTATAATTACTTCCATAGCAATATGGTCATAACTCAAGATGATGGTGAGAAAATCAATATGTTTGAAATAAATTTTAATAGTAATATTCTTAAAAACTTTCAAGAAATAAAAAATGTGTTTTGTTTTTAGGCTAAGAAAATCACTAAGAATCACAAATGCATTTACCGCATTAGAGAGAAGATGAAGATGTGTCATTAATAACTGTATGTTACACAGTTATTTTGTCCAATTTATTAATTATAATTTCTATGTTCTTAATATTTTTAATTAATTTTAATTTCTTAAATTAATACTTTCTGTTATTTTTTCAAGGAATATATTTTTAAAGAAAATTAAAGAATTTTTAGTAAAAAAAGACTTAATTACAAATAATAAAAGCTAAAAATATAATTTGAATTAAAAGTGGGCTTAATTGCAAATATAAAAAGTTTAAATTTAATTTGAATTAAATTGGAGGGCTAAAATGCAATTAAATAACATTTGTTTTTTTGCGCAAGAAAAGGAGGACCACGCACGCCATTATCAACGCGCATCACGCACCATTAGATCATACAATCAACGGTGAGGATCAGGCAAGTGTGATACAGACGCGACATGGGTGATTAGATGCGTTTCTCGGATTGCACACTACTCGACGCACAGAGTGAGGCCCACCTGGCCGTGTAGGCCGGCGTGCAGGATGGGACCCATTTTTCTACTGCATAAAACATTTTCCAGTGCGACGTGGTCCATGTAATCTGTATGCGCCCTCCCATTCCACCGAATACGAAGCTACCACATGTCTCATTATTTCTTCTAGCAAATTAGATGCGGACATGTGGCATGAGTTTTGTTAAATGAAAACGCATAAATGGCACACACTTCCCAGCCGGTTTTGTGTCTCCCACGCGTGTTTAAATATTATTTTCGATGTAATATTCTGTCCCCTACTTTTACACGTGTGATTTTTAAAAAATATCTTTTTAATGTATTTTTTTAGAGAGCTGGAGCTATAAATAGGTGATTATTGCGATAAAATTAGGGAGGTTGGAGAGTTGGACTGTGGAACACGCAGAAGCCATTTTTGGCTTCTGTTGTGTTTCTACGTAGATGAAGCATTTTTAATTTTATTTTTTTGTTCTTCATCTAATATTCCTTAAATGTTTTGATATTTTCGTTTTGTATTTTTATTTTTTGTTATGAACTAATTTAATTGTTCTAGGGTTGCGTTGTAGCTTAATTTATGAAGCTTGAATGAATTATTTTTGAAAGATTTATGAGATTTTTAATTTGTTTATTCTATTTGTGCTTAATGCTAGCTTTTGATTATTGGAAAATTTATCAATTGATTTGTGGCACTTAAATAAACTTGGAAGAGCCATTTTTGTGTGTTGCTCGTGGATAGAATAACATGTATATATAAGGGATAGGAATATATATTTATTGTACGTGTGGCTATTTGAAAACTTTGAACGTAATGAATCTTGGTGAATTTAATTCTCATAGAAATATAGTGAATTATTTTAGCGAGATGTGTCTATATGGAGCTCGGAAGAGATATATGGATAAAATTAGGAGTTCTTGGTTGACAAATTAAATTCAAAAAAATATAAATCAAGAGAAAATAATATGATTCGAGTGGATTAATTTGGTGAAATTTCAATCCTATAATTTTCTTATTTATTGTTATAAAAAATAAATTTAGTTAATACTCCATCAACTTTCGATTGTTGGGATAAAATTAGGTTGAAACCATTTTAGTACTTAACAAATACTAGTAACAAATCTCCGTAGGAACGATATTTTACTTATCATTTTATTACTTGTGATCATGTATACTTGCACATTTTCATGTTCTCTTAAAGAGACAATAGTCATCCTTTATATCATCAAAAGGACACCAAGGAAATGGAAGACTTAAATTCTGAAGCCAAAAACAGAAAATTAGGTGAATTATCAAAGTAGGGGTAAAATAATGATTTTCTATAATTATAAATAGGGATTCCTTGTCTTGTAAAAGGAACCCTTATTTTTCATTAGTTAGACATTGCTTCAGCAATAACAACATCTTTATTCTAAAAATTATTCATCTATTAACTAAGTATCAAGAAATTATAAATAACTAAAATCTCTTCAATATTCTGAATTGACTTTTAGAATTTTAATAATTATTAATATTATGAATAAAATAGAATCAAGTCACTCTTTTTCAATTTTCTAGTAAGCTTAATTTGGACAAAAACTAAGTACGGATGTGAAGGCTTCACCATTATCAGGATGATACTAAGGTTTAAGAAAGCTAAGACATATTAGGTTTAATAGAAAAAGATAAACAACATAAGGGAAAATTGTGATGACCTCATTAAATTCAGGTATTATATATATAATTTTAAGTTAATTAAAGATTTTGAATAATTAAATATTTGTTTATGAAATTTATATAACTAATAAATAAAAAATGAATATAAAGAAACTAGTTATAAGTCTGTATGAGAATAAATATAAAGAAATTATAAAAATAAAATAATGTGTTGATAATAAACATAAATGTTTGCCTATAAATAATAATTTATAGGAAATAACGACTAGTGTTATAAAACAGCTAGTCATAATTTCGTATCAAAGTCATAGGAAAAAAAATACATCATGAGATAGAAAGTTAGTGATATTAACTATTCTAAAACGTTAGTAATATTAGCTCAAAAATCAAGGGTATTAGAGCTCATTTTATAAAAATCTAAAACATACTTAAAGATATGCTAAAATTCAAGAGAATTAATAATATTTTATCTATAATCTCCGTGTCTATTGATATATATATACTTTTTTCTTTATTTTGCTTTTTCTCAATTTTTATTTTAACATTTCTTTAAAATCTTTTGACATTTAGGTAATTTGAAAAATATTTTTATATTCTAGATATAGTGATTTATGCATCTATTAATTATTTTATAATGTACAATTATTTATGCAAAAATTATAAATTAACATCTGCAGGTTATATGTAAAGTTATACATATAATAACAACAACAATAATAAATAAATAAAATTTTGAATTTTGTAAATGTTTAAATATTAGTAGTAATTCATGATACAATATATTATAAGTTTTATTCATAATTTATTATTTTCAAAGATAAATAGATAACTAAAAAAAGGGTGCAATTGTCACCAACTCTTTATTTAACTTACATCATATCATTTTATTTTGATTGTACATTATTATAAAAAAACAATTCTTTTGATATTTACTATTTTTTTAATTTACTAATTTATATTTTTTTTACTCAAATATTTATGAAATTAAATAAAGAACATTAAGTATTAATTTGTATAGAAAAATGTGAATAAATAAAATTTAAGAATAATTAAATTAATAAATGAGTTTACAACTTTTATTTTATTTATAAATATTAGAACATTTGACATCAACAAAAAATCGTGTTCTATATTTAAATACTTGTCTCATCCTCATTAATTCTTTTAATCCTCCCTTTCTGTATTTATTTAATTTTTTCTTCATTATTTTAACTTATAAAAGTCAAGTCTATGGTGTGAGAAAGTAAAATTTTAATTTAAAGCAGCACTTGTAAAAAAAATATACACAATAATAATATTAAATTATTTATTATGATAATAATAATATTTTTATTTTTATTTTTTTATGAGACATTTTATACTTGACAATGGGTTATGAAAATATAACTTTGTGATTTTCTAAGTCATGTAAGATAAAATTATAGATAAATAATTTATTTATTTATTGATTAATTAAATAAGTTTTATTTATAGTATTTAAATAAAGTAGTACAATTGAAAAGATTAATACTTACTATTACAACAATCTTTATTGGGATTCAAATCTTGCTATTATGTATTATAAGTATGAATTTATATTAATTTATATATTTATCGTATCAATCATATCTTAATTAATGTAAAACTTTTTAATTTCTTTTTTTTAAGCCCTCGGGTGATTGAAAATTTAGTTAGAAAGAGTTACAAACAAATAAAAAATAGCATAAAAAACTCAAGTTTAATTTCACTTGGCTATAATTTTTTTTTTTTTTTATGTTTTGTGATATGTCAACTCCTATACTAACATAACCATATGCAAATAAGGTTTTTTAAAATTATTTGTTGAAAATTTTATGAATTAAAATTGTTTTAATTCAAAAATGTTTATAACATTTTGTTTATTTTATTATCCTTACGTTTTTAAATTAACGTTTTTGAAAGTTATTTACGTTTCTCTTCTTTTCTTTTTGTCTACGTTTCTCTTCTTTTCATTTACCCATTTGGGTGTTTAAAGCGTTTGCTTGTAATGTCATTGAAAGGATGTTTTAATATATATAAATGATTATTGATGGTTATATGAGAGAGTTTGAGAATAATTGTGGATAATAGAACGAATATCATCTTATTTTTTTTTCTTAACTTTACATTCTTTTTAATTGATCGAAATATTATAAAGTCATTTACATTACAAATCTAAACACATAACTATGATGTGATCCCATATCTATCCTAATTGCGTGAATATTTAGAGTGCATTACAAAGTAATAATATCTGTGTTCAACACCAAACAAATTCACTAGATCCAACAAAATTATTCCAAAACTCATTTCATGGAACCAAATCACCTTATCAGATAAATGGCTCATGTGACTTAACCAGAGTTAGAAACATAAGAACTTAAGAAACATACCTAGCTTAGGAACATAACCCAATATAAATATGGTAGTGTCAAGCTTAGCGATAGAGCTACTAGTTCTAGATATTCCTCTGCTTCATCAAAAGATATCTCAAATCTATCCTCTTTCAACCTACCACTTAAAATCAAACCTAGCCACTTTATTCTAACTTGCCTAGACCAAACCTCAAAAGAGTAGACTTTAGTACATTTGTACCTCACCTAGTCTACATTGTTGAACAAACCCAAACAAAAGGTATGTTCAACAAAACCAAAACAATATATTATTTCTTGATTGGTTTTAACTTTATTATTCTATAGAAAATTGGGAAACTCCATTCAAGAAAACCCTAAAAGAAACCAAAATTATTGAACCTATTAAAACAATTGAGATAGTCAACAAAAAAAATAAAACACCATTATGGAAAACCCAACATGGTATAATGAAGGTTGAAGCCTGTCCTCTTAAGAACCCTCAAGAAGACTAAGCCACCAACCTTAAAAATATATTTTTACAAAATAAGTTTACCAATATCAACCTAAACTCCTTTAGTAAACAACTTACCATAACATAGAAGAATCAATAGAATGATATCATCTCTACTTCCTATAAAACTATAGATATAAAAGTTTCAAAACCCTATCTTCAAACCTTTCCACATCTCTAAACCCTATCTTCACAAGGTATAAGTAGAAACAGCTAGCTCAAACTCCAAAATAGGTCCAACTGTCCCTGAATCCCCTTAAACACTTAAGACCTCACAAAACCCAACTCAGAGTATTAGCATCTTAACCAATCAAGACCTTACTACCTCTAATGAAGAAGCCTTTCAGGAACCCAAACCAACTCTTGAAATCTCAAAATTAATTTGGTAGTAACCTATACCCGTTAGGAACACACTGTTGCATGTGAGTACCCATCCAAACCAGGTTATTTAGCCAAAATATAATGCCTCATCTGTCTATGAATGGAATATATATGGAATGAAAAAATATCAAATATTAAATACATTATAGAAAATGACAATGGTGCCAAATGCTTACATAACCCATTCTAGTACATCAAACAAAATTGTCACTGAACTTTTAATAACTGGCTTCTCAGGCCATCGAAAAGGATGGTGAGTTCACCACCTAACAAAACAACAACAATCAGACATCTTCAATGTCATTATGACTAGAGAGTATGGAGAACACATACTCGATCATCATGGAGAACCAATCCAAGATGCAATCTCCACATTACTCTTTACTATAACACATCACTTTATTGGAGATTCACCCCATTTAAAAGATAAAACGTGAATATTCACTCCAATCTACAATGTGAGAAGATGAGGGATTTTCAAAATTATAAAGCCATTTTTCTTAGCAGAGTTATGCTTAGAGAAGATTCAAATCAACCCTTCTAGAAGGAAAAGTTCTTAGCAAGAATTCCTCTACTTCTAGGATACAAGGTTAGAAACAAAATTCATGGAACTTTGGGAACCACATCATCCCTTATAATCAATTAACCTATGGTGAGTTGATAAATTTTGCACAAAATAAGGACTTCAGGTCTGCCAAGATTTGAAGCTCCAAAAATAGATGAAACAGGAACTCAAAATCTCCAAGAGGAAAATTGGATCATTCTACAAACAGTTTGATAACTCTCTCCTAAAACTCAAATATGCTTAACAAAGAAAAATAAAAAACATTACCCAAAATCTTTGCCTTAATGGTAGATTCATTTTCATCATATGAGTATGAACCTTAGACTAAGGACTTTGATTATAATAATATACAAGTTGATGAGTTAGCCTTCACTTACTCTCAAACCTGTTATAGCAAAAAATCAACATGATTAACAAAGACCACAATTAATTCCTTGACATAATCCTTAAGTTAAATAATCCTGGTCTTACAAAACTATACATGGAATATATGGGATAATACTATGGCCAATGAATGTCCACAACCAAAACATTATGAACTTTCTTCAACTAGCCCAAGTCAATACGATCTCATAGCTATCCTTGATAGGAAGAAACAAAAACAAGATAAAAAGAAACAAATTCATAACCAAGACTTGTAGGCTTAAATAAAAATCATTAAGCTCAAATTCCAATAACTTAAAACAAAACAGAGAGAAGATTCCCAAAAAAATTCAACTTTTACTTGATAACCAAAAAATTAGAAAACAAGTAGATGACAATATGATTAAGTCAGATGAAGAACTTGACCAAGAATTCAACAAACATGATCTCCAAAACCATGAAAATATCCTGCATAATATCTACAAATTCTATGAGAAATCACCCATAAGAAATATAGGATCATTGTCACCTTAACATTATTAGATAAATCAACACATGAGATAGTAGTACTCTTTGATACTGGTGCTGATCTCAACTGCATAAAACTAGGACTTGTACTAATACAATTCCATCAACACACTAACAATAAACTCAATTAAACCAATACTTCAAATAACGAAGAAGAAGGATCCTTCTTGAAGAAGAAGGATCCAATGAATTAGCCTAGGCTTAGCATCCTTCTTGCCAAACAAATAATGAAGTACTGCATGATCAGTGAACATTATCACCTTTGTACCAATGAGGTAAGACCAAAATTTGTCACAAGCACACACCACAACAAGCATCTTCTTCACAATTATTGTATAATTCAATTGGGCTTTATTCAATGTCCAATTTTCATAGTATATAGCTCTAAATAGTTTGTCTCACTTTTTCCTAACACTACTCTAATTGCAAAGTCACTTGCATCACACATGACTTCAAAAGGTTGACTCCAATCAGGTACAGTCATTACTGGTGCTGAAATCAATTTCTCCTTGATTACATTAAAGACCTACAAATAAACATCATCAAAGTTAAATGCAAATTTTTTTTTCAAGAAGATTACATAAACATTTAGAGAGTTTTGAAAAATCCTTCATAAATATTCTATAAAATCCCACATGTCCCAAAAATCTTCTAATTCTCTTTACATTCTTTGGAGGTGGTAGTTTTTTTATGGTTGCAATTTTAGCTTGATCAACCTCAATTCCTTTAGATGACATTCTATGGCCAAGTACGAGCCTTCTTGAGCCATGAAATTACACTTTTCTCAGTTTAGGACAAGATTTTATCTTCACATCTCTGTAAAATAAGAACTAGATTATGCAAACAATGATCAAAAGATGTACCAAAAACCAAAAAGTCATCCATGAAAATTTCCATTATATCTTCTACCATATTAGAAAAGATAACCATCATGCAACATTGAAATGTTGTTGGGGCATTGTACAATCCAAAGAGCATCCTTCTAAAAGCAAATGTTCCATAGGGACATATGAATGTAGTTTTCTTCTGATCTTCGAGGGCTATGGAAATTGGGTAATACCTCAAATAACCATCTAAGAAAATAATCCTTCCTTGTTGCTTTGTTCAACTTGCAATAATCCATACATACACGCCAACTAATGATTGTTCTGGTAGGAATAAACTCATTATTTTCATTTTTCACCACCATTATTCCACCCTTTTTTGGTACAACCTATATTGGAATTACCCATGAATTGTCTGAAATAGCATAAATAAAACCAGCATTGAAGAGCTTTAAAATTTTAGCTCTCGTAACTTCCTTCATTTTGGATTTAATCTTCTTTGGGGCTCAATTGATGATTTAAAAAGTTTCTCCATTAGAATCTTGTGCATTGATGAACAAAACCGGCATTGCCGATCCTACCAATACTTTGGTTTTATATTTATAAAATTCTCGCAAGTGCAAAAATCATTTCGTAGAAAATGATAAGTATACTCCCAAGGTCGATCTAAGGAAGGAATATATGTGGTTTTTAATTTATTATTCAAACTTTTAAAAATGAAATTAAATCCTAAACATCGTGTCACAATATTTTGGGATTTTGTGTTTTTAATCTAATAACATAAAAATAAACATAGATACAGATTCAATAAACATTTATGCAAATTTTATCATTTATAATAGTGGAGTATTTATGGATATAATAACTAAGTTTGCTCATATTATTTAGGTTATTAAAGATATAAATTGATTTTTATTGATTTTTTCTTTTTTATATGAATACCACCTTTGGTTGGTTAGATATTTTTTGTTAATTAAACAAATCAATTAACACCTATGGGTGGGGTCAATAACCAGTTAGATAGTTTGACCTTTATTCAAGGTGTCCAAATTAAACCTAAGAATTTAATTATTCGAGTACTAACTTTCAAGTTTTAAAACTACTACTGAAAACATGTTGTTAATACATTTTAAGATAATAATTCTTATAAAAAAAATTTGAAATTGAGCTTCACTCTAACTACTGGGCGATTGTACCAACAAATAAAATAGCACTACTCTAAATCAGACTGGATAACTAAACCTTAAAATCTAATTTTCATATTTAAGTTTGTAATGAAAAATAATATATTTCTCTCTAACATTTTTAATATAAAATCTTGAATAAAAACAAAATCAATTCATTTTAGAGATTTTTACCTATTTAATATTTCGCAAGAATAACAACGTTATTATTATATCATGTTTACAAACAACTAGCAAAATTAAATTTAATCACAAACAAATTAAATATAAAATATAAGAATAAAACATAAAAAATAACTGTAATGAAAATAAAATCCTTACAGTACTTTGATATTATTCCTATTGCTAGAAAACCTCCAAACGGAATTTGAATTTCCATTTATTGAATCAAAAAACAAATAAATTACAAAAACATAATTAGTTCTTCTCAAAAAGAGAAGAACTTTAAAACTAAGAAAAACTAAAAACTAAGAAATGGAGAGAAAGGAAGAGAGAAGATGATGTTTTGAGGTGTTTAGAATGAGAGTATTTATAGGTGAGGAGAGGAAGAAAAAATGGGTGGAAAATGATTAAAAAATGGAGGAAACGTGTAGTAGGTGATGATGACATCAACTGGTAGGTAGGGCACTGTTGTCTCTTTTAGAGTACATAAAACGTGCAAGCATACACGGATACAAGTAATAAAATTTGATAAGTAAGTTATCGTTCCCACGGAGATTTGTTACTACAGTTTGTTGAGTACTAAAATTATCTCTCTTTGATTTTATCCAAAACGATCGTTAATTAGAAGGTGTTAACTAAAAAGTTGTATAACAAAATAAAAGAAATCTAGGATTGTAGTTTTTCATCAAATTAATCCACTCGAATCATGTTATTTTCTTTTGATTTATATTTTTTTAGTACATTTAATTTTTCAACTGAAACTTCTAATTTTATTCATACATCTCTTCCGAGCTCCGTATAAACACACCTCGTTAAATTAATTCACTATATTCCTATGAGAATTAAATTCACCAAGATTCATTACGTTCTAAGTTCTCAAATGGTCACACATACAATTAGGGTATATTCCTATCCTTCATCATACATGTCATTCTATCTATGAGCAATATACACAAAAATGCCTCTTCCAAGTTTATTTAAGTGTCACAGATCATTTGATAAAATTCGTAAATAATCAAAAGCATTAAGCACAAAATAGAATAAACAAATCAAATGTCTTATAAATCTTTCAAAAATAATTAAAATCAAATCCTCATAAATTTAGATAAAATGCAACCCTAGAAAAATTAAATTACTTCATAAATTAAAAATTAAAATTACAACAGTTAAGGAAAATGAGATGAAGAACAAAGAAAAATTAAATAATTTCGGATCGTAAATATTTGGCACATGCAGAACACAACAGAAGCCAAAAATGGCTTCTGTGTGGTCCACAGTCCACCCCCGAATACTACTAAAAATCTCAACCTCTAAACTCCCAAAAAAAAAATTTACTCTATCATACTATCCCCTATTTATAACATCAAATTTCTAAAAAAAATACATTTAAAATATAATTTTTAATACACGCGGGGACAGATAGATATGGCAAAAATAATTAAATATTACCCCTGGGGGACAAAACTCGTATCGATAACGCGTTAAAACTGAGTGGGAGAGCCGTCCGTTTCTGTTTTGCTTTTCAATAAACTCTACCACGTGTAGCGATCTGATTCGCTAAAATAAATAGTGGGACACGTGGAAGCACCTCATTGGTTACAGGGAACAGGCGCATGTGAATCGACCACACGGGAAAAGAGGTGCGAGAACGTGGGGGGAAAGCGGCTTGAAACGTGCGCCGATTCTGTGCTTTTGGTTTACCCAACACATGCCACGTGTATGCTTCTCATTCGATGCAGAAATATTGGAGACACGTGGCATTTCATCATTGCTTGGATGGATAGGCGCACGAAGATTATGTAGACCGAGTCGCATGGGAGCACAACTTTTGGTAGCCACATAACAGACATGTGAGACCCACCCTACACGCCGGCCTGCACGACAGGTGGGCCCCACTCGGTGTACCGAGCGGCGTGAATAAGAAACCTACACCCATTCGCTTTGGTCGGGTTTGAAGGACACGCGCACATCCTATCCGGTTCTTCTCTAATCTGAAGGTCCACATTTCGCGCGTGGTGGATGACGCGTGGACTTCTTCTCTCCTGCACGAAAATACAATTTAAATTAATTGCATTTTGACCCATAAATTTATTTCAAATTACATTTTAAACTTTCTTTAATTACAATTAAGCCCTTTTCTAATTTAAATTAAACTTTTAATAATTAAAATTAAGCCTCGACTTTTATAAATTGCAATTAAGCACTCTTTTATTTGAAATTATATTTTTGAACATAAATTTGCAATTTAATATGTTTTCAAATCAAATTATTTAATTTTCTTAAAATACATTTCTTAACAAATAAATAGTAAATACTAATTTATTAAACTAAAATTAACTAAAAATGTGAAAAACATAGCAATTATAATTAATAAAATAGATGAAAATAACTATATAAAATACAGTTATCAGGCATGGCAGCGCATGCGGAATGGAGCAGAGGCCTGCGCGGACTGGGCGTAGATGTTCGCGGTGAGCGTAGATACGTGCAGATTGGCGCACGGCTTCAGCGTTGTGGTGCGTGCTACGCGCGTTGGCTAGCGCTGCTGGGTGTGTTGGCCAGCACTAATGGGAAACTATGTGCACGATTTCCTCATTTTTGACATTTTTTATCCTTTTGACCCTTGTCCAATTTTTCCATCTATTTTTTTTTACATTTCCTCATTTAATTTATGAATATATTTGTGATGTATTGTCTCTAGTATTTTTGTTTGAGTCTTTAAGTTGCTTTTTTAAGCGAAAATACCTGAAAAAAATAAAATACCCGTGATTCCGGAAAAGACATATTTATATAAATATATGATAAAATCATATAAATATATATATATTTAATCAATTAACGTGTCCAAATTAAACCTAAGAATTTAATTACTCAAACTAACTACCGGGTGATTGTACCAACAAATAAAAGAGCACTACTCTAAATCAGACCGGATAACTAAACCTTAAAATCTAATTTTCATATTTAAGTTTGTAATGAAAAATAATATATTTCTCTCTAACATTTTTAATATAAAATCTTGAATAAAAACAAAATCAATTCATTTTAGAGATTTTTACCTATTTAATATTTCGCAAGCATAACAACGTTATTATTATATCATGTTTACAAACAACTAGCAAAATTAAATTTAATCACAAACAAATTAAATATAAAATATAAGAATAAAACATAAAAAATAACTGTAATGAAAATAAAATCCTTACAGTACTTTGATATTATTCCTATTGCTAGAAAACCTCCAAACGGAATTTGAATTTCCATTTATTGAATCAAAAAACAAATAAATTACAAAAACATAATTAGTTTTTCTCAAAAAGAGAACTCTAAAACTAAGAAAAACTAAAAACTAAGAAATGGAGAGAAAGGAAGAGAGAAGAAGATGTTTTTGAGGTGTTTAAAATGAGGGTATTTATAGGTGAGGAGAGGAATAAAAAATGGGTGGAAAATTATTAAAAATGGAGGAAACGTGTAGTAGGTGACGATGACATCAACTGGTAGGTGGGGGGCGGTGGCGCACGTGGAATGGAGTAGAGGCGCGTGTGGACTATGCGCAGATGTTCACGGTGAGTGCAGAATGGGGCAGATGCGTGCAGATTGGCACGCGGCTTCGGCATTTCGGTGCATGCTATGCACGTTGGCCGGCGTTGTTGGGTGTGCTTTGTGTGTTGGCCAGCACTACTGGGCAGTTGCGTGTACGATTTCCTCCTTTTTGACATTTTTGATCCTTTTGACCCATTTTGTCCAATTTTTCCATCTGTTTTTTTACTTTTCCTCATTTAATTTATGAATATATTTGTGATGTATTGTCTCTAGTATTTTTCTTTGAGGCTTTAAGTTGCTTTTTTAAGCGAAAATACCTGAAAAAGAATAAAAATACTCATGATTCCGAAAAGACATATTTATATAAATATATGATAAAATCATATAAATATATATATATATATATATATTTAATCAAATAACGTGCATAAAATAATGGTGATTTTAGTGCTTTTTGAGCACTCATCATGCATGCAAATGGAAGGACTAATACCTTTTATGTTAGAGATAGTCCATCCCTAGGCTATTTTATTCTCCCTTAACACATGCAACAACTTTTCCTCTTCTTTGGGTGTAAATGATGCCGCAACAATCACTAGAAGGGTGTAACTATCACCCAAGAACGCATAGCGAAGATGCTCAGGAAATTGCTTTAACTCTGGAGTTGTAGTTTGGTGCACTTTTTCTATAGAGATTACATAATCCATCTTTGCTACCATCGACTCTAGCTTCTCTACTACTTTGCTAAATGATGTAACCTATTACAATGCTTCCAAGGAAAATACATAATGGAGAAATTCTTCACTAACCAAAGGTAAATAAGATTCACAAACATTAGAGTTATTAAAATCATAAGCATCAGATGAAGTGGTGATACATCGTTCTAGGTGTATGACCAGTGTATCCTCTTGAAAGGCTTCTACTGTACATTTCTCAATGACATTTACCCGAAAGTAAGTGCTTGGATCTTCTAGAAATCTCATGGCTTTGTAGATGTTGAATGTAACCTCTTCCTTGTTCACTCTCAATGTTAACCCATCCTTTTGAACATCCATTAAAGCATTTCCCGTAGCATAGAATGATCAGCCCAAAATTAGTGGGATATCTTGGTATTCATCCATATTTAACACCACAAAATCAACAGGAAAAATAAATTTATCCACCTTTACCAATACATATTCTATGATTCCACGTGGATACTTGATAGATGAGTCTGCTAGTTGCAAAGAAATGGTTGTTTGTTTAATCTTTTGAAGTCCTAATTTCCTATAAACATAGAGTGGCATAATATTAATGCTAGCACCAATATCAAATAAAACTTTATCAAAAATGAATTTCCAATAGTCCAAGGCAAAGTGAAACTCCCCGAATCTTTTAATTTTTAAGGCAATTTCTTTTGAAGAATGACACTACATTCTTCAGAAAGCTTCACTATTTCAAACTTATTCAACCTTCTCTTTTTTGAAATGATGTCATTTAGGAATATGGAAAAGGAATATTTATGTGGATTTTCTAAAAAATATCCAAAAACTTAGAAAATTACTTATCTGATTTTTGTTTTCGAAAGCGTTAAGGACAAGGAAGTGGAGTAGAAAGAATAGGAGGATTGTCAGGAAATAAAATTGATGGAGGCATGTGAGTCTCTCTTAGTGTATTATCAATAATCACCTATTCTTCTACTTTATTATTTCTTTGGCTATTGTTTGAAGTTGAAAGGGGTGGACTCGATTTCCTTTGATAATGACCTCTTAATTTCTCTTTCATTCCTAAGTGTAATGGCCTTGTATTATTCCTTTGGATTCACTTCTGTATTGTTAGGAAAAAATGCTCTTTGTTAGGTATTGATGGTCGTGGCTAGTTGCCCAACAACTTTCTTAGCCATAGATCTTTCAGTTGGCCATTGATAGTTGTTTGAGGCCATTTCTTCCAAAAGGGAAGTAACACCCTCAGTTGTCTTTGACATTAAATTTCCACCAGAAGTAGCATCAACTATGGTTCTAGTTTTCCCATTTAACCCATTATAGAACATCTAAACTTGCAACTAATGCTGAGGGTAATGTCGAATCAAATCTCTATATCTTTCCCATGCTTCATAAAGTGTCTCAAAATCATTTTGCCTAAATTAACCAATCTTACTCTTGAGTTGGGCTGTTTTTGCAGGTGAAAAGAATTTAGCGAAAAATGTTTCTACCATGTCTTGCTAACTAGTGATTCTTCCCAGTTGTAGAGATTGTAGCCAACCTCTAGCCTTGTCCCTTAATGAAAAAGGAAAAAATCCCAGTCTAACGGTGTCTTTAGGAACACTATTCATCTTTACAATGTCACAAATCTCCAAAAACATCACTCATAACTGTATTTTATATAGTTATTTTCACCTATTTTATTAATTATAATTGCTATGTTTTCAATGTTTTTAGTTAATTTTAGTTTAATAAATTAGTATTTACTGTTTTTTATATATTTTAATAAAATTAAATAATTTGTATCGAAAAACTTAATTAATTGCAAATTTGAGTTCAAAAATATAATTTCAAATAAAATAGTATTTAATTTAAATTTATAAAAGTCAAAAATAAAATTTAAATTAAATTCGGGCTTAATTTTAATTATTAAAATTTTAAAAATTTAATTTAAATTAGAAAAGGGCTAAACTGTAATTAAAGAAAGTTGAAAATGTAATTTGAAATAGATTTGTGGGCCAAAATCCAATTAATTAAAGTTTAAATTTCTGCGCAGGTGAGAGGACCACACGCCAACATGCACGCGCGAAACGTGGACCGTCCGATCAAAGAAGAAACGGCTGAGATCCGCGCGTGCCATTCACGCTCGACCAGATCGCGTGGGTGCAGAATTGTTTACGCAGCTCGGCGCCCGAGTAGGGCCCACCTACCGCGCAGGCCGGCATGCAGGTGGGACCCACTTCTCTGACGCGTCAGCCGCTGTCCCCCACGTACGCACGCGTCTGATCCTGTGCGCTGATCTCAGAGTGCACCCGGATTTCCCTCCAATCTGAATCTGCCAAGTGTTCCTTTTGAATCCCTTCGTCAAATCAGCAACTGCCACGTGTCCAACTCTATTTTTCAGCCAATCATGTAACGACACGTGGCATGTTACGATGAGCGCGAAAGCGCAGGATCGTGCCCGTTTGTGGCCGTTTTCTCCGTTCCTTTTTGTCGCTGGCGCCGTTTCCAACGCCCAATGAGAAGCTGCCACGTGTCCGCGTTAATTCCTTCCAGCGAATTAGACGCTGACACGTGGCACGCATAAAGAAATTAAAAAAGGCTGAATCGGCGCCCCTGTCTCACGCGTGAATTTTCGATCCGATTTTCGATACGCGTTATTTAATTTTTCGATAAAAAATTATTACGCGTTTTATTAAAAAAATAAAATAAAAAATGTAATATTTTAGATGTATTATTTTTGGGTATAAATAGGAGATAAGATAATAGTTTTGAGAAGTTTTTTTGAGTTGGTAATTTTTGGGGTGTTTTGTGTGTTGGCTGTGGAACACGCAGAAGCCATTTTTTGCTTTTGTTGTGTTCTGCGTGTGCCAAATATTTCTTCTAAGTGTTGTTTTAATTTTCCTTCTTCTTTATCTTAATTTTCTGTATGTGTTGTAATTTTTATTTTAATTTTATGAAGTAATTTAATTTTTCTAGGGTTGCATTTGATCTAAATTTATGATGCTTTTATTTTAATTATTTTTCATAGATTTATAAGACGTTCGATTTGTTCGTTCTATTTTGTGTTTAATGCTTTTTGATTATTTACGAATCTTATCGAAACGATCTGTGGCACATGAATAAACTTGGAAGAGGCATTCCTGTGTATATTGCTCGTAAATAGAATGACATGTATGATGAAGGATAGGAATATACCCTAATTGTATGTGTGGCCATTTGAAAACTTAAAACATAATGAATTTCGGTGAATTTAATTCTCATAGAGATATAGTGAATTAATTTAACGAGTTGTGTTTGTACGAAGCTCGGAAGAGATGTATGAATAAAAATAGAAGTTTTCGGTTGACAAATTAAATGTACTAAAAAAAATATAAATCAAAAGAAAATAAAATGATTTGAGTTGATGAATTTGGTGAAAAATTGCAATCCTAGATTTCTTTTATTTTGTTTTTAAATTCTTTTCTTACATTTTTGACAATCAACGTACGTTTTGAATAAAATCAGATTGAGACAATTTTAGTAATCAACAAACTATAGTTACAAATCTCCGTGGGAACGATACTTTACTTACAAATTTTATTACTTGTGACCGTGTATACTTGCACGTTTTTGTGTGTTGAAAAAAACCCAACAATCACCAAATGAATATTGGGATCATCAAGTTGCAATCAGCTAAATTGAGCTTGTTGCACCATGCTGATCAACGCCGGTTTAAGCTCAAAATTATTGGCACTAATGGTCTGACATCTTACACCCGAGTAATTGTCATTCAAAATTGGATTTACATAATCCTTTAAGGTGTGTAGCTGTACATTCTATTCTCCTTCAACCATGGCTAGTACTTTCTTGTTTCTTCATAATCTAAAGGTTCTTTCAATCTATGGATCAAAAGGAATAATGTTTCGAGCATGACACATCCAACGTCAAAAAACCACCTAGAGAAAAATATAAATAAATAAAATATAATTCTAAATTAAAATCAAGATTACTTTATATCAATATTGGAAAAATAAGAAGAAATCAATCCTCGGTAATAATGACAAAAACTTATCAGTGCAAAACTACAAGTGTATAGTATTGTAGTTTTATAGTAAAGTGATGAGAAGAGTATCATTCTCAAAGATTGGTAATTAATTTTGACAAATACCAAAATTATGCTAATCTCAATTTTATTAAGAGAAGTCATTAAATTTTTTGTAATTGGAATTTGAAATAAAATCTATTTAAAGAAAATGTGCAAAAGGAAAGAAAGATGTTTTAAAATCAAATCAATGAGAAGAAAACTACTAGGAAATCGATTTCACCTAATCACTGAGTATGATTTACATCTCTAGCTAATTGAATTTAATTAACTCTGTTTGTTAGCAATCTCTAAAAAACATCCAAAAGCCTGTTTCAACATTCAATTGGAAACATTATTGGTCATCAATTTACACAAGAGTATATAATTTAACAAAGCATGAAAGCATTAAGAACAATAATTTTATTACTACACAAGTTAATACAAGTCTTTCAATCTCTATATTTACCTACGCTGAAATATTCTAGATCTATCCTATAATTTCCTCTTTCGATAGTAAATCACGAGATTAAAGTCATCTAATTAATAGTCGGTTAATTAGAAGCAATAAACTCAAAATAAATCAGACAAACATGAGTAGATATAAATAAAAATTAGTTCATACTAAAAATTAAATTCAATATAAATGAATTCACTATAATTTTTCTAAGAAGAATTGAAAAACATAAACACCAAAAAATATGCTCCAACATTAATCTATTTTCAGTTTTTCCTTATGTATTTCCTCGTTCGTTTCTTTTTTCTATGTTTTTCCCTATTCTGCTTCAACATCACTTTTCACTTTTGTTTCTGTTATGTTCCCCATTCTCTGTTTCTTCTTCTTTTTTCCTTTTTTTCCTTCTACACAACTGCTCATCATATATATATTTATATATATATATAACCACGTGCCTCTTTACTACTTTCATTTTTTAACTTTCCTTTTAGATTTATTTAAATTTGATTTAGATAAATCTTCATCTAAATTTGAGAGTCCTTATACCATATGCTTCTAAAATTTTAGATCTTCATTTTTTTCAAATCTCTAATAAAATTTAAATAATAATAATAATGAAATCTAAAATCAATAAAAGTAAATAAAATTAGACTAAAGTTTAAAGTTAAGAAGTGATAAATTATTCCAAATTTTGCAAGTTATCATAGAACGAACTCTTCAATTTACTACCAATTTCCCTGCTAATATCACAAATAAAATCTAGCTACAAAGATTCCTTGGCAACTTGAATTATGTTCTCATTTTTTTTCCAAATATAAACAGACTTGCAAAACCACTCCATAAAAGGCTTAAGAAAACTCCTGAGCCATGGACAGAAGAGCACACATAAATTATGCAGCATATCAAAACCCAAATTCAAAACACTCCTTGTTTACATCTTACATATCCTAATCTTCCCAAGATCGTAGAAAGAGATGCTAGTGAAATTGGATATGGAGGAATTTTGAAACAAGTCTAGGATAATAAAGAACCAATCGTTCAATTTTTCTCTAGCCATTGGAATTATTTTTAGAAAAATTATTCAATCTAATTTATTAAATCAAAAATATTTATTAAGAATTGATTGTAAATCTATGAAAGAAATTTTGCAAAATATGTTCAACACATAGCTTTAAATATTTTTTTCCAAATGGAAAGCTTTATTAAGTATTGAATTTATTAGTGGAGAAACGAATTCATTACCAGATTTCCTAACAAGGGAATTTCTTCAAAACAGGTAACCAATGGCCAAAAATAAGAAAGCCAAAGAGGTAGAAGGGCCTCATCCAACTCCTTCTCCAAAACTACTTTCCTCATCAAAACTTATTATTACATGGTTCCAAATGGTCCAAACAAAACCCTCAAAAGACTCACCATCTATTGAGAAATAGAAAGAGATCAAAGAATGGGTCTCTAATCTTAGTAAAACCCCAAAGTTCTTCCAGACTCTGAAAAATACTATCCACTACCTTAGAGAACAACCATCAATAGATTTAGAGACCACAGTCTCATAGGTAAGATAAAAAAGGACTAACCATCTTCCAAAACTCTTATTTCAAAACTTGGAGTAGGAAAACCTTCCTCTTCAAAGATAAGGGAAAGTTCATCTACTAAAATAATCCCTACACCAGGGAAAAAGGATATTGTTTTCCAAAAACAAGTTATTTCAAAACCCTCATCTGAGTACTTTTTAAAACCAGAAATTTAGATGGTTACAATAATTGAACAGGGATTCCATGACAAGAATCCTTATTTAACATTTCAAAAATATTTTGGCAAAAATAGGTTCTTCAAACCTTAGGATATCATCAAAACTCCATAATATTATCACAGTATTTTAGAAGTCATAGGTAGTTTGAAATTCAAAAAATTTCTCTACCAAAACCAAACCTATCCCCAATATTCTATAGCCAAATTCTTCAAAATATTGTCTCCATTTGAATGGGGAAATGAACTATCCAAAATTCTGACATTCCCTGTTAATCTTAAAACCACCCAACCACATTGTAAAGTTGACAATTATTAGGAATACCAACAAGCTTGGTACAATACATTTCTTATCAAAAATAAGAATCAACATTCATGGTTATTACATTCATGGTTATTTTTCTTCTACCAAACAAAATTTCCTTCCTAGTTTAACCACTAATGGAAAGTTTTTGGTTCCATTCCAAAAATCGTCACTCCACTAATACGAGAAAGCTATCAACACTTCATAATTCATTACAAAGCCATAGAGGCTGAGAAGCATTTCCAATCTTTGTGTATTTTTTCCACAAAATTCTACCTTCCCTATGTATATCAATGGGTCTTAAAACCTGTTGCTTCTAAGGTAGTCAACATAAAATTATTGTTTTAGGTAAAATGGTGGTTTTCTTTTAACGTCCCCAAAACAGTTTTAAAACCATCCATAGAACAATGGTTGATCAAAATCAATCACAGATTAGTCAAACTTAACGACATTCAAGACCAATAGTTGTTCATAACCCAAAGGTCCCAAACCAACGCATTGATTGCCGGCGCAAAAACTTGAGAAGAAATCTTGGCAATCATCCAACAATTATCACTGTAGCATCAGTAAAAGAAGACAAATAGTAAAACGGTGGCAGATAGAACACTATTCATCAACAGTAAAAGGTGCCAACAAAGCACTATTCACAATAGTGTTGGTGTCTTCCACAATATAAAGAATCATGAAAAGTCCTATTCATTAAACAGTATAAGCATCTATGCATAGTATAACCTTGGTTATAAAAAGGAAGCTCATTTCATTTAAGAGGCATTGCTTCCATTACCTACAATTACTCTCAAACTCTCTCATACTCAAGCATCCTTTCTAATCCTTTTCCTTTTGTAATCCACGCATAACCTTTAATAATCATTTATATTTAAGTAATTTTGTATTTTCCTTTATTTTCTGTATTTAAGTTTTTAATTTTATATATTTATATTTTGTTTGTAATACTTATGGTGGTTACACTACCTAACTTATCAGTATAATATACTTATTCATTAGTCTTGTGCTCTTATTCTTTAATATTGTCTCTTTGATTAACTCCCTATATCTTTGGTGCACTATTTGGTATGTATATATATATATATATATATACTGTTATAGAGATAGAAAAAGGAAGAAAAAAAATAGAGTAAGGACAAGAAGAAATTAGAGAAATAAAGTACGAAAAACAGAAATTTTTTTATTTTAAATTTAAAGTTATATTCTTCCAATATAGTTTAGACACTTGAAATTTCATAAAATAATAAAATGTGGCGTAATTTTATTATTATTTGATGGTTATATCTTGAGAGATAAATTTTCGTAATTCTCTAACACTCACGGTGAGCGAAAAAATTATCTTAAAAGCACTATGTGATATACAAACCTCGATTCTTTATTCTATTTAAATTTTATGTTATTTAAATTTTGTATTTATAATTTATATATATATATATTTAATATTAATAATATAATTTTATTCTAAACTTGTATGTACATCTATTAATTCCTACTATCTTAAAAATAATTCTTCTTCGTGGAATGAACAAATTGTTTTTCCTTATATTCTTAACAAACTGAGTTCTATTTTTTTACCTCTGCAATTTTATTTTACAGTATTATTATAGGTTCTTTAATTTACATGCTTAATTAGTATTGATTAATTTTCTTTTATTAGTTTCAGTATTTTTTTTCCTTTTAAGTACATCGAATTTTAGTGTCTTTTGATTATTATTGTTTATTAGAATATTTGCTTTTCGTTTAAAGTTTGTTTTGGTTAATTTGCTTTATTTCTTATTTGCTTGTTTATTTGTCTAATTATTTATATAGTAGTTTTTGTTTTTGACAGGAACTCTATCTTTAAAACTAGTGGATTTTTGTTTAGTTTATATATATAGTTAGTACGTTTTATGATATACTTTCGTATCTCCTTTATGTTTTAAGTAATTTAGTGATGGTTTGCTGGTATTAAGTTTAAAGATAATTTTTTTGGTATTTTATCTATTTAACTTTAGAATTGCAGTTTACATCTTTTAGTGGTTGATTTGTTGTTTATTTAAATTTTTTGTTTCCATTCTTCCTTTTTTTTCTAAACTTGGTTCTTAGTTATCATTGTCATTTAATAAAAAAAATTCTTCTATTTTTGACTATTTTTTACTTTATACTTTATTACTTGTTTTCTTTTGTATTTGTATTAGTTTTGATAAATTGCTCATTTATAAATTATAGTTTTATTTGGAAGATTTTGAGACTAATTAGTTCTTAATTGTGTATTTTTCAAAATAGAAAAAACAAAATGACATCTGAAATAACCACCCCTTTGTCACAAACTGAGAACCTAGTTTTGGATATTGTTAACCTTACTCTGGGTGGTTCTAATGTGAACCAAATAATGAGATCTTCTATGACTCATAAATTACCTCAATGTTACCGGTTTCTGTTTCTATGAACCATGTTGTGGTAGAGAAATCAGAGAAGTTTAATGGCTTGAACTTTAAGAGATAGAGGAGTAAGATGATGTTCTATCTCACCACCTTAAATTTGGAAAAATTCTTGACTAAAGAAGCTTCCAATCAACCTGAGGGTGAACAAGATTTTCAGTGCATGAGTGCTATTGAAGTATGGAAGCATTCTGATTATCTATGTGAGAACTATGTTCTGAATAGTCTAACTGATTCCTTGTATAATGAGTACAATAAGGAGAAGATGACTAAAGACTTGTGGGAGTCATTGAACTGAAAGCATGAAACTAAAAATTCCAATGCCCATAAAGTTTTGGTTGGTCACTTTCTTGACATAAGATGGTGGACTCTAAACTTGTATGTAGTCAAGTACGTGAAATCCAATATATCTTAACAAAGATGTATGATGAAGGATGGTACTTAGTGAAACCTTCCAAGTTGCATCTATTATTAAAAAGATTCCCTTTCATGGATAAGGTTCAAGGCCTACCTTAAGCACAAGTGAAGAGAAGTATCTTTTAAAGACTTACCGATAAGATTCAAAGTGGAAAAAGACAACAAGACTTCTTCTTAAAGAAGGTATATTTCATCAACACCTAAGGCTAATATGATGGAGCATGGTCAAAGTTCCAAGCACAATAAGAATAAGGGCAAGGGAAGCTAGGCCTAGAGAAGCAACTTTTAAAAAGTCAAGCTTTAGAGGAATTTGCTTTAACGGTCAAAAAATAGGACATAAAGCCCCAAACTGCAAATTTCCAAAAAGAAATATGAATCATGAGGCAAATATAGTTGATGAAATCACTCATAATATCTTTGATATTGATTTATGTGTAGTTGTTTCTAAGGTGAACTTGGTGGGATCAAACCTAAAGAAGTGGTGGATTGATACTAGTGCAACAAGGCACGTATACTCAAATAAGAAGATATTCATTACTTTTGAACCAGTGAAAGATGGAGAAAAGCTCTTATGGGAAATTCTTCTACATCAACCATTTAAGGGAAAGGCCAAGTTAAACTGAAGATGACCTATGGGAAAGAGCTTACATTAAAAAATGTACTCTATGTGCCAGGCATCTATAAGAATCTTGTTTTTGGCTCATTGCTATGGCTTTTGGATAGTGTTTGAATCTGATAAGGTTGTTTTGACCAAAAATGGGATGTTTATTGTAAAAGGGTATGTATTTAATGGGCTATTAATTAAGCTCAATGTAATGACTATAAAAGCTAAGAATATTAATAAGATTAATTCTTTTACTTATTTGCTTGAGTCTTCCAACTCGTGGCATGGTAGACTAGGTCATGTTAATTATGATATATTGCATAGACTAATTAACATGGAACACATACTCACATTCCAAATAGATTCAAAGCATAAGTGTGAGACTTGTGTTGAGGAAAAAA
The DNA here is from genome assembly GCA_037013495.1 of Hippophae tibetana. Classification (NCBI taxonomy): domain Eukaryota; kingdom Viridiplantae; phylum Streptophyta; class Magnoliopsida; order Rosales; family Elaeagnaceae; genus Hippophae; species Hippophae tibetana. Next base: position 31,545,708 of record CM072806.1, read on the forward strand.
TGACTAGGTCATCATTTCATTTGATTGAAAGGAACATTGAATCCCTTGACTTAATCCATAGCGATTTATGTGATTTCAATTTCTTCAAACAAAAAGTGACAATAAGTATTTTATTACTTTTGTTAATGATAGCACGAAATATTGTCATATGTATTTGCTTAAAAGCAAAGATGAAGCTATAGAGAAATTTATTCATTATAAAACAAAAGTTGAGAATCAACTCAATAAGAAGATCAAGGTACTGTGCAATGATCGTGGTGGTGAATATAAAGCACCATTTGGTGAATTCTGTGCACAAAATGGAGTTATCCATGAAACCACAGTGACTTATTCACCTCAGCAAAATGGAGTTGATGAACATAAGAATCATACCTTGAAAGAAATTATGAATGTAATGCTATTAAGTTATGGGTTGTCATAGAACTTATGGGGGGAAGCTATTTTGTCAGCTAATTACCTTTTAAATAAGGTACCCTAAAAAAAGACACATAAGACACTATATGAATTATTTAAAGGAAGAGTACCTTCCTATAAATATTTACGAGTGTGGAGGTGTCTTACTAAAGTAGCCATACCTATACCTAAGAAGGTTAAAATAGGTCCAAAAATAATAGATTGCATCTTCATTGGATATCCACATACACAAAAACATGATAATGGAATCAAGGAACACATCATTTTTCAAAGATGTATTTTCATGTAAATCTTAAGGAGAATCGAGTTTGTCTAAACCAACATAGTAGATTATGAATGAAGATAGCCAAAATAAAGAACTTGAACAAGAAGTTGAGGTTGAAATCAGACGTAGCAAGAAGACTAGGATGTAAACGTCATATTTTCCAAAGTTTTTGACCTACTTGCTAGAAAGTGAACCTCAAACCTATGAAGAGGATATTAATTCTTCTGAATAGCAAGAAGCAATTAATAATGAAATTGAGTCAATTTTGAATCACACTTGGGAACTAGTTGATTTACCTCCACGTAGTAAAACAATAAGGTCCAAGTGGATTTTTAAGAAAAAACGTAAATCAGATGGATCAAATTGAAAAGTACAAGGCCATGCTTGTAATTATGGGATACAAGAAACGACATGACCTTGATTACTTTGATACTTATTCTCCTGTGATGAGAATAACATCCATAAGGATGATAATTGCTATCACTACTCTGCAAAGTCTTAAAATACATCAAATGGATGTAAATAAATCCTTTCTAAATGGAAAGTTAGATGAAGAAATCTATATGGACCATCCTGAGGGCTTTTATGCCTAGGAAAAGAAGGAAAGGTTTGTAAATTAATGAAGTCTTTATATGGCTTGAAACAAGCACCAAAACCGTGGCATAAAAAATTTGATAATGTCATGAAGAAAAATGGATTTAAAATCAACGAATGTATAGATGTGTATATGTCATGGATAAAGAAGATGACTATGTTATCTTGTGTCTTTATGTTGATGACATGCTAATTGTGGGTAGTAATGATCAAATCTACTAATACTATGTTGAATTCAAGTTTTCATATGAAAAACATGGGGACTATTAATGTAATTCTGGGAATTAACATATCAAGAATATCAAGCAGTCTCATTCTAAGTCAATGTCATTATGTTGACAAAATACTTGAGAAATTCAATGATGGTGATTCTAAAATTGTGAGAGCACTAGTAAATGCAAATCTACACCTATCTAAGAATAAAAGTGAGAGTGTATCTCAACTAGAATATTCTAGAGTGATAGGAAGTCTTATGTACTTAAGGAATTATACAAGACCAGATATAGCTTATTGTGTAAGTAAACTAAGTATATATACTAGTAATCCAGGATCTGATCATTAGAAAGGTATTACAAGACTACTTAGATACTTAAGATATACATATAACTATGGATTGCACTACACAAGATATCCAACTACATTAGAAGGATACAATGATGCAAATTGGATATCTGACATAAAAGAATCAAAGTCTACCAATGCATATGTATTCATACTAGGTGGTACAACTATTTCATAGAAGTTCTCTAAACAGACGTGCATTGTTAGATCCACGATTGAATCTGAGTTCATCCCTTTGGATAAATCTGGCGAATAAATCGAATGGCTACACAATATTTTAGAGGATATTCCTAAACGGGTAATGTCTATACCTGCAATATGCATCCATTATGATAACTAATCTGCAATTGGTAGGGCACAAAGCAATATGTATAATGGTAAGTCTCGACATATACGTTATAGACATAATACCATTAGAAAACTAATCTCAACTGGGATTAACTCTATTGATTATACGAAGTCAAAGAATAATATAGCGGATCCCTTAACCAAAAGGTTAAAACTGAATTATAGCATGAAAGACTCTTGTGTGAAATATGTCATCATTTACATAAATGGTAGAACATTTCAGAGACATCGCATCTATTGATTAGTTAGTAAGGTAAATATATTTTCATAAGGGAAAGTTAAAAGAGTAACACCTATCTATCCTATGCAGATTTGAAACCATTGAACTCTATTTGCATGTCAAAATATGATTTAAAATTTATATAAATTTTTATTCATGTGGAGGATTGTTGAAAATTTTATGAATTAAAATTGTTTTAATTCAAAAGCGGTTATAACATTTTGTTTATTTTATTATCCTTACTTTTTTAGGTTAACATTTTTGAAAGTTATTTACGTTTCACTTTTTTTCTGTTTGCCTAAGTTTCTCTTCTTTTCATTTGCCCAATTCATTTGCCCATTTGGGTGTTTAAAACGTTTGCTTTTAATGCCTTTGAAAAGGTGTTATATATATAGAAAATGCAAGAAACAAATAGAGTAAGGACAAGAAGAAATTAGAGAAAAGAGTACGAAAAAGAGAAAAAAAAAACATTCAATTTTTTTTGTATGTAGTTATTGTAATATAAATAATTCTTTATTTATATTACATGATAATGTTGTTATAAATATACATAAACAAATAAAAGTAACTTAATACTCAAATTCAATTTAGTTTGAATATATACTATTTTAAATTAAAAAATTAAAAATTTTATTATCAAATTAAATATATAAATATTAATTAACATAAAATATAATTATAATAAAGTTACATATTTATTAGTTCAATATATTAATTTTTTAAGTTCATGTGATTTTAAAATAATTATTTAATAAAATATCATAATTGGCACAATTGAACGTCCATAAATTTTCATTATAAATTACTTTTATAGTAGAACTTCAATTTTTTTTAGGTTTATATGGGGAAAAAATCAAAAATATCTTCAAGGTTTAAGAAATTTTCAGAAATATCCCCAAAGTTTTAAAAAAAAATCAAAAATACTCCTGAAAACATAACGAAGGTTAAATCTAATAGTTATCAAAAATACCCCTAAAGTTTAATTTAAAAAAAACATTCTCAAATTGAAAGAAGAAGAAATAAACCAAGAAATAATAGACATAGAAACATAAGACATTACAAGATGTTTTTCACAAGAAATGGTAATAAGTAAAAAAGAAATTTGAAGAAATTCAAAAGGCAAAGTTAAATCTTAAAGAAGGAGATGGATTTAAAGACCTATCATTTTTATTAAGAAAATTATTCCGTAAAAAAAATATAATCTATTATGGCATAGGTAATAAGGAAATGAGTATTAAGATTATAGATACAAAAGGAAGATATAATATACCATTAATTGATAAAGAAACTATATTAAACAAGCTATCAAAAATTTATCATAAAGATAAAGAAAAAAATGGATACATCCATTTAGGAGGAATTCAAATACTAATAAAAGCTCATTTTAGAGAAAGAATAGATACACCAATAAAAATAACATTATTAGATAATAGAATAATAAATAGACATGATGCCTTATTAGGAATGATCCATGGTAATTTAGGATACCAAAAGCTAAAATTTACAGCATATCCTAGATTTGTTATAAATATACATGATAAAAATTTAAATCAAGTATTAAGTCTAGCTTATGAATTTGAAAGAGGAGATTTAATAAAAGAAAGAAATCATTCGTTTTCAATACATTATCTAATAACATATTCTTTAACAAATAGTCATAATAGTTCAATATATGGACAATGAATTTATAGAAATAGATAAAACTTTTAAGGAACTTGAACAAATAATAAAACCAGAAATACTAACAAACTTTGAAATACTAGAAGAATGGAAATTAGATATTAAAGAAAAACCCTTAATAACATGAAGAAATAGTAATGTTGTTAAAACTAGTAGCACACCAAGATTTACTTTTATAGAAGGAGAAACTTCTAGCCAAGAATAAGTTAAAAAACTAGAAAATGAAGTTAAAATAATGAAGGCATTAGTTCATGATTGTATATTAGGGAAAAATCATGTTTAGAGATAAAATAAAAAGTATGCATTTAGAAATAAATGGAAGCCTAGTAGGTATAGCAAAAAATCAAGCAACATTATTTGAAACTATACAATTATTAACAAAGGAAATGGATTTAGTCCAAGAATCAAACACAAAATATTTACAAGAAATAATAGATATACAAAAAGAATTACTAAAGAAAATAAATGAATGTGATCATAATAAACTACAACAAGATATGCACAAGAAATTTTCAGAACTAAGAAAAGATACATACAACATATATAGAAATAATGAAATATTAGGTTATAAATATGATCCCTTAGAAGGATTAAGAGAAGAACCACCAAGGAGATCAGATTCTCTGATTCCTAAAAATGAGGAACAATCTAAGAATAAAGAGATAATTCCAATTTAATGGAATATAAAAAAATTAGAAAGAAAATTCATGGACCCTGAAAATAGAGATATAAAAACATTGGTCAGTTTATTGACATTAACCAATAAAGAAATAGAAGAACATTATAATGAAAAACTTTGTACTAACAAAGAAAATGATGATATGATAATAATCAGTGAAACTGATTCTGAACTAAAAAACATGACCTCAAATGGTCATATGAAACCAATTTCATTACCAGTTCCTTACCAAGAAAGAACATCTGACCCACATAGGGGAGAAATAAATAGACAAAGAATAGAATAATCTGATACCACAATATGTGGCTTGGTCGTCGATTCAAGTTTTTCTAAATTTTGATGTGGTACTATTTTTTAACTTAAAAGATAACACTTGTTTACTAATATTATTTTATTATATCTTTTATTGTTACTAACATACATAATGTGTTTTTTTAGTCTATTATACCAGAACTCTTAAATGCAGCACATTTAAGAGATACAAAGCAAGTATCTCATGCTAAATCTATCTAGTGGCCAATCATCGTGCACGAAGTCATTCAAGAAGAAGCCTTGAAAAAAGTATAGTTTTGATTATGCTTTAAACTTTAGTAGAAATCTTGGCACTTTGATGACTATTATTGGGAGGGCATCTAGCATAAATGATGGATGGATTGTGCCACTTCTTATAGAAATTTATGGTGTAGACCTCGGCCAAACGTATATATCAATCGAGTGCATATTTCAACTATTTTAATATCAAATGATAGATTTAAGTATAATTCAAGTGTGGACAAAGTGAGTCTTCAATCTATTTATTTTTCTTTCATTTATGTAGAACATATATAATTATATTTATATTATCAAATTATTTATATATATATATATATATATCTTTTATATAGGGCGTGATATTATCGACTTCAACATAATCGTTCATCACATTTAGCAATGTTCTATGATTCTTCATATGTCAATCAATATCAAGAGAAGGATATTAGCATCAGAGCTAAACAATTATGTGATAGGGCATTAACGCTTAACAGAAATAAAAAGTTGATAATCCTTTGGCCATTAAGGTTTGAATAAGGCTAAGATCATTGGATGTTGGTAATCATTGATCTATTCAATAATCATGCTTGGTAATGTGACTCAGCTTTCATAGAACTGAGTAAAGATACAAAAGCAGTTGTTGAAATGTAAGAGTTATAGCTAGATATTAGTTTCTTCTATTTTTTTGTAATATTTAATAAAAACTAACCATTTTAAACCTTGATAGGGCATGAAAGTTGTGGAACAAGTTTAGGGGCATTTCCCTTAAAAAATCTCAGAAGCTTATATGGACAAAAGTTATGGTATGTATAAGCGAATATTAATAATTTTATTAATTTTACAATTGAATAATAAAGATGTTCGAATATGGAAAATCATGTACACTTGTTTTTTGTAGGTTCCACAAAAAAATAATGGAGTCGTGTGTGGTTATTATGTCATGAAGTTTATGAGAAAAATCATCACAAGTATCAAAATTCCAATCGATGTTGTGGTAATATCTTTTACCCATATACATAAAGGTTTTTAACATATTTGAGTTATTTTTTGTAAATACATCAAATTACATTCTTATTTTTATTTTAAATACATGTAGTTCTTTCGTTGGAACAAGACGAGCTATGACCAGCAAAATTTTGATGATTTACAAGAGGAATGGACAGAACACATGGTTCAAATTATATCATCACAAGAAGAATCGGGAGAAGATTCTGATGATCTTGAATAGCATATGACAACATAACGGTAAATTTTTTAATGATTTAATTTCTATATTCTTGTGTCTGAAGTCCCTTGTTTGATGGATGGTTATGTGCTCATGTATTTAGGGGAATGCATTGCTTTATGGACCTATTTTTGGCTCAAACTTCATCTCATCTCTCTTGCCTACTTTCCTTATGAAAACATCATGGTAGCACTTTATTAATCATTTGTCTATAAATATGAAGTTATCTGGAATCTCTGTTGGTATTTTTAATGTTATAATGAGCTCTAATATGAAGTCAGGTGTAACTCATATTTTGTTACTTGGCTTGTATGAGTTTTGGTGCCCATGAACGTATTACAAAATTGTTCCATACGTTTAAGGGCACCAAAACTCATACAAGCCTAGTAACAAATCGGAGTTACACTTGATTTCATATTTAGAGCTCATTATAGCATTAAAAATACTAGCATAGATTCCATATAACTTCATATTTATAGACAAATGATTAATAAAGTGCTAATATGATTTCGAAGGGTTATATCACTCGGATGTCGTTGTGGTAATCTATTTTTATGGTCATAGTTATAATGATTTAATTTCTCCATTTGTATGTCTCTGAAGTTTAGACTGCTTATTTGATGGATGTTTACGTGCTCATGTATATAGGGGAGTGAATTGTTATATGGATCCGCTGTTTTTTGTACAATTTCCTTGTCACAATGCTGGTGATTCTAAGCCAACCAAGCTTGCATGCACAATCCAATTATACTTTGACGACATTATTTTATTTGTAATTTAAGTTAACTATATGTATTGTATATACATTATTTGTTTTTGTAATAAATTTAATTATCAAGTAATTAATTATATTTAAATTTTTGATTATTTGTATTATTATTTATATTTTGGTTTTTTTTGCTATATATATTGAATATTGAATACATGATGGAGTGAAGAATGAGAATAAAAAAATATCATAAAATGTAAAGTCGGTTGACCGGGCGAACCGACTTTACATTTTAAGTCACTCAATTTAAAGTCAGTTTTTAACCGACTTTAAAGCCCATTTTTGTAGTAGTGATCTCATCCTCAGTTCATATAATGATCCCTCTATAGGGAACCTATGATAGCGACCAACCTCTATCTGGTCATATCATCTTTCATGAAAAGGCCTTATGGCTTGGGGTAAGATTCCCCGTATACCCTATCATTAGAAGATTCTTGATTAGGATGTAGTTCGCAAAAGGGAAATTGATGCCTAACTGGTAGAGGTATCTGCTCTACCTGACATTGATATACTAAGAACTCAGAAGTGGATTTAGAGATGGCCAAGTTTAATGTGGCCTATGTCCTGAAGTAGAACCCCACGGATCCTATGAGTATATATGTCAATGAAATAGGATTGAGGGATGAACATGTCATTTACTAAAAATGAGAAAAATAGAAAAATTAGAAAGAGTAATTTTTCTATGTTTCAAGTCGATAGGAGTCTCCTACTAAGACACTAGATTGGTAAGGAGCATTTGGAATTACACTAAGGTTGTGATAAGGAATATGGATTCTTTAATCATGATCTTGAGCCTGGACGCAAAGTAAAGGTTGGTTGATATCCAAAGTTATCTTCCTAAAAAAACCAATTGAAGGACCTTGTTGAACACTTCATACTTTGTCACGTGTGGGTTAATGAGGCATGGTGTGTGGAGCCTCCACTAAGGATCAATCGTAAACCTCGGGAACTTCCTAAATCATGGGCTTCTTCTACATGTAGAACTCCTCCTACAAACTTAGGGGGTTGGTTCGAGCTAGTGGTTGATGACATGACTAATATGAGAAAAAAACATGGCGCCAACTCCTTTAAAGGATTCAAGGAAGAGGAAGGTCATCCTTAATGATCTTACCACTGATGTGGAGGGCATAGTCTTGAATCGGGGCTTGGTGCCAGAGCACCTCGATAATTGTATGAGCCACCTTTCTGTTACCTCATACAAGAAGCAACTTAAGACTATCTATGAGGGTATGGGCTTTAGTAAGGTCATCCGTTGACCAATGTGTCAATTGGGTTATCTCAAGTTTTGTTTTTATTCATTTTTATTCGAGACTTATTGGTCTGACATGTTGCTTGCTTCAGTTGATGCTACTCTATAACTTTGATAAGTCTTGTAACATAGATTGTTAGAAATATGAGTTTGTACAAGAGAAGCAAATTCATATGTATATATACTCAAAATACATTGCATTGTTGGCAAGAACTACCAAGTGGGAAGGCGAGGCAATTGATAAGAAGGAAAAGCTAAAAAAGGCCACCCTCGAGATAAATAAGTATACCTGACACCTTGTTGAGGTCAATGAGGCAATTAAGTGTTCTGATTAGGCTATTAGGAGTGCAGAGGAGGGGGATAGGGAAGCCCAAAGAAGAGCCAAGGCTTATACTAAGGAGGTTCATTTTAAGGTGAAAGCCTATGTGGATGCCATGTCATAGAAGCTCAAATCGAGCGTAGAGAGAACATACAAGCTAGCCATGGAGACTTTCAAGACTGAGGCCAAACAGAAGGACTTGGGCAAATATTATTATCAAATTCTGGACATCTCGATCACTCCACAGTGTATGCATGTTTCTTTTATGAAGGATGAAGAAAGAGAAAGCTCGTACTCTTCGGATGGTGAGAATGGTCCCAAGGTTACGAGAGCAAGGGATCATTGAATGTTAACGGCTCAATCCCATTGAGATCATTTCCATTTCTATTAGTATGGTCGCGAGCTCAAACATAGAATGTAAAATGTAAAAAATTAAATGAAAATATCAACTCCATTTATTAAGGGAAAAATAGTTTGCCTCTTTTATTGTGTATTTATGATGTTGAAAAAGAAAAGTTCAATTTTATTTATTAATGGAAAATTAATTTGCCTATTTATTGTGTATTTATGATGTTGATCTACTAATTTTTTTTAACTTGGGCAATTAATTTTCCACCCCTTTGTTGTTTTTTTGTTTTGTATCAACCTTGATCTCCTATAAAAAGAGGTTAAGAACACTAGTTTGATTCATAAATTTAGGGATTTCTGTCAATTATTATAACTTTCTTGGTCGTATGTTATGGAATCTGATCGAACTAATAGACGCTTAGTTTGAGCTTTACATGTTGAAAATGGTAGGCTTAAGGGTGAGGTTAAGGGAATCAAAGGCAAGGTGGTTCAACTTGAGTGTAATGTAAAAGGAACCAAGTGTGAGCTCACATCTTGTAAGGAGCAGTTAATCCAAACTCAATCTCGAGAGAGAAGGACCTTCGCTAGTATGGCAATGCTTATAGATAGAGAATCCCGTTGGGTGAGATTTTATATGAAGCGATCTAAAGGAGTCTTTCTTAAGGTGATGGAGGTTACAGAAGAATTGGAGCAAGGACTTCTCGTCTTGATGACAGCTCACCCTAAGCCCGTGACCTATGCACAAGAGAAAATTATAAAGATTCAGGCCAAGCTATTTCCCTAAGTCAAAGAAACTAATGATCCAAATATTGGTCGCGTGTCCAAGCGTTTAAAGAGTTTTTAGCTTTCTGAGAAGGTCGAGCTTTGTATTAATAATTATATAATAATTTTGTAAATTTTAAATAACGAAAACATTCTGGATGGCATGTACTTGTGATGACCTGACATTAAGTGTATTTGCATTTATAAATATCCAAAGAAAGATTCATATATATATATATATATATATATATATATATATATATATATATATATATATATATAATGTGACCTGGTTCTTGACCAAAGAGGTTAGCTTGACCCTTGCTCTTATTATGGTGCTCTACTTGGTTCTTAATTAAGGTGATCAACTAGTGGCTCAAATTTGATAGGAGAGAGAACCTCACCTAGTTCCTGACTGAGGTTCTTATCTCTTTTCAATGTCAGAGGGCCAACTTGGTTCATGGCCAAGGTGAACAACTCGTGACCTTATGCAAGTGCCAAGGCTCTCTACCTGGTTCTATAACCGAGGTGATCTACCCATGCCTTAAATTTGATGGGAGATAAAACCTTACCTAGTTCCTAATCGAGGTTCTCATCTCTTTTCAATGATAGAGCACCAACCTGGTTCCTAACCAAGGTGGACAACTCATGCTCTTATGCAAGTGCCAGGGTACTCTACTTGGTTCTTTAACCAAGGTGATCAACCCATGGCTTAAATTTGATGGAAGAGAGAGCCTCACCTGGTTCCTGATCAAAGTGCTCATCTCTTTTCAATGTTAGAGTGTGAACCTAGTTCTTGATCGAGGTGGAAAACTTGTGACATAAAACTGTGGGAGACTTCTACAAAAAAAGACCCATTTATATAGGTGATGTAGTTCCATTTATATGTCTGTGTCAACATTACATAAAAATGGTATTTCTATATGTAAGAAGTGATACTTTTTCAAATGCCTAGCATCTCAACTCATGCCCTTTTTATTCCTTCCATATTTTTTATCAAGTAGGTGATGAGTAGAACCGGCATCGCCGATCCTACCAATACTTTTTTTTTATATTTATAAACCTTTCGCAAGTGCACGAATAATTTCGTAGAAAAATGATAAGTATACTCCCAAGGTCGATCTAAGGAAGGAATATATGCGGTTTTTAGTTTATTATTCAAACTTTTAAAAACAAAATTAAATCTTAAATATCCTATCACGATATTTTGGGATTTTGTGTTTTTAATCTAATAACATAAAAATAAATATAGATATAGATTCAATAAATATTGATGCAAATTTTATCATTTATAATATTGGAGTATTTATGGATATAATAACTAAATAATTATGCGTTCTCATATTAGGACATAGTTGATGTAATAAACAGGATGTTGAACTTTATCTCTATCTGCTATGAGTACAACACTACATGTATGAAAGGTCATAACCAAATATAGATAAAGGACCTCACCAGGACGAGGGCTAGCAAAAAAGGGGTTACTTAAGTACTTTTTGATTACTTCAAAGGCTTCATCACAATTCTTATCCCAAAAGACTCATGTGCCTTTTTGAACATTTTTGAAGAAGAATGACACTTATAGTTGCATTAAAAAATAAACTTGTTCAATGCTACTATTCTTCCATTTAATTGTTGAATTCCTTTAAGGCTAGAAGGTGGTCTTATGTTTAACAAGGCCTGTATTTTGTCTAGATTGGCCTCAATCACTCTGGTTGACACAAGGTACCCTAAAACATTTCCAACAATGACACCAAATACATATTTTTTAGGGTTGAGCCTCATACCATATTTTTGGATTACCAAGAATACCTCATCTAGGTCTATAACGTGGTCCATAGGTTGAGATGAATTAACCATGATTTCATCCACATAGGCCTTCAAGTTCCTCCCCAGATATTATTCAAACATTTTGTTGACCATGCGTTAATGCATGGCACTTGCATTTTCAACCCAAATGGCATCCTTTTATAACATAATGTTCCCTCTTCTATGATAAAAGATATTTTGTCCTCATATTCTCGGTGCATCCTAATCTAGTGGCCTTGAGTATACATCCAAGAAACTCATCATCCCAAAGCCAGTAGAAGTGTCACGAGTTGGTCAATACTAGGGAGAGGAAAGCAATCCTTGGGACATACTTCATTTAAATATGTGAAAGTGACACATATACGAGATGACCCACAAGATTTTTTGACTAGGACCACATTTGATAGCCATCAGGGATAGTTGACTTCCCTTATGATCCCTTTTTTTAGGGCCACCACCTGGTGCTTGATGACCTCATTCTTTTCTCTTGAGAATTTTATTTTTTTGTTGCTATAAAGGTTTATCTTTAGGATCAACATTTAGTTGATGTGATATGACTGTTGGATCAATTATGGGCATGACAGTTAGAGTCCATGCAAAGATATTTGAGTTATCCCTAAGGAACTATGAGAGTTGTGCCTCTAATTCCATCATAAAATCTTCCCCCAATCTTAAAGGCCGACTCTCTCCTTTTACTTTCATAGGGAGGTTCTTTACTTTATTTAGGTTGGTTGATTTTATAAGGCCTTACCCCATCTTCTTCCTCTAAGGAAGGCCAATTGGTAATTACTATTTTCGGGCCAAATCCTTCAAAGTGGTGCTATGGCATTTTTTGGCCCTCTCCTAGTCTACCCTAATCTCCTCTTGTCCTCCATCAGTGGGAAATTCGGTTACGTGGTGGTGGGTAGATGGGACTGCCTTCGTCTTATGTATCCAGGGTCTTCCTAAGATTGCATTATAGTGAGCTAGGACATCAATGATTACAAAAGTGGTCATTATTATCATTCTTTTTTTTCCATAACAGGCAGCATTATCGATCCTTTGGCATAGGTAGTACTATTGTTGAACCCTACGAGAGGAAGCTTAGTCTTGAAAATATCAGGGTCCTTTATACCTATGGCTCTTATAGTGGTCATAAATGGACGTCTATCGAACTTCTCGTATCAATCATTATTCTGCAAACATCATAGAATTACCATAGGGTCTTCATGGTGAAACGAGGTCTCGTCCTTGTCATTGAAAATGATTTTGGTGGTCGGCCTCCTATTGTCTAAGGTGTATACATAGGGGACACCACACAATTCTTGATGAGTGCTCAAAAAGCACTAAAATAACCATGATTTTATGTACATTAATTGATTAAAAATATATATATTTATATGTTTTATCATATATTTATATAAATTTGTCTTTTTCGGAATCACGGGTATTCTTATTGTTTTTCAGGTATTTTGGCTTAAAAACGCAATTTAAAGACTAAAAGAGGAATACTTAAAGCAATACATCACAAATATATTAATAAATAAGTGGGAAAAGGTCAACAAACATGGAAAAATTGGACAAAATGGGTCGAAAAGGTCAAAAATGTCAAAAAGATAGAAAGCGTGCGCCGCAGCCCAGCCGCGCGCGCCCCGCGCGGGCACTGTTCACGCTCGCCGAGCTGCGCGCAGCGCCCAGCAGCCCCCCTCCGCACGCCCAACGCGTTTTCGCCCCATTTTTCACGTGCAGCCGCCCTGTGACGTCATGCTAACGTCATTAATGACATCAGCAATTCCAATACGCATTTTTACATTTTTTAATATTTTTTTAACATTTTTTTACTCATTTTTTCTCTCCATCCTCACCTATAAATACCCCCCTTCCCTTCACTTCAAAGCACACCTTCAAAACACACTTCTCTCTTCTTTCTTTCTCTCATTTCTTAGTTTTTGAGTTTTTCTTAGTTTCTAAGCTTTTCTTAGTTTTTCTCTTAGTTTTTAGTTCAATTCTCTTAGTTTTAGTGTTCTTCTCTTTTTGAGAGGAACTTGTAATGTTTTTGTAATAATTTAGATTTTTGATTCAATAAATAGGAGTGCAAATTCCGCTTGGAGGTTTTCCAGCTACGGGAATAGCGTCGAAGTTCTGTAAGGATTTTATTTTCTTTACAGTTATTTTTATGCTTTATTCTTACATGTTATATTTAATTTGTCTGTGGTTAAATTTAACTATGCTGGCTGTTTAGTAAACATGATGTAATAACGACGTTGTTATGCTTGCGAAATATTAAATAGGTAAAAATCTTTAAAATGAATTGATTTTGTTTTTATTCAAGATTTTATATTAAGAATGTTAGAGAGAAATATATTATTTTTCATTACAAACTTAAACCTAAAAATTAGATTTTAAGGTTTAGTTATCCGGTCTAATTTAGAGTAGTGCTCTTTTATTTGTTGGTACAATCGCCCGGTAGTTAGAGTGAAACTCTATTTCAAAAGTTTTTATAAGAATTATTATGTGAAAATGTATTGACAACATGTTTTCAATAGTGGTTTTAAAACTTGAAAGTTAGTACTCGGATAATTAAATTCTTAAGTTTAATTTGGACACCTTGAATAAAGTTTAAACTGTCTAACCCCACCAAAGGTGACATTTAAATGGTTCATTTTCAATCTCTTAAAAAAAGGAATTAATTTAATTAAGCATATTAGTTATCAACCCCACCCATAGGTGTTAATTGATTTGTTTAGTTAACAAAGAATATCTAACCCCACCAAATGTGGTATTTATATAAAAAAAGAGAATCAATAAAATATCAATTTATATCTTTAATAACCTAGATAATATGAGCAAGCATAATTAATTTAGTTATTATATCCATAAATTCTCCGCTAATATAAATGATAAAAATTTGCATGAATATTTATTGAATCTGTATATATGTTTATTTTTAGATAATTATTTATTGAATTTGTATCTATGTTTATTTTTATGTTATTAGATTATATTTAATTAATCTGTATATATGTTTATTTTATGTTATTAGATTAGGAACACAAAAACCAAACTATCGTGACAGGATGTTTAGGATTTAATTTCGTTTTTAAAAGTTTGAATAATAAGTTAAAAACCACATACATTCCTTCCTTAGATCGACCTTGGGAGTATACTTATCATTTTCTTCGAAATGATTCGTGCACTTGTGAGAGTTTTATAAATATTAAAACCAAAGTATTGGCAAGAATCGACGATGTCGGTTTTCGCTCATCAAGTTTTTGGCGCCGTTGCCGGGAAAGGAATAGCGTTTTTTAAATTATTTATCAAAATTTTAAAAAAACCTTTTTGTGCTGTAAATAATTGTCATATTTTAACAATAATCAAATTTCAAAATTAATAAGCAATAAAAATAAAAAAATAAAAAAATAAAAAAATAAAATAAAAAAATAAAAAAATAAAAAAATAAAAAATAAAAAATAAAATAATTTTTTTTGTAAAATAATTTATGTGAATAGTAAAATAAAATTTTACCATCCATTGAACACCTAAAAAAAATTCAAAAATTAAAATTTCAAAATTTTTTAAGTTAATAAGAAATAATATAGCGTGAATAGTAAAATAAAATTTTACCGTCCATTGAACACCTAAAAAAAACATTACTTGAATTTATACCTAATTAACTAAATAACATGAAAAGTAAAAATCTAAGGGAGTTCTATCTAGGAGACTAGTTCTTGGAAGCCTTTGTGCCACTAGTCTTTCCTGGGAACGTTGCTCTGGCTAGGAGAATGGTATTTAAGGAGCCGTTTGCACCACCATTCTTTCCTGGGAGCACTCTTGGTTAATACTAATTATGTTACAAAAAAAATAAAAATAAAATAAAAATAAAATAAATAAAATAATTTTTTTTTAGGGTTTAACTAGTTTTGTTTAGTGCTTTGTATTAAATAACATGTAAATTTTCTCTAAATTTTTTATTTTGTTGACAGGAGTTTTAAATTTACGTTTACAATAGTCTATGCGTGGTAGGAGATCCTTAGGAAACCCCCTTACACCATATGTAAATAATTTTCATAAATTTAAACAAGTGTCAACAAAACTGGATTCCACCCATCAACCTGTTTTTGAGCCAAACATAGAACCAAGTCTTAATCCTTTACTAGAACCAAAAGAAATGGAGGAAAACCAACATGTTAGGGAAACCACGATAAAGGAGTTTGCAAGACCAGTGATTGGTACGGCAACTGCCGCTATCCAGTTGGGAGAGGCTGCTCGGAATTATGACCTTAAAAATATTCATTTTTCTATGCTTCCTTCCTTTTATGGGCTACCTAATGAAGATTCTTTTTCCTTTATGAGAGATTTCTATGCTACGGTCCAAACATTCCCCCTCGGTATTCTAAATGAGGATCAACTTAGGATGAGATGTTTTCCCTACACGTTAAAGGATAAGGCCAAAGCTTGGTTGATGTCACTTCCCCCAGGTTCTCTGATGACATGGGGTAACATTTACAATAAATTCATGGGAAAATTCTATTCCCATCAAAAAACATCAGAGTTGAGAGGAAAGATTGCTACTTTCTCTCAGATGGAAGGAGAACCATTCCATGAAACTTGGGATAGGTTCAAAATGTTTCTCACTCAATGTCCCCATCATAGCTTTCCCCTGCAGTTGCAGAACCAATTCTTTTACGATGGACTTACACAACAATGTCAGTTCATTGTTGACAACGCTGCAGGAGGAGCAATAGGAGAAAAGACTGCCTCAGAGACGTATAACCTCTTTGAGATGTTGGGTGCTAATTCCCAACAGAAAAGCTCCCGAGTGAGAAAAGCTGGAGTTCATGAAATCGACTCTAGTAATGAAGTTCAACAACAACTTGTTCAACTGACTAAGCAAGTTGCCCTTCTCGCTACACAAACCAACACCAATAATGAACAATATGGTTTGTATAGCAACATGGGACATGGTACTGAAGCCTGTCCATATCAAGGAGAAACAACTGGACCTGAACAGGTTAATGTGTTGGGAGCATATCAACAGAGACCAAGGTTTGATCCCAATTCAAATACCTATAATCCTGGGTGGAGAAGTCATCCAAATTTCTCCTGAAGGCAAAATAACCCTCCTTTCACTCAAAGCTCAAACCAGGCAGGCCAGCAATTCCACCCACCTATTCCAAGAAGCATTCCCAATAAACCAACCCTGGAGGACAACTTGAATTCTTTTATTCAAGTTTGTAGGGATAACCAATCTAAAACCAATCAACGGTTGGACTCTGTGGAAGCTTCTATCAAAAAGGTGGAAGTTCAAGTAGAACAGTTGGTTGAACATTTGCAAAAACAAAGCAAAGACTAATTTGATAGTCAAATGAATTCAATGAAGAGGAGACATTGAGTTTTTCATTCTGCAATCTCCAAGCAACGTCTTACTAGAAGACGATAAATTTTAGTCCTGTATGGGAGGTCACCCATTGTTGTATTTTCCTTTGTTTTCGTTTGCGTATAATAAAATTCAAATGAAATAAATTCGTTTGTTTCAAAAATTGTGTCCATTCGTTTAAATTTAAATTAAAAAAAAATTAGGTTCCTTGCACCTTTTTGCTTTAAGCCTTTACGTTTTAAATATTTCTTAGAGATATCTACTATTGTATTTTAAGAGCAAAATGTTGATACACAATAGGAGGAGGATCATTTTCAACTACAAACAACCATGGGAGATGCTGAAGATAGGCGGAAAAAGATGAAAGAATATACAATGCCAATCATTGGCAATGTAACTTCCGGTATCCAATTACAAGAGGCTGCAAGGAATTATGAATTGAAAAAGATTCATTATTCTTTGTTGCCTTCCTTTTACGGTATCCCTAATGAAGACCCTTTGCATTTCATTTGAGAATTCTATGCTATTGTCCAAACCTTTCCACTACATGCAATTAATGAAGATCAACTTAGGATGAGGTGTTTTCCTTACACTCTCAAAGATAAAGCTTGGTCATGGTTCATTACTCTACAGTCAGGTTCTCTTAAAACTTGGGAGGCAGTCTATGAAATTTTTATGGGTAGGTTCTATTCCCATCAAAAGACTGTTGATCTAAGAACAAAGATAGCAACATTTTCTCAAATGTATGAAGAGCCCTTTCATGAAGCTTGGGAACGATTCAAACTCCTTTTCATTCAATGTCAAAATCATAGCTTTCCATTACAGCTACAAAACCAATTCTTTTATGATGGATTGACACTACAGAGTCAATACATGGTTGATAATGCTGTTGGAGGTGCTGTAGGAGAAAAGACCGCAGAGGAAACCTATAATCTTTATGAGCTATTGGGTTCTAATTCCCAACAAAGAGGTGGTAGAAGGAAAGCAAAGGTCAATGAAGTCGGCTCTGATAATGAGATAACCTTGCAACTTGCTGAATTAACTAAACAAGTGAAATTCCTCACTTCCCACCAAATTTCAAATCAAGAGGTATGTGAAGTGTGTTTTTCAATTGGGCATGGTACTCATAATTGTTCAAATACTTGTGATTCTAGTGTCGATGCCATAGAGGAAGTCCAATCTTTTCAAAGGTATCATCCAAACACCTATAATCACCCAGCCTACACCCAATATCCAACACTAAGGTTGGATAACAACCACCCTTACCCACCAAGCCAATCTTTTAAACCAACCTTAGAAGATAGTTGAATGCTTTTATTCAAGTTAGTCGTGACAACCAATTGATGACTAATCAAAGGTTGAACACCATGGAGGCTTCGGTTAAAAGAATTGAATCTAAAGTTGGGCAACTGGCTGAACAAATGCAAAAGAAAGAACCAGGAAAGTTGCCCAGTCAACCAGAACAAGCAAAGGATGTAAGAACCCTTCGAAGTGGTAAGGTATTCAATACCAGTTTACTTGAAATCTCTAACAATTTACCTTGTAGTTCAGGTAACAAAGAAGGCGATATTCTAATCTCGCAAAAAGGAGAAACAAGTGTTAAACTTAACAAGCCTTCTGAAAAACTCATTGGGGGGTCATCTGACACCCCCAAAATTCAAAAGACAACAGAACCACACCAGATACAAGTACCTTTTCCCCACCGGTTAAAAGAATCCAAACAAGATAAGCAATTCAATGATCTTTTTAATATGCTCTCTAAAGTAAATATCAATTTACCATTATTAGAAGTGATCATGAATGTGCCCTCATATGCCAAGTTTTTCAAAGAGTTGAACACTAAGAAAAGGAGGTATGAACTGAATGAACGAGTAGTAGTATCAGAAATTTCTAGCGCTGTACTTCAGCACAAACTACCCCCTAAGTTGAAAGACCCTGGAAGTTTTATTATAAACATAACTATGGGGGATAGGAAGGTTGCTAAAGCAATGCTTGATTTAGGTGCTAGTATAAATTTGATGCCCTACTCTATATTCTTACAGCTCAACCTAGGGGATTTAAAACCCACAACTATGTCCCTTCAACTTGCAGATAGATCTCTTAAATATCCAGAGGGAATAGTTGAGGATGTTTTGGTACAGGTAGACAAACTGATAATACCTGTTGACTTTGTGGTTCTTGATATGCAAGAAAATCCAGCATTGGACAGAGAGCACACAATATTGCTTGGTAGACCATTTATGGCAACTACTAAAACTATTATTGATGTCCAAGATGGAAATTTGACAATGACAGTCTTAGGAGAGATTGTTCATTTTAAAGTTTTTGATTCTTCACCTTTTCCTTCTATTTCTGCCATCGATGAAATATTCGAAGTTAATCCTTTGGATAATCTTGTCCAAAACACCTTTTTCCAAACCAGAATAGAAGACAAGCTTGAAACCGTTCTTACACTTGAAAAGGTTGAAGAAGATTTAGATGAAGAAATTAAGGGGTACCTTGAACAACTAGACAATAATGAAGTGATGACAAAATCTAGTACACTTTTAAATCTACCCAGTTCTTCATCTATTAAAGAGGCCAATCCACCTGAACTTGAACTCAAAGACTTACCTGAGCACTTAAAATATGTGTTTTTGGGAGAGGGAGAAACTTATCCAGTGATAATTTCTTCAACCTTGACCAAACCACAAGAAAAGGAACTCATCAATGTGCTTAAACAGTTTAAGAAATCTATAGGATGGAGTATAGGGGATATAAGAGGCATTATTCCAACAATGTGTATGCACAAGATCAACTTGGAGGATGGTACTAAACCTGTACGAGAGGCCCAAAGAAGACTAAACCCAAACATGCAAGAGGTAGTTAAAAAAGAAATTCTTAAATTATTAGAAGAAGGGATTATCTATCCTATTGCGGATAGTAAGTGGGTTAGTCCAGTGCATGTGGTACCAAAGAAATCTGGGATAACAGTTGTTAAAAATGACAAAAGTGAATTAGTGCCCACTAGAATAATCACTGGATGGAGAATGTGTATAGATTTTAGGAAACTAAATTTATATACGAAAAATGATCACTTTCCTCTTCCATTCATTGATCAAATGTTGGAAAGATTAGCTGGGCACGAATTTTACTGTTTTTTGGATGGACTGTCTGGATATTATCAAGTACCCATAGCACCAGAAGATCAGGAAAAGACCACATTTACATGTCCTTTTGGGACATTTTCTTTTCGCAGAATGCCATTTGGGTTATGTAATGCCCCTGCCACTTTCCAGAGATGCATGATATCTATTTTCTCGGACATGGTGGAAAAATTCATTGAGATTTTCATGGACGATTTCTCTATCTTTGGGAACTCATTTCATGATTGCTTACATAAATTGACTTTGGTTTTAGAAAGATGCATTGAATGCAATCTCACCCTTAGTTGGGAGAAAATTCATTTTATGGTTCAACAAGGGATAGTTTTAGGACATATAATTTCAAACAAGGGTATTGAAGTTGATAAGGCAAAAGTTGAATTGATATCCAAACTACCTCCCCCTACATCTGTGAAGGGGATAAGAAGCTTCTTGGGACATGCAGGATTTTACAGACGATTTATTAAAGATTTCTCTAAAATAAGTCGTCCCTTATGTAACTTGCTATCCAAAGATGCTGATTTTGATTTCAACAATGACTGCCTTACTTCCTTTAATACCTTGAAAGATAAACTCACATCTACCCCTGTTATAATGGTACCAAACTGGTCTTTACCTTTTGAAATAATGTGTGATGCTTCTGATTATGCAATAGGAGCAGTCTTGGGACAAAGAGTGGATAAGCGTTTGCATGTCATCTACTATGCTAGCAAAACACTCAATGATGCCCAAATGAATTATACCACCACTGAAAAGGAATTCTTGGCTATAGTATTCTCTTTAGACAAATTTCGGTCTTATTTAGTAGGATCTAAAGTGATTGTGCATTCTGATCATGCTGCTTTAAGATACCTATTAAGTAAACCAAATGCCAAGCCAAGATTAATCAGGTGGGTCTTACTCTTACAAGAATTTGACCTAGAAATCAAGGATAAGAAAGGCAGTGAAAACTTAGTAGCTGACCATTTGTCTAGGTTGATTTCTGACTTCAATTCTCTTAAAGATGAGAGTAATGACGATATAGTTGAAACCTTTCCTGATGAACAGTTATTTTTCATAGGTCCGAACCCATGGTATGCTGATATTGTAAACTATCTTGTCACTGGTGTTTTGTGACCTAACACTTCATATCAGGACAAGAAAAGGTTTTTTAAAACTATTAAGGACTATTTCTGAGATGACCCTTATTTATACAAGATTGGTCAAGATCAAGTCATCCGGAGATGTGTACTTGAAGAAGAACATAAGAGCATTCTGACTTTTTGTCATGAACTTCATTGTGGGGGTCATTTTGGAGGTGAAAAGACAGCCCGTAAGATATTACAGTCTGGATTCTTTTGGCCCACTCTTTTTAAAGATGCTCATATGTTTTGTGCACAATGTGATAGATGTCAAAGAAAAGGAAACATAAGCAAAAGAGATGAAATGCCTTTGACATCTAATTTAGTTGTTGAACTTTTTGATGTATGGGGGATTGACTTTATGGGTCCTTTTCCCCCATCTAATGGTTTTCAATACATTTTGGTTGCTGTGGATTATGTGTCCAAGTGGGTAGAAGCTATCCCCACCAAAACCAATGATGCTAATGTTGTTGTGAAATTCTTGAAAGATTTCATATTCAGTAGGTTCGGAACACCTAGAGCTATAATAAGTGATGGAGGTAGCCATTTTTGTAACAAACTCTTTGATGGAGTACTAAACAAGTACAACATCACACATAAGGTAGCTACTCCATATCATCCTCAAACTTCCGGTTTAGTGGAAGTAAGTAATAGGCAAATTCAGGGAATATTGGAACGCACTGTGTGTCCCTCAAGGAAGGATTGGGCATTTAAGTTAAATGATGCCTTATGGGCATACCGCACCGCTTACAAAACACCTATTGGGATGAGCCCTTACCGGTTAATCTTTGGGAAAGCGTGCCACCTTCCAGTTGAACTTGAACACAAGGCTTACTGGGCAATTAAAGAGCTAAACATGGATTTAGATAAAGCAGGTGAAAAACGATTACTCCAGCTTCATGAGTTGGAAGAAATTAGGAATGAAGCTTATGAGAATGCCAAATTATACAAAGAGCGTACTAAGCGCTATCATGACAAGAGGGTAGTTCCTAAAACTTTTCACCCTGGAATGAAAGTTCTTTTATTTAACTCTCGTTTGAGATTGTTTCCAGGAAAGTTGAGATCAAGATGGGATGGACCATTCAAAATAGTTCAGGTATCTGAACATGGAGTGGTAGAACTATTGGACTCCAAGACACAAAAAACGTTCAAAGTTAATGGCCATCGTGTCAAGCCTTATTTAGAAGAACCAAACAACATTGCTGAAATGGATTGCATTTGGCTGAGTAATCCTTAGCACCAAAAAGATACGTCTTGCTAAGACGTTAAACTAAGCGCTGGATGGGAGGCAACCCATCATGTTAGGTAATTTTTTTTGTTATTTGTTTTATTTACTTAATTTTATTGTTTATTTTAGTTTACTTATATGTGAATAATTTTTAAAATTGTTAAAACTAAAATATTTGTTGAGATGTTAGAAGTTCACAACAATCTGTCTATATACACTTTAATGATGAATATGATGGATGCATCTGCATTTCTTCATTACTACTTACACATTCTCAAGAAATAGGTAATCTTTCTCCTCTTTTCTCTTTATCTTTAATTTGCAGTTGTTACATTGAGGACAATGTAAGTTCTAGGTTGGGGGTGGTGAAAAGTTACCATGCATAATAAAAAAAAATTCTCACAAAAATTTATCATTTCTTTAAATCAAATTTAAGTAAATAGTTAAGTCTTTGGTACTGTTAGATTAATTTTTGAAAACATATCATGAAATATTTTGTAATTATTTTTGATAATTAGTTAGTTTTTGTCATAACTAGTATTTCTTGATAAAATGTGGAAATTATATTAAACCCAAAATCGGTGTTTATGAATTTTTTTTAGTGGAGACTACCATTGTGAGATATAATTTGAACCTAATTTCTTTTATTCAGAGTGAAATATATATTTTTTCTACTCCAAACACATTTCTTATTTATTCAAAAGTTTAGATGATCTCTATAGGTATTAGCATTGAATGTATGAATTTTTTTCTCATCTTAATAGAGTATCATATATTTTTGATTATTATTTTTGTTTAGATTAAACGATTTGAGTAGAAATTGATAGTATATGCTTATATCTCATTCATGCATGACTGCTACAAAAACAAAAAGACATATCTGGGGTTACCTAAACCAAGATCAAACAGAAAAGCCACAAAATTAACCACTCACCAAAATCCAAAAAAATGTACAATCTGTACATGGGTTGACTCTCTAAAAAATACATATATTGAAAAAAAAACAAAAATAATAATGTATAGAGAGATAAAAAAAATAGTATCATCCACATACTATGACCCACATTGCCAACAAAGTTGTGAGTAAAGGCTAAATACAAAAGAAAGATATAGGAAGTAATTCCCTAAAAAGTCATTACAATTTCTTCATTTGTAAAAAGCATATATCTTGAAATTCCTTCTTAATGAGTTTAATTTATGCATGAAAATAATTTTTATATATGATATCTTTATAATTTATACATTCGATTCCTTTCATGAGATCAATGTTAAAATAACACTTTGAGCCTTTATTCTTTATACATATGCGAACATATTAGTTCATTTCTATACATCAACTCTTTCGCATATAAATTAGTATGAGTGTTTGAACCCATAGGATTCAGTGCTTTGAGAGTATTGACTTGTGAGGAATAGAGTCGAAGCGAATTCTGATTCATGACACTGAAATTGGGTAAAATTAAATTGACACATTTTTGAAATGAAATATGAAAATGATTTTCGACTAATTATTATAATAAAATCATGATTGTTTAAAGAGATTAAAATAACTTATGCTTGAGATTTTAATTATGATCTTAAAGGAGATTAAAAAGTGTGAGAAATTTTTGTGATATGTTGTTTTCTTTTATTCTTAAATTAATTTTTGATTGTGTTGTAATTGTAGTTTTTGATTTGATTGTTTTTATAGTTTCTTTTGATTTTTACAATTAGTTCAATGTTTGTGGGTATCATTACTGAAAACCATCACGAGACTCAAACTCGTCCACTAGGGCAACCTAGGGGTTTAAAGGCTTGTTGCATAGGCTAAATGCAACCGTTTCAATCCACGAAAGTGATTTAGGATAGTTTAATTTTTAGCTTTTATCGCTTCTCTTGCTAAGGGACTAGCAAGAAGCTGGTTGGGGGTTGTGATGAGTGCTCAAAAAGCACTAAAATAACCATGATTTTATGTACATTAATTGATTAAAAATATATATATTTATATGTTTTATCATATATTTATATAAATTTGTCTTTTTCGGAATCACGGGTATTCTTATTGTTTTTCAGGTATTTTGGCTTAAAAACGCAATTTAAAGACTAAAAGAGGAATACTTGAAGCAATACATCACAAATATATTAATAAATAAGTGGGAAAAGGTCAACAAACATGGAAAAATTGGACAAAATGGGTCGAAAAGGTCAAAAATGTCAAAAAGACGGAATTCGCGCGCCGCAGCCCAACCGCGCGCGCCCCAGCGCCCCATGCCGCGCGCTGGCCTGCCCATCCGCGCGCCCCTCAGCGCGCGGGCACTGTTCACGCGCGCCGAGCTGCGCACAGCAGTAGCCCCCCGCGTGCGCGCGCAGCGCCCAGCAACCCCCCTCCGCGCGCCCAACGCGTTTTCGCCCCATTTTTTACGTGCAGCCGCCCCTGTGACGTCATGCTAACGTCATTAATGACATCAGCAATTCCAATACGCATTTTTACATTTTTTAATATTTTTTTAACATTTTTTTACTCATTTTTTCTCTCCATCCTCACCTATAAATACCCCCCTTCCCTTCACTTCAAAGCACACCTTCAAAACACACTTCTCTCTTCTTTCTTTCTCTCATTTCTTAGTTTTTGAGTTTTTCTTAGTTTCTAAGCTTTTCTTAGTTTTTCTCTTAGTTTTTAGTTCAATTCTCTTAGTTTTAGTGTTCTTCTCTTTTTGAGAGGAACTTGTAATGTTTTTGTAATAATTTAGATTTTTGATTCAATAAATAGGAGTGCAAATTCCGCTTGGAGGTTTTCCAACTACGGGAATAGCGTCGAAGTTCTGTAAGGATTTTATTTTCTTTACAGTTATTTTTATGCTTTATTCTTACATGTTATATTTAATTTGTCTGTGGTTAAATTTAACTATGCTGGCTGTTTAGTAAACATGATGTAATAACGACGTTGTTATGCTTGCGAAATATTAAATAGGTAAAAATCTTTAAAATGAATTGATTTTGTTTTTATTCAAGATTTTATATTAAGAATGTTAGAGAGAAATATATTATTTTTCATTACAAACTTAAACCTGAAAATTAGATTTTAAGGTTTAGTTATCCGGTCTAATTTAGAGTAGTGCTCTTTTATTTGTTGGTACAATCGCCCGGTAGTTAGAGTGAAACTCTATTTCAAAAGTTTTTATAAGAATTATTATGTGAAAATGTATTGACAACATGTTTTCAATAGTGGTTTTAAAACTTGAAAGTTAGTACTCGGATAATTAAATTCTTAAGTTTAATTTGGACACCTTGAATAAAGTTTAAACTGTCTAACCCCACCAAAGGTGGCATTTAAATGGTTCATTTTCAATCTTTTAAAAAAAGGAATTAATTTAATTAAGCATATTAGTTATCAACCCCACCCATAGGTGTTAATTGATTTGTTTAGTTAACAAAGAATATCTAACCCCACCAAAGGTGGTATTTATATAAAAAAAAAGAGAATCAATAAAATATCAATTTATATCTTTAATAACCTAGATAATATGAGCAAGCATAATTAATTTAGTTATTATATCCATAAATTCTCCGCTAATATAAATGATAAAAATTTGCATGAATATTTATTGAATCTGTATATATGTTTATTTTTAGATAATTATTTATTGAATTTGTATCTATGTTTATTTTTATGTTATTAGATTATATTTAATTAATCTGTATATATGTTTATTTTATGTTATTAGATTAGGAACACAAAAACCAAACTATCGTGACAGGATGTTTAGGATTTAATTTCGTTTTTAAAAGTTTGAATAATAAGTTAAAAACCACATACATTCCTTCCTTAGATCGACCTTGGGAGTATACTTATCATTTTCTTCGAAATGATTCGTGCACTTGCGAGAGTTTTATAAATATTAAAACCAAAGTATTGGCAAGAATCGAAGATTTTATCATTTTCTTCGAAATGATTCGTGCACTTGCGAGAGTTTTATAAATATTAAAACCAAAGTATTGGCAAGAATCGACGATGTCGGTTTTCGCTCATCAATTCTCTAGCAAATCTTTTATGCGAGTTACTAGAGCTCATGCTAACCCATTTTCCTCCATGTATAATGTGTATAATTCTGTCATTGGTTTCTTTGGGAGGGGCTCTCTTCTATTACTAGTCGAATTTGTTGTTTTTGGAATCTTTTGCCAATCTTTGCGATTTCTCTAATCCTCACTCTCAGTAACAAGGTCCTTCAGATATCCCCTTACCAATAAATCCTTTATCTCTTTTTTTAGGTTTATGCAATCATTTGTATCATAGCCCATATCTTTATAGAAAGCATACCACTTGGAAATGTTTCTAAGTGAGGATCTCATCTTGGATGGCCATCTGACATTGGGCTCATCCTCCATTCTTATCACCACTTGGGTTATATTTATTTTCAAGGGGGACCCTTTAAGGGAAAGAGTGAACTCTCCCAAAGCTCCTCTCAAGGCTCAAAGAGAAATCCCAAGAAGTAAAGGGTCAGAAAGTTAAGCTTGACCTAAAAATCTGAACCCCACGATGGGCATCAAAATGTTTAGGATTGATCTGGCTTGTAGAGAAAAAGCTTAAAGAGAAGTTAGCCTGATTGGAAAAATGTGTAGATCTCATAGAAGGTCCATGTATCTATAGAAGTTGACCCAGATGATGTCAATTATGTAATGAGTAAACCTATTTTCATGCCAAAGGGGTAAAATTGGCATAAAGTATAATATGTCAAGGTTTTAGGTTAGTTTGTCATTGAGCCCGATATGTCCCACGAGTAGGACATCTGGGGTGCTTCACCTTCCATCTCGGGCTGGTGACTTCGCTTGGGCGATTCACGAGGGTTGGACATCAGGCCAATCCAGATGTCCAAACAAGAGCAAATCCCTTTTAAAATCCTACAACATAAGTAGTTATTGTGCGACAATCTACCTAAATGAGGCATAAAGTTCTCTAGATTTAATACCTTTGAAATATAAAATTCAAAATTGATTTTGCCAAGTTTTCAAAATGGGAAACATTTTCCATATTAGTTATTAAGAATTAAAATTGTAGAAATTAAAATATAAAGAAAAATTGAAAATACATTATATTAGAATAATTATAAAGCCTATACGAGAATTAAGGATTAGGAGAATAAAATACTATATAATTTTGGTTTGTGTTTTTAAAGGCATAAAACTTTGGAAACTCTTAGTTGAAAACCTAAAAATTTAAAGCATCACAAGATGACATGAGTTTAAGATAGTCTTATATACAATGGGTGTATGAATACGTAGTCAAATGGTTTTATCTTGACCTTTCTTTTATATAAAAATAAAAAAAATTATAAGAAGTAAGATTAAATCAACAATTAATATTAACCAAGGATGTATAAAATGTTGTATTTAAGATTTTCTCCATAAAAATGTGGGTTTTGTATTTTACAAATGATTTAGCTAATAATTGAGGAACAATAGCTCAAAATCTCACACATTTCTACCAAATTATTAGCCAAAGATGAAATTTCCTTTTCTCCCTCATTCTACTGATACAATACCTCTTTTTCTCCTTTGTTTTCTTTCATGAATATGTCAAATATGTTAAAGGAAACAATTCGGCAGCTATTTTGGCGTCATTATGAAAGAGAAAGTTATGATAGGAAGAAGATAGAGTACTAAACTATTATCTGTGTTTGTGAGTGGGAAAAGGCAACTCTATTTAGGGATGCCAAAATTCTCGATGCATTCGAATAATTGCAGATAAAAACTGAATGGATTTGATTTTGCATGATGAATTTTAGTTCTATTTTTGAGTTAGATTAATCTTTTATTTAAAAATTTGGGTTTGGTTTCGAGAGTGGAGTAGCTTAACCTCAATACACGAAATTACAAATTTATATTTTATTGAATATTATATTTTTACATATATGTAGAGATAAAAACAGTTATAATGTAATATTTATAAAGAAAAATAAATTAAATATATTAAATATACATAACATATTATTTTTAATTTGAAAAGATTTTTTTGGTTAAAATTTCATGTTTTTGAACAACTTTAAATTAAAAAAACTATTAAAATTTAGTCTTTTTGGAACTCTGAATGTGCAAGTGTTACTCGATGATAATTTCATATATTTATATCCACAAATTTCTATTTCAAGTATAATATAATTTTTTAATTTTGATTCAATTTCAATTATAATATAATTTTTCAATTTTGATTTCGGGTAAAACATCATCCAAGCCCATTTCACCCAATTAACATTCTTACTTCCATCAAATGAAATACAAGGGTAGAAAAGTAAATTAATGTTATTAAAATGAAAATATTTCCAAAAAAAAAGGGTCAATATCAAAGGTGCCAAAAAGAGTCAAAAGATTACCAAAATAATAATAGATACCTTAAAAAGAATACCAAAATAAGAATATGGGTATCTCAAAAGTATCGATCCTAATTTAACATTAATACACTTGAAATACCCTTATTCTTATTTGAGTACCCTTTTTTACCCTCATTCTCACTTTGTATATTTGGATTACCTCTATTTAGGTTACTAGTACTTAAGAGGTACCATTATTGTTGAAATTAACCAATAGGAGTACTAGTAACTTAAATAAGGGATGTAGACCCTCTAGGCAAACAACCCTTAGAACCCATGAAGTTAAAAGAATATGAACAATCGATTTTCTACTAATGTGTTGAAGATTATCATATTAGAATCCTAAGTAAACAAAGTCCTTAAAACCCTAACCATAATACACCACAAAGGTTGATCACTCTCGTTGATAAGTCGAATACAAGCATTCAATCAAGAAAACAAGAGGTCAAAGCAAAAAGCTTTTTGAAATAAACTTGATAAATGATCAAAAAATTCCCCAAAAATTACATGGTTGCCTCTTTTTATAAGCAACAAACCCTAAAAAAAATGGGCCTATTTAGTTGTGGATTTGGTCTAATCAATCCTTAAAAAATAAAAGAGTAAAAATACTTATAATAAATAAAATATAAAAGGCCCATAATTAATTAAATGAAATTTTTTTCCTAAATTAATTCTTGCATCCAACTTGATCTTCCAAATCTATCCCTTACATAAAAAGATAATAGATCATCCTTGGTGAAGCTTTGGAATCCTTGAATTTTGTTTTAGATTCTTTTAGCAAAACCTCTTTATATTGCACTTTCATAATCAAGCCTTGCAAAGCTTCTTTCATCCTCTTTCTCCTTAACGTAGACATTGGACCACCAATTCCTTGCAAAGGATCTTGAGAATATTTAGGAATATTAACTTGGTCAGCACCTTGATCTCCATTATTCCTATCTTCTTCGAAAAGATTATCCTCGAATCACCTACATCAAACAAAGATAAATTAACAACATTAAAAGTTGCACAAACATTACCATAGTCACTTGAAAAATCTAGCGGCAATTATCATTGATCCTTCCAAGACTTGAAATGGTCCATTTACTCGAGGCTACACTTTTGATTTCAGTTGTATGGGAAGCCTCTCCTTATGCATATGCACCCAAACCCAATCTCCAAGTTGGAAAACAACCTTCAAACGCCCCTTATTGGCTTACTTAGCATATTTCTCATTCTTCCTTTCAAAGTTGGCCCGAACTCTAGCATGTAAATCCTTCACAAAATCTAACTTTTTCTTACCATCAAGATTAGCATGCTCATTAGTAGGCAAAGGTAAAATATCCATAGGTGTTAAAGGATTAAAGCCATAAACAATTTCAAAAGGAAAAAACGAAGGATTAGAATGAACTATCCTATTATATTCGAACTCAATATGTGGAAAACACTTCTCCTACTACCTTAAATTCTTTTGAATGATAGCACACAATAAAGTAGCGAGTTTCCTACTAACTAATTCAATTTGACCATCCATTTGAGGATGTGAAATAGTAGAAAATAACAGTTTAGTTAGCTTATCTTTTAAATTTTTTAAAGTTCAATCATGCACATCATCCCACTTAAAAGCAACATTCTTTTTAACAAGTTCATTCAAAGGTGCAACAATAGAACTAAAACTTTAACAAACCTTCGATAAAAAATCTCCAAACCATGAAAACTTCTTACCTTATTTACACTCTTAGGTTTAGGCCAAACCCGTATCACCTTACCTTTTCTTCATCAACACTAATATCCTACAAAATCCAAGAAACATGACATTTTCCATGCAAAATGTATACTTCTGAAGATTAGCATATAATTTTTTCTCTCTCAACACACTAAAAATAGCATGCAAGTGTTCCACATGTTTATCCAAATTATTCCTATAAACTAAAATATCATCAAAGTAAACTACCACAAATTTTCTCATGAAAGCACGGAAGACATAGTTCATTAACCTTATGAATGTACTAGGTGAATTAGTTAAACCAAAAGGCATTACTAACCACTCATACAATCCATATTTAGTCTTAAATATAGTTTTCCATTAAATTTTAGAAAATAAATTAGAACTATGCAATTCATCAAGAATATCATCTAATATAGGGATAAGATGTCTATACTTTACCATTATCCTATTAATAGCTAGGCAATCCATACACATGTGCCATGTTCCATATTTCTTTGGGACTAAGATGATAGGAACCGAACATAGGTTGAGACTCTCCCTTACAAATCCCTTTTGTAGCAACTCATCCACTTGCCTTTGTATCTCTTTCATTTCCTAGGGAAATATGAGTTAAGATAGTTAGTAAAAAGATAAATATCCTTGTACATAAGTACAAAGATTTGTTGCATTTCCATCATTACACTCTTAATCTCATGGTTTTCAGAAATTACACTCATTCTTTTATTTTCTTCTCATGTTTTCTCATTTTTCTCTCCATTTTTTCTCTTGACATCACTTACTCTCTTTTTTATTTTTCTCTGACTTACACTTTTGTTTCTCCCTCATCTTACACTCTCTTGCTTTCCTAATCTAATCCTTATAAGCTTACAAAGGTTTGAGAGGGGCTAATATAACTTTTTGGTCGTTCGTTACAAAAGAAAAATGATTTCTGTACCCATCATGTGATCATCTTTTATCAAACTTCCACAGTCGACCAAGCAATATATGACCAGTATACATCGGTGCCATATCACAATGAACCTCATCCTCATACTTTCCAATCAAAAAAGTAAACCAAACTTTTTTGTTGACCTTTACTTCTCCACAGTCATTCAACTATTGTAGCTTGTATGGTTTGGAATGCTTTTACCACTTCAAATTCAAATTTCCTACCAACAAGGTACTGGCAACATTAATACACCTCTCACTATATATAATCAACATACATACCTTATCCTTCACGTGGCAACTTATGGGAAAAATATTCTCACGTTGCTCCTCACCTTCTTCATCCTTAGGCTATATACTCATGGCTCTCCTCGTGACAAGTAAATCTCTATGCATAGGTTCTTCCACTTTAACATCAGAGTAATCTTCCAATGGTGGCATCTCATCATCACTTGACCTACTACTTTTGATTTCTCTATTTACTCGTATAACTATAACCTTTTTGCTTTGGCATTCAGAAGCAATATGTCTGAATCCTTGGCACCTAAAACACTTAATATCATGTGACTTCAAGAGATTTTTTGTTTTAGGTTTACCTTTAGAAACAACAACTGAATTCTTTAACTTTTCTTCATCTTTTGCTTTGAAGGTAGCTTTGTTGTTCTTCCAATTTTATCTCCATGGAGAGTTAGAAGACAAAACAGATCTGAACTACTTGGACTTAATTTTCTTCTCCATTTTAATGGCCTTGTGTAGTAGTTCCTCCATCTCTACATAATGTTGCAACTCAACCACATCAATAATCTCCATGTTCAATTTGGCCATGAATCTAGCTATTATTGCTTCTCTATCTTCCTTTATGTTTGCACTAATCATGGCGATTTCCATCTCCTTATAATAAACCTCTACACTAATGGAACCTTGAACTAGCACTTGCAACTTTCTATATAAATTCCTGTAGTAATGGCTAGGTATAAATCTCTTACGCATCACCAACTTCGTCTCTTCCCCTGACCGAATAAGTCTCTTGCCATTCCTTCACCTATTGATCACCAGTTGATCCCACCATATACTTGAATAATCTATAAACTCCATGGCTGCTAGCTTTACTTTCTTCTCCTTGGAGTAATTATGATAATCAAATATGTGTTCAACCTTTCTTTCTAACTCCAAGTATATCTCAAGATCATTCTTTCCTTAAAAAGTCAGAATTGTCATCTTTATAATTCCTATATTGCTATCTCCTTTGGAGTCAACCTTCTTGTCTTGTTTTATAACTTGCTTTATCCTCCACTTTGGAATCAGTTTCTTCTTCTTCATCAAACTCATGTCTCTTATATGATTTAGAACCGAAAGAGGATTCTAATTCATTCAGCCTCACATTTAGCAACTTAAATTGGTTATTAGCAGCCTTGATAAAAATTTCATGTCGAACTCTTGTAGTTATCCTCCTTCCTTACTCATGTTTTCAACCTGTAAAGTAAAATGAAATAAAAGGTATTATTCCTCACACATTCCCTCACGTGTTTTCTCTCAAATCAGATTGTTATCAATCACGTTTCACACTATTTTGGCTTTTTCTCGATGGTGGTTTATCTTGTATTTTACCACTTAAAGCCCAAGCTAGCCCCCTTTTATGTTCTCAACACAATCAAAGAATTCAACTAATCTCAAGAAGCAATCGGTTTGTTAGTGATAATCTCAAAAATTAGAATTAAAAAAAAACTTAATTAAGGCAAATGGTGACAAAAAGAAAGTCCAAAGATAACTCTAAAGAACCAAGGAAAGTAAGAAAACTCTAAAAGGAAGCAAAAGACATGTGAAAGAAATCACAAGAATTGAAGCTAATTGATAAAGAAGGCAAAAGACTCAAAACAACCCTGTTATGCTTGAAACAATCACGAGAATAAAAAAATGGAAACTAGAATTAAATATACATAAACTAAAACAAAATAAAGGAAAACTAATTTCAACAATAATAAGAAACTCAAGAAAAAAAACAAGAATTGGAAGCTTACTTCAACAAGAATAGGAAACTTAAACAATCTGCCACTTTGTTCTCATTTTTTTTTAAATTTGACTGTTGCTATTAATAGCAAAATACACAAAACAAATTCATAAACTGAATGAACAAAAACCAAAAATAAAGCAAAAAATGTGTTAAACTTTAAACCCTCGGTAAGTGGTGTAAACAATGAAATTTGAGGTCAAAAATATGGAGAATGAGGCACAACATGATTCAAGATTATAGAAATCGAGCAAGGCTTCGATTTAATATGCTATAATAGTCATTTTGTTAATAGAGTCAAATGTTATGACTTTTTAAAGTTGCAACTCAAATTTATCAATTTTTCTGTAACTACGAATAACAGCAATCTCTCTTTTCATTTTTTTAAGAGCAAAGATGGATTGAACACAGAAAATAAAGAACAAGAAAAAAATTAAAAAATTCAAAGAATTCAAAGAGAACAACGAAATGAAATCCAAAGACAAGAACAATGAAATGAAATCCAAAGACAAGAACAACGAAAATGAAATTAAAAGAAATGTAGAACTATGAAGGATGGATTTTTTATTTTATTTTTTTGAAGTAAGAACTCAAACAAAAATAGATGTAGATAGATAACTTGTTTCCACTGACAAAAGCTCTGATACCAAAATGATGCGGACCATCTAGGCGAACAACCATAGGAACTCATGACCTCAAATGAATAGAAACAATCAATTTGCTAGGAACATATTGAAGATGATCAGATTAAAACACTAAAGAAACAAAGTTCTTAAAACCCTAACCTTGAGACACCACAAAGGTTGATCACTCTATTTGATAAGTTTAATTCAAGCATTCAATCAAGAATACAAGAAGGCAAAGCAAAAATCTTTCTAAAACAAACTTGATAAATGATCAAAAAATTCTCCAAAAATTACATGGATGCTCCTTTTTATAAGAAATAAATCCTAAAAGAAAAACCCTAAATGGAATGAGCCTATTTAGTTGTGGATTGAGTCTAATCAATCCTTAAAAAATAAAAGACTTGAAACATAAAGGCCCATAATTAATTAAAATGAAAATTGCTTCCTAACTTAATCTTTACATCCAACTTGATCTTCCAAATCTATCCCTTGCATAAAAAGATAATAGACCATCCTTGGTGAAGCTTTGGAATCCTTGAATTTAGTTTTAAATTCATCCAGCACAGCCTCTTTGTATTGCACTTCAGGGATCAAGCCTTGCAAAGTTTATTCCATCCTCTTTGTCTTTACCCTAATCATTGAACCTCCAATTCATTGCAAAAGATCTTGAGAATATTTGGGAACATCAGCACCTCAATCTCTATTAATAAGGATAGTATAAAAGTACCAACTAAAAATAATAATAATAAAGAGTACCAAAAAATAAAGATATCTTAAAGGTACCAATTCCTTTATGTAAAATTGGTTAAAGCTCATATTGATAGATTAGGCGGCTTAGCCGGCCATATTGATGTTACAAATAAAATACTTAACTAAAATATAAAACTTAAAACAAGAAATAAACAAACTGAAAATAATTAACCAAACTTAATTATAAATTAAAACTAAACAAGGTTATGAATTAAAACAGAATCAGAGAGTAGAGAGAATTCAAGTCTAGAGAGAAAACTCAAAAATTGGGGGCCCTTGTCTTCTGATCTCGTTCTTCTTAAATAACCGAGTGATGGAACTGTGGAGATGCTTTTACTATTTAATGAATAGTAGTTGGTATGCCACTTGATACTGTTTGGAGATGCCTACAGTGTATGAACAGTAGGTGCTTCATCATTCCAAACATATAATAGAACAGTACTTTGTCGGGCACTATATAGGTATTTGAATAGTAACCTTGTCGGCACCATTTATAATTTTGTCATTTTATGAATCCAACCGTTGGTTGATTTCTAACATTAATTTGGGCCTAATTATGGTCTTGGTAAATAGTGGTGCACACGCAGGCCCAATGATAATCAGTAATAAACATGCAGGCCCAATGATAATCAGTAATGAACACGCAGGCCCAATGATAAATAGTAATGGACACGCAGGCCCAATAATGGACACGTAGGTCCTAATGATAAATTATAATGGACATGGAGGCTCAATGATAAATAGTAATGGACCTATTTTATACATGTCCAAAAGTTTAAATCTTCAGTTGAGGTCTCTAAATCTATTAGGTCCTCGTCTGAGTTTTGTGATGGAGTTACTATTTTATTGGGTGATTGGGTTTCATCCGAATCTGGTAGCTCTTCTTTTTGAACTTGAGTTGTTTATCCAGATGATAGTTATCTATTGATTCCCAAGAGTTTCTCTTGGGTTTTGGCTTGGGAAATTAAGGCATTGGTGTGTGCCTTTTATGCTAATAGCAGTGAAGAAGCATGTATATCCTTCACCTGAGGATCCTTGTGACCCTTTTGTGTTAGCCATTTTTCAACAGTTGGTAATAAGAGTGTTTTTGGGATCATAAAAGATGATCACTATTTGATGTGAAATGAACGGAAAATGGTTATTACCTCCATTTCCAGAGGGTTTAATACCCATTGACATACCCAAGGAAGGTAAAATTTTGAACAAAATATACACAAAGGAGGGAATCTAGCTTCTCCTGTGGATGGTTTATAGTGTGACTGGAAAGATTCATAACTTTCTTTCATAGGTGATATCATAATGCCACTAAGGTTTCCGAATAATTTCCACCATTCTAAAAACCAAGATGAAAATCGAGATGGATTAATTGATTTATTGATTTATTAACAAAAAAAACAACCAAGAATGTTGGTTATCTTTATTTTGAATGAAAAATGTATTAAACCATGCCTGATAATAATCCCAATAGTCATACGATGTACAATGTGGGATGGATGACGTTAAGTTGACTGGAAAAGTCAACTGTTTTGATAAATCATTTCCCCAATCAATTGGAGATATAATTTTATGTAGTTTGGCAGTCGAAAATTGCACTTCTGATGATTTTGGGTAATGGAAATGTTTGAATTCCACACTACTAGTGATTTCCAAAATACTCTGATAGTATTATGGTGTTTTTGATTTTAATGTTGGCCAGTAAAAAATCCATTTTCCAAACATGTTTTGAATGGCCAAGTAAGGGTTTTGATTGAAAAAATGTTTTTCCAAAATAGTAACCACCTGAGTTGGTTGTTTCTTAAAATACTCAGAGGTAATTTTTGTTTTGGGAATAAATTCCCTTTCTCTTTTTGGAGGAAAATATGTTGAAGATGTTATTCTTCTTTCTGGAATAGAAATTGTTCCAGATGATTTTTGAGAAATAGATTTTTGTTTGGAGGGTATTAATTCCAAATTTGATGGGGAAGTTTGTTTCCCTAATTCTGGGTTACAACTATAGGTTTTCCTGATTTGGTCAGGATCCATATTTTGCAACCATTATTGGATGTGATTATTTAATTCTATATCCTCAGGAGTTAATTGAGGTGATGATTCTTCCACATTAGTTTGGGAAGATGATGCTTGGTTTTATGTTGCCTGAGACCAGGTCATAATAGGTTTGGCTAATGAAAGGTTGGTGATGGTAAGGTTTGGAGGTTCCTTCTTCTCCTTATCTTTCTTTTTCCTATCCATCTTGATACTTTTTTTTGAAGAAATTCTCTAGTTAGAAAATCTGATAATGAATTATTCTCTTCTCTGATAAATTCAATATCAAAATAAAAAATGCTTAATATAGCTTGTCATCTTGCAAAAAATTGTTTTGATGCAATGTTTTTAACATCTTTTAATAAAATTTCTTTTGCAGATTTGCAATCACTCCTTAGTAAAAAAATTTGATTTAATAAATCTGATTGAAATTTGGAAATACAAAGTACTATGGAAAGAACTTCTTTTCTGACAGCGGAATAATTTTTTTGATAATCATTCCAATGGCCAGAGACAAATTGAACAATTTGTTAATTATTATCTTGGACTTGTTTTAATATCCCACCATAGCCAAGTTCATTGGCATCAGTTTCTACTATCTTGGGGAGTGTTGGATCCGCAAGATGTAAACATGGAATGTTTTGGACTTGTGCCTTTATTTTTTGCACAATTTTTTATTTCATATCAAACTTTGAGAATATAGATGATGAATATAATTTTGAAGCAAGTTTTTTTTATTGGGGATAGGATACCTACTCCATTTTAAAGCTTGGTTCAAAGGTTTATAGTTGATGACTAGCCAAGGAATTCCTTTTTCAATCTCGGCAGATTTATTGACATAGAAGGCCACACAACTCCATGGCGATCTGGATTTTGAGATTAAATTCTTAGATAAGAGTCTTCAATCTCCTTTCTACAGAATTGTTCAAGGTCACCATTCATTTGAATAGGCCTTACTTTTGTAGGGATATCATTTTCATTAAAGGATGATTCATAAGTTAAATCCACCATGTGTTCTTTTCTATTCCAGAAAGCACTTGGTAGAGGGAATATCTATCTTTAGATTTTTCTCTATCCTTATGAGTTATTTACCTAAAGTATTTAGGTTGATGTTTGTATAATTATTCTGGGTAATAATGTTTTTAAGGTTTACTCCCTGGTTCTCTTGAGGGTTCTCTTGAGGGTTCTTAAGAAGGAAGGCTTCTACCTGACTATCCTGGTAAGGGATGGTAATAGGTCTTAATAGAGAATTTTTAGCTTCAACTGAACCATCTGGAGTTTCCCATACGGGTAACTTCTTTTTAATATTGACCATGTTAAGTGAATGAACTGGTTCATCAGTTTCTTCTAATAGCCTATCAAAGTCAGCTTCTGTGATTTCACTAGAACTAATATCTGAAAAGGCTTTGAGTTGTGGAGTTAAAGCTATTGGTTCTCTAACTAAAGACTCTACAGGTTCTTCTTCTAAAAGCATATCGAAGTCAGCTTCTGTGACATCCAAAACACTAATTGATGGGAATATCTTGTAATGTGGAACTATAACTATAGGTTCTATAACTATGGATTCTACAGTAATGTTGACTGGTTTAGGGTCAATTTGAACTATAGGTTTAACTATTGGTTCTGGTTTTGAATCCTGGATAGTAACCGATAGGTTTCCTACTAAGACTGTTGATGGTTTGACTAAGTCAACTGGTGATACTATGCTAACCTGTTCAGGGCTAATTATTGATAATAAAGGTTCAACTATGTTATCCTAGGTAAAAGTAACAATGTGATCCGGTAATGTTTCTAATGGTTGGACCATTGGTGACACTGACCTAATTGGGGAATTCCTAGTTAGTTTGGTAATGTGCTTTGGAAATGTTTCTACAGGTTTAGGATTTGGCCTATGTCCCTGATCTGTATGTCTTCGTTGTTGTACGAATGGGGAGTCTAATCCTTTGGTTTCCCTATAGATTTCTAACCATTCGAAGAATTTAACATTTTTATTGTGTTCTCTAACATAACGTTCATGTTTCCTAAAGCAACTAGCCCTAGAATGTTCTGAATGTGTTTTAAAGAACCAATGTTTAATTCTTTTATTATGTGCATAATCTATATCTAGATGTAGGATTCCTATGTCTAATAAACCATAATCCAATGTTAATACATTTAACTCATTTATCCTAACTTGTTTGCTAGGGGCTTTGGATTAAGTTGGTGATGAAGGAAAGATAGGTGATAACTGAGGTGATTCGTTCATCTCAGAGTTGTCAACAATGTAAATTGGTCTGGGTACTCTAGTACTACAGTCTACTCCTTTGAGTTTTGTTTTCCTAAGGGTATCTGAGGTTGATAACCTAGGGTTTGTTTTGAGCGGTAGATCTATTGATGTAAAATCAGAAGTGCTCGAAGAGCATCTCATTGATGAAGATCTATTGAATCCTATTTCAATATTTCCATTTTTATATCTTATTATTTCAGAAAGTTCTGTGTTTTGGATAGGTTCTTTTGGTTGATGGTTTCAGATGTTGGCTGGGAAATTCCTTCTAAAAGCCACATATCTGGGTATTCTACATTATCTCAACTTATTGGTCTAGGGATGGTAATATTTGATCTAGACAAGTTTGTTTGTAATAAAATAGTTTCTCCTTTATCAGAGTTATGAATGTTCCTAGTGTCCCAAGTGGACGTCATAATTTTATAATGAACTCTATATAATAAAGCTACCAGAATTATTCCTGATAAAACATTAATATTATGAGTCTTAATTAATAGTGTTAAAGTTTTTAATATTAAAGGATTTGTTAAAGATACTATGATATTTGGGAAATAGTTAAAGGATATAGGTCCTAAACCTAAACCTGTTTCTACCGTTCCTAATAAAGATTCCTTGAAATCTGTTAACCTAGCATCTCTTAAGACTGCTAGTATTGATGAACTTAACCCTAATCGGGTTAATGGTCTTAATCCAATCTGGACTAAATCGAAATGAACATACTTGAATTGTTTATCAAAATGTTTTTGTAATGATTCTTTCGAAAGAAGTTAGATTGATTCAAAAGGTAATAAAAGTTGAAGATCTCTTTCTCCAGTTTTAATGATGTAATCAGTTT
The DNA here is from genome assembly GCA_037013495.1 of Hippophae tibetana. Taxonomy (NCBI): domain Eukaryota; kingdom Viridiplantae; phylum Streptophyta; class Magnoliopsida; order Rosales; family Elaeagnaceae; genus Hippophae; species Hippophae tibetana. The sequence goes on from CM072806.1 coordinate 31,585,812, forward strand.
TAAAAATATTCATCATCTTTGATTGATAAATTTGATTTGTATTGATCTTTGGAATCTTCCAACGATCAATTGATTTTTCAAAATTTTCAATAGTAACTTCGTTACTATTAGTAATGTATGACTTCTTTGAAGAAGATGATGAAGTTTTGTTTAATAATGGTGATGATGCTAAAAAAACCTTATTTTGACATATTTAAGTTTAAAATTGAAAATTAATTTGTAAATAATATGGATAAAACTAATCATCAATATAACATGTACTACATGGAAAATAAGATTCTTAATAAATAAATTACAATCTATTAATAACAAGCAAGATACAGAATATAAATCATGAAATTTGAGTCATGAAATTATTTTAAATAAATTATACATGAATCATTTAATATTTAAATTCTTGTTCTATCTTTTATAAAAATACTTATGACTTATAACATTTACCTAATAGAGTTGGTTGTTTGCTAAACCACCGGTACTTATAAGGTATTATTGCCCTGAATGCTATTAAACTCAAAATTTTAAGAATAAATAATATATTAAATTAAAAATTAATTTTTTAATATAATACTAAATACTTAATTAGTAATTACCATCTAATACTATTATAATAAATATATTTATAATTTAGTTAAATATTGATTAGTGCAAAATTGCAAGTACACAATATTGTAGTTTTATAATAAAGTGATATGATGAGTATTGTCCTTAAGGATTAATAACTTACTTTTAAAAATACCAAAATTATGTTAATCTCAATTTTGTCTAGAGAAGTCACAAAAGTTGTTGTAATTGGAATTTAAAATAAAATCAATTTAAAGAAAATAAAGATGTTATTCGAAGATCAAATTAACAGGAAGAAAACTTTTAGGAAATTGATTTCACCTAATTCTTTACTATGTTTTATTCATCTAGCTAATTGAATTTAATTTTCTCTGTTTGTTAGTAATCTCCAAAAACATGTAGAAGCCTCTTTCGATAGTCAATTGGAAACATTCTTGTTCATTCATTTACATAAGTGTATGCAATTTAATAAAACAAGAAAGCATTCAGACCAATGATTTTAATACTACATAGGTTCATATAAGTTTTTCGATCTCTATATTTACCTATGCTGAAATATTTTAGATCTATCATATAATTCCATCTTTCAATAGTAAATCACAAGATTAAAATCATCTAATTAATGACCAGTTAATTAGAAACATTAAACCCAAAATAAATTAAACAAACATGAAGAGAAATAATTCAAATTAATATAAAAAATTAAGCACAGTTTGGAATTAAATTATATATTTTCCTAGAATAAAGAAAAATTAGTTCATGCTAAAAATTAAATTTAATATAAACGAATTCACCATAATATTTCTGAGAGAAATTAAAAGAAAATGAATTGCAAAAAGAATCTACTTTTGTGTAAATCGTGATCTCTACTTCATGGTTTCCTCTTTCCTATGTTTCTTTTTTCTTTTCTTTTTTTATCTACGTAGCCAACCCTCTTTCTTTGTTTCTTATTGCATTCTCTCTTATATATATATCAACCCCTTCTTCCCCACCCTATGTTTTTATCTTATATATATATATTAAAAAATCTTATTTAAATTTGATTTAAATATATCATAATTTAAATTTGATTTAAATAAATCTTCTTTTAAATTATAAGAATCCTTAGACAATATACTTCTAAAATTTTGGATATTCATTTTATTTAAATCTGCAATAAAATTTAAATAATAATAATGAAGTCTAAAATCAATAAAAATAAAATAAAATTAAACTAAAATTTAAAGTTGAGAAGTGATAAATTATGTAAGTTATCAAACACCCATAAACTTAGAACTTTGTTTGTCCTTAAACAAAAATAAAATACAACTATAGACAATATCAACTAGACTCCATATAGAACTACCATTACTCAACTAGCCATGATCTGAATTTAGATTTAATCACTAATAACTTACTCTTTTTACATCGAAGATAGCATGAAAATCAATAAAAAATTTAGCAATTTATCAAGCAAGAGTTAAGCATTTACTTCAACCTAAAGCTAAGTCCTTAAGTGTATGTGTGAAATAGTCAATTTAACTCCAAACCACCAGCAAATTTAGCTACAAGTAGAACAATTGAAATCAAAAGAATTCTCTCAAAACTTAATCCCATAAGTCTAATTTTTAGAAATCCTTTCCACTAATGTAATCAAATACCAAAATCAGAGATCAAATAGTCTTTAATTAGGGTTGTAATTGGAAGGCCACAAGATGATGGCTAAGAAAGAAATGGATATAGAAAATCAAAGCAAATTGGGAAAATACTTGGTAGAAAAACAATAATAAAAAGAATATCCACAGGATTCATACCATAACTCTTTCTCGACAATCTGCTTATACTGATGACAATATTGTTGTCATACTCAATAAGTGGAGTGCTATTTTTTCACTTTTTTCCACCATATTACTCAGCCTATCCTAATTTTCAACCACTTTAACCCTTTTTTTTATTTTTGACTTTCATTTTCTTTTTTTTCACACTTTAATCAAATAGTGCAAACATAATGTGGATTATTTAATTTGAACTTTCTCCTTTAAATGCAAATTTTCACTAAAGTATTTTCTCAAATTTTCAGATAAATTTATGATTTTTTAGGCCTTGAATGAGAATGATTTATGTAGAATACATCATGCAATGATGACATGATAATTAATGGATGGGAAAGCTTGTTGGTTGTGAAAAAAATAATTACCTAGATCATTTCTATAATATTTGGTATCAACTAGGATTTTGACAAGGATCCATTAACGGATTCTAGAGCAAAGCAATATTGAACTTTTCATGACCTAGTTAATTAAATTTCTTCTCTTCATATGAAAAATAGAGCAAAGAAAAATTTACTATGTGCTCAATTATTTTCAAGGAAAAAGGTTTAAATTAAAATACGCACAAAACTCTAACTAAGATAATAGCATATTTTGAATTTTTTTCTCAAAACCATCATCAATTAGTAATTTTAGAGTCATAACAAATTCAATCATACTCAAATACATGTTTGATAAGAGAATCCAACAACTCAAGACTACAAGAATTGACACCCCCAAACTAAAACTAAACAATGTCTTCATTGTAATTTAAAAGTGAAAGATTGAAGAAATGAAATGAACTTTCCTGGTTTTATGATGGATCTGCATTAGTTTGTAATTTTTAGTTCTTTATTCCTACAAAATAAACCAACATCAAAATGCAAAATTCCTCTCCACTTGTTCTCCATAATAGTTCCTCAATATATGATCGTTAACTTTGAATATATGCCCTTCCTTATCCTTCAAATCTATTGCTCTAAAAGGGAAAACTTTGTCAATTGTATAAGGTTCTATCCATCTTGATCTTAACTTACCCCGAGAAGAGTTTTAGTCATGAATTGAAGAGTAAAACTTGTTGTCTAGGAGCAAACTCACACCTAAGACTTTGTATTTCATGCCACTTCTTTGTCCATTCTTTGTAGAGCTTTTCATTTTCATAAGCATAGTGTTGGAACTCATCCATCTCATTTAATTGAAGAAATCGTTTTTCCTTTAATGCCTTCAAATCAAAATTAAACTTATTTACAACCCAATAAGCTTTATACTCTAACTCAACATGGAGATGACATGCTTTTCCTACTAAAATGGTGATACATCATTATAGGTGATTGGTTGGCATATCTTTTTGAAAGGCTTCTACTACACATTGTTCAATGACATCTACCCGAAATCAAATGCTTGGATCTTATGGAAATCTCATGGCTTCGTAGATGTTTAACGTAACATTTTCCTTGTTCAATCTCAATATTAACTCACCCTTTTGAACATCCATTAAAGCCTTTCCCATAGCCAAGAATGGTCGGCCAAGAATTATTGAGACATCTTGGTCTTCATCCATATCTAGCACCACAAAATCAATAGAAAAAATAAATGTACCCACCTTTACCAATACATCTTCTATGATTCGACGTGGATACTTGATTGATTGGTCTACTAGTTGCAATGAAATGGTTGTTTGTTTCATCACTCCAAGTCCCAATTTCCTATAAATAGACAGTGACATAAGATTAATGTTAACACCATGATCATATAAAACTTTATTAAAAAATTAATTTCCTATAGTGTAAGGCAAAGTGAAACTCCTTAGATCTTTTAATTTTTGCGGTAATTTCTTTTGCAAAATGGCACTACATTATTCAAAAAGCTTCACTATTTCGAGCTCCTCCAACCTTTTCTTCTTGGACATGATGTCATTTAGAAATTTGGTATAATTGGGCATTTGTTTCAAGGTATCTGCAAAGGCAATATTTATGTGAATTTTCTTAAAAATATCCAAAAATTTAGAAAATTGCTTATCTAATTTTTGTTTTTGAAAACATTAAAGATAAGGAAGTGGAATAGAGAGAATATGAGGATTTTTGGGAAATGAAATTGATGGAGGCATGTCAATCTCTCTTAGTGTATCATCAACAATCTCTTCTTCTTCTACTTTATTATTGCTTTGGCCATTGTTTGGAGCTGTAGGGGTGGACTCAATTTTCTTTGATGAAGACCTCGTAATTTCTCTTCCACTCCCTTGTGTAATGGCTTTGCATTGTTCCTTTGGATTCACTTCTGTATTGCTAAGAAAAGTTCCTCTTTGTTGGGAAATAATGGTCGTGGCTAGTTGCCCAATTTTCACTTCAAGATTTTTCATAGTGGCTCCTATATTGCTACAATGAGTCTCAATGTTATCCAACCGTTAATCACTCTTTTTAAATCTTGCTTTGGTTGCCTCAACAAAGGAAACCATGGCATCCTTAAGTGACATATTCTTCTCGCTTAGTTGATAATTAAACACTGGAGGAGGTTGCAACACATTCTTTGTGTTCCCATAAAAAATTCTCATGATTTTGAAGCCCTAGATGGTAGTAATTTGGCATAAGATTACCACGATAATTGTAGTTCCGATTGTTGGTGTATTGAACCTATTCTTGACTTGCTTTATTCATTGAAACTGTCGTAGTTGAAGTTGTAACATATTATACACTTTATGGTATTCTTTGGGTTGTCAAGGTTGAAATCTGAGGAGATAGGGAAGCTACTTGAGCTAAAAGGGCAGCAAACGACTCCAATTCATTAATCCCGGTAACTTTCGTAGCCGTATATCTTTTAGTTAGCCATTAATAGTTGTTTGATGCCATTTCTTCCAAAAGGGAAGTACCACCCTAAGCTATCTTTTTTCACGAATAATATCTTTATATCTTTTTCATGCTTCATAGAGTGTCTCAAAATCATTTTGCCTAAATTGACCAATCTTACTCCTGAGTTGAGCTGTTTTTACAGGTGAAAAGAATTTAGCAAGAAAACTTTCTACCATGTCTTGCCATCTAGTGATGCTTCCCAATTATAGAGATTGTAGCCAACCTCTAGCTTGTCCCTCAATGGAAAATGAAACAATCTCAATCTAATGGTATCTTCAGTAACACCATTCATCTTTATAGTGTTACAAATATCCAAAAACATTACCAAATGAATATTGGGATCATCAAATGGCTATCCGCTAAATTGTGCTTGTTTCACCATGTTGATTAACGCCAATTTGAGCTCAAAATTATTGGCATTAATGGTCTGGTGTCTTACAGCTGAGTATTTGCCATTCACAATTGACCTTACATAATCCTTCAAGGTATGTGACTGTGCATTATGTTCTACTTCAATCATGACAAGTACCTTCTTATTTTTTCGTGATCTAAATGTTTTTTCAATCTCCAGATCAAAAGGAATAATGTTTCAAGTTCTAACATGATACATCTAATGTCAAAAACACAATTAGAGAAAAAAATATAAATATAAATGAAATAAAATATAATTTTAAATTAAAAACAAGATTATTTTGTATTGATATTAGTAAAAATAAGAAATAATTTTTAACAACGCCAAAAATTTAATCGATATAAAATTACTAGTGTATAGTATCGTAGTTTTATAATTTTTAATAATAAATCTAAACAAAATTGAAAACTTAGTACTAAATTAAACGTTTTTTATATTATTGGAAAGATGTTAGTCAAAATCTATTACATATATTTTTCGTTTTTTTTTTAATGTTTTTTTGAAGATTGTAGATTTATGCTAGGTACAACTAGATTGCACGGGGGAAAAAAAACTCCGCTAAAGCCCGATCCTTCGGTAATACTTACCCTAATTTCAACATCTTCCCTTCCCACTCCAACGCCGCTGGTCAAGAATCCTCCACTATTTGCAGTTCAATAAGATCATTGCCTCCATTAACTAAGTCTCTATAGCCTCCATACTCCACTCTGTTGTCGTTTTCCCTTTTCCATCAAGGCATCTCCTTTTTCTTTCATATGTAAGATACCCATTTTGTGATTCTTAATTTTGGATTATTAAGTGGTCTTTTCAATTGATTTCTTGTCGTGCTCTGAAGATGGGCTTTATGATTCATACAAATAAAAGAAAACTTCAATTTCATTTGGGTGATCGGCTTGTCGTTTTCTGTATTTTCTTGGTAATAGGTTTTTAAGGGATTTGGTTTACTGGTTTCAATATTGATTTTATGCTTAGATTTTCCGACTTTGTATGATGATGTGATATTAACTACTTTAGTAATCTGATGTGATGCTTTATGTACAATCTTTCAAAAATGTTATTATAAACTTTTCAATACATTTCAAGCATCCTCATACTTTTATAGTGTTTATTTGGATTTAGATTTGAATGACATTTCTTTTTATTTTTAAAATATAGTTTAAAGTTAATCAATTTTGATAAAATTTAATACTAATCAATCAAGGTCCTCAGTTTTAATTGTGGCCTAGGGCTTCACTTACTCTTGAGTAGCCTTTGGCCTTATAATTTTGACTCATTAGTAGAAAATATTTCCAGACATTGATGCAGACATGAGTTCATTCTCCATTACACGGAAAAAGACACCCTTTCAAAAGCATAGAGAGGAAGAGGAGGCAAAGAAAAAGGTGGGGTTGTTGTTTAGCTGGTAGTATGCGCTGCTAGTTTCACACACACACACACACACACCCGTCCATATTTCCTAATAATAGTTGTGATTCAATGTATTTTCCCCTAATGCTTACATATTCTTTTTCTTTATCTGATATATTTTCTTTTAGAGAGCCGAGGATGAAACAGCACGTTTATATGCTGAGTTTGTGGAGTCTTTTCAAGGAGATAGCATACCCGGGTCAAAAGCTTTTGTACGGGGAGGTACTATTGATCCTGATGACAAGTTGAAGACTGACTCGGAAGGTTAGTGTAATCAAAGCATTGCTTTTATTTTTCGTAGGTTCAATTTTTAAGGTTTATTCCCTATTTCTCTTTTTTTTGGCTAATTTATTTCCTTTTTCCTTCATTTCATGCTATATGGATATGTGTTTTATATTACTATTCGGACACATTAATAAAAGTATGGACCTTTATATTCATTCGCGGATGGCAGGTGAAAAGTCCAAAGATGGGGTATCTGTTCCAAAGAAGGGAAGTAGGTAAAGAAACGTTTTTGATTAACAATGTTGCAATGCTCGTTTGTAAGGCATCAAAGGTCTATTGTTGCTTGGGTTTTAGAGTAGAAAATGGAGATTTCCATGTCTCTTATTTAACTTGATGATTATTGTAGAAATTTTCGTGTTCTTATTTATTTATGGCTGAGATGCAAAATATTGTAATCTGTAACAAAGTTAAAGCACACTTCTTTTTTTTTCCTTGATCTTCATCATCATTTAATTAGTTTTCATTAAGGATCACATAATTATGCTTGTTTTGTTTACTAGTGATAAAATTTGATTATATAGCATCCAAGATGTTCAAATTTTACGTTTCTTATATTACTAATGTGCTTCTGAAATTTAGTTATTATCGGTTGGACCTACTTTGAAATTATACTTAATTTATTTGCATATATTTAAGGCATGATGACATAAATATTGGTTTGTGTTTGGTTGGTCTATCATTTTATTAATGTTGAAGCATATTAGAGAGTGTTGTTTCATTTTGTTAGTACTTGATCCATTGGTCTATCATTTATTAATGTTGAAGCATATTAGAGAGTGTTGTTTCATTTTGTTAGTACTTGATCCATTCCAGATTCGTTAGCCTCACTGACTCTATTAAAAGCAACCCCAAGTTTTAAAGCTTTTTAATATCTTTACATAATTAAAAGGAAAGCTACTTCCCTGAATTTTTGTGAATAGGTTATTCTGCATTTATGATAAAATGTTGGTTTTCATTGCCAACTGTGGTTAAAAATAAGTGCTCTTCTTATTTTATTGTATTTTGTCCATTCTCTTCATGTTATGGTTGGGTAGAAAGAAATACAAGGATCTTTAAAGAAGAGATTATTTGGAAATATATATATGGCTGCCTTTTGGATGTCTACTTCAACACTTTTTGAAGGATTTTCAAGATTTGATATTGTAAACTTTTTAAACTTGCTTTAGAGATACACGATGTTTTGGGTTTCAGAGCTTATTGATTTATACATGTTGCTTCTTTTATGTATTATTATGTCGCATATTTAGTTGGATCTTTGGTCCACTTTGTCCTTTCTTTTTATAATTTTTTGTTAAAACTGAAATGTTTAGCCTACTCCTATGGGGAAATGGGAAAGGGGTTAACCACCACAATGTGTGGAGCAAGACTTGAACTCTAGACCTAGAGTAAATCTAAATATCATCCAACAAACTGGGCTAGGTGGTCTTCATTTCTTTTTATAACTCAACAAAATGTTTTTGTTTCCTATAAAAAAACATGGATGGAAGTTTTAATATATGAATCTAGAGTAATTTGATTGATTATTTTATATGTTGAAAAAACAATTTTCAGTTGGTGAGCCTTTTAGCCGTTAAAGTTTTGAAATGGATTTGGTCTTCACCATGACACCAACATAACTTATAAAATATCATAATTATAATAATTGGAAGAGAGAGAACAAAAAGAGTTTTGTTCAAAGAGAACTGTGTTTTTCTTCATCTACGCCCCTGTAGCAAATGTGGCTACAGTCCTCTTCACAGCTGACTAAGGTTTGAGTCTCCTCACCCTCATTTCTAGAATTAGTTAGGTTAACCTAATTAGTTATTTTTGTTTGGCGAAAAGAATAGTGTTTCTTTGTTCATTATCTTTATAAAATTCATTGTATGTTAAATATACTGGTTACTAAATTTTGGTGTTGAAAAAGTCGTGCTTCTCTCTGGTGTGGTGAGTTTTTCTGCCTTCAAAGATGTTAGCTAGAGTTTTATCTTGCAGGCAGGAAAAAGGAATAAAAGAAACTATGGTAGTGCATGGAAAATTTATGGCACATACTATGGATAAAAAGCGTAATGTTATTCATCTTCATTGAACAGAGTACGGGAATCTTGCGCTACAGTTCAGTAGGTAAACTTAGTTAGGAACTTCGACATGAGAATTTGAGTTATGCTTTGGTGTTGGGTAGAAGTTAATTGAAACATTGGTTCTCATTATTGGCTTCTTTTCAGCGGCCTGCATCCCATCAAACTCTGAACTTCTAGTTAGTCTAATATATTTGGAATAAATTTGTGGTGCCTGAGGTCCAGTGGTATATTTTTTGTGAAAGATTGGTGTCTTAAATTGTAGTGTACATTTCAGTTTCCATTGGAGTGTTGAAAATTGTGAAAACCTTAACAGGAACTTTAACAGGAAACAGTTTAATGATTACAATTTTGGGTATTAATGATAGGGCTTCTGGGATTATTCTCGAAGCTGGATGACTGGAAAAAGATGTAGTGAATAATTAAATGTTACCCTTGAATTTTGAGGACTAATGACTGGGCTACCTTTGCATAATTGAGGAGTAGTTTGTTTTAAAGAGATGTAGTCCTTTATTGTGAATTGCGATAACTTAGTTATGCCTTTAAGAATTAATTTTTCACTTCTCTTCTTTTCCCTTAACGTTTTATTATTATTATTATTTTTTACAAGATAGATGTTTTAGTGACAAGAAGCTTATCCATAATTTTTCGTTCAGGTATGTGCCATCTTTTTTACCACCTCCTTTGGCATCCATGGGGAAGGAACCAGAGAAGGTCAGTTTAATGATGAAGCTTTACAATTAATCTGCAATTCCGTAATCAGTTTGCTTGAAACTCTCTTGCTTCACACTTTGTAGAAGGAGGATGAGAAACAAAGGGAGAAGGAAAAAGGGAAGACTCGAAATATTGATCATTTTATGGAAGAGCTAAAGCACGAGCAAGAGATGAGGGAGAGAAGAAACCTAGACAAGGAACATTGGCGTGATGGCCGCAGTAGTGAAAACTCTGCAGTAAGTACTAAGTATATCAGTGAATAGATTTCTATATAGAAATAGTTTGCTTGAATTTGACATTCATTGCACATAGTCTATATATGGATTTGATGATTCATTATTGCAAAGTTCCAACAAGGTTATTCCATCCAATTTTGTGCATAGTTTTGTATGTTTAGGCTTTCTTACACACTATATACTATTATTATATATTTTGATGTATGATAATTCATACATGCATGCATGTGCCTAGTTTTACGCTATATATACTTGCATGTATTGACACAGACCATGTGGGTGAGTGAGGAAGGGAGACACAAAAGAGAGATATTTCTTTGTTAAATAAAGGGTTATGCATTTTTTCTTTGTCGGAGACATATATTGAGCGCCTATGCTAAGTTATTCTATTTCAGCCATCTAGTCGCTTTGATGAGCTGCCCGATGACTTTGACCCAAGTGGGAAATACGGATCATTTGATGATGGTGATCCACAGACAACCAATCTTTATGTTGGAAATCTCTCACCGAAGGTTATTTTATCTTAAGTGCCTTTTGAACAATCATTGCTGGACTGCTTTTGAAACAAAGAGCTCATAAATCTCATTCTCTTGTTTTTCTTAATTAATATAGGTTGATGAAAATTTTCTTTTGCGGACTTTTGGAAGATTTGGCCCCATAGCGAGTGTGAAGATAATGTGGCCTCGAACAGAAGAGGAGCGAAGGCGCCAAAGAAATTGTGGCTTTGTAGCTTTCATGAATAGAGCTGATGGCCAGGCTGCAAAGGATGAAATGCAAGGTTCTTATCATTTGACAGATATCACTCCCATGCGATATTGTGTTCCATATATATATTTGAACATAAAACATCCATTTGCAGGGGTGGTCGTATATGAATATGAGCTGAAGATTGGATGGGGAAAGTCTGTTGCTCTTCCATCACAAGCACTGCCTGCTCCTCCACCAGGACATATGGCCATCAGGAGTAAGGAGGTGTATTTCTTAATCTCATGCAGCTTTCTCCTTTTTCCAATTTATTGTTCCTAACATATGTGCTGCAAAGAAGAATTTGGCCAACCTTACATTTGATCATTGGATTAGAGTTTACTTGGGTGGTCAATCTAAGCTTTAATTTTCTAATTTTTTGATTTGATATGTAATGCATTTTCTTGCTGGCAGGGTGAAACTGTTATCCTATCTGGTCCATCAGGCCCACCTGTGACATCTGTCCCAAATCAGAATTCGGAGCTAGTAGGTTAACTGATTTGTTTTGGGGGACCTGTTTTCCTCCTATAATTGTAACATTTCATTTTCTTTCATTTCTCTGATCTATGCATGCTGTTAATTAGGTTCTTACTCCAAATGTTCCTGACATTACGGTTGTTCCACCTGAGGATGATCATCTACACAATGTGGTTGACACAATGGCTTTGTATGTATTGGATGGAGGATGTGCTTTTGAACAAGCTATTATGGAGAGAGGCAGAGGTAATCCTCTCTTCAACTTCTTGTTTGAGCTTGGTTCAAAGGAACATACCTATTATGTATGGAGGCTCTATTCATTTGCTCAGGTACATTCAATGTTTTACTTTGAAATGGATTCATTTGCTTAAGTGAGTATATTATTTATTTAGTTTAGGCTCTTGTTTCCACATTTTTTTCTCCACGAAGGCTCTAAATTTTTATGAACATTTCAAATGCAGGGTGACACTCTTCAAAGGTGGAGGACAGAACCTTTTATCATGATTACTGGTAGTGGAAGGTATTGCAAAGTTATTATTAATTTTCTTGCCAATTACTTCGGATATATGTTACTCGGACTCGGATATGGGTACATGTCTAGGCATCAAACTTGTTAAGCTTAAAATTTAAGGACACTTGGACAAGGATATAACATCCAATTTTTGGACATGGACACTTGGAATCTTGTTTCTTTTTAAGAGATTAATTTTGAGAGCCCTATATTTTTTAACTAAAACAGAAAACCCATTATATAAATAAAAAGGAAGCCCATTATTATGCACAAGAGCAGACCTTTTTAAAAGTTCTTTTAATATTAGGTACCCTAGGTCTTTTCTATTCTTATTTTCTTCAAGCCGAATTTTTTTTGGGAAGAATTAGGTGATTATTTATTGTACTAATTGGATATTTTTTTCAGTAGTGAAACTTTAATTAATTTTGTGTTAATATTATTATTATTATATAAAAGATCATTTTTAAAGTTACGAGTCTTTCGAGACTAACAGGCCCAGCCCATATAAGCAATAGAGAATTAAAAAGCCCAGAAGGCCCAGTTTTAAATGTGTAAAATATAATTTAACTTTTTCCTAGCCCCTACAGTCTCCTCCTTCAGCATTTTTTCTAGGTCTCTCATCATCTTCTTTGTTCATCTCTAGAGTCATCTTCTTCATCTAAATTTAGCATCTTCCTCTTCAGCTTCTTCAACTTCTTTCTTTGTCTTTTTTTTTCTTTTTTTCTTTGATTGCTGTGTCCAATTTTTTTCTCGCTGGATTGGACACATTATGACACCAGTATGGCGGGGTAAACCAATGAGTCGGAGTAACATAGCTTCAGATCTGTCATGAGATGATTATGCTATCAGTTGTTCCCCTATCTGGCGATATTCTTTCAATTTCAAGTTATCAAGTTCAAACCATGGGGGATTTTGTTTTTTTTTTTGGGGGGGGGGGAATTGATTATGCTATTAGGGTGAAAGATAAAAATTTCTAACTTATCTTAATTTCCAGATGGATTCCACCCCCAGTGCCAACTGTGAAAAGCCCCGACCCTGAAAAGGAATCTGGTTCCACTTATGCTGCGGGAAGAAGCAGGGTATTTGTTACTTGCATGAACAGATTTAAGATTCTTTCACATTTTTCTCATAGTTTGACTCTTTCTATTTATACGACTTTCGTAGCGCGTTGAGCCAGAACGGACCATGACTGATTCACAGAGGGATGAGTTTGAGGATATGCTTCGTGCATTAACATTAGAGAGGAGTCAAATAAAGGAAGCTATGGGATTTGCATTAGATAATGCTGACGCAGCTGGAGAGGTATGTTGATAAATGAAAGGTTTATGAAGATGTTAAAACCCATATAGATCGCCTTTCTTTGAGAAGACAAGAAAATATTTCCATGCTTATCATTCACGCCAACCCAGATGTTTAGTCTAGATTTGAATTTAGTGCTTAATCTTTGTCTGATTTATTTAAGGACAATTGTAGGCAAAAATGAGCATAAATGCTAATCTCTTATAGCATGAGCGATAAGATTTTTAGGCTCAACTGTGCACTAATTCAGATAGTGTCTTTGGTAGTTAAGTCTGCTGTTGGTCTTAATTCAAGCAAATTTCGAAATTATGGACTAAAATGGCAAAATTAGCAGGAGGGATAGGATTTCTAGGCTCACTGTTCACTAAATAAGATAGTGTCTTTGATAGTTAGGTCTGCTGTTGGTCTTAATATAAGCATATTTCAAGATTATGGACTAAATTGGCAAAATTATATGATTAATTACTTTTATTGAAATCGAGACCTAAGATTTTGTGGTTTTGGTGTCAATTATGTGAAGTACTCTAGAGAGATATTGCACCTGCTGGTTTAACTTTGTTATATATCTAAACTGTTACTAGAAGCGTTTAGGTAGTTGATTCATAGAATCAACTTCTTGGTGAAGAAATTGCATTCTAGAAATAGAGGATCCAATCAATCCTTATTCCAATTTGTTGGAAAAGATTATTTATTAACTAGTAGAAGATACATAGAACAGAAAACATGGTAGATTTATACAAGACAATGGAAATAAATAAAGAAGTCATGTTCAATAATTATCTATTTTTCATGCGGTTTTTCTTTCATTGCAGATAGTTGAAGTGCTGACAGAATCGTTGACACTTAATGAGACGCCAATCCCAACTAAAGTTGCAAGGCTCATGCTTGTCTCTGATATACTGCACAACAGTAGTGCTCCTGTAAAGAATGCATCTGCTTATAGAACCAAATTTGAAGCAACATTGCCTGACATATTTGAGAGCTTCAATGATTTGTATCGTAGCATAACAGGAAGGATTACTGCTGAGGCCCTTAAGGTAAGTGGTGTGTGATAGTTTCATCTCTCTTAAATGGCTTTGCTCATTTGCTTCTGGTGTTTTGATAATTGTTAATTTTACCTGAGTGTCTGTAGGAACGGGTGCTAAAGGTATTACAAGTCTGGTCAGATTGGTTTCTCTTTTCTGATGCTTATATGAATGGATTGAGAGCTACTTTTCTCCGATCTGGGAACTCTGGTGTGACCCCTTTTCACTCTATGTGTGGTGATGCACCAGAAATAGAGAAAAAGACATGTTCTGTAGAAACAGTTGATCTGGGCAAAACCAACCAAGATGCTGCTCTGGCAATGGGCAAAGGGGCAGCTATGCAGGAGCTGATGAGTCTTCCTCTGGGAGAATTGGAAAGACGTTGTAGGCACAATGGATTGTCTCTTGTTGGTGGTAGAGAAACGATGGTTGCAAGATTGCTAAGTTTGGAAGAGGCTGAAAGGCAAAGGGGCTATGAGCTAGATGATGACTTCAAACATGTTCATGGTCACTCAAGCTCTGTTAAATATTCTAGTACCAGGAGAGAAGGTCATGTTGAACCAGAGCCTATGGAATTGTCTGGGTGGAACCGTTATGCAGATGATGAGACAGATTTTCACGGGAAAGGGTCTATGCCTTTATCCCAGACCCTCCTCCTCATGCCCCAGCCTGAACAAAAAGTATTCACAAAGAATGAGAAAAATGATCCTGTTTTACCAGCTTCAAAATGGGCTCGAGAGGATGATGATAGTGACGATGATCAAAAGCAAGGTGCTTTAGTTCATGGATTAACTTACTTATCTTCAGGAAGTGATAATTCTGGTGATGGTCCCAGTAAAGCTGACAAGATGGAGTTTGCAATTGAATCAAGTGTTCCATCACAACCTGACAGCGGGATAAGTGAGGAGCAAAGGTCCAGTTCTTGCACTAAATTTTGTTAAGCTCTCTTCTAGATAGGAACTTTAGGGTTGCCTTTTTTATTTTTTATTTTTTGGGTGGGTAGGGGAGTGGTCGGACCTGGTCATTAAATGTCATAGTTTACTCCTGAGTGCCACTTTCTCTCTTGCTGGACATGCATGCATGGCCAGGAGAAAAAAGAGAAAAATAGAGGGAAAATAAGGGTACTATATGATGGTTGATTTCTTGGGGTTAATTTGTCAGGGTACTTGTTTACATGCCCTGTATGAGTTATATCCTAATTAGTTATTTATGCATGTCTCATGGTAATGTTCTCATGTAGCTCTTACAACAATTCTACAGGCAGAAGTTGAGACGTCTAGAGGTTGCAGTGATTGAATATCGTGAATCTCTCGAGGATAAAGGAATTAAAAATCCTGAAGAAATCGAGAGGAAAGTATCTATTCAACGAAAACGTTTAGAGGCAGAATATGGGTTATCAGATTCTCATTCAGATGCTACTGTGAATAGTAAGTACTTATTTGTAAACCCTAACATAATTGATACCATGAGCCATTGTTTTCCTCCTTTCAATATCTGGTGTTTTATTTGTATAGTATGGCTCCTACATTTGGTAGATGTAGGTTTAGAGGTGAATTCATGAGATCCTTGGTTTGTTTTGCATGAGGGAAGCGAAGTTAGTTTGTTGTTGGTTCGAATGGGTGGTTATATCCAATTTAGATTAACCATTGTTGGTATCATAATAATTGGTTATATGATAATATTGTCATACCACCATATTCGTTTTTGTTGTCCACTATTCATATAATCATATCTATGAATTAACTTATCCATTTCCTTTGTTTGGGAACTGCAGAGAGAACATATTCAGAGAGGAAGGATAAAAGAGATGATAGTCGAGAGACATCAAGGAAACGACATTGCAGCGGAAGCAGAAGTGTTAGCCCTCTTCGGAAGCTGTTAAGTAGAGATAGGGAGAAGGATCATGATGTGGACAGGGACCGGGAAAGACAGAGAGACCGAGTCCATGATTTTGGTGGTGAAAGGGGGAAGGACCGGGAGAAGAGTGGAAGTAGAGAGAGGGATGAATATCAAAGGGACAAAGGCAGAGAAAGAGATAGGGATAGGGATCGAAAAAGGCGAATCAAATAAGTGAGCCAAAAGCTATTTCGAAATTAATAGGATACAGGACTGACTCGGTGAAAAATTGGAACTCATGCTGAGAAGGTTCCAGTTCAAATTGATGCTATGTTTGGCTTGTAGTACTTGCACTATGTGTGTTTTTGAAAAAGAAAAAAAAACGAAAAATATTTATTTAGGCCAGTAAAATAGTTAGATTGATGCGACTGTGTATTTTTACTCATGGGTGTAATCTTAGGGACTGTATGTTCACATAAATCAAATATATATATATATATATATATATATATATATATATATATATATATATATATATATATTATTTTTAAAACAAATTAAGGTAATTAGCCATTATTTTTAAGTCGTTTTTAAACAAAAAAAATGATAATAACTTTTAATTCATATTTGAAAAATAATTTTTAACGATTTTGAAAAATAATGAATTGTTTGGTCGTTTTTTTAAAATTATTCTCAACTTAAATAGAAAAATATAATTGTCATAGTATTTGTAATTGTTTTTGAAAAACATTTTTTAATATAATTTAAACAATTTATTCATATTTTATAATAAATAAAACGACAAGTCATATTTTAAATTAAAAAAACAAAATACAATGAAATAACTTCTTTAGTAACTTTTGATTTGTTATTAATTTGATTTTTGTTATTCACTAATAATAATTTAAATTTTAAAAATATTTTTTATTAAAAGAAAGATAAATAAATAAATAAAAATTAAAGTCTAATCAATTAAAAAAAAAAAAAGAGAAAGCCGTTGAGCAGCTGGTGCCAGTCACCAAAACACCATAAACAAAACAAAGAATACGTAAATGTCATAAAGTTGCGCTTCGGAAAATTGTACTTCTCGTGTTTTTCATGCTTTCGAAGATAATGAGAGCATGTATATGTTATTCTCATTTTTTTTAAACGTATTATTTTAAATAACTTAAAAACAATGACAATACTTATTTATTTTTAAAAATAATTTTTATTTTTAAATAAAAAAATATATTTAAGTAATGTTGGCAAATAAGTCCCAAGTAATTTTAAAAAAACATGTCGGTGTCACTTATTTTTAACCATGTATAAGCTGGGCCGTTTTCTCCTCTCAATCTTCCAAAGCTTTAGATTAATTAATTTTTAATTTTTTTAATTTTGATTGCTTTGAATAAAAATATATATTTATATCTGTATATATTTATTGTTTTAAGTTGGTCTTTTATATATATATATATATATATATATTAATTTAGGATGATTTATATTATGTTTATATATTTTTTACTTGCTTTCGTTCAAAATTTAGTTACCTAGATGTCTTGCCTTGGTGATCTTAAATTTTACAAGATATTATTAAGATTTAATTTTTTATAAAAAACATTAAATGTATCAATTAAAATAATTAAATACTTGATTCAAATGTAATTATTTTTGGTTTATTAAATTTGATTATTGATATAAATATAAATAAATTAGAACAACAACAAGAAGAAGAAACTAAGACTAATGTCTATAGCTGATCTCTAACTTCTCAATTGTTTCTTTGAATCCTCTCTTGTCTATAGTCTTTAAATTCTCTATAGATCTAACTTTATTTTCCGTAAATTTTGAGTCTAACCTTGATTACATATTTATGGTATAAGAATTAGTCACAGCCTAATTAGTATTAGGATTATAGAAGTCTAAAACAATTAGAATTCTAAGTTAGAAAATATGGAATAAGTGGGATAAAGATGTTAAACTTCTAAAGCTTATGTGCCGAGAGCATGTGTTGCTACATGTGATAATTTTTGGTTCTATAAAATTACATCGGAGAGGGCATATATACTCATGTGGTGCCCACCTTTATTTTTTCTACTTTTATGTTTGACGTATTTGGTAGAAATTTTTACATTTAGATCTTCAATTTTATGAAAATTATGTCACTGATTATGAAAAATTATTCAATATTTTGTCATTTATATATTTTAATGTTTAAAAGTACTTGAAATACATCAACATATATAGTGATTCTAAAAATATAATTTAAAATATTTAGATAAGAATACAATATTAAAACATAATTTATTCTTTTAATTTTAATAAATCATAGTATATATGTATTTTGTAAAAGCTTATCAAAATTCAGATAACATTTTAAAAGTGTTGCTATCATTTATGTCGATTGGGTTATTAAATGGGTTATATAGATTATGTTAATATCGATATGTGCACGCTTGTATCCTGTTCAAGTCATAGTGCTAGACTCAGGCCATTTTTATTATATAATATTATATATACAAATGATTTAGTCTAAAGATTTTTAGGAAGTTTTTTTCTTTTATTTAACATGTGTTAGTACTAATTTAAACTAAAGTTTAATTTTTTTTTTAAAATTTTCATATATTAATCAAGAAATCCGAATAACTTCTTAAAAAAGTGCCTTTATCTTTTATGTCGATTGGTTTATGAAATGGGTTATATAGATTATGTTAATATCGATATGGGCACACATCTATCATATTCAAGCCATAAAATATGCGAAGTTGGAATGTGAAAGGTTAAAGTATTAATATAATTAATTATTAATAAAAAATTAATTATATTATAACATGTGTTTTAATCGGTACTTCAATAGCTTTTGTGATCAAGGAAAAATATAAAAAAAGTTTCCTAAATAATTTAAAATAAGCGTATATATTTTTAATAATTTATATAAACATATTTAATATATAATAAAAATTAATTAAAATATAACTAATTTTTTCTTCTCTAATTAAAGTTTCAATTCTAACATAATAGAGTTATATAACTCTAACATAATAGAGTTATATATTAATTAAGATTATAATTAATGTGCTATATATATGTCATATATTTTTATTATCTAATACAAGTTTTAACAAATTTATAAATAAATAAAATTGTATTACATATATTATTATTACTAGTGTTGATATGATTCGAATTTAGTAGAGTAACTAGAGAATTCAAAAAATATTTAGGTAAAATTGTGCAAATTTCACATTAAGATCATATATATAGAATATTACATGTACATAGGGATGCACGTAATAATGTATCAAATGATATATTAATAAATACATAAATTAATTTAGGCTTAATCATATTGATGAATCAGGCTGATAGTCGGTTTTCTAAAACTCTAGGATGTTTTTTGAAATATTATAATATTGAGCAAACACATTATGAGTCGGAATGATAAAAGGGTCAAGCTCCATGTTGAGCCATATGCTCAAACATAAATTCATCTTACTCTTTCAGCTCGATTCTTCAACGGGGGTGGAAGAGTAGTAACTGGTTAGTCAAAAATATAAGACACGTCTTAATAAATGTTTGTTAGTTAATTGGAGAGAGAAAATTTGAATCTCTATATAAGGAAGAGCCAAGTCATCGTTGGTTTCATTGTTTCCAGGATATCAAACAAAATTTGAACAAGAACGCTTTGTCTTTTCAGCTCATATGTTATAGTTTCTTTGCTTGCTTGGTAAGATACATAGCTCAGTATTAAGTACTTTTTCTTGGGCTTTAAGAGATTTGTTCTCGCACTTAACAATTTTTTGATTTCTTTTCAAATCGATTCTTAAATTCAATTTTTCATCTTTTACTTTGAAAAACTAACTTTAAGTAACTCTTATGTCCTCATACCTTATTATTTTGCTTTCTTTTTCGGTAATATTTTGTAGAAATTATGCATAAAGAGGTATCATCAAGGGCTACTAGTAGGGTAGTTCTACCTTCATGCTCCTTGGGCTCTCCTTCTTGGGAGAGTCCTCATTACCCAAGCTACTTGGGACAAGAGGAAAGTGAAGAATCAGGCTCCACGGGCACCTTGGGTAAGGAAGAGATATATGAGATTCCTACCACTTCGTCTCAACCTTAAATAACTTCAACAATTAGGTTGAGTATACCACAAACACAAATATCTGTCCCCAAGGCGTGGAGAAAAAAGTCTAAAAAAAGGGAATTGGAGAACCTACAGGCCAAGCCAAGGGTTGGGAAGCCAAGGTTAAGATAAGTGGTCTGACTCCAAAAGACAAGGAAAGGCTAAGATGAATTTATGATATTCCCTCCTCGATTCAAAAAATGATTCCCAACCTAGGTATTCTTGATATTGCACCATCACCTACTAGATAGAAAACCTTTCATGAGAAGGCTTTATGGCTCTGGGTCAGGTTTCCACTATACCTATTCATTAGAAAATTCCTAATGAGGACATAGCTTACACCAGGAAAATTGATGCCCAACGGATGGAGGTACTTACTTTGCCTTATCCTATATGCAGATAGCTCAGGGTGAAGTTGGAAGTGCCCGAGTTCAATGAAACAAATATGTTAAAAGAGAACCCCATTGACACTAGGAGGGTGTATATATTAGCTAAATCGAATTAGGGTGTTAATGTAACTCACTCTTAAAATGAGAAGAATTGGAAAAAAGTATTTCTTCTACATAACTAGTAAGTGGGAAACAATTAACATTGACAAGAGGTTGGTGAGAAGTAATTGGAATGATACAAAAATTGAGATAAGAAAAATGGGTTATTTCATCATGATCTTGAGCTTATAGGAAAAGTAGAAGTTGGTTAATATTCAGAACTATCGACCCAAGAAAACTTTGTGGATGACATTACTAAATATTCTACATTTTATTACCTATGGGTTAATGAAACCAGGATGAATGGAGCCATCAAATAGAATACTTTGCATACGTTGAGCATGATGAATTGCATAATTTGACATAATTTATCACGTCTAAACTTTAAATGAAGATAAGTTAAAAAAAGAGAAAAAAATGTTAGGCAGGCGGTTATATATATATATATATAAGAGGAGGGCATAGAATAAAAGGAGAATAAAACATAGAAAAGGAAAAATATAAAAAAATGAGGCACTGCAAACTAAAACAGAAAAAGAAAGAAAAAGAGGCTGGGAATGAAACAGAAAAGAAAAAAAGTAGCATCGTAAGCTGAAATAGAATAGAGAAAAAATAGAGGAAAAAGTAGAAAAGAAACTAAGGAAAAATTGAAATAGAAAAACAAACGCTGGAGAAATAGATTTTATGATTCATTTACCTTTCAATTATTCTTAGAAAAATTATGGTGAATTCATTTATCTTGAATTTAATTTTTAGCATGAACTAAATTTTCTTTATTCTAGGAAAAATATGTAATCTAATTCCAAACTATACTTAATTTTTCATATTAATTTGAATTATTTGTATTCATGTTTGTCTGATTTATTATGAGTTTATTATTACTCCTAATTAACTAGTCATTAATTAAATGATTTTAATATTGTGATTTTATATCGAAAGAAGGAATTATAGGATAGATCTGAAACATTTCAGCGTAGGTAAATATAAAGATTGAAAGACTTATATAAACCTATGTAGTATTAAAATAATTGGTCTTAATGCTTTCTTGCTTTGTTAAATTGCATACTCATGTGTAAATTGATAAACAAGAATGTTTCCAATTAACCGTCGAAAGAGGTTTTGGATTTTTTTTTGAAGATTGCTAACAAATAGAGAGAATTAAATTCAATTAGCTAGATGAGTAAAGCATAGTGAAGGATTAGGTGAAATCTATTTCCTAGAAGTTTTATTCCTATTGATTTAAGTTTTGGACAACATATTTCTTTTCTTTTGTACATTTTCTTTAAATTGATTTTATTTTAAATTTCAATTACAACGACCTTAGTGACTTCTCTAAATAAAATTGAGATTAACATAATTTTGGTATTTGTCATAAGTTACCAATCCTTGAGGATGATACTCTTCTTATCACTTTACTATAAAACTCTGATACTGTGCACTTGCAGTTTTGCATCGATACTGGGGGAGATTTGAAATTGTTCAGGATGGTAGTGAATGAACTTTAACTTCAATTATTTTATTTTTCTTCTTTATCTTGCACTTTAAAGTTTGATACGTCTATTTATTTGTTTAGAAGGTATCATGGTGGTTAAACGTGATTCCTTACGAGCTTGTCTCCATAGTAGACTTGAAAAACAAGGGGTGAGCTCCCAAAAGAGTACAGATTCACCCCCAAGGCACGAGCTCCTCTAACAGAAAGAAGAGGAGTAAAAACTTTGGTAGAGAGATCACTTCTTCTTGACTATGAGGAGCCTACCCTCGTGACTACTTCATAAAATTCCATGGCATTGGTCGAGCCTTCTCTTACATCACCAGGCCATCAGATTCCTACATATGTAATCTCAAGCCCAAAAACACCTCCTCTACCTATAAGGGACTCAAGAAAGGGAAAAAGAACCATTGATGACCTCACCATGGAGGTTGAGGGTGTGGCCCTATGTTGATAACATTTCATTAATGGTGCATGAAAAATAACTCGATGTCATGTGTGAGGATGTTGATTCTTTTGTTGTGATCAGTAGACTACTTTATCAAGTAAGTATCACCTCGAGCTTTGAATTTATGGGCCTTTTCTATTTATTGTGTCAAACTTTCTTACCACTTTTTAGGTCCAAATTTTTCATGGGCTTAGTATATCCCAGAGTATAGAGAAACTCAAGCATGATCTTAAGGTTGGAAAAGAAAGTCATGCCTCTACTCATGCCAATAATGTTGTGCTATTGGTAAAGGAAAATAAGTGGAAGGGTGAGGCCATTGATAAAGAAGAAAAACTATCTAAATTGTGAACGAGCTGAATGAAAACACAAACTTGAGGTTGGGGTTGATGGTTGCAAATACAAGCTAAACAATGCTAAAGAAGCATTCACTTTTGAACAAGTAAAAGCAATAAACATGTATTTTCACTTTTGAACAAGAAGCATTCACTGTGGTAAGGGCCCCATTATATAAACCCCTATGTATAGAAATGTTATGGACTACTTATCCCTATCATTGTGGTTGGTGGCACATGCAATAAGGGGTGAACCTTTGACATTTATCACATGCTTGGGTATATCTTGTACAATCTGCTAACATTGTTGGCCATTAATAACCTTGTCTCATAATTTTTTGGGATAAATTTCTTCCTCTTGAATGGCAATCACATTTTCCTTCATATGCTTCAATATTGTTGGTTACTTGGAAGTCCATTCTTACATCATATTTGAAACAATTTCTGTCATGGTTTATTATAACAATTCTTAGGCCCATACCTTTGAAATTGTGGGCACCATCGAAAAATACTTGCTAGGTTGGAATTTCTTTCACATCCATGCTACATACTTCACCCTCTACTTCATTGGTAGTGAATTCTGATGATTCATTAAACTCAACAACAAAATATGCTAGTGCTTGAGCTTTTATGGAAGTCCTAGACATATACTTGATATAATATTCCTCCAACTCTATTATAATATGTGCCAGTCTTCCTGCTACCTATGGCTTTGTCAACACACTCTTAAGTAGCTGAGAGGTGAGGACTACCATTGTGTGAGAGCTAAAATAATATCTGAGCTTTCACACTGCCACCATTAGAGCAAAAGCCAATTTATCAATTGTTGGGTATCTACTTTGGGTATCTGTCAAGATTTGTCTGATGTAGTAGACAAGATTTTGAACCTTGTCTCTTTTTTCTAGGAGTACGACACTACAAGCTTGAGGTGTAACAACCAAATATAGATACAATTTTTCCATTGGAATGGGGATGACTAGTATAAAAGGCTTGCTTAAGTATTGCTTGATTCCTTAAAAAGCTCCATCACAGTCTTTATTCTAGAAAATCAATGTTTTTTCTTAACAAGTTAAAAATTGGTTAGCATTTGTTGTTGCATTTAGAGATGAACCTGTTAAGCACCACAATTATTCTGTTTAACTATTGAATTCCCTTAAGGTCAGTAGAAGGCTTCATGTTAACCAAGGCTTGTATTTTATCGAGATTGACCTCAATCCTCTAGGAAGATATATGGTATCCCAAGAACATTCCTAAGGCATCACCTAAAACACATTTTTTAGGACTAGATCTCACGCCATACCTTTACATAACACCAAATACTTCTTTAGAGTCTTTGAAGTGATCTACATGTTGTGTTTATTAATCACCATGTCATCCATATATGCTTCAATATTCCTCTCCAACTGATCAATAAACATCTTATCAATGAGATTTTGATATGTAGATCCTGAATTCTTTAAACCAAAAGGCATTTGAGTGTAGCAGAATATCCCCTTTTCAGTAATAAAAGATGTCTTCGTCTAGTCCTCTGGGTGTATTTTGATTTAATGATAATATGAATACACATAATTTAGATTTGTGAAAGGTACACATATTCAAGGTGAACCACAAGCGATTTTTACTAACACAACATTTGATAACCAAGTTGAATAACCTACTTCTCTGATAATCTTTGTCTCTTTAAGTATAGTGATTTGAGTTTTAATCATCACATTTTTTCTCTTGGAAACCTTATTTTCCTTTGCTTGATAGGTATAGTACTTGGATCAACATTCAATCTATAAGTTATGATTCCTAGGTTAATGCCAGGTATGTCTGCATGTTTCTATGCAAAGACATTAGAGTTGGCTATGAAGAAATAAGATACTTGTTATCTAACTTTCGTTATTAAGCTCAACTTTAAAGGACGATTTTCCTCTTCACCTCCAACTTGCAAATCTTAAACTCCACTTGAATCGATTGATCCCATTAGGAAACTACCCTTGGGTATTTTTTTTACTAGACCCACATTGTAATTGCTACATTGAAACTACCTATTTCATTATAGCATTATAACAACTTCTAGCCTTCTCATAGTCCTCCTTATCTCCTTTATTCCTTCTTCTGTTGGGTATTTAATGACCAGGTGAAAAGTATACAAAACTCCCCTCATTATATGTATCCATGGCCTATGCAGAATGGTATTGTGATAGGATGAAACATTAATCACCATAAAGTTGGTCATAACTATTGACCCAGTGGCCATGATGGGCAATAACATGATCTTGATAGTATATGTAGTGTTGTTATTGAATCCCCCTAAAGGTAGCTCCCTCTTTATTATATCACACTCTTTTACACCTAGTGCTTTTATTGTTGTTAGAAAAATAAGGTTAATAGAGCTCCACTATCAATCAAGATTCTATAGATATTACACGACCTTATTCATAAGGTGACTACCAAAGGGTCTTCATGAGGAGTTGGGTCTTCATTATTACTAGAGAAAATGATTGTTGTAGAGGATATCTCCCTATGTAAATTATAAATATGAGGTGAAACACCTAGGTCTCTGAGTGTATATTTTTTTGTGCATTATTGGAGGTTCCATTGAGCCCAAGTCCTCTGTGTATAGTATGGATGGTCCTTACATTATCATCATTAGGTGGTTCTAACCTATTGATTGGTGGAACTAGAAATCTTAGAGTTTCACATTGAGTCTATCAGTCAACTCTTCTATTATTGTTTCCCACGAGGTTTCAGGTATCCTCTGGACAAAAAATCGTCTATTTTTTTCTCAAATGTATACAATCTTGTGTTTTATGGCCTATATCTTTGTGAAAGGCACACCATTTGGATGTATCCCTAAGAGGTGCCCCTATTTTTGGTTGCCATTTACTCTCAAAGGTGAACCTCTAAAAGGTGATAGTGACGTACCCCAGTGTCTTCTATTTATTAACCATTGACATCCATTTTTGTGACTTGGTGCAAAACATGTGTTTTTGTTGATCATTTTGCCTTGGTATACTTTGTTTGGGCTTATCCTTATTTTTTTTTATTTTTCTAGTGAAGTTTCTATGATAACCTTGTTCTTTTTATCTAATTTCAACTCCCTTTCTAGCCTTTCCACAATCCTCTTCCATTGTATATGGCACGATTTTGGTTAATTTAGCAAATGAATCAAAATTTGTCAATAGATCTAGTCTGAAGGCTATGCCATAGAACTAGGGAAATCCACAATTTTGAACTTTTCTTCTCTAAACCTTCTCATGTATTCTTCAATTGACTCTCCATTTTCCTGGGTGACTGAAAATAGGTGATAAAATTATTTCCTTAAGGGCTTGCTACTGGCATAGTTTGTAATAAACAACTTAGTGAACTGAGAAAAATAACTTATGGTATGGGGTGCTAAGTTATTAAACCATTTTGAGCACCTGATGAGTGCTCAAAAAGTACTAAAAAAACCATGATTTTATGCACATTAATTGATTAAAAATATATATATTTATATGTTTTATCATATATTTATATAAATTTGTCTTTTTCGGAATCACGGGTATTTTTATTATTTTTCAGGTATTTTGGCTTAAAAACGCAACTTAAAAACTCAAAGAGGAATACTGGAAGCAATATATCACAAATATATTAATAAATAAATGGGGAAAGGTCAACAAATATGGAAAAATTGGACAAAATGGGTCAAAAAGGACAAAAATGTCAAAAAGGAGAAAATCGTGCCGCCCAGCCGTAGCGCCCCAGCGCCCAGCTCCGCCCCAAGCTGCGCGTGGTACTGTTCATCCGCGGTACTGTGCAGCCGCCCCCCGTCATGCTGACGTCATCAAATGACGTCAGCAATCACTAATCCACGTTTTTACATTTTTTTAACATTTTTTTAACATTTTTTTAACATTTTTTTAACATTTTTTTCTCTACTTTTTCTCTCCATCCTCACCTATAAATACCCCCCTTCCCTTCACTTCAAAACCCACCTTCAAAACCTCCAAATACATTCTTTTCTCTCTTTCTTTCTCTCTTTTCTCTCTTTTTAGTTTTCTTTAGTTTTTCTTAGTTTTTCTTAGTTTTTAGTTCATTTCTCTTAGTTTTAGAGTTCTTCCCTTTTTGGGAAGAACTAGTTATGTTTATGTAATTTATTAGCTTTTTGATTCAATAAATGGGAGTGCAAATTCCGCTTGGAGTTTTTCCAGCAACGGGAATAGCGTCGAAGTTCTGTAAGGATTATATTTCTTTACAGTTATTTTTATGCTTTATTCTTACATGTTATATTTAATTTGTCTGTGGTTAAATTTAACTGTGCTGGCTGTTTAGTAAACATGATGTAATAATAACGTTGTTATGCTTGCGAAATATTAAATAGGTAAAAATCTCTAAAATGGATTGATTTTATTTTTATTCATGATTTTATATTAAGAATGTTAGGGAGAAATATATTATTTTTCATTACAAACTTAAACCTGAAAATTAGATTTTAAGGTTTAGTTATCCGGTCTGATTTAGAGTAGTGCTCTTTTATTTGATGGTACAATCGCCCGGTAGTTAGAGTGAAGCTCTATTTCAAAAGTTTTTATAAGAATTATTATCTGAAAATGTATTGACAACATGTTTTCGGTAGTGGTTTTAAAACTTGAAAGTTAGTACTCGGATAACTAAATTCTTGGGTTTAATTTGGACACCTTGAATAAAGTTTAAACTGTCTAACCCCACCAAAGGTGGCATTTAAATGGTTCATTTTCAATCTCTTAGAAAAAGGAATTAATTTAATTAAGCATATTAGTTATCAACCCCACCCATAGGTGTTAATTGATTTGTTTAGTTAACAAAAAATATCTAACCTCACCAAAGGTGGTATTCATACAAAAAAGGGAGAATCAATAAATATCAATTCATATCTTTAAATAACCTAGATAATATGAGCAAGCATAATTAACTCTGTTATTATATCCATAAATACTCTGCCATTATAAATGATAAAATTTGCATGAATGTTTATTGAATCTATGTTTATTTTTATGTAAGTAGATTAAAAACACAAAAACTCCAAAATATCGTGACAGGATGTTTAGGATTTAATTTCGTTTTTAGAAGTTTGAATAATAAATTAAAAACCACATACATTCCTTCCTTAGATCGACCTTGGGAGTATACTTATCATTTTCTTCGAAATGATTCGTGCACTTGCGAGAGTTTTATAAATATTAAAACCAAAGTATTGGCAAGAATCAGCGATGCCGGTTTTCGCTCATCAAGTTTTTGGCGCCATTGCCGGGGATTTGGTCATCAAGTTTTTGGCGCCGTTGCCGGGGATTTGGTCATCAAGTTTTTGGCGCCGTTGCCAGGGATTTGGTCATCAAGTTTTTGGCGCCGTTGCCGGGGATTTGGTCATCAGCACCATCACATAGAGTGGCTACAAAGGTGTTGCCCTATGAAGACATCTAATTCGCTAGTCTTAACCTTTCCTCAACTAGCATTCCAACCATGGTGAGTGTGGTTTTCCAAGAGCGTGAGGTGAAGTTTATGTACATGAGGTGTCTCTCTTACAACTTAAGATAAATCCTTAAAAATATGATATCAGAAACTAAAGCTCGACCTTGAAATTCTCAATATTGGGATGATACAATTTTAGAGAGAAAAACTAGATAAAATTTAGAGAATTTAGGTGTGTAGAAAATTACATATATATGTGTCAATCATATAGGGGATAAACATCACAATGTGTCACAAAGTACATTAATAAATACATAAACTAGTTGGTGGTCGATCTTCTAATACTCAAGGATGTTATGAGTTAGGGAACTTTAAAATTGTAGCTTTTAGGTGCAGGCACATCTTATAATCTTGAGCAGGTGCATCATGGGTCAGACTATTAAAGGGTGAGGCTCTAGATTGACCCTTATGCTCTTCCAACTAGTTTTGTGGGATGTGCTCTCTTTATATTTTTTATACAACTTAAACTCATGTATTCATTGTAGATATCGAATTTTATAACTTTTATATGTTCAAATTAACTTTATACTATTAAGATATAATTTGTTGACCTAAAGTAGATCATAGGATTGGGACAAGGGAGAAAGTATATAACAAACATAGTAAGCATAAAACAAAAGTAATACAAATACCACACAATATGCCTACCAATAAATCTTACAAATTTAATTAATATTAAAATAATTTTTTTTATAATGAAAAATATAAATAAAAGGTCAAATTCAATAATAAAATTTCATATATATGAACATTGTTTATGGGATTTATTTTTATTCAACTGGTGCAATTAAATTTCTAATAAATGAAAACAATTATATAAATTAAAATCTCAACGTTATTCTCCTTCGTTACTAAAAAAGTAAATTGTCGAATAATTCATTTATTTATGCATTTGGAGTGTATTGATTATTTTGCTTTGAATATGTCTTTTAAGAAAAAAATTAGCTTATTAAATTTATCTATGTTGTGTCCTATCTGTATTGTATTAACGTATTAAATTCTAAGAGCTAGTTAGACGAGTTAACTAGTAGTTTTGTGTGATATGTGTTTGATTTATTTATTAAATACATTACATATATAAGTAACTTTTGTTCATTTATTGTTTGTACCTTTTAATCTATTTTGTAATAAATATCATGTATAATGCATTTATCAGAATTTAAATATATTTATTATCTTTAATTTTAATATAATTTTAATGTCTCATTATAACAACAAAAATGAGTCATATTTTGTTTTTTTTATCATAGCCCTTGATTTGAAGTTGATTTGACGATCCAGATCACACCTGAGCAATATTTAAACCCCTAATCACTCCATAAATCCTATGTGGTCTCCCTTAGCATAATTTTGGTCAATTTTTGGAGCTAAAAAGAGAAAAAAAATATAGAAAAATTCAAGAGATGACACAATTTTGGTGGAGATTAAAGAGAATTAATACTACAATTCAAGAGATTTATTGTATTTCTTTTCTTTATCAATTCTTATGTCTTCATTTATGAAAAATATGAGCTTTATGAATACAATTATGTGTAGTTAATTTATTAATCTAGGGATCTTATGAACCCAATTTTCACCATTTACTGATTTAATATTTTATCCCAATTATAATTATAATTTAATTATATTATTTAATATGGTTTTTGTGCTATTAATTGTTTGGCCAACAATTTATCTATAGAGTCAATTGAATAGATATGAGAGAATTATTTAATTGTTTGTCTTGATTAAATAACATGCATAGTTTCTAAGAAAAGATGTACGATTCTTTTGTATGTGATCCATAAATAATGAACTTAATGAGTAGTATGCAATTTAATTGGCATGAGAGTATGATTAAATTAATTATTATATGGTGTGTAGTTTACTTGAGAGAGGAATACATGTTAGGTTAGATTTAATTGATCATGTAATTACTTGATAATTATATTGGAGGGATTTTAGTGATTTGTATATTTAGAAAATTTGGGGATTAAGTATTCTTAGATATTTTCTCATATATCTTTTTAGTTACTAAATTTGATTTAATTAATTATTGCTATTTACTTTTAATTATTTTAATTTTGTTTACTTAAAATATAAAAACACAAAAAATTGATTTTTATTTTTTTTAGTTTTAAAAATTAGTTTGTAATAAAATAATCTCTATAGGAATGATTTTTTTTATCATTATATTATTTTTTTCGATACGTATACTTGCGTATTCATTATACACACTTCATGTGTGACGATCACATATACATGTATAACATTAGGAGGAATTAAGGATGCACAAGGGAAAATAGTTGAAGGGATTAAAAAGTTATTAAACAAAACGGTTTTGTAATAAACCATAGGTCTAAATTAATTTTTATTTAAAATTTTCAACAATCCATCACATGAATAAAAATTGATAGAGTTTTTCAAAAGGAATGATTCAAATCATATTTGACATAGATATAGACTTCAATAGTCTAAAACCTGTATAAGATAGGTAGGTGTCACCCTTTAAACCTTTCATTGAGAGAGTATATTTAGCTTACTAACAGACCAATAGACATGATGTCGTTGAACTGTTCTTTCATTTATATAAGCAATGACATACTTCACGCAAGAATCTTTCCTGAAATAATTCAGTTCTCAATGCTATGTTTGTTTTGGCCATGAACATATATTTGGTTCTATGAGAGATTCAAAAGAATTGAGCCTTACACAATTCCCTTTCAAAGTGGCACCACTTTTCTTCACATGGGTAATATCTTACCTATAAGAGTAATTTGCCAAGAATAACCAGCATTTTTTGCCCCATATTCTCTTTGTAAGAATCAATAAAAGCCTTAGCTTAACTTGTCTCTACGGGTATCACTTTTCACATCATAGGAATGGACTTGAGGTTAAACTCCCACAATGATCGCAATAAATTTTTACAACTAGGTTGTCACTTTGAACCTAGATCTTGAGATCTCTAGGTAACTAGGTTGGGTTTCCTTTACACATTCTTATTCATTCACGAGCTTTAGTCTCATTCTCCTCAATAAATTATTAACTAACTCTCGATTTAATCCTTTGGTTAGTGGATCCGTGATTTTCACACAAATTGTGTGTGCAATGAATACACAAGTATACATATTACAAAAAGTAATATAATGATAAGTAAAGATCATTCCCACAAAGATTATTTTATTATAAACTAATTTTTAAAACTAAAAATAATAAAAATCCATTTTTTTGGTGTTTTTATATTTTAAGGAAACAAAATTAAAATAACTAAAAGTAAATAGCAATAATTAATTTAATCAGATTTTGTGACTAAAAAGATAGATGAAAAAAATATCTACGAATACTTAATCCCCCAATTTTCTAAACATACGAATAGCTAAAATCCCTCCAATATAATATCAATTAATTATATAATCAATTGAATCTAACCTAACATTTATTCCTCTTTCAAGTAAACTACACATCATATAGTAATTAATTTAATGACAATCTCATGCCAATTAAATTGCAAACTACTCATTAAGTTCATGAATTATGTAGCACATACATAAGAATCATACATCTCTAGCTAGAAACTATGCATGTTATTTAATCAAGACAAACAATTAAATAATTCTCTTAAATCTATTTAATTGTCTCTATAGATAAATTGTTGGCCAAACAATTAATAACATAAAAATCAGATTAAATTAATATTATAATTGGGGTAAAATTTTAGATCATCATATGTTGAAAATTGGGTTAATAAGATCCCTATATTAATAAATTAATTACACATAATTGTGTTCATAAAGCTCATATTTTTCATAAAGAAAGACATAAAATTGATAAAGAAAAGAGTAGAAAAAAAAATAGAATCAATCTCTTGAATTGTAGAATTAATTTCCTTGAATTTTTTTTCTCTTTTTAGCTCTAAAGACTAACCAAAATTATGCTAATGAAGAAAATTAGGGTTTATGGAGTGATTAGGGGCTTAAATAAAGCTCAGGTGCGATTTGGACTGTCCGATCACCTTCAGATCAAGGGCTATGATCAAAACAATCAAAACTAACAGTTTCAACCAATCACAGTGCGACACATGACATTAGAAATTTATTGGGAAAATCAGGGAGCAACTCATGCCAAGGGAGACCGGTTAGAGTTAACACTCGCCGAGTCAGAAACACGTGGCGTGATATAATTCGTGGGAACGGATGGCGTGGCACACGGGTGGAAGGCACAGAGTAATGGTGTGGTGACATGTGGCATGCCCCGATAACCGATTTTCAAACTCGAATTTAATGTCGTGTTGACACGTGACGCGTGTTTGTCCTCTTTATATGTGGTGCGATATGATTCGCTCTTCGTGCTTACGTGGTATTCGCGTGGCTTGCCTAGTCAGCTCCTCTGCTTACGTGGCATGCCACGTGGTAACTTTGATTGGTTCTGCGTTAAAAATTCATAAAAAATCCATAAAAATTCCAGAAAATTCCTAAAAGGTTCCAAAAATTATATTTTCACCCATTTTCACTAAAAAGTTTATATTTTAATTTTTTTTGCCATAAAAATACTATTTATTAAATAAAACAAGTAAATATTAAGTAAAAAAGTGCACTAATGACTCTATTTTCAGAGTCATCAATCCACTGTGTTATCCTATGACTTCATATAATCAAAAGTGATAACCCAAGTTGATAGTAGTTGTCAAATGGTATTGTGTCTATGATGTATATGTTAAGAATTACCATTGTACATATTGCTCTATGCCTTGCCAATAGTCAATTGACTATCATAATGAATGCATATTGTAGGCACAAGCTTCACCCGCTTAGGAATATCCTTTAAAAAATTACATAGCCATTCTACTTCTTCACCACATTTATCCAAAGTGGTGAACTCAAATTCCATCATGGAACAAGCAAGTATGTCTATTTAGAGGACTTCTATGAAACAACTACACCATCCATTATGAACATATATCCATGGGTAGACTTTGAGTCTTTCATGTTAGATATTCATTTTGCATCACTGTATCCTTCTAATATAGATTTGTATCTTGTGAAGTGCATTTTATAATTACGTGTCTATCTTAAGTATCTAAGCAGTCTTGTAATACCTTTCCAATGATCAGATCTTGGATTGCTGGTATATCTACTTAATTTACTTATAATGTAAGCTATATTAAGTCTTGTACAGCTCATCAAGTACACAATACTTTCTTTCATCCTAGAATATTCCAGTTCAGACATACTCTCACATTTATTCTTAGATAGGTATAGATTTACATCTAGGTGTGTTCTAACAATTTTAGAATCAAAACTGTTGAATTTCTCAAGTATCTTGTCAACATAGTGACATTAATTTAGAATGAGACACCTTGATATCCTCGATATCATAATTTTCAAAATTACATCAATGGGTCCCTTGTCTTTCAACATATTCTTAGTGAATTTGATCGATATTATCGACAATTAGAATGTCATCAACGTAAAGGCACTAGATGATGTAATCATTTTTGTTGTACTTGACATAAGCATCTTGGTCCTAACTATATTCATTTGTAGTCTCACAAGTTCATTTAAATGAACTTGATTCTCTTTGGGACTTACAAGCAAATACATGTTCACAAAACAATGAATTTTTTGATTCCATTATCAAGATCTTTGAAAGTTTATAAAATATGGACTTGATTAACCTAGAAGGGGTGAATAAGTTATTTTTAATTTTATCAATTTATAATTGGATAACCTAAACAAAACGGCCAGACATGCAATTATGTGTAAAAATAAAGTGCGAAAATAAGAGAATAACATACGATATTTTTAAATGGAAACAACCTAGGCTACAACCATGACCTAAGAGGAAAACCACTGGTCCATCAGACCAACTAACTTTCCACTATGAAAATCAAATGTTCAAGTACAAACTCAGTCTTATACTACCCTTCTTAGGATACTACCTTAATGTAATTTACTTACGATCCCTTGATCTATTTTCATAGTTTCTAATGTTAGCGTGAGTAGTTTCCAGATCAACATTCCAATAAGCTCCCTGCCAAGCAGATACGTTCCTAAATTAACTACAAAATGGTTAGTACAAAAAACACAAGTACCCGTGTGTGTTCTAAAACAGATTTAATAATGAATAATCCTAACTAGATGATTCAAAACATATGTCACTTAAATCAAATCAACTAGCAAATTCTAGAGCAAAAAAATCAAGCACAAGTTCAATAAAAATAGCTTCTTTAAAATTAATAATCAAATCAAATAACTATGATATGAAAAAAAATTTATTTGATCTAACAATTTAAGAGCAAAAATAAAGAAGAAGCCATAAGAACATATTATCAAAATATCAAAAATAATTAGGCTTAAAAATCAATCAAATATAACCACCAATATTTGATAGATTAACTAAATAAAGAAGCCTAACTAATTATGATCTTATATTTGTGAAACAAAAGAGAGAAATTAAGAAGATTAGAATAATGTTCTTGTGTGGTTGATTGAAAATATGAGTAATGATTTTTATTTATAAGAAAAATTAAAATCCTTAATTCTATATAATTGATAAATATCTTTTCTATTACAAATAAGATTAGTAATACTCATTAATTAAGAAAACTTCTATATGATTGATGAATATATTTTCTATTACAAATAAGATTAGTAATAATCACTAATTAAGAAGACCCCTATTTAAAGAAGAGTTTAAAAAAAATAGATTTTATGATATCTTTTATGCTAAAGATTTCAGCTATAATTTAGAGTATATCTTATCTAATATTTTTTAAAATATATTTTATGCTAAAGATTCCAACTATAATTTAGAGTATATCTTATCTAATATTTTAGCATATGTTATTCCATATTTTAGTACTAAAAATAATTTCAGATTTATAAGCATGTGCTAATAAATGCATAAATGTAATCCTATGTGTCGTAGTTATCATAGATATACCTGAAATACAATTATATGGAACTCGAGTATTTGTTTGGCTTTTCTTGATGGACTTGATAGCAGGTTTAAAAACAAATTTATAGCTAAATATTTTGTCCATGAAAATAACCAATACTCATAGTCCTTACAATCTTGTGCAATCTTTGACACATGCACAAGAAGTTGATAAACATTGATACGATGTGGATATCCAATAAAACACAATCTTTGTTTTCCTACCTATTTTCACTTTCTTAGGTGTAGATATGGTTATTTTATAAGACACTCCTACACTCGTAAGTATTCATAATAATTCACAATTCCTTTAAATAAATGATACGGTGCTTCACGTGCCTTCTTTTGGGATACCTTACTAAAAGATTATTGGCTAACAATATGACTTCTCCCACAAGTTTTAAGGTAATCTAGAAATTAATAGCAATATATTCATCATTTATATCAAAGCGCAATCTTTATTGTTCAATAACAATGTTGTAGTTTGATGTATGATTTCATGTTGTGCATAGAGTTCACTAAACAATGCTCCATACTTACCACCATGATCACTTTAATTTTTTTTTATTTTCTTGTTGAATTGATTCTCAATTTCAGATTTATAAAAATTAATTTCTCTATAACTTCATCTTTTTTTATGCAAATATATATAGTAATATTTCATAATAATATCGACAAAAGTAATGAAATATTTAGTCACCCTTGTTCAAAAAAGTTTCAAATCACATGGAACGCTATGGATCAAATCAAATATTTCATGTTCCTCTTAATTGATTAAAAAAATGACATAATCATTTTATCTCTTTATAAATCACACTTATATTTGGAACCAATTTATAAAAGGGATATATAATCTCTGTTATTTAAATAAGCAAATGAATTAATAACATAATTAATCTCTAGTTTAAATTTCGTTACAAATATAAAATTTATTTATTTCATAACACAAAAGCAAGCAATTTGTCAAATGCAAAAAAAATATTTTTTTTTCGACAAATACAAATTTTCTTATTTTGTATAACAAATCACCTAATGTGTCAATTGTGAAACATCAAATTCGTCAATTGCAAAACAACAATTTGTAATTTTACAAATTGATCTTTCAAAGATAAATTCATGAAATCTTTTGATATTCTCAATACCAAAATTAATAAGTTGGCATCCACAATTTTAATCTGCAAATGGTTGTCCACAAATAACCAAATCTAATTTTTACTCAACAATTTCAATCAAAGTGTTGTATCAAGCACACATCAAATCATGCATAGAGGAACTCAAGAATGCCTTTTGATCATATTCAAACTTAAAGCTTGTAATTTTCATCAAGTATATACCAAATAGATAGGCATATAGCTAATTAAGTAAACTAAAACCAACATAAATTGCTATTAATATTACTTATATTTGCAAATTTAGAATTCAAAACACCAAGCATTGTATCATTGTAAATAGAAATAAAATATAATTAACAACGTTCACATAATCCAATTTTATAGTTATAAAAGCATCGACTATGCTATTAAAAGTATGTGTAGAAAGATTCAATACATTTCTCAAAATAAAGTACATATAAAATTAGTGCTCACACTAGTTAGAATTATGAATCAAAATCATCATACCAAATAGCCAAATAGTCAACAAGATTGTAAGTACCCTTTTTAAAACCTAAGCATAAACCATGCTATGATTTCATAAATATAAAAAATTAAGAATCAAATTATAGCTTAAACAAGTCAAAAAGATTAAAACCATATACATGATTCGTAAGCAATGTAATCAATAAATGCAAAGATTAAAGCAAAATACAATAACTATAATTAGTATATTGTGGAGGAAAACTAAAATTAACCCTGCAAAAATGAAAAGTTAATAACACTACAAGCTGTAATTAATAAAGTTAATATAAGAAAAAAAAAGCGTTAAAGTATGTAAAAACAATAATTCACAACATATGAAAACTGAAATTAATAGTTGTTAGTTGCTACAAAAGAGACTGAAATACAAAACAAATAGATGATTAACAATAGATAAAGAAAGTAAGAAAAAATACTGAAGCTACTGCAGACTGCAGAATCATATAAATGATCCATAAATAAATTACAATTAAGAACCAATAAAGCAAGCATCAAACATAAAACTGGTAAAACTTTAATTAGTAATAGAAAAATGAGGAGTAACCGAAAATAAAGCAATATTAAAGCAACATTTAAGAAAATAAATATGTTTAAATGATTATTCTTATAACCGAAA
Source organism: Hippophae tibetana (assembly GCA_037013495.1). NCBI lineage: Eukaryota > Viridiplantae > Streptophyta > Magnoliopsida > Rosales > Elaeagnaceae > Hippophae > Hippophae tibetana. The sequence goes on from CM072806.1 coordinate 31,623,514, forward strand.
TAGCATAAAACATTCTCAACGTTGAAATAAACAAACTATCTAATCAAAAAGAATGAAATTAATACAACTACATAGTAAAATAAAGAAATACTGATAGTCCCAATACTGTTTAACCTAAAAGCAAAATAAAGAGATGAGCATGAAAGTAGCAGTAACCAGAAAAACATGCAGTCAAGAAAATAAAAATTAGATAGTAATACTGATAACATGGACCCCTAGCAACAACAACAACAAAAAAAAAAAAATTTGTATAAAAGAAATATAAATAGTTATCAATACACATATTTTAACAGTATAAAGGTTGGCAACAAATATAGTAGTAACATCAAAGCAAATTATAATTAAAATAATATTAAAGTAATGAAAAGTGAATACGGGAAACACTAATTTATGGAAAAGAAAACCCAGTTCCTAAAATCTGCCTGTCCAAAACAAATTTACAAAACTATGTTAGGTAGTTAGTAAATAATACATTAACAAATAAATTAATAATAAAATTATATTAATTTAAATTAAAAATACATAAATACATAAATACAAATATATATAAATTGTAAATTATCTTCTGTTTAACGTGATTTAGTTTAACGTAACTTACAGTTGATATTTAAAAACTTCAAAAATTTATCTTCTCGTATATAATGATCAACTAGTAGCAAATATACACCATTATTTATTATTATGAGGAACTTTCGAATATTTCAATTTTATAAAAAGAAAATAACTTACATTGAATATACAAAAATTTCTTTTATTTCCATCTTAACTTTTTCAGTATTCTACCACCTCTCCGCTTATCCCCTTCCTATGACATCCCTTATATATATATATATATATATATATAACAGTAGGAGGAGTTAAGGATACAAAGGGAAAAATTGTAAATCTAAATTAATTTTCATTTAAAATTTTCAACACAAAATTATGTTAATTCAAAATTAGCTAACACAAAATTATTTGTTTTTCAGTCACATTATATGAAAAGTAAATTCACCACTTTGTTAATACAAAATTTATTTATTTTTATTTATTTCAAAAATCAATTCTCTCTTAAAATCTACTTATTTCATAAACTATAAAACTAATAAATAAAAATTTGATATTTTGTAATAAGAAATACCAGTCTAATGAATACAAAAATTCACTAATTATACGAATATAAAATTTAGTTATTTTGAAATTTTAAATCAAATAATTTTATCATTTACAAAATTTTACTATTTCAAAAATAAGAATTCACTTATTTCTTATAAAACAATTAAGTGATAGTGAAATATCACAATTCCTCAATTACGAATTCATACAATTTGTCCGTTTTAAATTCTCTCAGAAAAATAAATTTTTGAAATTCTCAATATCTTAATATTAAAATCAGTTAATTATTATCCACAGTTTTAATCTACAAATAATTAGTATATAATTTTAAATGATAATAAACACATGCTAGATCATTGTAAATTAATTTGTAATTTTTTGAGAAAACTACAACATGGGATCATGGACTATGAAGATTAATAATGAAACAAAATAAAATGAGATTGATACATATGCAAATCTAAGATTAATATTCACTGCCAAAGAAAAATAATAGCTTAAAAGTATATAGTCTAATGTCTCTATCATGTGGTGGCCTTCTGATTCAAATATCAATAAATATTAATCAATATAAGTAGTTACAAATCAATTACTATTACTCAAAGAACCAAATGATTTTTTTAATACGTAATAACAATATAAAATCACAATATCAATTAGGTATTAAAATCACTTTACTAACAAAGTATCATCCACACATGCATAGTTAGATCTCAACTAAATAGCAAAATATCATGTATCATGAACATATAATAACAATAGCAACCATATCTACATATTAAACACATATAGTACCCAAAATTACATTTAAAATAAACAATTGGGTTATGACAATTTAAATTCTGATAAAATAAAATAAAATTCTTTACATTATCATAATTGATAGGTATGAATACAATAATAATGAACCTATATTTAATAATCATGCATTAACTTTTTAACATTTAGAATCTCGAGACATATGATACGAAAATAAGTAAACATTTTTCAAAACAAAACATTAAATTTTTGAAATTTAAAACTAATTAAAAAATAACAATTGGTAGTTAATTAATCAAATTTTTGAAAAAAAAATTCATAAAATAAATTTGAAGAATCATATTATATTTATCGAAGTTTTGAAAAGAAATCATATCATAATTACTTAAAAAGACTTAAATAAAATATATTTTAATAGTCAAAATAAACGTATACCAAGAAGCTATTTAATTTGCAAAGTTAGCACTTGTATATATGATATTCAGATATATAAATAAATTATTTATTTAAAATATCCGTGAGAAATTGATTGATCATATTTCTAAGACAAATGACATAAATGACACCAGTTTGAAGTGAATTCTACACCGTCACTTCGAGACAAAAATATAAATGAATTTATCTATATTAATAATCATAATATTTATTATAATTAAATTGTAACATAAAAAACATTAGTTGTAATACTGTAAGATCACTTAAGAATGTTCTTGGCTCATGTAAAAAAAAGCTTCCAAACATGAGCCAAGTACTTTCTTAAGTTATCTTACAGTATTACAACTAATGTTTTTTTATGTTACAATTTAATTATATTTATTTAATGTAAATTATGATTATTAATATAGATATATTCATTTATATTTTTGTGTTGTAGTTCGAAAAGTTCACTTTAGAGTAAATTCATAAAAATCAAACATCCAAAGAATTAATTAAATATATTACATCTAATAAGAGAATTTAATCAAAACAATTAAGCTGTTAAAACAGAGTCAACAATTTAAATGAAATTCTAATAAAATTGATTAGTTGTCACTATAAAAATTAAACTGTCATAAATCAATTCCAAAGAATGAACAAAATAAATTTATATGATCAGAGTAAACAATGAAAAACAAATAATAAACAAATTTCTCAATGTGAAAGTAAAAATACATATTAAGAGGTTTGAACCCAAACGACAAGGTAATATCTAAAATTACAAGCAAAACAGAACAGAGGTAGTTCATTCAGTATACCAAAAACTGTTATAGAGAAAAGATTAAAAACGAATAAAAGTTATAATAGATTAAAGAAATAAAGCAAAACTGAAAGTAAGATAAATAATTTACGGGTTGGAAAATAAACCTGTGGACAAAAAAAAAAGAAAAAAAGAAAGGAATAAAAAGTACTTAGTTCCCATAAATCTGAAAAGGGCTGATAATAGATGAAATATGAAGTAATTCCGGCAAACCAAATATAAAAGACATAAGAAGAGTTTGACAAATGTTATATCTCAGAGCAACATAAGATATAGATCAACTATGACATTAAACCATTAAATGGAAAAAGAATGAAAAAGAAAAAATATTATTGGTTTTTGTTTGTTTGTTTGAGTAGAAATGTTATTTAGTGTTATAATTTTAAAATGTTTCTCATTGATTCTTTTAATTATAAAAAAAAAAGTGTTATTTAATACATTAACTTATAAAAAATGTGTTCATTAATACTTTCACTTATATAAAAAGTATTAATTAGTCATTTTATTTATAAAAAATGAGCCATAAAAAAACTTTCGTTGATAATTTTTTTTAAACAGATATTAACGAGGGTATTTTTATAATTTATCCTCATCTTATCAAACTAAAAAAAATTACAAACATGACTACTGAATATATTATCGTATTTTACCTTTATTTTATGACTACAATATTCTTGATAATTTTTATTTATTTTTAAATAAATTTTAAATTAATAAATACTTCTTTTTGACACTATTTTTATAATCAAAGAAAACAAATATCACATTCTTACCCACAAAGACTAACATATTTAAAACAAACATATATAATATGCCAAATAAGAGCTAATAGGTTATATAGTAATAAAGTTTCCAAACAAATCCCGACGAATATCGGTAACCAAATTCAAAAATATAATACTAATAATAATAATAATAATAATAAAATCCTCGAAAAAGTCTAGGCTCTAGGTGCATCATCTTTTTCCTTAATTGTTAATTTGTATTAAGATTGTTATTAAAATATAAGGATAAATAAAAAATATAAATAAAAAATATTACTAAAATTTTAAAGTTACGAAAGATAATAAAATATAAATTACAAAGAATTTGAATAATTATCGAGTCCCGTATTTTATATGATTTTCTTAAAACAAACTCGTCTTCTCATCGTGGGTATTAGAGAATCATGAACGTTTATCTAATATGATAAAACAATATACAAGTAGTCAACGTATACTAACACAATTACTTTCATGAATAAAAATTGTTTTTAAATTCCAACACATTGAATCTAGCTCTAAATGGAGTGTAAGAAAATTCTTGATAGAGAAAAACTTTTAAGAGTGCTTTTTTTTCCCTTCAAAATTTAAGTTCTAATCTTTTTTCTATCAATTTTGTAAATATCTAAAAGTCAATTTATAATCATTCATGCTAAGACTTTTCATTTCCCTAACTGTTTTTGTCATAATGCAAACATAAACGTTTATAACCGTTTTTGTCATAAAGTATACATAAAACCATAGTTGTTTTGTCTAAATGCATACATAAATAGCTATAAACGTTTTTGTCTTAAAATAGACATGAATGTCATAAATATTTTGTCATAATGTAGACATAAATGAAAAAAAGAACCATAGCTATTACAAAAGTAACCAAAAATCTATGTGTTGTGGAGAATTAAAACATCTATTCTTGCACCTCAATGAATGATCTTTGATATTCAATTTCTCATTCACTCTAATGTCATTTTGAGCATTAAGATATTTATCAAATGTATTCCACCCAAAATGATACATCATCATGGACATATATATCCATTATATACCCTATTTTTCAACAATCTCCCACCCATATGTAGACAAGTATGTGAAATCCATGATATCTTAATAGAGATGTATGATGAAGGGATGATACTTAGTGAAACCTTCCAAGTTGTAGCTATTATTGTGAAGTTTCCCCCCTCATGGATAGGGTTCAAGGCCTACTTTAAGCATAAGCGAAAGGAAGTGTCTTTAAAGGACTTGCTAATAAGATTCAACGTGGAAGAATACAACAAGGCTTCTTCTAAATGAAGGTATATCCCATCAACACCTAAAGAAAATGTGATGGGGCATGGTCAAAGTTCCCAGCACAATAAAAACAAGGACAAATGCAACTTGGGTAAAGGGTCGAAGTTGTGATCTAGAGAAGCAACTTTTAAAAAGTCAAGTTTCAAAGAGATTTGCTTTAACTGTCAAAAGATAGAACATAAAGCCCTAGACTTCAATTTTTCAAAGATAAAAAAGAACCGTGAGGTAAACATGGTTGATGACATCATCATAATACCTCTAATATTAACTTGTGTGTAGTTGTTTTTGAAGTGAACTTGGTGGGGTCAAACCCAAAATATGAGTAGATTGATATTGGTGGAACCAGGCATGTTTGATTAGACAATGAGTTTTTTTTACTACTTTTGAACCTATCAAGAATGGGGAGAAGATGCTTATAGGAAACTCTACTACTTCTATTGTAGAAGGGCAAGGAAGAGTAGTACTAAAGATGACTTTTGGGAAGGATTTGACTTTAAACAATGTATTATTTGTCACAGAGATTCGCAAGAACCCGATGTTTGGTTTGTTGTTGAATAAACATTGTTTTGGAATTATCTTTGAGTCAATCAAGGTCTTGTTGATAAAAAGGTATATTTATGTGCATGGGGTATATGTGTAATGAGATGTTTAAGCTAAATGTTACAACTTAATGCCTAAGAAAATTTATGTTTACTTTCTTGAGTCCTCCAATTTATGGCATGGTATACTAGGTCATCTTAATTATGATATACTGTATATATTAATTAACTTGGACCATATATGCACTTTTCAAATTGATTTCAAACACAAATGTGAGACTTATATTATGGAAAAGATGATTAGGTCATTGTTCCATTCGATTGAAAGGAACACTGAACTCCTAGATTTAATCCATAGTCATCTTTGTGATTTGAAATATCTTCAAACAAGGGATGACAATAAGAATTTTATCACTTTTATTGATGATAGTATAAAATATTGCTATGTGTATTTGCTTAAAAGAAAAGACAAAGCTATAGAGAAATTTATTCTTTACAAAAAAAATTTGAGAATCAACTTAACAAGAAAATCAAGGTATTACGTAGTGATCATGGTGGTAAATATGAAACATCATTTGGTGAATTCTATGCACAAGATGGAATTATACATGAAGGGAAACTATTTTTAAAGTAACTACCTTTTAAATAAGTTACCCTCGAAAAAGGAACAAAACACACCGTATGAACCCAAACCTAGGAAGAGGATAAGGATTGAAACATCTTATGGCCCAGACTTTCTAACTTACTTGCTAGAAAGAGGACCACAAACTTATAAAGAGGCTATGAACTCTTCTGAATGTCCTCAATGGAAAGAGGAAATTAGTAGTAAAATTGAGTCCATTTTGCAAAATCAAACTTGTGAATTAGTTGATTTAACTCTAAGTAGTAAAACAATAAGGTTCAAGTGGATTTTTATGAGAAAACATAAACTCGATTAATCAATTGAAAAGTTCCAGGCTTGTAACTAAGGCATACAAATAATTACATGGCCTTGATTATTTTGACACTTATTCTTCTATGATAAGAATAAGATCCATAAGGATGATAATTTCTATTGAAGCTTTGCGAAATTTTGAAATATGTTAAATGGATGTAAATATAACCTTTCTAAATGGATAGTTAAATGAAAAAATTTACATGGAATAACCTGAGGGTTTTTTAGGCCTATGGAAAGAAGGATAGGTCTATAAATTATTGAAGCATTTATATGGCTTGAAACAAGTACCAAAATAGTGGCTTGAAAATCTACGAATGTGTATATCTTGTGTCTTTACATTGATGACACCAATTGATGTAAATATACACTTATCTAAGAATATAAATAAGAGTGTGTCTTAACTAGAATATTCTAGAATGCTAAAAAGTCTTATTTATTTGCTGAGTTGTACAAGATTAGACATAACTTATTCGATAAGTAAACTAAGTAAATATACGAGTAATATATGATCTGATAACTGGAAAGGTACTACAAGAATACTTGGATACTTAGGATATATATCTAGCTATATATTGCACTATTTAATTGCCTCTATAGATAAATTATTGGTCAAAAAATTAATAGAATAAAAATCAGATTAAATAATATAATTCAATTAAAACTATAATTATGATAAAATATGAGATCATCACATAGTGAAAATTAGATTCATAAGATCCCTAAATTAATAAATTAACTACACATAATTATGTGTGTAAAGCTCATATTATTTGATAATAACCAAGGGTTTAAGACCTAGCTAATTTCAGATTATATAGCAAAGGGTTTCTCCACAAATCAATGGATATTACTCACCATTTTTCTGAGGAGAAAAGACGCCACAAGGAGCTGCTAATTCCTTGATAAGTCTAGCATAAATGACACCCTAACAAGTATGGATATTACTCACCACAAATGCTTGGATGCTAAACAACACCACAAAGGTTTCCAATCCCTTGATAAGTTGCTTGAAGAGGAACAAAGAGCTAGAATGAGCTCTCAAATTATCTGAATATTCAAACTTCATTCAAAATTATCATTTACAGCAGCTGAGCTGCTCTTAAAAGGATACAAACCAACCCTAAGCTATAATACATCATACCCCTTGATCTCATCCAAGGGTTGAAAATAAACACAGCCAAAAAGCAGAAAAGGTAGCAGAAAACATTGACCAAAAAACATGGAAAAATTGGGGCAGCTGACCACAAAGCAATCACATAAAGTATTACATCTTAACCCTTGATTTCATCCAAGGGTTGAAAAGAGAGCTGCCCAAAATCAGTCCAAATGGCACTCCAAAATTGGAGCAAAACATGGAGCAGCTGAGAAAAAAAACCCTATAAAATATTACATCTTAATCCTTGTTTCCATCTAAGGGCTGAAATTGAAGCTGCCCAAAAAGTCCAAATGGCACAACAATGTGCCTAGTTTTATTTTGCCAATTTTGCCCTAATTTCCATCCTAGGATTGTCCCAATCCTTGCACTCCCAATTTAGGTCCCCTTGATTATGAATGACCTCTTGAATGATCCCATTTAAAGCCTTTTCGAGTTGTGCCTTCCTAGACCTTGTGATTGGTCCACTTGGAATTTGTAGAGCTCGATGATTCTCATCATTCCCCCTCTCTTCAAGAGGATTCGTCCTCGAATCATCACCTACATAATCAAAAGGAGAAAGATCAGAAACATTAAAAGAGGTACTAACATTATACTCACCAGGAAGATCAATTTTGTAGGCATTGTCATTGATTCACTCAATCACTTGAAAGGGTCCATCTCCCCGAGGTTGCAACTTGGACCGTCTTTTTTCAGGAAACCGTTCCTTTCTCATATGCACCCAAACCCAATCACCAGGCTCAAAAATGACTCTTCATCTCCCTTTGTTGGCTCTGTAAGCATAGTCCTTGTTTCTCTTCTCAATTTGCTCATGAATGCGTTCATGGAGCTTCTTCACCATTTCAGCCTTCCTTGCACCATCTAAGTTAGTTTTCTCTGAAATAGGAATAGGTAATAAGTCCAAAGGAGTTCATGGATTGAAACCATAAACAATTTCAAATGGAGAATGATCAGTAGTTGAATGCACACTCCGGTTATAAGCAAATTCAACAAAAGGTAAATAATCCTCCCAATTTTTCAAATTCCTTTTTATTACCGCCCTAAGCAACGTGGATAGAGTTCTATTGACTACCTCAGTTTGCCCATCTGTTTGAGGGTGACAAGTAGTCGAAAACAAGAGTTTAGTGCCCATTTTAGCCCAAAAAGTTTTCCAAAAATAACTAAGGAATTTAACATTCCTATCAGACACAATGCTCCTAGGAACTCCATGAAGCCTAACAACCTCCCTAAAGAACAACTCTGCTACATTAGTGGCATCATCGGTTTTATGACATGCTATAAAGTGTGCCATTTTAGAAAACCTATCTACAACCACAAAAATGGAGTCTCTACCCTTCTTAGACCTAGGTAACCCTAAAACAAAATCCATGGAAATATCTACCCAAGGTGTGCTTGGTACGGGCAAGGGAGTATATAGTCCTTGTGGTAGGACTTTGGATTTGGCTTTCTTACAAGTGATGCATCTAGAACATATTCTCCCTACATCCTTCCTTATTGTTGGCCAATAAAAATGCTCACGCAAAACATCTTAAGTCTTCTTAATTCCAAAATGCCCCATTAATCCCCCCCATGGGCCTCCTTAATTAACAACTCACGCATGAAACATTTGGGTATACACAGTTGATTTTCTTTAAATAAATACCCATCTAATTTATAAAACTTTTCAAAGGAAGTTTTTTCACATGCATGGTAAATAGCAGAGAAGTTATCATCATTAGCATACATTTCCTTAACATATTCAAATCCTAGCAATCTAGCATTTAAAGTTGAGAGTAAGGCATACCTCCGTGATAAAGCATCAGCTACAACATTCTCCTTACCTCTCTTATATTGAACAATATAAGGAAAAGTCTCAATGAATTCCATCCATCTAGCATGCCTCCTATTCAATTTACCTTGGCGCTTGAGATGTTTTAGAGATTCATGATCGGTATGGATGACAAATTCTCTTGGCCAAAGGTAATGTTGCCATGTCTCTAGGGTCCTAACCAAGGCATATAGCTCCTTATCATACGTTGGATAATTAAGGGCTGCTCCATGAAGTTTCTCGCTGAAATAAGCGATAGGTCGCCGTTCTTGCATGAAAACAACTCCTATACCTATTCCTGATGCATCACACTCAACTTCAAAGGTTTTAGTAAAATCAGGTAAAGATAAAACAGGTGCAGAACATAAACTATCCTTCAATGCTTTAAAGGCTCTCTCCTGATTCTCACCCCATTTGAAACCAACAGACTTTTTAATGACCTCGGTTAGAGGTGCAGCTAGTGTACTAAAATATTTGACAAACCTTCGATAAAAACTAGCTAAGCTATGAAAACTTCTAACCTTGGTTACAGATTTAGGTGTGGGCCATTCTCGAATAGCCTTAACCTTTTCCTCATCTACTTCTACCCCTTAGAACTAACAACAAAACCAAGAAAAACTAACTTGTCCATGCAAAAAACACACTTTTTTAGGTTCGCATACAATTGTTCTTTTCTCAAAATTTCAAGCACATACCTAAGATGTAAAACATTTCAAGATTTTTACTGTAAATGAGAATATCATCAAAATAGAGAACAACAAATTTTCCAATAAATGCACGCAGAATATGATTCATAAGCCTCATAAAAGTGCTAGGTGCATTTGTTAGACCAAAGGGCATGACTAACCACTCATACAATCCATGTTTAGTTTTAAAAGCGGTTTTCCATTCATCACCCTCTCTCATCCTAATTTGATGGTATCCACTTCTCAAATCAATTTTTGAAAAAATGCAAGAACCATGCAACTCATCTAACATGTCATCTAGTCTAGGAATAGGATGTTGATATTTTACCGTAATGTTATTGATGGCTCGGCAATCAACACACATCCTACTTGATCCATCCTTCTTGGGAACGAGTAGCACAGGAACAACACATGGACTCAGGCTCTCTCTAACTTGACCTTTGATCAAGTACTCTTCAACTTGTCTTTGAATCTCCTTAGTTTCTTCGGGGTTGGTCCTATAGGTAGGTCGATTTGGAAGAGAAGCCCCTGGTATAAAGTCAATTTGATGCTCAATCCCCCTGATTGGTGGCACCCCATCTGGAATCTCTTCAGGGAACACATCTTCAAATTCCTTCAAAAGAGAAATAGTGGTACTAGGAAAAGACTGGTTAAGATCGTTAATAGAAAAATTTGCCTCCTTGTACAAAAGTACAAGTATGGGCTGTTTTGAATAAAAAGCCCTCTTGACCTCACTTGCCTTAGCATAAAAATTCACATTTTTTTTCTCTAGTATTTTTCCACTCTCCTCTCCTTTTTCTTCACTTTTTTTTTCTTTCACTTTTTTTTTCTTTTTCATTCTTCTCTTTTTGTTCTTTTTCCCTAACCATCCTCAATTGATCTTCAAAGACTTGCTTTGGTGAAAGGGGTACAAGTGTGATGTTTCTACCATTCTTCACAAACGAATACTTGTTTCTATATCCGTCATGTGTAACCCTCCTATCATATTGCCAAGGCCTACCTAGCAAAATGTGTCCAGCTTGCATGGGTACCACATCACACATCACCTCATCCTTGTACTTTCCAATGGAGAAGCTCACTAATACTTGCTTACTTCACTTCCCCACTATCATTTAACCATTGCAACTTGTAAGGCTTAGGGTGTTCAAATGTGAGCAACCGTAATTTCTCAACTAAGGTAGTACTAGCCACATTGGTGCAACTTCCCCCATCTATGATAACACTACACACTTTGTTACTCACATGACATCTTGTGTGGAAGATGTTATCTCTTTGTTGTTCAAGGTCATCCTCCTTGACTTGAGTGCTCAAAGATCGCCTTATTACAAGTGCTTCCCCATCCACGGGTCCTATCTCCTCTTCAGTAACTTCCCCTACAGATGGCATCTCATCTTCTTCACTTTCATTATCAGTTCCAACCTCGCCACTCGCTAAGGTGATCATTACCTTTTTATTGGGACATTGAGAGGCTATATGACCATTACCAAGACACCGAAAACACCTTAAGTCACGATTACGAATTGGGGTGTCGATTTTACCTTTGTCCTTGCTAGCCCCCATCTCTTTTGCTTTGTAAGGCTCAAATCTTGGTTTGGATGTAGCTATTTCATCTTTTTTCTCATTGGACTTCCAAGGACTAGTAAGGTTTGGTTTTTGAGTAATGGGACTAGACCTTAATGGTTGGGATCGAAAACTCCGTTTCTTTAATTGCCTTTCCACCTTGATTGCTATATGGACCATGTCCTCCATCTCCACATAATGATGAAGTTCCACAATGTTGGCAATGTCCGGATTCAACCCACTAAGAAACCTAGCCATGGTTGCCTCTATATCTTCCTCAACATTAGCTCTTGCCATAGCCACTTCCATTTCCTTGTAGTACTCATCAACACATTTATATCCTTGAGTCAATCTTTGTAAGTGTTGGTGTAACTCTCTATAGTAGTAGCTAGGCACAAACCTCTTTCTCATGATAGCCTTCATGTCCTCCCAATTATCTATGGGCCTTTCACGGTTTCTCCTCCTACTAATGACCAATTGATCCCACCAATTCAATGCATAGTCAGAAAACTCAATTACAACAAGTTTTACTTTTTTCTCCGTGGAGTAGTTGTGACATTCAAAAATATGCTCCACTTTCTTCTCCCACTCCAAATACAACTCTGGGTCATTCTTTCCTTGGAATTGTGGTATCTTCATTTTTATACTACTTAGATCTCTATCAACTCCATCTTGAGCTCTAGGTGGGGGTCTCCACATACCTCCTCTACCATTTCTTCCACCTCTATTCCCATTTCTTCCTCCTCTAGGCATTCTTTCCCCTTCTTCCTCCAATTCTTCTTCCCAATCTTCTTCCTCTATATCATCCCCAACATGAGCTTGCCTATTAACCCTCCTAACATTGGGTGGAGGTGTCCCTCGTTGTAAAGCTGCTATGGAATTTTCTTGCCTTTCCAATCTTTCATTCATATCAACTACCAAGTTGTTCATCCTTTCAAATGATTGTTGCAGGGCGCTCATCATGAAAATCATATCCGGTCTTCCTTCGGGACTACTGTTTGATATTTTTTTTTCAATTCTACACAACAATAGGTTAGTGTAATAAAATAGAACTTATGTAAATTCACACAATACCTCACATGTTTAGCGCTCGGATTGATCGGTCAAACCCTCTTAGTTCTTAATCAAAGCAACCAAATCCAGGAATTCCAACCAATTTGTAGAATTATCAAACACCCAAAAAAAATAGTTCACAATATCCCACTTGTTAAAGCACAAAGGAAACTAACTCAAAGTGTTTAGAGGGGTAAGCACAAGAAAAAGCAATAGAACAACACGATTGGAAAAACAACAATTTCCCCAAAGGAACTAAGCACACAATGAAATATTTATAATCAAAGTGTAAAATCCTTGAAACTATGAGTTCTAATACTCACTAGAAATTAGCAATTGCAATTTGGCCAATCTGTTTTTTTTTGAATTAATTCTGGCCACTCTTTTTTCTGTTTTTTTGCTTTTCTTTTTGGGACAATTATGCTAATAACTCTAGAGTAAATCAATACAATACTTTCAATATGAGTTTAAGGAATGTTTAAGATTGGTAAAATAGCACATAAATTACGACACAAAGGGAAAATGAAATTTCTGCAAGAACTACCACAGAAATACTAGAAAACAACCAAAAACTGCAGAATATTTTAGATTTTGTAGAATAAGCAAGGAAAAATATAGAATAGATTCAGTAATAGCAGAATTTGCAAGGAAAATGCAGAAAAAACGTGGAAACAAAGAAGAGCAATATTTTTATGGTATGGAGAATAAATTTCAGCAAGAACACAGCAGAATGATATTTATTTTTTCGTTTTTTTTGTGTCAGAAATACAACAAGAACAAGAACAAATATAAAGGATAGGAATCTGAAAATTAGCACCAAAAGCTTTGATACCAAATGATAAGAACCAAGGGTTTAAGACCTAGCTAATTTCAGATTATATAGCAAAGGGTTTCTCCACAAATCAATGGATATTACTCACCATTTTTCTGAGGAGAAAAGACGCCACAAGGAGCTGCTAATTCCTTGATAAGTCTAGCATAAATGACACCCTAACAAGTATGGATATTACTCACCACAAATGCTTGGATGCTAAACAACGCCACAGGTTGCTAATCCCTTGATAAGTTGCTTGAAGAGGAACAAAGAGCTAGAATAAGCTTTCAAATTATCTGAATATTCAAACTTCATTCAAAATTATCTTTTACAGCAGCTGAGCTGCTCTTAAAAGGATACAAACCAACCCTAAGCTATAGTACATAATACCCCTTAATCTCATCCAAGGGTTGAAAATAAACACAACCAAAAAGCAGAAAAGGTAGCAGAAAACATTGACCAAAAAACATGGAAAAATTGGGGCAGCTGACCACAAAGCAATCACTTAAAGTATTACATCTTAACCCTTGATTTCATCCAAGGGCTGAAAAGAGAGCTGCCCAAAATCAGTCCAAATGGCACTCCAAAATTGGAGCAAAACATGGAGCAGCTGAGAAAAAAAAAACCCTATAAAATATTACATCTTAACCCTTGTTTCCATCTAAGGGCTGGAATTGAAGCTGCCCAAAAAGTCCAAATGGCACAACAATGCGCCTAGTTTTATTTTGCCAATTTTGCCCTAATTTCTATCCTAGGATTGTCCCAATCCTTGCACTCCCAATTTAGGTCCCCTTGATTATGAATGACCTCTTGAATGATCCCATTTAAAGCCTTTTCGAGTTGTGCCTTCCTAGACCTTGTGATTGGTCCACTTGGAATTTGTAGAGCTCGATGATTCTCATCATTATTCATAAATAAAGACATAAAAATTGATAAAGAAAAGAGTAGAAGAAGAAATACAATCAATCTCTTGAATTATAGTACTAATTTTCTCTTGAATCTCAACCAAAATTGTATCACCTTTTTGAATTTGATCTCTTTTTAGCTCCAAAAACTTATCAAAATGATCTCAAATTCAAATCAATGGCTAAGATCAAAATAAGAAAAATCAACAGTGCTAGCCAATCATAGCATTCCATGTAGCACATGGAATTTACTAGGTGAATAAGAGTGCGACGTGTGACACGGGAGACCGATCCTAGTCAACACATGCTGAGTTAGTGACACGCAGTGTAGCATGAGTCATAGTAACATATGGCTTGGTGCACAAGTGGAATGCGAGGATCAATCGCATAACGACACGTGGTGTGAAGGTTTGACCATGCTCCAAACTCAGATTGAACACTGTGTCGACACATGGCACGCGATGTGTCACTCATATGTGGCGATCTACAATTTGTTGTCCCTACTTGCGTGGCATCTACATGGCGTCTGCATGGCTTTCCTAGTCAACTCTCTACTTACATGGCAAGCCATATGGTATCTTTTGATTGGCCATGCGTTAAAAATTCATAAAACAATCCATAAAAATTCCCAAAAAAATATATTTTCACCCATTTTTACTAAAAAGTTTATATTTTAATATTTTTAGCCCCCAAAATATTATTTATTGTATAAAATAAGTAAACATTAGGTAAAGAAGTGCGCTAATAACTCTACTTTAATAGAGTCATCACACCCCCAAACTTAACTCATTGCTCGTCCTCAAGTAAAGCCAAGTATAACTAAATAAAATAACATGGGTAATATATTCACAAATATACTTCTATTAGTACATGCATATTTCATGAAAACTCTCTCTCAAAAGTCATACAATCTTATGATAAGAAGGTTTACATATTCATTAATCAATGTTCCATCAATATAAGGATATGCAAGGTTTTTGAAAAATTAATTTATGTGTGTGTGGTGCACATAATATCATCCAGTGCACTCATGAAATCAACCTATATGAGCATACTAATAAATTCAATCTTAGAACAAGTCTCATAAGTCTATTTTTCACATCTCTTTCCACTAATATAAATATGAACTTAGCTAAAGATCAATAAGAACTTTATATGCTTGTAATGTAAGGCTTAGGCAAGGGTTCGATAAATGATGACATTTAGGCTCTTTCCACACCTTAGCTTTCTTTTTATTCATCATATAATTTTTAACTAAAATTGAGTTTTTATTTGATATTTCAATACACCTCATTTTGTCATTGTTTTCATATTATTTTATTCCACATCTCTTTTTTCTCTATTTGTTTTTGTAACTTCACAACACCCCAAACTTATTTTCAATTCTAGTTTTTTCTTTAGAGGGATAATCATGTTGTGAGTTATTTTTTCTATTTTTTTTATAGAGTGCATTACATTTCACCTTACTCTATAACATAATACATGACTACATTTGTTTTTCTTTTCATACAAGCTAAAGGTGTAAGGATAAAGATAATACTTATTAGTTAGGCATAAAATAAGGCTTGAAAATTTGAATGGTTCTTTGTTAGGCTCATATGGGTGACTATAGATATTAACAATGGTTAGCTTGAAAGGCTTAATCGATCCAAATAAGACCTAAATAATTTCTTTTGCTAAATAATATTTAGGATTTTGCCTCAAGGAATGATCAAATAGATTCTAAAACCTGGTAGATATCATCGACTCGCATAACTTACTACAAATTTTCTCTCAATAAGTAAAACTAGCAAGCATATCACATGATTAGTGTAAATAACATAACAAATATGTTACATTCCTTATCTTAGTCATGACAATCGATTTTTATCATTGAGCTCATATGTTTCATATCAAGCATGCATGCATTTAGTTTCCATATATTTATCAATTTCTACCCAAAAAAATTCCCTAAAAATTGAAAATGCATACTAAATATTAAAATACAGAATTAAATTCTCTCCTCAGAACTTAAATTACACATTGTCTCCAATGTGCACATATAAATATGAAAAAGTAAAAGGAAATAAAACTCCCTTAGTCTTGGCACACCATATTTGTCGCTGAAATGCTCAATTTTGTTATGCCATTTATCTCTACATTTATTCATCTACAAAACAAAAATAATGAAAATATAAGTAAAATAGTGTTAGGTTGCCTCTCAACCAGCGACACGTTTAACGTCACTGACTAGACGGTCATATCATGTCTTAGGGAATATCTTTTTGTGTCCATTTACTTTTGAGTTTGTATTAAAAGAATTTGATTCTTGATTTTTTCAATAATACTTTTATGTTTTGGCTCGTAAACATGGTGCTCAATTCTCTTCTCATGTCATATTTTTGTTTCCTTTTTGAACTTTTTGGCATTCTTATAAGCACTCCACCGTGACTCATCCAATTTATGTATTTCCAAAATATTTTTCACCTCTCTATTGGACTCTTTCACGTTTAGATGGGAGGGTAAAAGTATAAGGTCTAAACTTGTTGACCTTTCAATTGATGGTTTGAGCTTAGATCCTATCTCAAAATTTTCCATAATCGCCTTTGATAAACACATGAGAGGCGTGTCCTCGAAAAAGTTCACATAGTCTACAATATCAACCTTCGATTCCATATTTTCAAATTTAAAACAAGTTGAGTTGTTTTCTGGTGAGTTTATGTTCTTGTCATAACATCATATGTAATAGTCTTAAGTATGGGCGATGCAACAGATTCTTTTACATTGTCCCCACAATCAATGACATTTATCCTTAAGCATTCATTAGCATTATCAATATGAGGGGGTTTAGGTGCTTTAAAAACTTTAAATGTTACTTGTTCATCTTGCACTCTCATTGTAATCTTACCTTTTTGTACATTAATGAGTGTCCTTCAAGTTTCTAAGAATGGATGACCAAGTATAATAGGAATGTCACAATTTTCTTCCATGTCTAGCATAATAAAGTATGCCGAAAAGATGAATTTGTTTACTTATACTAGCAGATCTTCTACAACACCTTAAGGTCTCTTAGTTGATCTATTTTCTCTTTGTAATGTTACTGAAGTAGGTTTGGCTTTACCATCCCCAATCTTCGGAAGACTGATAATGGCATGAGGTTAATGCTAGAACCCAAATCACATAATGCTTTGTCAAAACTGCCTGGATCTTTTAATTTTTAGAAAGGATGGCACTACAACCTCTAATCAAGGTTATAGTGGGTTTGTAGAGATTTTTTTCATTGGTTGAATTATTTCCTTTTCAGTGCTCTCTTTATCTACTAATTCTTCCTCATCCTTGTTAGTTTCCATTTCCTCCTTATCCTTTTTAGTAATATGGTTCTCCTTATGCTTTTGAGTCTCATCTTCCTCTTCTAGAGTTTTACCACTTCTTAAGGCTAATGATTTACAACGGTCCTTACCTTCTATTCTTAGGTTTACAATTGTGTCACTTTGAAGGTTATCTTGAGGCCTTTGGCTTATAGCTTAAGAAATTTGTCCCATTTGGTTATCTAAATTCCTAATTGAAGATTCTGGAGTGGACACTTTTGTATTTATTGATTTGATGAAGTCTTTCATCATCCCCAATAAAGCATTTGTATTGTCCTCTGTAGGTGGCTTCTTTTCTTGGGCTTATGATTGTTGTGATTGTTGGAAACTAGGTGGTGGAAACGATTGACGGCTTAATTGATTACCACCTTGATTATTATTATTCCAAGAGAAATTTGGATGTTTTCTCCATCCTAGGTTATATGTGTTTGAGTATGGATTATTGTTTTGGTTCATACTACCCGCATAAAAGAATAATTCAAGATTATTTGGACAATTATCAAATAAATGGACTCCATCATAAAACACACAATACACTCTTGAATCTTGGACATAGTTTATACTCGCTCGCAAGTTTTGAACCTTTAAAAGATTTACCAAAGATGACAATTGAGTTGTGAGTGTCATGATATCATTTACCTCATGCATTAAAGCTACTCTTCTTATGGCTATCATTCTGTCCATTGACCATTGATAATTATTGTTAGCCATTTTCATACCTATGTTTCTAAAAGTACTAAAGGATGTCTAAATTAAAAAAAATTAAAATTAAAAAATAATAAACAACTAAATAAATAAATTAAAGTTTAAAAAATAAATAAATTAAGAAAATAAGTAAAACAAATTTACTAAAGTAAATAAATAAGTAAGTAAATTAAAATTAAAACTAAAGTAATGAAAAATAATTAAAATAATAAAATAATAAAAATATTAATTTCTAATATTTATAATTCTCGATAATTGTGCCAAAAACTTAATCGCAACACAAATTGTTTATGCAATAAATACACAAGTATACATATCGCAACAAGTAATATAATGATAAGAAAAGATTGTTCACACGAAGTAAATAACAATAATTAATTAAATCATATTTGGAAACTTAGAAGATATATGATAAAATATCTAAGAATACTTAATCCTCCAATTTTCTAAACATGTGAATCGCTAAAATCCCCCCAATATAATTATCAATCAATTAATTACACGATTAATTGAATCTAACCAAACATGTATTGCTCTCTCAAATAAAATACCCAAAATATAGTAATTAATTTAATCACACTCTCATACAAATTAAATTGCATACTATTCATTAAGTTTATCAATTATGGATCACATACATAAGAATCATACTTCTTTTCCTAGAAACTATGCATGTTATTTAATCAAGACAAACAATTAAATAATTCTCTCAAATCTATTCAATTGCCTCTGTAGATAAATTTTTGGCTAAATAATTAATAACACAAAAATCAGATTAAATAATATAATTAAATTATAATTACAATTGGGGTAAAATATTAGATTATCACATGATTAAAATTGGGTTCATAAGATCCCTAGATTAATAAATTAACTACACATAATTGTGTGAATAAAAATCCTATTTTTCATAAATAAAGACATAAAAATTGATAAAAGAAAGGAGTAGAAGAAGAAATACAATTAATCTCTTGAATTATAGTACTAATGTTTTCTTGAATTTCCACCAATATTGTATCTTCTTTTTGAATTTTTTTTATATTTTCTCTCTTTTTAGCTCCAAAAATTGATCAAAATTATGCTAATGGAAGCTCATTAGGGTTTATGGAGTGATTAAGTGCTTAAATATAGTTCAGGTACAATTTAGATTGTCAGATCATCTTCAGATCAAGGGTTGAGATAAAAACAAGAAAAATCAATAGTGTGAGTCAATCACAGTGCGACACATGGCATATGGAGTTTATTGGGAGACTAAGAGCGTGACGTGAGGTAGGAAAGATCGGTTCGAGTCAACTCATACTGAGTCAGTGACACGTGGTGCAACGTAGGGAGTAATTTCATGATGACACATGACATGAAGGTTTGACTGTGCTCTGAACTTGGATTGAACGACATGCCGACACGTGGCACACAGTTCATTGCTCCTCACATGCGGTGATCTAAAATTCGTTGTCCCTACTTGTATGGAATCTGCATGACTTACCTAGTCAACTCCTTTGCTTAAGTGGTAGGCTACGTGGTAGCTTTTGATTTGTCATGCGTTAAAAAATCATAAAAAATCCATAAAAATTACAAATAAAATCCCAAAAAATTACAAAAATTATATTTTTACCTATTTTCACTAAAAAGTTTATATTTTAATATTTCTGGCCCCAAAATACTATTTATTGAACATAACAAGTAAATATTAAGTATAAAAGTACGCTAATTACTATACTTTAATAGAGTCATCAATGTCCTTTAAACAAATATGCATTGTTAGATTCATGATGGAATTTGAGTTCATCTCTTTGGATAAATGTGGAAAATAAGTAAAATGGATACACAATTTCTTAGAGGATATTCCTTAGTGGTTGAAGCCTGTGCTTGCAATATGAATCCATTGTGATAGTTAATCAGTTATTGGTAGGGCTAGAGCAATATATACAATGATAAGTATCTACTTATACATTATAAACATAATATCATTAGAAAACTACTCTCAACTAGAGCTATCTCTATTGACTATATGAAGTCAAAGAACAACATAGTGGATATGTTAACCAAAGGGTTAAATCGAGAGTTAGTTAACAAGTTATCAAGGGGAGTGGGACTAAAGCCCATGAATGAATAAGTATTTGTGACTAGAGATCCCAAGATCTAATTTCAAAATGACAACCTAATTGTAAGGACTTAGTGAGATCACTATGGGCCGTTTACCCTCAAGTCCATTCCTATGATGAAAACAATGATACCTATAAAATACATGGTAAGCTAAAGCTTTTAATGATTCTTTCAAAGAGAATATCAAGTAGTGTATGTAAGTTACTCTTTGTAGATTACTTTTATAAATAAGAGATCATTTATGTGAGAAAGAAGTAGGGCCACTTCCAAAGGGAATTATGGAGGGCCTAATTCTTTAGAAACTCTCACAAAACCAGGCATATGTTCATAACCAAAATGAACATAACAATAAGAACTAAATTATGTTAGAGAAGACTCTTGTGTGAAGTATGTCATCGTTTACATAAAAAACATAATAGTTCAATAACATCACGCCTACTTGTCAGCCAGTAAGGTAAATATACTTTCATAAGGGAAGGTTCAAAGGGTAACATTTACCTATCCTATACAAATTTCGAATAGGTGAACTCCATTTCCATGTAAAAAATTTGATTTTAAATTCTCAAACAGTTTTAATTCATGTCGGAATTTTTGAAAACTTTTATGAATAAAAATTGCTTTAAAATAAAAAAACGGATGTTTTAAAAATCTTTTAATGAGAAACAGATTTTACATTTTTTTTCGTTTTATTTCTTTGTCCTTTTGTTAGTTTACATATTTCCATTTGGGTTTTTAATGTATTTATTACTCTTTGAGCATTTATGGTTGTCTTTGGGTATTTATGTATCATTTGCAAACACAGAAATGACATAGAGAAAGAGGAATGATAAAAAAGATTATAATGAAAAGTACGAAAAAAATAGAAAAGAAAAGTAATTTTTTTATTTTCAATCACGAGTTAGGTTTCTTCAATAGAATTTAGGTACTCGAAAGTTCGTAGGGATAAATTTATTATCATTTAATCGTTGTATCATATGTGATAAGTTTTCTAAATCCTCTAACACCCACGATGAGTAGAAAAGTTATCTTAAAGATACTGTGTGATATAAGGGCTTGATCTTTTCTTTACTCTATTTAAATTTTGTATTTATAATATATATTTGTATTTTTCTTTTTCTAATTTTGAATAATACAATTTGATTTTTAATTTTTTTTCCATGTATTAATTCTAACAATGATGGACAAAGAAATGAAACAAAATAAGTATTTTTAAATTTGTAAAAATTAGTGAATTTTATTTTCACTAAAAATGAATATTTTGTATTTGAGAAATAGGGAATTCTGTATTCACAAAAGCAATAAATTTTGTATTTGCAAAATACTGAATTTTTTACTCATTGGCTTTAAGTGCTTAGTTTTATAATATATGGATATTAATTATTGGGTTTTGTATAGTTGAAATACGAATCGAAACTGAATTCAAAGAGAATTAAGTTTTGTTTATTGATAAAATTAATTTTCATATTGAATTAATTAATTTTAGATTAATTATATTAAATTAAATTCTCAAAATTATTGTTTTATTATAAAATTTAATTTTAACTCATTTTGGACATTAATATGTTTTGAGATGACAATAAATGTGATGAATGATATCACTATATGGGCAATTATTTATTGATATGAATTGTCGGGTCTAACTCAAAAGAGTAATGAATCGAAAGTGGTAGGGATAATGAGTTATTCACTTCCTTCAAATCATTTTAGATTAGGTATAAGTTGTGAATAAGGAACTTTGCAACCTCTATGATTGAAGGTGAAGCAAAGTGATCCTAAAGATGACCTATGGAAAAGAGATGACACTAAACAATATACTATACATGCTAGGGATTCGAAAATACCTTGAACAATTCATTGCTGAATAGACATGGCTTTAGAATTATCTTTGATTCAAACATGGTCATGTTGACCAAAAAGGGTTTATTTGTGGGCAAAGGGTATGTGTGTAATAGATTGTGTAAGCTAAATGTTACAATTGTAATGCCTAAGAAATTAATAAAGTTAATTCTTTTGTTTACTTGCTTGAGTCCTCCAATTTCTAGCATGGTATATTAGGTCATGTTAAATATGATACATTGTGTAGATTAATTAATGTAGACTATATATTCGCTTTTCAAATTGATTCCAAACACAAGAGTGAGACTGGTGTTGAGGTAAAAATGACTAGGTCATTGTTCCATTTGATTTAATCTATAATGATCTATATGATTTGAAATTTCTTCAAACAAGGGGTAGCAATAAGAATTTTATTGCTTTTGTTGATGATAGAACCAAATATTTCTATGTGTATTTGTTTAAAAGCAAAGATGAAGCCATCGAGAAATTTATTTTTTATAAAATAATAGT
Organism: Hippophae tibetana; assembly: GCA_037013495.1. Taxonomy (NCBI): domain Eukaryota; kingdom Viridiplantae; phylum Streptophyta; class Magnoliopsida; order Rosales; family Elaeagnaceae; genus Hippophae; species Hippophae tibetana. The sequence goes on from CM072806.1 coordinate 31,646,611, forward strand.
TGATAATCAACTCAATAAGAAAATCAATATACTGTGTAGTGATTATGGTGGTGAATATGAAACACTGTTTGGTGAATTCTAGGCACAACATAAAATTATACATGAAACCACAACACCTTACTCACCTTAGTAAAATGGAGTTACTGGAGTAAGAATCATACCTTGCAAGAAATAAAGAATACAATGTTACTAAGTTTTGGGTTATGCAAAATTTGTGGTTGAAGCTATTTTTTCAACGAAATATCTTCTAAATAAGGTACCCTAAAAAAGACAAAGAAAACACCATATGAATTATTTAATAGAAGGGTACCATTCTATAAATATTCATGAGTGTGGGGATGTCTTGCTAAAGTAGTCATACCTATAACTAAGAAGGTGAAGATGTATCCAAAAATAATAGATTGCATCTCATTGGATATGCATATGATAGTAGTGCTTAACATTTTCTATGCATGACTCAAAGATCCCAGACATACTGCAGAAGATGATAATGGAATCAAGGAATGCATTTTTCTTTGAACATGTATTTCCAGAAAAAGCTCAAGGGGAATTAAGTTCATTGAAATGAACTTATTAGACTATATATAAACATAGTCAAAAGAAAGAACCTAAATAAGAGGGTGAGGATGAGTTTGAACCTAGATGTAGCAAGAGGATTAGGACAAAACATTCTATGGTTTAGATTTTTTGATCTACTTACCAGAAACTGAGCCTTAAACCTATGAAGTGGCTGTAAACTCTTCTCAAGGTCCTCAATGAAAAGAGAAAGTTAATAGTGAAATTGAGTCCATTCTATAAAATCATAATTAAGAACTAGTTAATTTACGCCCAGGTAGTAAAACACTAGGATTCAAATGGATTTTCACCCGAAAATGTAAACCAGATGGATCAATTGAAAAAATACAAGACTAGGTTATAACTAAGGGATATAAACAATGGCATGACCTTGATTACTTTGATACTTATTCTCTTGTGATGAGAATAACATCCCTAAGAATGATAATTGATATTGCAAATTTGCAAAATATTGAAATGCATTGAATAGATGTAAAGACAGTTTTCTAAATGGAAAGTGAAATGAAGAAATTTATATGGAACAACCTTAATGTTTTTGTGGCTTACGATAAGAAGGAAATATCTGTAAATTGGTGAAGCCTTTATATGTCTTGAAACAAGCACCAAAATAGTGGCATGCAACATTTAATAATGTCATGAGGAAAAAGGGCTTTAAAATCAATGAATTTGACAAATATCTATATCTTAAGGACACTGAATATGGTTATTTCATCTTGTTTCTTTACATTATGACATGAAAATTGTGGGTATGTAGTAATGATCAAATCCTCTAAGAATATGTTGAATTCAAGATTTGACATGAAAGATATGGGACTTACTCATGTAATTTTAGAAATTAAGATATCAAGCGATCTCATTCTAAGTCAATGTCATTATGATGACAAAATACTTGAGAAATTCAACAATGGTGATTCTAGAATTATGAGAATATTGATAGATGTAAATATACAACTATATAAGAATAGAGATGAGAGTGTGTCTCAACTGAAATATTCTAGAGTGATGAAAAGGCTTATTATAAAGTAAGTAAACTAAGTAGATATACTAGTAATCTATGATCTGATCACTAGAAATATATTATAAGACTACTTAGGTACTTAAGATATACACAAAGCTATGAACTACACCATATAAGATATCCAATTGTATTAGAAGATACGGTGATGAAAACTAGATATTTGACATGAAAGACTTAAAGTCTATCGGTGGATATGTGTTCACATTGGATGGTGTAGCTATTTCATGGAAGTCTCCTAAATAGTCATGCATTACTATATCCATGATGGAATCTGAGTTCATTGCTTTGGATAAATGTGATGAAAAAGCTAAATGGCTAAATAATTTCATAGATGATATACCTCGATGTATACCTCGTAAACATATTACCATTAGACAACTACTTTCAACTAGAGTTATCTATACTGACTATATGAAGTCAAAGGATAACATTAACGATCTGTTAACCAAAAGGTTAAATTAAGAGTTAGTTGATAAGTCATCGAGAAAAATGGGACTAATGCCCATGAATGAATAAGAATTTGTAAAGGAAACCCAACTTAGTTGACCAAAGATCCCAAGAACTAGGTTCAAAGGGACAACCTAGTTGTAAAGACTTACTAAGATCATTGTAAGAGTTTACCCCAAAGTCCGTTCCTATGGTTGAAAAAGTGATTCTTAGAGAGACAAGTTAAGCTAAGACTTTTAATGATTCTTATGAAGAAAATAATGATTAGAGTATGTGTTTTACTCGTTGTGGATTACTCTTACAAGAAAGAGATCACCTATGTGAGAGAGAAGGGAAGTCGCTTTGAAAGGGAATTATGTAGGGCTCAATTCTTTAGAAATTTTTAAAGAATCAAGTGTATGCTCATGACCAAAACGAACATAATAGTGAGAGCTAAATTACATCAAGAAAGACTCATGTATGAAGTATGTCATCGCTTATAACATTCCTTATTCCAAATATCCCAATATGTGAAAAATCCATGGTAAGATTGTGGTGGTATAAAGCATTTAAGTTCTACTCTCAAGTTCCACGAGTCTTAACTAGTGTTGATTGATATGTGGAGAAACATTAGTTAGCTAATCGAAGTGAGTGTTTTTATTAACCTACACTCACTTATTACAACCCATTGTAGCCGGTAAATAAAATAAATAAATTAGATGATATCAAAAACAACTATAAAGCCCAACCATTTACCCTAATCAAAGAAAAACACAATCTTCTCAGTCAAGCATTCACAAACATCAGCGCTAACCATTCGTCAATTCTAATATTATGTTTATTGACTTTATTTTATATCTCAAATTAAAAATATTTTATTTATTTCTAAAATATAAGGAAAAATATAAAATATATTAAATGTTAATTTAAACAAATTTTTATAATGAAATTAGTTTGATAGTTAAAAGATAATGTAAAATAAATTACATAATATTCTAAATATAAAAGGTTGAACAACACATATTGTCTTCTTCATAGTCTTGAAAATTTTGCATTTAATGTATGTAACAAGCTTTTAAACTCATAGGTTATCATAGTGGACGAACTTAAGTTTTATGAGAACTTTTAAAGATGATACCTATAAACAACAAACTAAAATGCTAAACTTTATAATAAAAAACAAAAATAAACAAAAAACAACAAAATAAAATTAAAATTAATAAAGAAAAACTTAAAAAAAATCACAAAATTAAATGATAAAAAATAACAAAATAGTTCAAAAACATCATGTCTACTAGTATGTTAGTAAGATACATTTGCACTCTCAAGGAAAGGTTCAAAGGGTGACAACTACCTATCTTATATAGGTTTTATACTATTGAACTCTATATTCATGTCAAATATTATTTGAATCATTCCTTTCTAACAACTCTATCATTTTTTAGGGATTGTTGTAAATTTTAAATGAAAATTAATTTAGACTTACGGTTTCTTACAAAACTGTTTTGTTTAATTCTTTTTTTATTCCTCCAATCATTTCCGTTTGTATCCTTAATTCCTCCTACTATTTACACATGTATATATCACTATATATATTGATAAGGAATGGCATTGGAAGTGGATAAGTAGAAAGGTAATATAATTCTACAAAGTCAAGGCGAAAAGAAAAGAATTTTTTGTATTTTTAATTTAGAGTTAGGTTCCTCTTTATAGATTTTAAACACTTAAAAGTTCGCCAAAGTAACAAATAGTGGTGTATATTTGTTACTAATTGGTCATTATATCCTAGGAGATAAGTTTTTAAAGTTCTCAAACACTTATGATAGAGTGAAACAAATAATCTAAAGGACATTGTGATACACGGATTTTGTTCATTTCTATACTTTTTTCTATTTTATGTTATTTAAATTAATACAATTTTATTTTTAACTTGTTTGTACATATAATATTTCCTAACAATTACAAGTTCTAAGGTAATATAGCTATTGATTGAAAATACAAAAAATACTTTTCTATTTTTCATGTACTTTTCTTTCTGAAATTTATTATAATTCCTCTATGTCTTTGTGTTCTTTCTATCTTTACAAAAGATATATAAATACCCAAAAATAGCCATAAAGGTTGAAAGAATATAATAAATACATTGAAAGCCCAAATAGGAAAAATAAAGTTACACGAGGATAAAGAAATGAAACGAGAAAAATATATAATTCATTTCTCATCAAAAGATATTTAAAACATCCGCTTTTGATTTCAAAGTAATTTTAATTCATAATTTTTTTTAACAATTTGTATACTGGTAGGTTATTCTAGATATTTATATCTGTGTTTGGTTATAATGTCTTCTAATAAGTAAGTGATTATGTATTTCTATGATTCTCATATCTTTCCAGTAGGGGTTTGTCAATATTTAGATATTTTTATCAACATAAAGCTTCATTTTTAAGTAATTATGGTTAGTGGTAAAGATATTCAAAGATTAACAAGATCACAAAACTCACGGTGATTTGGTGATACTTTTAGGAGAATAACTATGTTTCTCGCTCAATGTGTTTGTGTTTATTTAATTTTTGAATATTTATTAATAAAATTTATTTGATAAATGATGTTTCTTCTTTGTATTTTTCATATATGAAATTTAAAAAAATATTTATAATCTTTCAAAATATATATTATAAAAGGGCAAGTTCGTATTTTTATATAAAAATGATCATTTCAACCTCAAAATTAATATGTAAAATATTAATTAGTATGTGTATTTTCTCAAATAATCTAATTTTAGTGTAAATTAATTTTTATTTATTTATTTTTTAAATTATATTTATTATAAAAATAATTGATTTTATGTATTAATTATCTTTTAATGGGAGCATTAAAAGAGAAAACTAAAAGGCACCTAAAATATTTTATCTATCTGAGAAAATTAATAAAATTAATAATTATTATTTAACATATGAATAGTTTTAAAAATTATAAATTTGCCCCTAGGCAAAAATTTAAATAGAAAAAATTAAGACTCATAAACATTATAATAATTATCTATTATTACAGAATTAAAATAAAAAATAAAAAGGGTCTTAAATCTTATATCTTATAAATATTATAAAAAAAGTTTGCATTTTGATATATAAAAAGATATCATCATAATAACCCTAACAACCCTAACATGGCATGTTTAAAACTGTTTGACAAGGCATAATTCAACTATCTATTTCCCTTTTATCACAAGCAACAACACTAGTGATATGCATGTCTTCCATAACCATCACGATCCACGAACCAAGTAACCAACACATAAACCATGAACATACAAACTAGTATTCATTCCATACAAATAATTTAACATAAGCTAGAATATCTCCTTAAAATAGTCACAAGTATAAGCTTGCAAATAAAAATGAAAGATTAGAGATGAATATTCCTCTCTAGCTACTTATTAGTTAAGGAGAAGATGAACCAATTCTCCTACTTCTCTACAAAGCTAGGCAATGCATGATCAATAAGAACATGTCTACTACAAAGAGTCTATGATAATTATAGGAATTGATGCAGATCCTCTAGACGAACAACCTTAGGAACCCATGAACTCAAAAGAAATAGAAAAATCAATTTAGTAGGAATGTGCTGTAGATGATCAGATTATAACCTTAAGGAAACAAAGTTCTTAAAACCCTAACCTTGAGATGCCATACATGATGATCACTCCCTTTGATAAGTCGAATTCAAGCATTCAATCAAGAACACAAGAAGGCAAAGCAAAAAGATTTTTAAAATAAATTTTATAAATGATATAAGGTCTACTTCCAAATTATGTAGTTGCTCTTTTTTTATAAACAAGAAACCCTAAAAGAAAAAAATCCTAGACAAAATGGGTATAATGAGCCTATTTAGTTATAGATTGGGTCTAATCCATCATCCTTAGGCTATATATTCAAGGCTCTTTTTGTGACAAGTAAATCTCCAGGCATATGTTCTTTCACTCAACATCAAAACAATCCTCCAATATTCGCATCTCATCATCACTTTTGATTTCTCTATTTTCGCGTACAATCATAACGTTTTTGTTTGAGCATTTAGAAGCAATATGTTCAAATCCTTGGCACCTAAAACACTTAATATCACATAACCTAATAAGAGTTTTAATTTTGGGTTTACCATTAGGAACAACAACTGAATTATTCAATTTTGCTTCATTTTTTGTTCTAAAGGTAGCTTTGTTATCCTTCTAATTTTATCTCCAAGGAGAATTAGAGGATGAACCAAATTTGAACCTCTTGGACTTGATTTGTTTCTCTACTTTAATGGCCTTGTGTAGTAGTTCCTCCATCTCTACACATTGTTGTAATTCAACCACGTCAACAATTTCTCTATTTAATCTGTAATTGAATCTAGCCAATGTTTCTTTTCTATCTTCCTTTATATTTTCCCTAATCATGGCGATTTCCATATCCTTATAATAACCCTCTACACTCAAAGAACCTTCAATCAACTCTTCGAAATTTCTATATAAATCCCAATAGTAATGGCTTGGTATAAATCTCTTATGCATCACCAACTTAATCTCTTCCTAAGACCGAATAGGCCTCTCACTATTCCTTCATCTATTAACCACCGATTGATCCCACTAATAATCTATAAACTCCACCATTTCCAACTTTACTTTCTTTTCCTCAAAGTAATTATGACAATCAAATACGTGCTTAACCAATCTTTCTCACTCCAAGTATAACTCAGAATCATTCTTTTCTTGAAAAGTTAGAATTGTCATCTTGATGATACTTATATTGCTATCTTCTTTAGAGTCAACCTTCTTGTTACGTTTAGAACTTTCTCTCTCCTCCTCTTTGGATTCAGTTTCTTCTTTTTCGCTGAACTAATTTCTTCTTATATGTGATTCAAAAATGGAAAGGGATTCTAAATCATTCAACTTTGCATTAAGCCTCTTAAATTGGTCATTAACAACCTTGATGAAGAATTTCATGTTCACCTCTTGTGGTTCTTCTCCTTCCTTACTCATGTTTTCAACGTTTAAAATAAAATGAAATAAGAGTGTTGTTCCTCACACATTCCCTCACGTGTTTTCTCTCAAATTAGATTGTTATCACTTTTATTTCACACTATTTTGGCTTTTATTTTTATCTCTCTTGCCTTTTACCACTCAAAGCTCAATCAATCCTTTTTTATATTCTTAACAAAATCAAAGAATTAAACTAATCTCAACAAGTAACCGGTTTATTGGTGACAATATCATAAATTAGAATTTTAAAAACTTAGTTGATAGAAACCAAGTCCAAAGAGGACTCTAAAGAACCAAGAAATATAAGAATATAAGGAAAGAAAGAAGAAAGGAAACTAAAGAGAAGATGAAAAGAAGTAAATAATCAATTTAGGAAAGTTCAAATAGGAAAGAAATAATCTTGAGTTAGAAATGTTTTCAAGATCGTTCTTTTCTTATCTTGCTTGACCAAAAATATGATTCTTTTAAAAAAAAAATCAAACTTAGATAGTTAGTTTGATGATTCTCTATAATGAAAAAAACAAAAATTAATATTAACAAGTATAAGAAGAAATTCAAGCAAAAAAACAAGAATTGGAAACTTGAATAATTTACTACTTTATTCTCCCTTTTTCTCATTCTTTTTTTTACTGTCAGTGTGAATAGAAAAGACTCAAAACAAATTCACAAACCTAATGAACAAAAACTGAAAATTCAGCAAAAAGAAAAAAGCCTCGACAAAAAATTTCAAACCCTCAGTAAGTGTTGTAAAAAATGGACTTTTGTGTCAAAAAAGGTGGGAAATGATGGCATAGATTTTTCAAGTTATGGCCGTTTAAAGTTGTAACTCCAATTTATCAAAACAAATTTATCAAACTATGAACAACAAAAAGCTCTCTTATTCTTTTTTTATGGATTGAAAATAGAAAATAAAGAACAAGAAAAATATAAGAAGATTTTAAAGAGAACTACGAAACAAAATCTAAAACCAAAAACAACAACATAATTGAAAGAAAATAAGAAAACCAAACAAAGTTTTGTTTTGGCTACAAAAACCTAGGTAGATAATTCAACTAGACAAGATTATCATAAATCAAAATCCCAAAAAAAAAATATTTTCATTCCACAAATATAAGGAAAGAAAACAATGAAATTTGAAATCAAGACAGATTCTTGAAAACGCAAAAAAAGGATGATTTGTTTTCAATCAAGAACTCAAACAACAATAGATGTTGATAGATAATCTGTTTCTAGCAACCAAAGTTCTGATACCAAATGATGTGGACCCATTAGGTGAACAACCTAAGGAAGCCACAAACTTTAAGGAAACAAAGTCCTTAAAACCCTAACCTTGTGATGCCACAAAGGATGATCACTCCCGTTGATAAGTCGAATTCAAGCATTCAATCAAGAACACAAGAAGACAAAACAAAATGCTTTCTGAAATAAATTTGATAAATAATATAAAGTCTGCCTCCAAATTACATAGTTTCCTTTTTTACAAGCATGAAACCGCAAAATAAAAAAGACCTAGATGAAATAAGCCTAATGGCTCTATTTAACTAAAACATAAAAGACCCATAATTAACTAAAACAAAAATTACTTCCTACATTAATTCTTGCACCAAACTTGATCTTCAATATCTATCCCTAGTCATTGGAATGCCAATTCCATACAATGGAATTTGAGAATATTTGGGAACATCAAATTGATCATCACTTGGGAAAATCAACTTGATCAACACATTGATCTCCATTAGGAATGCATTGTTTAGCAAGAATTCAGAATGTAAATTATTCAAGAAGTGATATGATATATATATCAGTTTAATTACAATGTAGAGATGTAAAATATCAAACAACTAATACAACACTAACAATAACTAACAACTTTATAATAGAAAAGATCCAATATAACAGCCCTATGATATCATATAGTCTCAAAGTTATAAGATATGGACCTAATTAAGCTAGAAAGGGGGTAGATATGTTATTTTCAATTTTTTTTCAATTTATAATTTAATAACCTAAACAAAGGGGTTGGGCATACAATTGTGTGCAAGAATAAAGTACATAAATAAAAGAATAACACACGATATTTTTAGGTGTAAACAACATAGATGACAACCATTATCTAAGAGAAAAACCATCAGTCCACTCGACCACCTAACTTTCCACTTATGATACTTCCCCAATATACTTTACTTAGAAGTTTGTACTTTGTTTTCACAGTTTCTAATATTAACCTGAGCGGTATCCAGACCAACGTTTCAATAAGCTTTCTACCATTTAGATCGTTCACAAATCAATTGCAAAAATGGTTAGTACAAAAATACAAGTGCTTGTGTGTGTTCTAGAATGAATTTAATAAAGATTAATTCAAATTAGATGATTCAAAACATATGTCACTTAAATCAAATCAACTAACGAATCTGAGAGAAAAAGATTAAGTATAAGTTCAATAAAACTAACTTTTTTAAAATTTAATAATTGAATCAAATCATTATAATCATACAAAAAATTATTTAATATAAAATTATTTAACTAAATAATATATATATATATATATATATATATATATATAAGATCTGAGAATAAACAATCCTTGCTGCCTTGTGCTGCTTTATTCAAAGATCTTATATACCACCCTCGTATATATATTTATATATATTACCTTTTTGAATTAACTATCTTTCAATAATTTCAGCGCCGCTCCTCTATTTTTTTTCTTTTCAGTTTTTTCAGCTTATAGTTCGGCAGATGCAGCTTGTCAGTCTTAACTTCTATTCAGCAGATGCAGTTCGGCAGATGCAGCTTGTCAGTCTTAACTTCTATTCAGCATACACCTATCCAACCATAATGTATTTATATATATAAATAATAATAATAATAATTTAGTAGTAATATATTTTGTGATTAATTTTTCAAAATTCATTAAAAACTTTAATATGTGTCATATTTATAAAATATATACCAGGAGTACGACTATTTGGAACTCAAGCATTTGCTCCAATTTTCTTGATACACTTGATAGTAGGGCTAAAAACAAGTTTATAGGTATATATTTTGTCCACAAAAATAATTAACATTCATACTCCTTACAAACTCCCCCTTTGACACTTTCTTGTGGCAAAACCTCTCACTCATTACATGACACTTATAAAGATATGATAAAAATACAATGATGTCTGAGACTCCATAGTAGAACTATCATATAATATGGAAAATCCATCATTGCTACAACTTGACAAGCTTGTTAAGTAACTGAAATGGCATAGGCAAAACATACGATAACTTGGCTTGAAGGTCACATTGTACATTAGTTCAATTTACATAGAAATAATAATGTATATGTGCATTCATACCAATCAAGCTTAGCATAAGTTTAACTAAATATGTTCTCCCCCTATATGCATAACAAAATAAAACATAGGAGTGAAACACACTATTCTATCCCCCTTTTTGACATATGAGAAAGACAACATTTGACAAAGCAATAAAGCTAAACTCTTCTTAAAGATATATCAGGGTAAAAGCAGAGTAATGCAGAAGTGCAATGATCTTTAAACTCCCCCTAAATTCTATGACTTTCTAACTTAGAAAGCATTTAAAAAGTTAATAAATAAAATAAGATGTAAATGAATAAATAAATAATTTTTTTTTAAATATTTTCTTAAATAGCCACATAAGGTATTCGACTTATTTAATCACAAACGAGTATACAACCAAACCAATTGAGAACTCAACATTTTTTAACTCAATTTTTGATTATTTATCATATAAATAAACAAGTAGAGTAGAAGAGATACACAAGCATACTTCACACATATAATGATAAATTGATATTTACTTAAAAGTAGTGTATATATTTAAACTTTACAAATATATCAATTAATTTATTTATGACCAATCAAGAAAGACTCAAAAGTACAAAATATCACCCATCCTATAAAATTATAATCGAGTTTTCAATCTCAAAAAAACTATCTACCAAAAGAGGACTTAAATTTTTCTTTATTTTATAAGTGAGGCACATGAATTTTTTTTAAACCTCTATTGACTCTTTCTTTTTGTGCATTCCAAGTAAAATTTTATAAGTAGTTTCTTTTTGCCCAAGCTTTCCTTCTTATTTTTTTACACGAGCCATAAACCTAGTATGATGACTTTGACACTAGTTGTGAGGTATCCCTCTTCGCTCACTATGATAGCTTCACATATCACAGTAGATAGCTTTCTCAAAACTAGGTTCCTTCATACGGTAAAATTTTAGAAAGCAAGAAATAGAACTCAATACAATTTTATGGTCAATATTAATTGAAGTCCTAGTGTCTTTAAAGAGAATTGATAAACTTCAAGCATAGCATATATGTGTGTTCATGAGTGTGTGAATAAGTTTATATCAACATCGATCATCACATGCACAAGAATATGTGTGTGCATAAGTCAAAATTGTAGAATAATTTATACAATAAATCTCAAAATGAGTCAAGTCACTAAAAATGAGGTTATATATATGTAAGTGTTAAATAAGTTCAATACCATGTTGGCTAGATAAGGATTCTACTTCTCTATATTTTTTTTAAGTTTAACTAATAAATAAAATAAAGACATTAAATATTACTCACCTAGGATCATTTAAGCATTCTATCAAAAATACATAGATGAAGGAATAAAAGACAGTCAGGTGACCAGGAAAAAAATATTTCCTTACCTAAATTTTCTTGCATTTTGGTTTCTCTATATCATTGGGTTAGGCCTCAACTAACTTAGGTTTCATAGGCGTGTTCTTGAAATTAGCTATACTTTTCTCATTCCTCCCAAATGAAGATATAGTATGCATAGTAGGATGATTATAATGAGTCCTATCATTAAAATTACTGAATTTTTCTTGCCTCCTTGAACCACTTCATGCTTCCTAGTAGAATTTATGAACAAGTTATTATAATTTCCATTCATCATTGAAAATGATGTAGCATGCACATATGGATGATGCTTATGGGTCTTACTATATGAAACATGGAAAGAATGATTAAGTTCAGAAGAATTCATCAAAAATCTACATTTTGGTCTTATATGACCTTTCACAATGATGACAGACAAACACAAATTTAACAACTTTTTTCTACCACAGGTGCAATAGTTTTTTGTGCATAAGTAATAACAATAGGAGTAAAGTTTAAGGACCTTAAAAAAAATTTTATTTGATGTTGAAGGTGTTGATTGTTCATCTATGTATCCAAGACCTCTCTTAACTCTATGTAGCTTTCCATAATCTAGGACTTTGGTCAATTTTTTGGTACGTATGGTCAAATTCTTTACTGTCTCTTTAGTAATACTAAGTTCTTTCCTAAGATTTTTGTTTTCCTAATTAGTTTCTGCAAGACTCAGATTCAGAGCATTAATATGTTCAGACAATTCCTTTTTATCTTCCTCTAGGCTAGAGAAATGTTTTTTGTGAATAGTGATGATATCATTAAGTTTAGTTACTTCCACAAGTAGTTTATCCTTCTCTTCTCCGGCACCTAGACAATCCATGAATAGTTCATCATAATTCGATACATTAAACTTAGACAATAAGAAAGAAGAGTTTACTTCCTCATTTTCTTCATCTGAGCTAGAGTCAAAGTCATTGTGGTGTGCTTTGAAAGTTGTGGTGAAGCCATAATAATTAGTATCATCATCCACTGAGGTACTAACATTTTTCTACTCACTTTCTATGTCACTGAGTATAGCATTAAAGAATTTTTCAACTTTCTTTTTATTGTTAACACATTCTCTAGGAATATGACCAAAGCCCCCACAAGTATAGCATTGATGACTAATGAGCTTAGTTTTCTTACCATCAAAGCTAGGAGGCTTAATTTCTCTTAACTTTCGGTTCCTCAAACAACTAGATTGTCCCTTTTTGGATTGATTATTTTTGCTAACGAGACTAGTGACTGATCATTCATATCCTCATCACTATTATAGATGTCCATTTTGGAGCTTTTGAATGCCACATCCTTTATTTTCTTTGGTGAATCAAGAGTAAGATCATAGGTATGGATTGAACCAACAAGTTCATCAATGTTTAGTGTGTCTACATTCTTACTTTCATCTTGTAGTCTACTGCTAAGAAGCTTAGGAGTTTGTGTACTTATATAGGTTGTAGAATTGTCTCACCAAGATTAGAACAAGAATTAGTGATATTGCAAAAGTGAGCATATAATTGACCAAAAGTTTCAGTGTTGCTCATTTTAATGGAATCAAATTGAGATTTTATCAATCTCAATTTTGTTTGTTTCAATTGGGAAGTTCCCCCATGAGCAGGAGCAAGTGAATTCCATACAACTTTAGCAGTCTCATAGTTGGAAATGCGACGAAAGTCATCCATCGATACAACAACAAAGATTTAGCTTAGACCTTTTGGTTTTCCCCATTGAGGGTGCATTTTTTAGTGGTTCAGTCTCTTCTTGGATTTATGATTGTTACACCATCTTTCGTTACCGAAGGTTGTTCCTAACCATCAAGAATAGCATCCCAGACTTTCTCATCTTGTTTGAGAAAGCCTTGCATGTAAGCCTTCCAGTAAGGGTAATTATACCCATCAAAGAGTAGGACTCTAATAGATAACCCACGTTGTTTCATTTGGTTCATAAGTAGGATTGTGTGTCCCTAAGAATAAAAATCATTAAGTGTATCCCTAAGAATAAAACTCATTATAAGATATGGACCTAATTATTCTAGAAAAGAGGGTGAAAAGGTTATTTTCAATTTTTATGCAATCGTGTGTAAGAATAAAATGCGTAAATAAAATAATAACACCTGATTTTTTTGGCGAAAACAACATAAGCCACAACCATGACTTAAGAGAAAAACTACCGGTCATCTAGACCATCTAACTTTCCACTATGAAAATCAAATGTTTAAGTACAAACTCGGTCTTAAGCTACCTTCCTTAGAATACTGCCCCAATGTACTTTACTTAGGAGCTTTTACTCTCTTTTCATAGTTTCTAATATTAGCATGAGCGATATTCAGACTAACGTTCCAATAAGCTTCCAACCAATTAGATCATTCACAAATTACTTGCAAAAAAGGTTACCACGAAAAAATAACTTCCCGTGTGTGTTCTAGAATAGATTTAATAATGAATAATCCTAACTAGATGATTCAAAACATATGTCACTTAAATCAAATCAATTAGCAAATCCTAGAGTAAAAAGATTAAGCACAAATTCAATAAAAAATAGCTTATTTAAAATTTAATAATCAAATTAAATAATTATGATCATACATAAAATTATTTATTCTAAATATTTTGAGCGGCAATTTGAAAGATGCAGCTTGTAAGTCTTAACTTATATTCAGCACACACCTTTTCAACCTTAATGTATATATAATAATAATAATAATAATAATAATAATAATAATAATAATAATAATAATAATAATAATAACCTAATAGTATTAAAGTTGAATATATTTTGAGCTTAATTTTTCAATGCCCATTAAAAAAATTAATATTATAAAAAACCACTTTTTAAAATTTATCTTAAAAATATTAAAATACATTTTAGAAATATTTAATTAGTAATTTCATAAATTGATTCAAGTTTAAATAAATATTTTAACACAAAAAATAATTTCAGATTTATGAACATGTATTATTAAATGCACGTATACAATTTTATATGTCGTAAATATATACTTGATAACATGCCTGAAAACTAGTTTACTAGTAAATATTTTGTCCGCCAAAATAACCAATATTCATAGTCCTTACATAGTCAACAACCCCCCTTAAAACTCATAAAGGTGATATAACCTTAAGTTTGGTCTTGAGAGGAAGGAACTTAGACTCATCGAAAGGCTGGGTTAAAATGTCAACTATCTATTCCTTTGAAGGTGTGAATTTTACATCTAGTTTTCCTTCCATCACCAAATCTTGAATGAAATGAAAATCTATTTCAATGTGTTATTCTAACATGCATGATGACTTATAAGATAGATACTTTCCACAAATGCTATCAGTGAAAACCACTGGTGTGTGAGCTTCAGCCACATTGAGTTCCTTCAACAATGGCTTCAACCATATAATCTCAATTGAAGTAAGACCAAGGGCTCTATATTATGATTTAGCACTTGATTGTGCTACTACTTTCTGTTTAAATGATGTCCAAGACATAATGATATCCTCAAAATACACACAACACCCACCTATTCTCTTCTATCATCTAGATGACTTACCCAATCTGATTTAGAGAAACCAATCAAGCCTAGCACATTTCATTTATGAAATATAACAGCATGAGACATTGTAACCCTTAGGTACCTCAACAATCTCTTGGCTACAAGCCAATGAGTCTTAGTGAATAAATTGACATAACTTGCTAGCATAATAGGCAATTTTGGTATAATAATGACATGGTATTGTAAGCCACCAATGATGCTTCTATAGAGAGTGTCATTCTCTAAGGAACTTCTTGTGTATTTATGTAATATTGATGCATAACTCATAAGAGTTTTCAATTGTTTGGACTAATAATCTAAACCAGCTTTTTTTTAACAAAATCTTGATGTATTTTCATTGAGAGAGATGAATAGAAGAATATTTTATGTTTAAAGAAAATGCCCTAGTTCTTTTAAAGCAAATGCAGATTTCAAATTTTCAATCATATCTTATAGATAACCATCACTACTTCATGCCACTATAATATCATAGACATAAACTAATATTATATTGACTTTTTCTTGATAGTCCTATGAACATAGAAGTATATGATTTTGAGTTAATAAACCCAAAACCTATCAAAAAACAATGCAATCTATAATACCATGCTCTAGAACCATATAAAGCTTTTTTCAGTTTGCATACCCAACTAGGATGATTCTTATCTATAAAACCCTGAGATTTCTTCACGTAAACCACTTCTTTTGAGTCACCATTCAGGAAAGCATTTTTGACATCTAATTGTTGTAATGCCCAATTCATAAAAAAAAGCTAGAGTGAACACTGTTCTAATTATTTGAGGCTTAACAATAGGAGATAAAGTTTTGTGTAATCAATACCTTCAACTTGTTCATAACCTTTTGCCACTAACCTTGTTTTGTATTTATCTAAAAGACCGTCTGACATCAGCTTTGTTTTATAAACCTATTTTCTCTCAATGGGATCAACTATATCAAAACTTGGAACGAGCACCCATGTTCCATAAGCCATTAGAGTATCAATTCCTTTTGCATGGCCTTTTTGTAACAAGATTATTTAGAAAAACAAATACAATATAAAAGAATTTTGGCTTTAAAGAGCCCATTTTTCATCTTATGCTCATGGAATGAACATTTTTAGGAAGTAGATTAGAGTCAGTAGGAAAAGTTATCTCAATATACAAATCACCATGTAAGGCTCGAGGAGAAGAAGGATTGGCTAGAATATCATGAATAATAATGAGGGAATGAGACAAAAGTTAAAGAATAGGCTTAGGCTTAGACTCAACTGATAGAGAAAAACTAGATTGAATAGAAGATAAAAGTGAAAAATTATAGTTAGACTTTATTGTTAAAGGTGAAAACCTTTTAGATAAAGCAAGTTGTGCTTGTGTAAAAATAGATACATTTGTGAGACCAGCGAGAAAAAAACAATAGATGGTGACAAGAGTAATATTAGTATCACTAGTGTGTTAAATGAAATCTAGAAAGAAGATAGTGTTTTGGAAAAAATCCTCAACAAAAGTTATGTGTCTACTAGTGTATATGCAACCAATGAATAATTGAAGACAAAGGTATTTCTATTGTTGAGGGGGAATATTCCAAGAGAATACAAGACAAGAACCTATGTTCCAGTTTATGCTTAGCTTGGAGTCTTAAATAGGGGAACAAAGATGTCAAAATGTCTTGAGAAAAGAAAAATCAAGTGATTTATTATAAAGTTAAACATATGGAATTTCATAATGAAGAGCCTTAGTATTCAATCTATTCGTATTGAAAACAAGAACACTATAAGCATATACCTAATGCTTAGAAGTCAGACCAACCTGAATTAATAAAGTCAGATTAGGTTCAACTATTCTCTTATTTCTCACTTCTACTACCTCATTATGTTATGAGGTATTAGGACATGTTTTTATATGCAATATATCACTAGAAGAAAACACAGTGGTCAAAAAATGAAACTCACCTCTAGCCTCTTAATGAACTAAATGGAAGGCTAAAAATTCCTTTCTACCATCTTGACAAAATTCAGAAAAAGGCTTGCGTCTCATCTTTAGTTTTGAAGGAAAATATTCACATAGACCTAGAGCAATCATATACTACTAACATAAAGTAATGTGCAATACTATTATCAATAACAAGACAACACCATAAGTCATTTTTAGTACAAGAAATCAATTGAGATGGCATTAATCTTTCAATAATAGACATAGATGGATTATGCCACTTAGATGCCTTTTTCACAATAATATAGGAAAAATGATGACTATCCTCGTTAATAAAAGATTGAGACTTTTGTACCTATCCCTTGAGAGAATACAAACCTCCCTTAGTTATTCATTTCACTTGGTAGCCTTCACAAAGAATTCATGAGAATGAAACTGAACAATTGCATCATTATCCTTACACAATTTGTTGATAGACATCAGGTTACTAGTGGGTTTTCTTTCTCTCAAATTTATTTTCTAAAGCCACTATTTTAAAAGCATAATACTCAAATATTTTATACCCATTTTCCTTCACTTTCTCACTTACCAAACACCTTTTTTTATTCATTTTCTTCATTTTGTCACTTCATTTACTCTTGTAAATATTTTTATGAATTATTTTACACTTATTATTCATATTTTTTTATATTATGTGTTATTTGTTTATGTGTATAATTTTGTGTTATGAAGGTTATATATTTTTATTCAAGTTTAGAATAGAAGAAGGTATTGTTATTAATTTATTTATTTTAATAATTTTATGTATTTAGGTTTTTGATATATATTAATATATTTTAAACTTAAATTTTTTGAAAATTATTTATATCTATATATATATATTAAATATATTTTTATATGTATATCATGTATAATGGGATTATTAATATTAATAATCACATGCATATATATATATATATATATATATATATATATATATATAAATTATTATATATTTTATATTGTTAATATTATATTTTTATTAATGTTATTATGAATTTATTATTAATTGTTTAGTTTTTATGTATTTATTATTATATGATTTTTTTTATAGATATTCTAATAATTAAGGAATTCATATATAATAATATCTTAAATATATTGGTTGAATACATATTTAATATGCTTAATATCATTAATAGAAAATGGATAAATCTTGGATGTCAAAATGTAGAATCGAGTAGGACTACATTTATGAAGTTGAAAGTTTCTTAGAATTTGCTCTTAGAAATAGTAATAATGAAATTAGAATGATTTTTTGCCTATGTGTTAAATGTAAAAATGAGAAAATTCATGATGTTAATGAGGTTAAGTATCACCTTATTCGTAGTGGTATTCTTTTGAGTTATAAATATTGGTATTATCACGAAGAAAATATTGATAATACTCACGGGGAAGCGATGAATAAGAATGTGAGTGTATTATATACATCTCATCATAATGTACATATATAAAATATGTTTCATACTGTTAAAGATGATCCCGAAACCTTTAAAAAAAATTTAGAAGATGCCAAAAAACCATTTGTACAATGTGAAGGCAAAAAATGGTTTTTCTGACAAGGGATACACATAATTACTAAATGTACTAATAGATATGTTTCTTGAGAGTATTGAATTGCCATATTCAATGTATGAATTGAAGAAATCTCTTAGTCGATTTGGCATGGAATATCATAAGATTCATTCTTGTTTAAATGATTACATTCTTTATAGAAATGAATATAAGACATTAGATGATTTGTCCAATATGTAAAGAATAGAGACTGAAGCATGCTACAAATGAGAAAACACCAAAGAAAGGTGTGCCCGCAAAGGTTCTTTGGTACTTTCCTCTGCTTCCTCACTTTCAAAGGTTGCTCAAAAGTAAAGAGACATCAAAGATGTTGACTTAGAATTCAGATAATTAATCTAATGAAGGAATGCTATATCATCCTTGTGATTCCCCAAATTGGAAAGTAGTAGATAATTTCATCCTTGTGATTCTCCACATTTGATATTGTTATATACATAGATTTGAGTTGAACTTAACAAACCCAATCATAAAATAACATAAATTTTCGAACGGCTTGCACATGGTCCAAAATTTGATGTCAAATCATATTCTAGTTTCACAAATAATGGATTGAGGTTTACAACTCAAGAAATGGACAAATTCTAAGTAAATCAGAATAGTGGTGTGAAGATGGTTGCACAAACTAGGTAATTTTCCAATTCAAAATAAGGTAATCCTATACTTTTTGATAAACATATTATGGTATAATTCAAGAAATTTGGGAACTCGATTATGAGCTCTTCTATGAATCAATATTCTTGTGTGATTGGGTCAAAGATGTTATCAATGTTGGATATAAAATTGATGATTTTGGAATTACCCTTTTAAATTTCTCTAAGATAAGTGACACTAATGATCCTTTCACATTAGCACTCCATGCAAAACAAGTATTTTACATGAGAAATCAAATTGACACAAGATGGTATGTTGTTTTAATGCCTCCATAAAAAGAGTTCTACCATTGTGATGCTTTAGAAATGATAACATTCTTGATACATTATCCAATATTATTCATTTCTCAAACAAATTCCTAATGAATGTGATGATCTAGTTGATAACGACAATTTTTCGTCATGGACTTGAAGTGATTGTGAAGGAATATATATATAACACGATCAACAACCTAATTAAACATAATGTATGTTCTATATTATTCTAATAATTCTTGTTTATATGTTTGGACTTAAAATTTTCAATTAATTTCTATTTCATCATTGTTTGTAGATATTTCATGGATACTAGGGTATCCGAGATTGTAGATTCAAATGATCCATTAGGGAATTTGAAAAGAAGGGGTTAGGCTAATATACATGATGCTCCACTTAACCCAGATGATAGAGTACCCGTTTAATTTGATGTTAATGGTAATCCATTAGGAGAAAATGGCCAACAATTGAAATCTTATATTGGTAGACTTGTGAAGTCAAGTATACCAATCAATATAAATGATTGGACTATGGTTGACGATGCTGAAAAGTTTAAGATATGGAAAACCATTTATGTAAGTCTCTTTTGTTTTATAATTAGTTACATATATTATATCTTTTTTGTATTATATCTCATCTAAAATATTTGTTTTTACAAAATCATTTTAATGTCCGTGATACTTGGAATAACAAGTGTTACAAGATTGCAAATAAGGCATGGAGGGAATACAAAACTTCCAAATTGGCTAGAAATTATGTGTTTCCATACTTGGAACCGCTTAATGAAGAACTATTCAAAATCCCTGAAGAATACCCTTGGATTGAACCCCAAGTATGGAAAGACTTCATCGATTATAGACATACGAATGAATTTCAAATCATTAGGGAAGAACACCATAATATACAAATGCAGAATATTCTTCCTAACCATCTGAGAGGTCATCAAATCCTAAAGTTAGAAAAAAAAATGGTATTATTAAGTTGTTAATTTATAAATATTTTTATATTTTTTTTCTC
The DNA here is from genome assembly GCA_037013495.1 of Hippophae tibetana. Taxonomy (NCBI): domain Eukaryota; kingdom Viridiplantae; phylum Streptophyta; class Magnoliopsida; order Rosales; family Elaeagnaceae; genus Hippophae; species Hippophae tibetana. The sequence goes on from CM072806.1 coordinate 31,667,302, forward strand.
AAATTTAAGTTGATGTCATGGTTAATAAATTTATGTAATTTACGTAAGAAGATGAATTGGGTAGAGTGGTTACTTAATCTGAATTATATATAGAAACAAAGATCCCAAAAATGAAAAATTCAAGACATTGAGACTAAACGTGGAGAAAACGATTCAATAAGTTGGTTAGTAAATTAACTTGATACAAAGTCCTTATGATTTTTGCATATTGATGTAATAATGTGTGATATTTGTTTTTTTCTTTATTATTTGTAGAGAGTTGTTCAAGAACAAATAGTCAATGGTGAAATAATCAAACAGCCAGGGAGAGAAGCAATATATCATGCAATTGGACGCAAACATCTTGGTCGTGTTAGGGGAGGATGCCAATATGATGGTTATATGAAGTTTTTAATATTCGAAAAGAAAAACCTCAGATGGTCAATAAAGAGAAGTATTGTAAAATTGAAGAAGAATTCAGCTTATTTAAGGCCTTAGTGTTAAGTAAGATTGCCACTTTAAAGGAATATCAATCATAAGACATGTTAGGCTTGGCACCATACTACAATTAAGGCATGCCACCATCCATGCCAATCATGCCACCATCCATGCTAGGCATGGTACCCATGCAATCTTATGGTGCCCAACCTATATCCTGTATGGGATATAGTCATCCTATTGGTCCTCTATGCAATCTTACCACTCATCACATGATGAATGTTTTGATGAGAATGGTCTTCCAATAGCCACCCCTCATGGGAGTCCTCCTTTATTTGATGAATCATTTGTGGTAAGATTTAAAGCTTATGTAGATAGTCTATTATTTTTATTTTTTTATTATATATAACACTTAAACTTTTACAAAATATGAAATGTTTATTGAAACTTTCATCATCTACGGACTATGGTATTATTGAAACGGTACAACAATTAAGCGATAATCGAGTGATTCATAATCAATATTTGCCAAATTATTGGCAAATTGTAATTGATCAATCATTGCTCTATAAATGTCCATTACTTGTGCCTTCTGATGTTATCACAGTCCAAGAAGCGGTTAGACAATATATGACTTGGCCGTCGAGTGAAAGTGTGATAAATTTTGACATGATACTATTTTTTTTACTTAAGATAACACTTTTTCACTACTTTTATTATAGTATTATTCTTTTATTGTTACTAACATATATAATACCTCTTCTTTAGTCTATTATACCAGAATTAGTAAGTGCGGCACATTTAAGAGATACAAATCAAGTATCTCGTGGTAAATCTATATCTAGTGGGCAATCATCGCATACTAAGTCATTCAAGAAGTAGTCAAGGAAAAAATATAGTTATGAATATGCTATAAACTTAAGCAGCAATCTTGGCTTTTTGATGACAATTGTTGCAAGCAAGACTAGCATAAATGGTGAATAGACTGTGCCACTTCCTAGAGAAATTTATGGCGTAGACATTGGGCAAACATATGTATTGATTGAGTGCATATTGTAGCTGTTTGAATTTCAAATGATCGATTTAAGTATAATTCAAGTACGAACAAGGTGAGTACTCAATAAGTAAATAACTTTCATTTATGTAGAAAATATAATTATATTTATATTATATAATTATTTATATATATTTCTTTTATATATGGCATGTTATTATCAATTTCAAGCTAATCATTTATAACCTTTAGCAATGTTTTATGATTCATCATTTGTCAATCAATATCATGTTAGTATTAGAGCTAAAACATTATGTGATAGGGCATTAACACTTAACAAAAATTAGAGTTGATAATCCCTTGGCCACTAAAGTTTGAACAAGGCCAAGATTATTGGATGTTGATAATTCTTGATCTATATGGAAATTATTTTTGGTACCGTGACTCAACTTCCATAGAATTGAGTAAAGATACAAAGTTGTTGAAATATAAGAGTTATAACTAGTTATTTCTCTTATATTGTTCTTTGTAATATTTAGTAAAGAACTAACTGCTTTAAAATTTGATAGGGCATGGAAGTTGTGGAACAAGAGTAGGGGCATTGCCCTTAAAAAGTCTCATAAACTTATATGAGACAAAGTTATGGTATGTACAAGAGAATATTAATAATTTAATTAATTTTACTATTGAATAATAAAGATATTCAAATATGAAAAACCATGTACACTTGTTTTTTATAGGTTTCACAACAAAATGATGGAGTCATGTGTGGTTATCTTGTCATGAATTCATGATATTTCATTCTTATTTTGAATTTAAATACATGTAGTTCTTTGGTTGGAACAAGTCGGGCTATGATATGCATATTTTTTATTACGAGAAGAATAGGTAGAACACATACTTCAAATTATAACATCAGGAGAAAAATATGATGATCTTGAATAGCATAAGACAACACCATGGTAATTTTCATAATGCTTTAATTTCTCTATTCATATGTCTATGTTGTTTGGGCTTGTTTGATGGATGTTTATGTGCTCATGTATTTAGGAGAATGAATTGTTATATGGACCCGTTTTTCTGCACAAACTCCATCTCATATCTCTTGCCTAATTTCCTAGTCACTATGAATGAGACATTGCTGGTGACAAAAGAGGCTACGTCATTTTATTTGTAATTTAAGTTATATATATATTATATATAAATTATTTTTTGTAATAAATTTAATCTTTAAATAATTAATATTTAATTTTTTAATTTTTTGTACTATTTAAAAACTCTTTTTAACAGATTTTTCGTTTTTCATGCTGTTATGGAGAGCATAAAATAAAGTGGTCAGATGGTTAAATGAGGGGTTAATGGGTAAGTTTAAAAATTAAAATTGGACCTCTACTTAGAAATAGCCATATCGTGCGGAGCAATAGTCTTAGCCAAACTTCTTAATTTATTTATTTATTTTTGAAAAAAGCTACTAAGAGAAACACAAACCTACTACCATCAATACTGATAAAAAAAATTGCTCTAATAACACCTGTTGTGTTGCTGGTGTTAACCTGAATATAATAAATTTAGGTCCTCTCTTGTCAAGATCGCAGCTTTGCGAAATTCCAAGGGATCTCCAAATGCATTTTAAAGTCTGTCCAAGTTGAGAATACTAGGTGTATGGGTACTAAGAGAAACACAAACCTACTACCATCAATACTGATCAAAAAGCTAAATCAATTTGCTTGAGGGGAAAACTTGCTCGACATATGAAATGCTATATGATCACAGCCTGTTTAAAACAAGTTTTATCTCTCTATATTATCTTTGTTCTTCTTTTTATCACAAGAAAAAGAGCAAGAAATGCTATATGATTTGCTTCCTCATTGAAGGGGAAGCTTGGCTATTTATAACCGTCACATAAAACTACCAAATGTAACCCACATTTGTAGCTACAAACGTGGTAGCCGAACAAGAACACTAAAACAGCCACTACACTGAGCACTAATAGCACTTCCTAGAGACTAGGTCATTTATTAGCTAAAAACCAGAAAATTCATACAGGACTACAAACTCTAACATATCCTCCCTTAAACTAAGCTGCATGACTTAGTTTACTTTAAATGGTTCACGTAGTCCCAATAGACCTTGAAGCCTTTGAAACTACTCCAACTTTAAGCGCTTTGTTAGAATATCAGCAATTTTCTCCTATGAACTACAATGGACTAGTTACACCACTCCTTCTTTGGACAAGTCTCTTAAAAAATGGAACCGAACTCCAATATGTTTGCTTCTCTCATGCATTACTGTATTTTTGGATAGCTTGATTGTTGGGCTATTGCCTCATAAAATAGTTATGCACTTGTTTCCTTCATAGTTGATAATTTTAAGAATCCTCTTCATTCATATTGGTTGACATGCACATGCAACAACAACCACAGATTTAGCCTTGGATGTAGATAAGGTTATGATTGGTTGCTTCTTAGATGACCAAACCACTACCCCAAAGCTCATTATGAATGCATGACCTAAAGTGCTCTTCCTGTCTTCCAAACATCTTGCATAATCACTATCTGTATATGTAGTCACAACATCAATTGCCTCCTTCGTGTACATAATGCCAAAGTTGATAGTACATTTTACATATCTTAATACCCTTTTTGTAGCCATAAATGAAGTTCTGTAGGTTGAGACATGTATCTAGCGATCAAGCTTACTGCATACATTAGATCTAGATGGGTGGAGGTTAGATACATTAAGATCCCAACAATATGTTTATAAAGAGTATCATTAACTTTAATCCCGCTCTCATCTTTTAAAATATTGAACCCTGGAATTATAGAATTTAGTATTGCATTACTATCTTTCATGAAAAACCTCCTAAGCACATCCATTGCATATTGCCTTTGGTTGATAAAGATGTCATTCTGTAGCTATTGTACTTCCAATCCTAAAAAGTATATAATTTTTCCTAAGTCTGTTATGTCAAATTCCCTCATCATAGAGTCTTTGAATTCTCCAAGCATTCCATTATCATCCCCAATGTCTGCTCACTTAGACATTTCTCAAAGCCTTCACTTAGAAAATAAGTTTCAATATGACTAAACCAAACTCTAAGAGCTTGTTTTAATCCATACAAGGCCTTTCTAAGCTTGTAGACTTTGTTGAGATTGTTTTTTCTTCTCAAAACCCTTTGGGTGCTCGACATACACATATTCTATAAAGTCACCATGCAAATATGCTAATTTGACATCAAGTTGATAAACCTTCCAACTTTTGTGAGCATCAAGAGCAAGAATTATTTTGATAGTGCCACCCGTGCTACTGGTGAAAAGACTTCTGAATAATCAATCCCATATTTTTGCGTATATCCTTTAGCAACCAATCAAGCTTTAAACTTCTCTATCTCTCCATGTTCATTCAATTTTGTATTTTAGATACACTTGACTCCAATCTGTTTTTCTCCCTTAGGTAAATTAGTGAGAAACCATGTTTCATTTTTTGTTATGGAGTTGATTTCAGACTCCATTGCTTTCACCCAATTATCATTTTTCATAACTTCTTCAAAACTTACAAGATCTGTATTTGTGAATAAAAAAATGCATAAAATTATCATCAACTTCACGTCCTAAGAGTCCTTCTTCACTTAAGTAATCCACCATCCAAAATGGTGGTTTCCTATTTCGTTCTTCTCCTGAATTTGAGCGAGTTAATACTACATTTTCACCTTCAGTCATCACAGTAGCAGTACCTTCAGTTGTCCCAACAATATCTTCATTTCCATTTCGAATCTCAATCTTATCATCCTCACCTTCTCCCCATTCTAAGGTATCTAGTATCTCCTACTCATTATGCATGTCCCAATTCCATTATCTCTTTTCTTCAAAAACAACATCCATACTGGTTAGTGTCTTCTTTGTCATAGGATCATATATCCTATATCCTTTTGACTCATTTCTTATCTCAAAGAAAACACCACTTGTGCTCTTATCCTTCAATTTTGTTCTCTTTGCATCAGGTACATGCACGTGACAGATGCATCCAAAGACTCAGATGTTTGATTGATGGTTTAACACCACTCCAGGGCTCTTCTAGAGATGTGTCTTTCAAAGCCATTGTGGGACATTGGTTCAGCACATGGACAACCCATTTCACTACTTTGGGCCATAAAGTCTTTGGAACTCCTTTCTCAGACAATATACATCTTACTAAATTCATTATTGTGCAATTATTTCTCTCTATAACTCCATTCTAATGAGGAGTGTATACTATGGTTAATTGTCTTTTGATTCCTATTTCTTTGCAAAAGTTTGTGAATTTTGCGGATATGAACTCTCCCCCTCGTTCTGTTCACAAACATTTGATGACAAGGCCAATTTATTTCTCAATGTGTGTTTTGAAGGACTTGAAAACAATAAGTGTCTCTAACTTCTCATTCAGAAAGTAAGACCAAGCTTTTCTGCTATAGTCATCAATCAAGTATAACACATACTTCTTTCCACTATTTAAGTTTGGGGAAATTGGGCCACATAAATCAGCATGAATGAGTTCTAGTTTCTTAGTTGCTCTCCAAGTGCTATTTTTAGGAATAGGTTCATGATGTTGTTTTCCCTTTAGGCAGTCAACACACACAGAATCTGAGGCTAAGAGCTGTGGAAACCCATGAACCATTTTCTTTTGTTATAGAGTTTGTAGTCCTGCATTACTAATGTGACCAAATCTACAATGCCATAAGTGAGTAAGTTCTTGAGCTGTAGTGTTGAAGAAGACTTATAATGTAGAATGGGACATGGTTGGCTCAATTCTTGTAGTTAATACAAAAATCCTATTAACTATCATCTTGGATTGAATAATAAGACCTTTGTGTGGGTGAAAACTTTTGCACTACCCAGATTAAATAAGGATTACTAGGCCTTTTCTTGAAGTTGTACTATGCTCAAGAGGTTGTTTTTTTAATTTGGGTACATAGAACACATCACCAATGATACAGTTGACTCTATCTGTCTCCAACTTGATTTTTCCTTTCCCTGATACTTGCATTCTGGTGTTGTTGCCCAATTTCATAGAATGTTGAAAAGATTCAATTAGTTTTGCAAATTGCACTTTGTTACCACACATGTGGTTACTGCATCTAAAATCTAAAAACCAAAGTTCTTATCTGCTTACTCCAGTGTCTTCAACATAGGCCATCAACAACATCCCTACTTGCTCATCTAGCTCAGCATAGTTTGCATGCTTATTCTAGGTGGGACATTCATACTAAAAATGACCAAGTTTGTGACAACAATAGCATTCCACTGTGGCCTTGTTAAATCCTTACCATCCTCTTCCTCTACCTCTTTCTTGGCCTCTAAAGCTACCTTTTCCTTAACCTTCTTTGTTTCTATCATTTATGGTTGCCTTTAGTGCATGCTCCTCTCTATTGCTTCCACTGCTATTCCATGTGAAGTTTTTCTCATGCACAACCAATGAACTTTGTAATTCATCGATTATGAGTGAGTCAATATCTTTAGATTCTTTGATTGAGACAACCACATAATTATATTTCTCAGTGAGAGTCTTGAGAATCATCTCTACAATAGTGACATCCTTCATGTTTTCACTGTTGCTTCTCATCTTGTTGGACAGGTTCATAACTTGAGCGAAATACTCAGTTATGGTCTCACTTATCTTCATCTCCATCATCTCCCAATATCTCCTCAATGATTGAAGGGTTGCGTGCTTCACTTTAGCATTGCTTGCATATTTCCTTTTCATTGAATCCCATATATCCTTTGTGGTCCATTTTTCCAAAATCTGCTCAAGATTTATCCTATCATTAGCTTGAAATATGTAATTCTTGATTTTTTTGATCTTTTTTCTCTACATCCTCCAATTGTCATAATTAGTCTTCTGTCAGTTCTACTTTGGATGGTGGTTCATCATAACTTTTCTTAACCAACTTCCAAATACCCGTAAATTTCAATAGGTTCTTTATGAGCATTGCCTAATGATCATGATGACCATTGAATCGTGGTATGGTAGGCTACATGAAATAAGTTCTTACTCATCTTTCTCTCTTTTTCTCAAGTCCAACGAGAGCTAGCTTTGATACCAAAGTGTTAGATGCTTTGATCACACGAAAAAGAGCAACAAATGCTATATGATTTTCTTCCTTATTGAAGGGGAAGCTTGACTATTTATAGCCATTACAGAAAACTAAAAGATGTAGCAAACATTTGTAGTTACCAACATAGTAACCAAACAAGAACATTAAAACAACCACTACATTAAGCACTAACAACACTTCCTAAAGATTAGGTGGTTTATTAGTTGAAAACAAAAAAACAAACTCCAAACTTTAATAAATTTTACATGTCATCACCACGAAAGTTCTAAGAAATACTTATATTATATCATCTCATGATTCTTAGCTACTTCCCCGTTTGCTATGCTTCTTCTTCTTTAATTAAAGCTTATAATTTAATTATAATTGTACTAGATCATTCTTTAATTAAAGCTTATAATTTAATTATAATTGTACTAGATCATAATATATCGTATTATATAGATTAAGTATAATTGTATTTGATTGAATTATATTATAATTATTTTATATAGTATTTGATCACAATCTATATAATATATATAGATAAAATTGATGATAAATATTTTAATAAAATAATTTATATTTAAAATAGTGTTTAATTTATTCTATTTAATTTATGTACTTATATAAATAGTTTAATTATAAAAATTTATTTAAACAAATATTTATTTTATTTTATATTTTTCTTATATTTATAAAAAAATTATTTTTAACTTGAGATTAAAAAAAATGAAGACACAATTTTAGAATTAAAATTTCAAATAGACTTATTAAAATGTTTAATATGATTTAGACGCACACCTATCATTAATAATAAATTTTTACATAACCTTATTATCTTACTTTACAACAAAACACATAACGGCACAAAAATTATACAATAAAAGTCTTTAATATTGTGTAAAAAAATGTCTTTAAATGTTTTAGTGCCTACACTATTTTCTTTCTAAATACATATGTTAGCTCTTTAAGGCAGCTTTGTTATTTCGTTTGGCCAATTTAATGGTACTTTTGTTTGACCAATTTTGTGAATGGGATAAAATAATAATTTAATATGATGAACCATCGTAGCATATCAAATTATGAATGGCTTAATATTTGGTTTTTTAATCTTCTCTTTGATTTTCCAAATGCCTAAAAATCATTATTCTTCATATCGAATAAATACTAGAATTATTTTATATAAACTAATATAATCATTGATAATTCTAAATTATATCAAATAATATAAGGGAGGATGTGCATAAAACAAAATTGGTGTAATGAATAAATATTAATAAGCATGCATTTTATTTGTATCATAAATATGATAGATTAAATATTTATGACGTGTGATAGACCCATAGGCGTACCATACTTTAAAACCTAAACTGAATCATTAAGTTTAGAGATCTATGGGATGGTTATATTATAAATAGAATATAAAGATGTTAGAGTCAACAAGACGAAAAAATTATATAGTTTAATGTAACAGTTCCCATAGCACCTACGCACCAAATTATAGACATACAATTAGAGCATAATAGAAAACAAAAGGGCTTTACAACGATTTTATAAACAACTACGTATTATATATTTTCATATGTTGTATAATTGAAACAAGTAATAAATCGCCATTTGTGATTAATATCTTTAAAAATTAATATTAGAGCCACATGTTTGTTAAAAACGGCATTGTTATTTTGCCATTGAAACCATCCATTGGAAATTTGACTAATACATGTATGTTTTTGATATATTTTTTAAGTGATTATATCTGTCAATCCCTTTGAGCTGTGTGAATTTGATTATGGATGAATTTTCGAATGGTTATGCACAAAGCCGAAAAACCTTAATTTTGAGTTATTTACAAATTAGTTATGCAATAAAATTAATGTCATGCATCTCTTCTTTGTGGGTTATTCTACGTGGATTTGGTTGCAACTTTTGGGTTTATTTTGAACAACCCAAAATTCATAAATAATAAATAGAGGGTATTTTTTAATTAGTTTTCAACCAAAACAAATATCATGGTCAAAATTGTTTCCACTTGAATATTATATATTAATATTTTAGTTTTTTTATTAAGTTTTATACGCGATTACATATGATCTCTAGGTTATTAGATCCATACCTTTAGCACTTATATGTATGGATAACTTTACCTAAGAAAATCAAGAGATTATATGCAAAAAAAGTTATTGTAAAGATGATTTTCATCAAACTTGAGATAATTGTGATCAATGAAGTCAAGATAATAAGGGCCAAAAAGTGGTTTAAGGATAAACACTAATGTGTTTTGCATTAAATTGCTAGAATTTTAAAGTGACACTTACTTTTCGAAGAGGAGTATGTATCCTACACTAGTCTCAAAAGTAAGGATTACTTGCTTTTTCTAAAAGCACAAATATTTTTTGTCAAAATTTTGAAACTATTTTTCAAGAAGTTACCAAATACCCTTAAAATGCTTGAAGCCATTTAAAACCACTTTCAACAAAAAAGGAGAAGCAGTCCCAAACGGGCCTAAGTCTCTTGATTAGTCGAAACTTGGTACAATACACTAGATGGTACCATTGGGAGGGAGAGTTCCTATTGGTTTATACATGCCTAATGGAAGCCTTGTTCCCAGCTCTTTGGAAAAAGATCCCTACCACAGAATGTAAGATAGAAAACTTTAAGATTAGCCTACTCTCTTCATTATCTTTACAGAGATGAAGAGTAATGTGTCCTTCAGTGAGACACTACACCACATCATCTAATGTATATTATTCAGGTTATTTGATAAACCTAACCTATACCTAAGTGGGAAATAGGAGAGGAGCTTAAAACAACCATAATTCATCAAATGTGTGTAGGGACTATAAAGTCGAAATAAAGACTTTAGAGTTAACCGAATACCACCGAGCCATCTCTACTAGATAGACGGGCATAAATCAGCTAATGTATTGCTAGACTCAGATTTTACCATGCTTGGTGATTTTGGGGTTAAAAACCCTTGACGAAGGACAACTCATATGTTCGAGTTAGGTGGAATATGGTAAACACTGAAAAATGAAGAAAAAGCCAACAAATAAAACACCTAAATATTTATCCAAATGAGATGCAACACTGGTTGATAGAGGTGTTATGGTGCACACATTTCAATGACAAGAAAATCTACAACATTAGGCAAGTCATCGAGTTCTTCAGGTAGATGCCCCATTTCAGAGCTTCCATATGATATGCACAAACGTTGCATTTCTTTGGCTGCTTCTAAACTAATAAAGATCTAATTCTTTTGAACTTAAGAATTAGTTCCAACGTTAACATTACGATCTGAGTTTTATATAATCTAGTTATTCACATGATTTCACCTTTTAACCCCCTCTAAAAAACACATGTTTTCTACATTATAATAAAAACATGTGTATCACATTTTTGAACATGAGAAACACACGATGCACATATGGTTTTAAGTTATATGAAAAACAACATACGTGAACTATGTGGATAAATTAAAAATGAAACTCCATTGGTAAAGGATGATGCCATGCAATTAAACCTTAATACTAAAGTTATGCCAACTTATGTTGTTTTTATGATTAGAAGAGTTGAGAATCAGCATGCTCTTTACCTTGATATGTTCACTTCCTTGCCCTTTAGGGTTTTGTTGCTCTTTCAATTAGAATAAAACAACAAGAAGATTCGTGACAAAAAAAAAAGACTCATGTCTTGTGTGATCTAAATATATTATCAAAGGTCAAGAGTAAAACAAGAATAAACAATATATGAATTTGGTTTATGATCTATCCATGTATTCTTTCGATTGTTTCATCTTAACTTAATGCAAAGCAGTGAGGACTATCACAAGAACGTGTGAGAGATATGAGAGAGCACCACACTTACAGTTATGTTTGCCCCCAACATTCCTTGTAAGGCACTCAATTTCTCCTGAAGTGGTTTCAAGGTGTATAGTTTGGTGTCCTAAGTCTGATTTTACTTTAAAAATCAAAGACGTTTCAAAGATAAATGCCTTACAATATTTGGCTATTTAACATTTTCAACTCCATTTATAAGGGAAACCAATTCAATATTCTTGGTTTCGTGTGATTCTTTATCCTCTTCTGTAATCACACTTGGAAGAGTGGAGGAGTTAGGATCAACTCGTGGTACCAAAAATAGCAGACAGAGAGGACTGACTCTCAAAAAGTTCCGGATTAAAATTGCCAGCCAAAGGTTGTTGAATTGTGTACGAGTAACCTTCAATATATGAAGTAGGAGACCACCTCCCCAGGATGATGTCAGAAGTCCAAAGTTATCAACGGACATAAGCAGAGCAAAGAAAGTACCTTCAATACCCACGGGGCAAAGCTTTGAACTTAAAACGAGAAGGGGCATCCATTTGAGCCGACCAATCATTTGTGATACACTCTCATCAATAACAACAAAGAAATAATCAGGTATGCCAAATTTCAAATTCAACCTCAAAACCAGTCCCAAATCTAGCATTCCAGATAAACCATAGAGCAACTGTGTCCAGAAAAGCAAGTCCCGAAAAGGATGATCCTTTAGTACATACTGATACAGTAACGCCCCAAATAAGGAGCCAATTGAACCAACAGAGAATATAAACCCAACATTCTCCTGCATACAGTACAGCACACTTATTAATAATCCTGTAATAACACTGTGCATTCAATACGTAGGCTGTTGGAAAGGACAATGAAAGTAAACTTTTTAAGGTTGCGGATCAAACCCGTTCTTGTAGCATGTTGAGAAGAATAAGAAAGCGGAAACTATTCATATTGTTCTTATCGATAATATTGAAAAATACATTTCATATTTACGAGCAGACTAATTCAACGAACTAATAGGACACCTAAACACATAAAGAAACCAAATAGAATAACAATATTTATTTTCCAATATAAGCTAATTCAACGAACTAATAGGACACCTAAACACATAAAGAAACCAAATAGAATAACAATATTTATTTTCCAATATAAGCTATGTTATTTGGACTCTTAATTTTTCGTGAAGTATCCATGTCCAAACAACATGACATGAATATAAGTATAGGCATTTAAACACTCAAATGTAGTAGAAATTTACAGAAAATTGAGAAAAATGGATGTGTCCGACACCTGGATACGTATCTAAAAATTTACGATATTTGGTATCTTAAAAAAGAATGCTTCAGCATAGCATGTAAGTAGAAAAGAACTCGATGGTAATAAAACATGAGATATTTCAATGTACCACTCGAAAAAGCAAAGGAAAATTGCTCTTTATCAATTCATAACTTCTTTCCCACACCATATAATTTTTTTATATTGCTTTAATATACAGGAAGACACACTAAGTTGCAAAATAAAATCTGGTAGAAGTACAATGCCAAATACCTGAGAGAAAGAAGGGCCGTCTTTTGAGTCTGTATACCAATAAAACATTCCCTCAAGGATATTCAAGCTCAATGCAAAGGATAAGTACATATATAAACATGGCCTCCACACATTTGGGGATTTTAGTGTTGTCCACATGGAACTACTAGCTTCAAGAATCTTCTGATTTACCTGTGTTGAACATAAATATTAGAGCACGAGCATAAAAGTAAATCTAAATTAATATTTACAGAAAAGTACCTGTCTGTATGAGAAATCCGGTATATGAGGTTCATGAAGCATAATTCCAACTGAAAATACAAGGCTAGCTGGGATCGTCAACAAGCCAAACACTCCCTACCACAATGAGGAAAAAGTCATGAAATAAGATTTTAATATTATGAATTAAAGATGTAAAACAAGAAACAGAATCAACTAAGTGCTAACCTTGGGTCCTAAATGGTGAACAGAGACACCACTTATAGAGAATCCCACTAGTGCCCCAATAGAAGAACTCAAAGCACAAAGACTCTGCATATCAGCTGCCAATGAAGGATGGCTGATACTGTTCTGTGCTACACAGGCATCTATGGTCACATCTGCTATTGCTACACCAGCGCTTCCAGCTGTTAACGACAAAAGTGCAAAAACAATATGCAGCTTCTCATGCAATGATAACACGAGCATGGAAATCACACCAATGGTGCCTGAGAAGAACATTCCGGTGAGACAACAAGTCTTATTGAAAACAACTATTAAACAATATCTCACAAAACTTTAGTAATCAAAGAGTTTTCTTTCTTTTCTTTTTTACTTCTGTAATCAAGATGCAAGCTATACATGTCAATATTAGTTAATGACTGTTAAAAGTGCTTACAATAAAGAAATAAGAAATCATTTAAACGCAGAATAAGAGGATGTGTGGAGTTTTATTTACGTTAGTAATTATTATTCGATTCACCCATTGTAGATTTAAAATATCAGAGGACATATCTTCATGACTAGGATTCACTCATTGACAAATGTATTTATTCTTGTTGCTGAATGTATTACTGGATTGTCTGTACCTCTCTACAAGGAGCATCCAAAGCATATTATTTCTCTTCAATATTTGGACATTGGAGAACAGAACCGTGCCTTAGCTAACCCATGTACTAAGCACATGTTTCATCAGGTTCATTGTGCCATTGCCAACCACACATTGGTCATTAAAACACGAACTTACAGTTCAGTACTTCTACATTGGTTATATACTTATACCATACTTGCCAACAAAGAGAAAACTGAGAGCCATGGTTTGCTAAAAGAAAACAAAGTAATTGACAGATCTACTTTTTTACTTAATCAAAAATCTATCTTAACAAATATGGCTATTGTCTTCTAGTGCAAAGACATAAGCTCCAAATGGGCAGTGAGAGAGCGTGGCTTCGAATCCGTCAAATGTAAACGGGTGTGTGAATGTGTAATTAGTTATTTAAAAAAAAACATTTTAACAAATATGAATTAGAAGTGTTGTTCTTCAACATGACATTTACTTCATCTTACCAAAGACGATTTTGAAACTGATAGTATCTAACAGAAGATAAAGGAATTGATGTATATACTATACAGACAATTAAGAAATGGAAGTTAAACTTTTGATGAAAACTTCTTATGGAAAAAATAAACAAACTACATTATCTAAATTTGATACTTATCATTCCTAAAGTGCAATTAGACATCTTTATACAAGATTTGAGAAGCATTAAAAGGAAAGGAAAAGGAGCAATATATGAATACCTGCAAAAATGAAATAAGGCCGTCTTCGATAACCAAGGATAGGGACAACATCAGTAAGAAGACCCCACAAAGGCTTGACCATCCAAGGAATAGAAGTAATTCCAGCATAAATTTGTGCTTCAGAAGGTTGGACCTTTTGGACATCTTTCATGTAATACTCTGTAGCAACACGAGCAAGGGCTCCACCCAATCCTTGACTTATTCCATAAACAACAACCACCCCAAACACAAGACTCCAGTGCATTTCTATCGCAAGCATTTTGAACCAATCCACTGCAGCACAGAAACAAGAAGAACGCCCTTTCTTGGAATCATTTTCCTCCACAATAATAATATTGGAGGATTCAAGATTCTCATCCTCCAACATAACTTAATTTCAAAACCAAAATACATAAAACAACAACTACTACCCAGTTGACTAATCAAAGCATCCCAAACTCGAATCTTTTTAATCAAAAGAATGCAAAACCCACATCACAAATTCGTATATTTTGAACTGGGTATCTTGAATCTGACAATTTTTTTAGGAATTCTTGAAATCTCAGACCAAGGTTTTGATTTCTTCTGAAATCAACATGACTCAAGTTTTCCTCAATGAAGAATCCTTTGCAAATGGGGTAGTTTCCAATCTCTAATTCATTGTTCTGAAATCTGAATACAGAAGCGTGAAATTCCGGGAAAAAGAGCCTGTATTAAGTTTGACTCAGTACCACTTATTATTATTTTTTATTTTTTGCATTCACTTGGCCACCAAACTTAGTTTGCTAGGCTGGTCGTGAAAGCAATTTTTATCCCTGCTGGTCATTACACTCTCCTCAAATCGGTAATTTCTATCTACCGTTCTCTGTAGGTAAAAATGTAGAATTAATCAGGATTATATTTTTGGATTCGAATGTTTTTTCAAATTTATCAATAAAAATAGTAATAATTAAATTAATATGATTTGATGTTTGTATATTAATTGTAAAAATGAGAAATTTTATGATATTGATGAGGTTAAGTATCTTGAGTTATAAATGTTGATAATATTCATAGGAAAGAGATAAATAAGGATGTGACTGAATTATATACATCTTATCGGAATGTACAAACAGAGAATATGTTTCATGCTGTTAAAGATAAACTACATGAGAATGATCTTGAAACCGTTAAAAAATTTCTAGAAGATATCGAAAACGGTTGTATCGAGAGTGTAAAAAATACACTAAAATGTTGAGATTGATTCATTTGTATAATGTGAAGGAAAAAAATGGTTATTCTAACAAGGGATTCACAAAACTACTAAATATACTAATAGATATGTTTCCTGATGATAAAGAATTGTCATCAATATATGAAATGAAGAAATCTTTTAATCGATTTGACATGAAATATTATAAGATTCATGTTTCTCCAAATGATTGCATTCTCTATAGAAAAGAATTTAAGACATGATATGATTGTCTGGTGTGTAAAGAATCGAGATGGAAGTATGCTACAAATGAGACAACATCTAAGAAAGACCCGCAAAGGTTTTTTGGTACTTTCCTCCATTCCTATTATGTAAATAATATAAATCATTTTAAATGATGCATGGTGGAACATTACATTACTGAAGAGGTCATTGAGTTTTGTTTTGAAAACTTTAGTGGTTGCACTAAAATTGGGAATCTTACGCACAATTGGTAACCTTATGCTCGGTAGAAGTAATAAATTTTTTATTGATCTCACTTGATGGAAAAAAGCACATCGAATCATTTTGGTAAATAATAATTAGGCACAACCGTACATAGAGTAAGTGATGACATAATAGTGGTGTGAAGATGGTTGCACAAACTAGGAAATTTGCTAGTTCAAAAGATGGTAATTCTATACTTTCTAATATAAAATATTATGGTATAATTCAAGAGATTTGGGAACTCGATCATAAGGTCTTCCATGAAACATTATTCTTGTGTGATTGGGTCGAAGATGTTATCAATGTTGGATATAAAATAGATGATTTTGGATTTACTCTTGTAAACTTATCCAAGATAAGTCACAGTGCTGATCCTTTCACGTTAGCACTTTATGCAAAATAAGTATTTTATGTGAGCGATCAAATTGACAAAAGATGGTATGTTATGTTACCGCCTCCACAAAAAGAGTTCTACCATTGTGATTCTTTAGAAGATGATGACATGCTTGATACATTATCCAATATTAGTCATTTCTCAAACAAATCGCCTAATGTATGTGATGATCTAGTTAACGACGATGATTCTTTGTCATGGACTCAAAATGATTGTGAAGGAATATATTTATATACGATCAACAACCTAATTAAACATAATGTATGTTTTTATATTATTCTAATAACTCTTGTTTATATGTTTGGACTTAAAATTGTCAATTAATTTCTATTTCATCATTGTTTGTAGATATTTCATGGATCCTAGTGTGTTATAGATTGTAGATCCAAATGATCCATATGGGAATTTGAAAATAAGGGATTGGGCTATTATACCAGATACTCCACTTAATCCAGATGATAGAGTAACCGTTCAATTTGATGCAAATGGTAACCCATTAGGAGAAAATGGCCAACAATTGAAATCTTCTATTGGTAGACTTGTGAAGTCAAGTATACCAATCAATATAAATGATTGGACTAAGGTTTAAGATGGTTAAAAGTATAAGATATGGAAAACCATTTATGTAAGTCTCTTTTGTTTTATAATTAATTACATATATTATTTTTTTTTGTATTATATCTCATCTAAAATGTGTTTTTTTACATAATCATTTCAAAGTCCCTAATAATTGGATGAAAAAAGTGTTACAAAATTGCAAATAAGGCATGAAAAGAATACAAAACTTTCAAATTGGCCAAAAATTATATATTTCCATACTTGGAACAACTTAATGAACAAGAACTATACAAAATCCCTCAAGAATGCCTCTGGATTGAACCATAAGTATGGAAAAACTTCATAGATTATAGACATACAAATGAGTTTCAAATCATTAGGGAAGAACATTAGAATATACAAATATAGAATATTATTCCTAACCATACTAGGAGGTTATCAAATCTTGAAGTTAAACAAAAATGGTATTTTTAAATTGTTAATTTATAATTATTTTTCTCAAATTTAAGTTGATTTCATGGTTAATAAATTTATTTAATTTATGTAGGAAACTGAATTGGGTAGACCGATTACCTTATCTGAATTGTATATTGAAACAAAGACGCCTAGAACAAAGAAGTCAAAACCAATGACTAAATGAGGAGAAGAACAACTAAATAAGCTAGTTAGTAATTTAACTTGATACAAAGTTCTTATGATTTTTTCATATTGATGTAATAATGTATGATATTTTTTTACTTTATTATTTGTAAAGAGTTGTTTAAGAACAAATTAACATGGGTGAAATAATCGAACAACCAAGTAAAGATGTGATATATCATGCATTTTGACGTGAGCATCATGGTTGTGTTAGGGGAGGAAGCCAATATGATGGTTATATGGAGTTTTTTAACTTTCTAAAACAAAGGCCTCAAATGGTCAGTAAGAAGAAGTACTATAAAATTGAAGAAGAATTGAACTCTTTTAAGGCCTCTGTGTTAAGTAAGATTGCCACTTTAAAGAAATATCAATCGCAACACATGTCAGGCATGACACCATACTATAATCAAGGCATGTTATATTGGCTAGGAATGTCACCATCTATGCTAGGGATACCACCATCCATGCCAAGCATGCCACCCATGCAATCTCATAGCACCCAACCTATATCCTTTATGGGATATAGTCATCCTATTGGTCCTCCATTTATGCCAAGAATACAAATGCAATCAGGTAGTGGGTCAATATCTCTAATGCAATCTGTACATTCTTACTATCCATCATATGATAAATTTTTTTGATGAGAATCTCTTTCCAATAGCTACCCTGTATGGGAGTCTTCCTCCATTTGATGAATCATTTGTAGTAAGATTTAAATTTTATGTAGATAGTCTATTATTTTTTATTATATATTTTATTTATTATATATAACACTTAAATGTTTTACTAAATATGAAATGTTTGATGAAACATCCATCATCTATAGACTATGTTGTTATTGGAATGATACAACAATTAAGCAATGATCGAATGATTCATAATCAAGAACTAAGACCATTATTACTAGCTTTGAGTAAATAGAGTATTCACCTTGTCAACATCTCATATTAATGGTGAGTTATATATGCGCGCCTAAATGGGCGCCTGAATTGAACCAAGCCACTTGTTAGGCTATTTTTCTCTTGTTTTGTTCCCTAAAAGTCATAGAGTAAGACAACAATTTCTCACTAAGATCAAATATTTTGATTACATGATCGACTCTTCTGAAAAACATTGGCGTGTGTGTAAATGAGGTGCTCTACCTAACTGAGCTATAACCCTTATTTTGGTACATATTTTATCATATAGATAATTTCTTGTCAAGATGAATATTCCACAACCAAATATTCTATCTCTTTAATCCATTTGATTGGTATTGCTTATAAGTAATATTCCATTTATAATCCATCGATGTGATAGGCCACATTTGTTTCTCTTTGCGATGGTAAATGACCTACTTAACTTAGTGGTTAGAGTATTGCTATCATACGACGGGAGTCATTGGTTAAATCCAATAGTAGGTAGAACTTATTAGATACCATCTTCAACAATATCTAATAAGTTTTTCTACTTACCCTCTTTTATTGATTTTTTATCTTTTTCATTTTCATCCTACTTTATTTCATTTTAGAATGAATTTTTTTTGTTACATCGGAATTGGCGGAAGTGAAATAAGGCATATAAATAGAACTTCTGTTTATACACCTTATTTTTCTTTTCTTATTCGAAACACCAACTGATTACAATATGGCATTGATAGCCTCTACTCACGTCCTAGCCCGTCTGAGAGCCAGATTTTCCTCAATTGTTTGTCTCTTTATTTCAGCTTTACTTAAGCTAACTCTCATTATTTCAAGAGTTTGCTGAGCTTCTTGTGCATCAATGTCACTATCCTTCTTTGTATCATTTACTAATACAGTGACATCATTATTGCCTATTCTAGCAAACCTGCCCATTAGAGCCATCATTAACCATTGGTCCTTATGACTATTGTTGCAAGCAAGACTAGGATAAATGATGAATAGACTATGCCACTTTCTAGAAAAATTTATGGCATAGACATTGGGCAAACATATATATCGATCAAGTGCATATTGTAACTTTTTGAATTTCAAATGATCGATTTAAGTAAATAACTTTCATTTATGTAGAACATATAATTATATTTATATTATATAATTATTTATATATATTTCTTTTATATAGGGCATGTTGTTATTGACTTCAAGCTAATCACTTATCACATTTAGCAATGTTCTATGATTCATCATTTGTCAATCAATATCAAGAGCATGATGTTAGCATTAGAGCTAAAACATTATGTGATAGGGCCTTAACACTTCATAGAAATCAGAAATTGATAATCCCTTGGCCATTAAAGTTTGAACAAGGCCAAGATCATTGGATGTTGATAATCCTTGATCTATATGGAAATTATGTTTGGTAATATGACTCAGCTTCCATAGAATTGAGTAAAGACACAAAAGTAGTTGTTGAAATGTAAGAGGTATAGCTAGCTATTTTTCTTCTATTGTTCTTTGTTATATTTAATAAAAAACTAACTATTTTAAATTTGGATAGGGCATGAAAGTTGAGGAACAAGAGTAGGGGTATTGCCTTTAAAAAATCACATAAGCTTATATGAGACAAAGTTATGATATGTACAAGCAAATATGAATTTTACTAATAATTGTTTTTAACATATATAAGTTATTTTTTATGAATTCATAATATTAAATTCTTATTTTGAATTTAAATACATGTAGTTCTTTGGTTAATTGGAAAAAATACGGTTATGATATGAAATTTTTTGATGATTTACGAGAAGAACGGATAAAACACATGCTTCAAATTATAACATCACACAAAGAATCAAGAGAAGAATTTGATGATATTGAATAACATAGGACAATATCATGTTAATTTTTTTAATGCTTTAATTTCTCTATTCTTGTGTCTCTGGTGTTTGGGCTTATTTGATGGACGTTTATGGGCTCATGTATTTAGGGGAGTGAATTGTTGTATGTACTTGGTTTTTTGCCCAAACTCGATCCATACCATCTCATTGGAGAATTCCCTGGTCATTATGAATGGGATATTGCTAGTGATTCTAAACAACAAACCAAGCTTCCCCTCCCTGAAATAATTTGGGAATATTACAAAATCAAATGACAAATAAGGCATCATCACTTTATTTATAATTTAAGTTATATATATATATTATTTTTTTATAATGAATTTAATTCACAAGTAATTAATTAATATTTAATTTTTTTTAATTATTTGTAGTATTTAAAAACCCTTTTAAACATCTTTTGGTTTTTTCTACTATTATGTGATCGAAAATAGGTAGTGAGGATAGCAGAAAATGAGTAAAATATGTTAAAAAATATATATATATAATTTAAATTCGATTCACGGTTTGAAGCAACGTTAAATTTTAAGTCCCCTCGTTTTAAGTTGGTTCACCTAACCGACTTAAAACCTCTTTTAAGTTGGTTAATAACATACTTAAAAGGTCCTTATTGTAGTAGTGAAATGTCCTTTTTACACAGGCAAATTCACTTTTTCACAACCCCACACCCTATAAAAATGACGTTGGGCTTGGTTTCAAAGATGTGGAGTTAAAAGAGTTATTGGTCTAAATAAATTCAATTTTGATATTTGATTAATTTTATTTAACTAACAATAATTTATCTCAAAACACATAATTTTATACCAAATTACGTAATAGAAGGACAAAAAGGCCAACCACCATCGATGACCCTACCAAAGTTTTGGTAGCCACCACTAGCTACCCATCGAAGCTCCGACAAAACAATATCAACAACCCCATTGGAGCTCTAGTGTATGTAACTAGTTATATACAAAGATATATATGTATGTAATAGGTCACATTCAATAAGTCATAGGAATTATATTGGATGTAGAATGTTATATACAAAGATATATATATGGATGTAATAGGTTGATGAATCTATGAAAGTAGAGTCATTAGCGCACTTTTTTTACTTAATATTTACTTGTTTTATTCAATAAATTATATTTTTATGCTCAAAATATTAAAATATAAACTTTTTAGTGAAAATTGGTGAACATATAATTTTTAGAATATTTCTGGAATATTTATGAATTTTTAACGCAAGACCAATTAGGATCTATCGTGTGTCATGCCATGTAAGTAGAGGAGCTAACTGTGCAAACCACATAGATGCCATGCAAGCAAGGATAACAAATCACGTTATGCCGAGTATGAGGAGGAAAAAACGTGTGCCACTCGTTAGCACGACGTTCAATCTGAGTTTAGAAATTGGTCAACCTTTATTTCCACGTGTCACCATATCGTTGCTCCATGCGTTCCATCCGTGCACCATGTCATCCGTCCATTTTCACGAATAATGTCGCGCTGTGTGCCGCTGACTCAATAATCATTGACTTTGATTGGTCTCACCTGCCACACGTCACTCCCTATTTGCCCAGTGAATTTCTGATGCCACATGGTATGCTATGATTGGTTAGAGTTGTCCATTTTTCTTGTTTTGATCATAGCCCTTGATCTGAAGTTAATCTGACAGTCCAGATTATATCTGAGCAATATTTAAGCCCCTAACCACTCCATAAACCCTAATTGGCTTCCATTAGCATAATTTTGGTCAGTTTTTGGAGTTGAAAATAGAGGAAAATACACAAAAATTCAAGAGGATACAATTTTGGTGGAGATTTAAGAAGAGATTAATTCTACAATTCAAGAGATTGATTGTATTTCTTCTTCTACTCTTTTCTTTTTTTAATTTTTGTGTCTTCCTTTATAAAACATATGAGTTTTATTAACATAATTATGTGTTGTTAATTTATTAATCTAGGTATCTTATGAACCCAATTTTCACCATGGGATGATTTAATATTTTACCCCAATTATAATTATAATTATATTATTTAATTAGATTTGTATGCTATAAATTGTTTCGCCAACAATTTATCTATAGAAGCAATTAAATAGATTTGAGAGAATTATTTAATTGTTTGTCTTCATTAAATAACGTGCATAGTTTCTAGGCAGAGATGTACGATTGGTATGTATGTGATCCATAATTGATGAACTTAATGAGTAGTATGCAATTTAACCATACACAGATAACGTTAACTAATCCAAAGAACTCTTAAGAAGGTTGGATACTGAAATCCAAGAGCGTTTATTTGAGAAAAACTTAGAACCAAACCTAGACTCTCTAGTTGAACCTATAGAAATGGGGAAAATCCATATCCTAAGGAAATAATAAGAAAAGAGTATGCGAATCTATTCATTGATATTGCTTCTTATTTAATCTAATAAGGTTAGACTACACAGAATTATGAATTGAGAAACTTTCATTTTTCTCTTTTACCCTCATTCCCTTGGCTGGCTAATGAAGACTCTCTATCATTCATTAGGGACTTTTATTGAATAGTCCAAAGTTTTCCTTTTTTATACTTACTAAGGACTAGGTGAGAAATGAGGTTTTTCTCTTGTATTCTCAAAGATAGGGACAAGGCTTGGTTAATGTCACTCCCTCCAGGTTCCCTAATGACTTGAGAAGAGCTTATAGCAAATTTATTGGAAAATTCTATTCCCATAAGAAAACATTAGGTCTGAGAGCAAAGATTGCTACTTTCTCTCAAATGGAGGGTGAATTTGAAGATTCTCATATGTAGCAATAATTACACAATAGTCAATTAATTTTCCAACTCAAAAAGACAATGAGGACCTAGATGAAAGGTGGAAATGCCCACCCATGTAACCTTTTTGTAAGCTCTATACCAATTCGACCAAGAAAACCTCACAAAAGTGAATTAAGAAAATAACACAGAGAAAAGTACAAGATAAATTCACAATAACACAAGTGGACAAAGTTTTTAGAATATGTTCTTAAATTATTATTTTTATTTTTGTGGATTAGTTCTAGAATTGTTTGACAAAAAAATACTTTCTAACCCTTATTGTGTTGTTTTAAATTTGAAAAATTTGTTAATCCTTGAATTTTTAAAATTTACTTGATTTAAAAGCCCCTAAGAGAAATAGGAGTGAAAAACAAAGGAAAAAAGAGCTCCTTATAGACTATATAGGGCTAAGTTTTCAAGTATAAAGGCCAAACATAGGTTTGACAAGGCCACTGAAATCGATAAGAATTGTAGAAAGGGGTTCAGATTTTGAGCTATGAAAAAACTATCATTTTGAGGGGATAAATAATGTCATAGCAGTACTTGGATGGAGATAATTCATAAAGGACCCAGAGACCATTGTTGAATAAATATTTTGGGAATTTTACACTAATATTTCTATCGATGTCAATAATAGTGTAAAAGTATGGGGTGAACTACTATCATTTGGCCCATCTAATAAAAAATCTCATTATGTCTTGATGAATATGGGCCAGGGTGAGTATGAAAGTAATTTAAATATGTGGAATATACTGACGTAATACAAACCCTTGCTATGGAGAGGGTTGAGTGAGAATATTTCAGTGGGAAACAAAAAGGTTTTGAAGAAAAATATTTAACTAAGGTTCCCTACATCTAGAAATATTTTATCTATTCTAGACTTATTCCTACTACACATTTTAGCTATATGCTACATTAATTTATGATATAGCATCCACAATGATAATGGATGTTGGAGCCATAATTCACCATCAGAAAAGATTGTATGCTAACAATCACCATTTGAACTACTTCTTCCCCGAACTCATTACATCTTTATGTGCTAAATCATGGCTGAATTACTCAAAAGAGGAGGTTTTAATACAACCTAGTGAATTATTGAAACTAGCATACTATAATGAACTCACCTCGAGCCTTGATAGAACTCAAAGCGATAGAACGATCGCTTCTTTGTCAAAGATATCAAAATTCATCACATAAAAAAAGTGTCTTACATGGAAAAATATGTCCAAGCTTATACTTCCTACCATGTTGAGTTTACAAGTCAACAGAATTGTGTTCGTGGTGAATATAACCAAACTTTTCTGGGAATGCAACGGTTAACTCTCTCTCATCTCAAAGTTGATTCTAGTCATTTGAGAAAACTTGAGAACCAAGGGTATGATTTCATTTTTACACCACTCAAGAACTCACATGATTATAACCAAGGATAGGATGAAATGGAGGATTGAGCTCTAATCTTGTTCCGAAGTTTTATTAGTTTTTATTATATTTATATATATATTATTTCAATTTGTTTGTATGAACTTCTAGTTTAATTATTTTTTATATTTTTGTGATTTTATTTTGTTTTATATTATTTTCCATTTTATGTAATTTTTTTCTTTATCTTATTATATTTCCTGTTTATATGAATTGGTTATTTCATTTAGAATTATTAAAATATATAACCGTTTATTGAGATGAGAAGTAGACAACATTTTGTTTGTCTGGTAAATTATTTGAGATGATGGATGCACCTTTCTTTTTGCATCATTACATGATCATATTGGCTGAAGCAAATGGATAACTTTTCTTTTCTTTATCTTTATCTTTAGTTTACATTTGTTTCATTGAGAAAAATATAGATTCTAGGTTAAGGGTGGAGGAAAAGTTACAAAAATTTAGGCATTTGAATTTTTTTTATTAAACATATGTTTACATTGTTTTTATTTTATTTTATTTATTTATTGATTTAGGGATAGTTAGGTTCATTTTTAAATTTTTATTCCAAAATTATTATGCTTTTAGTTTATATTAAGTGAATGATTGAGTTTTTACACTATTGGATTAATGTCTTAAACATGTCATGAAATATTGTTATAATTAATTTTTTTTTCATAGTTTGTGTTTCATGATTGAACATTGAGATTGAGATAAACCCAAAATTGGTGTTTAGGAATCAAATAGTAAAAACTACTTTGTGAGAATGTTTTGAGCCTATAATGTTTTTTAATCTGAGTGATAATATTTTTCTATTCCTTTAAACACTCTTCTTAGTAATTCAAATTTTTAGAGGATCTCTATAGGCTTTGCATTGAATGTTAGGATTTTTAACATTTGATGAATAATTGTATACTTATTTTTATTGCTTAAATTGAATGGCTTAAGTAGAAAGTGAAAGTGTATGTCTATTTCATTCATGCATGACTTCCAAAAAAGGATATATATCTAGGGTTCTATAAAGTCAATAGAAAAAAAAGCCAAAAAAATTAGACACTCACCAAATATACATATATACATGGGTCAATTCTTTAAACACACACACACACACACACACACACACACACACAGACATATAAAAGAGAGAAAAATAAATAGTATATCAAAATGCTATGTCCCAAAAGTTTTTCAAAGTTGTTAGAATGGCTATTACGAAAGAAAAATAGAAAATAAATCCCCTAGAAGTTCTTGTATTTTCATTCATCTCTTAGACATATACTTGATATTTTTGCTTAATGATTTTAATTGATACATGGGAATAATATGTTATTTGTTTATAAATCCTATCATTTGATTCTTTTCATGAGATTAAA
Source organism: Hippophae tibetana (assembly GCA_037013495.1). Taxonomy (NCBI): domain Eukaryota; kingdom Viridiplantae; phylum Streptophyta; class Magnoliopsida; order Rosales; family Elaeagnaceae; genus Hippophae; species Hippophae tibetana. The sequence goes on from CM072806.1 coordinate 31,693,524, forward strand.
TGTTATTCACGTTTTGAGCTCTTAACCTCTAAGGATTACTTTAATACGTTACCTTAAGCTCATATCAAGGAAGTTATTGGAAAAAGTTCTTACCATCAAAATTCCAAATGGACCACTTCCCTCGAGCTATGATAGGTTCAAGGAGAAGCTTATCATGTAAAGAGGTTGTAAGAAAATCCAAGCCTTTAGGGATTACTTCATAACATTATCTTAAGCTCACATAAAAAAGCTCTTAGACAAATTTCTTAATATTAAAATGCCATGATGAACCAGCTTTCTCGAAGTCATGATGGGTTTAATACTTAATAAGATCTTCCAAAGAGAGTTTAGGAAATAATCCTAGTCTCCACGGATCACTCTAAAACAAACTACCTGATATTCTATAAAAGTAACTTCTCAAAGAAGCTCAAAGCTAAGCGAATTATACCCAAAACAACTTAGAGGATCATATATACTCTCTAGGTAAATTTTCAAAGAAGCTTGAAGCTAAGGGAATTGTACCAAATATATATTTGAAGATTAGAGATGCACTCTAAGTAGCTTCTTAAAAGGACTCAATGCTAAGGGAATTATACTCAAACTAGCTTCAAAGTTGGAAAAAAACTCCAATATAACCTTGAGATAAGGGTGTTATACCATAAATGGCTTCTAAGTCAAATTTTCCACTAAGACAAATTCCAAAGGAAGCAAGAAGCCAAGGGAATTACACCCAAAATAGCTTCAAATCTAGGAGCCAATCTCCAATACAGGTTTGGTTTCAATATAAATCAAACAAAATAACCTAGTTTGAGAAGAGGTAAACTTCACACAAGATTCAAGATGCAAATAAAAAAAGCATTTAAATTAAAAATAAGCTATACCTAGGTAGTAATTGTCATATATTTATTACAAAAAGCACCCCAAATTGGGACATCCAAACAAAACAAAAGAAATTACAAATAAAACTCAAGGTGTAGAAGGATCATCTTCTCTTATACGAAGTTGCCTCCTTAAGTGGCTTGAGGGAAAAATAGGTTACTCACCCAAAGGCTTCTATTGAAGAAAAGTTACTATAATAAGGTCATCACCTATTGATAATTTTGGAGCCTACATCTCCTCTAAGTCTGTTAGCTTAACTTTTGAATAAGCCATAAGTGATAAAGAGGCACCCCTAGTAACACTCGCTTTGACATCATCACAACCAGCAAGCATGCCAATGGCATATTGTTTATCATCATAAGCCTTTATATTTTTCAAATTAGTTTTAAGAGTTTCATTCTCCCTCAAAGCCTTACCAAGGTCATGCTTGTTCTGATACCATTTGTTCTTAACTTCCTCAGCACAAACCCTTACCTCCTTAGCAACTTTTATGGCTTCAGTATAATGCTTCAATACTAGGGTTTTCTCTTTCTCTAGCTTCTTTTGATGCTTCTTCAAGGACTATAATTTTTGAGAAACATCCCTGTTATAATAAGCATAATCCATATAGAATGTAAGAGCCTCTTGCATCCTCTATAAGGAATAAAATATAGTCAAAAGGGAACACATTAATAAAGAAACTCAATAAAAAAGGTATACTATTTACTTTCGCCAACCTCTTCATTAGAGATTTATAAATCTCCATAGAGCCTATGCCAACAAAGATCTCCTTATCAACCTTTGGATATGATAACTATAATATGTTATGGCATAACATATTCTCCTTCCTAAATGAAGCCCCAGGGCAAGTTATTCTCTCAATTGGAGACCTTCTACTAACTTCTCAAACTAGTCTCTTTGTAGTTTTCCATGTAGATAGAGTCTTCCCCTCTCCAAAGCCATATGATATTTTCTTTCTAGATATCCTAGCACTTTGAGTCACCTTAGGGGACAAGAGAGTGTTTATAGGAGCACATTCTTTTGAATTCATACCTTTTAGCTAAAGTTGCTTTAGCCCAAGTCTTATCAAGAGAGAATCGAGGCTTGATCAATGCCATCTTGGAAGTAACTTCTTCAACTGGCTCTAAATTAATGTTTAGTAGATTTCAGGTAGCTCTAGCTAACAAAGGAACTATAAGGCAACATCCAAAACATGTCAGAATCAGGAGAAGAAATTAAAAAGAGAAAAATAAAGATAAGCATTCCTAAAGCATTGCACCAACTTCACCATAAATATGAAGCCAAAGGCCACTAGCCTTCAACCTAAGATCTTCAATCAAGAAAGGGAAAGATATATGAGGAAAGTAATGAGGAGCTTTCACAGCCTCTTCACTAAGATCATTGACCTTGTTGATGAAGAATAAACTAGTCTGTAGATAAGACAGAGAAGATTATAGAATTTTGCTATGAGGAAAAAGGAGAGTTTTATTCAAATAAAATCAAAAGAAAAATCTCAATAGTATCTTCCCACATCATGGGGACTTAAAGATCATTATTAGTCACCTTCATTAGAATTTCCCAAGCACCTCTAACAAAGAAGTACATCATCTTCTAGTTCTTGTCCTCCTTGGGAAAGTCATTAACATCTTTCGAAGCAGGAAAAATATGTAGGTGATGAGTGCTTAAAAAATACTAAAATTATCATGATTTAATGTGCTTTGATTGATTAAGTAGATTTATATTTGTATGATTTTATTTTATTTTTATATTTTTCAATTCGAAATCACGTGTATTTTTATTATTTTTCAAGTATTTTTGTTCAAAAATAATTTGAAGACTGGAAGAAATATAATGGAGGCAATAAATCACAAATATGTTGAAAAAAATAAATAAAAGTAAAAAATAAAAATATTTGACAAAATGGGTCAAAAGGTTAACAATGCTCCGAGCCACACACATTATGCTTGTCCCGCGAGTGCTAAACTCCAATCTATGCAAATCTCGCCCCCACTAGCATGCTAGCCTATCCAAACGCGTCCAAAATCAATTTTTCAAATATTTTCCTACCTTTTTTGGCATTTTTTTCACCTATAAAAGGACCCTCTCCCCCATTGTAAAAAACACATAATTTTCTCAACTCTTTCTCTCTCTAGAGAGCATTCTTAGTTTTTTTAGTTTTTTAGTTTTAAAGTTATTCTCTCTTTGAGAAGAACTAGCTATACTTTTATAGATTTTTAGTTTTTGATTTAATAAATAGAAATGCAAATCTGTTTGGAGGTTTTTCATAAACATAATTAGCATCAAGGTTCTATAAGGATTCTTTTGAGTTATAATTTTAAATAAATTCTTTAGAGTTATTTTTATATGTTATATTTAATTTTTCTGTGAATAAATTTAACATGATTGGTTGTTTGTAAATATGATATAATAATAACGTTGTTATGCTTGAGAATTATTAAATAGGTAAAACATTTCTATAAAATAAATTGATTTTTTTATTCAATATTTTATATTAAGAATATTAGAGAGAAATATATTATTTTTCATTAAAAACTTAAATCTAAAAATTAGATTTTAAGGTTTAATTATCCGATTGGATTTAGAGTAGTGTTCTTTTATTTGTTGGTACAATCGCCCGGTAGTTAGAGTGAAACTCTATTTCAAAAGTTTTTATAAGAACTATTATTCAAAAATGTATTGAAAACATATTTTCAATAATGGTTTTAAAACTTGAAAGTTAGTACTCGGATAATTAAATTCTTAGGTTTAATTTGGATACCTTGAATAAAGTCTAATTAGCTGACTCTGCCTAAAGTTATGATTAAATGATTTGCTATTTTCTTAGAAATAAAGCTAAAATTTAATACTTAATTAATTAATAGGTCTTGGCTAAGAATATTAGTTAATTAATATTAAACAAAATAATTTGGGCCCTACTTAAGCACATTTTTATACCAAAAAGAAAAAATCAACAAATATCAATTTATATCTTTAATAACCTAAATAGTATGATCAAGTATAATTAACTTAATTATTATATCCTTAAATACTCCACTATTATGAATGATAAAAATTTGCATAATTTTTTATTGAATCCATATCTTTGTTTTATTTTTTTTATGATATTAGATTAGGAAACATAAAAACCAAAATATCGTGATATGATGTTTAGGATTTCAATTCGTTTTTAAAAGTTTGAATAATAAATTAAAAACCACATATATTTCTTCCTTAGATCAACCTTGGGAGTATACTTGTCATTTTCTATAAAATGATTTGTGTACTTACAAGAGTTTTACAAATATAAAACCAAACTATTTGCAAAATCGATATTGCCTATTTTGTTCATCAAGTTTTAGGAATTTTTGTCGAGGACTTGATGTTGTGTTTATCAATTTTTTGGTGCCATTGCCAGGGAATTGATGTTATGTTTATCAGTAGGTTGTACCTCTAACTCTCCTAAGTGGCTTGGATTTGGAATAACAACTCCAAACAATCATAACTCAGGTTATGCCCAGAGATTCTAGACATTATGGTTAAACCAATAAGATTACGCCACCCATTGGGCATGAGCTACCCAGAAGTGATTTTGAATTTATATAAAGCACTCTTAATGGTATAAGGAAGAGGGAAAAAAGCATAGATTCCAAACAGACTTCATAGAAGCAATAAAAATTAAGGACATAGCTACAATCCCTATCATCAGGTCTCGTAGTTCTAAGAATAATGGAGTTAGGGACTCAATATTTATATCTTATTATAGAATGATCCTCATCTTTAATGGAAAAGGGAATATGAGTAACCTTTGGGATCAAGACCCTCCCAACTTGTGTAAGGGTAGCACCGTTAGGAGGAAGAGTCATTAAGGGCTCCACGTAGAGAGGTTTACTAGAATTATCCTTACTAGAGCCTATAAAGCTTTCGTGAGAAGGAGAAAAAATGATCTCTTGACATAGTCAAGAAAAAGAAAGTTTGAATGATTAAACAAACATTGACCTAATAAGCAAAGGTTGATCACTAAGAGATATAAATTTTTTTTAGGAAAAATGCGTAAAAAAGCTGAGGTTTAGATTTGCAAAGAGATTCTAAAAATGAGAGTAAAACAATGGAAACCATAGAGGCCTTATAAAACCCTATTTATAAGTTGGGTTTCTCTCTCTCATCAAATCGATGCTTAGTTCTAGCTCTCTTACCCATAAAATGAGTAATGGATCTTGAATAATTGCTAGTCCTTTTACCTTCTCAATGGATAGAAGTAGACATATATAGTATGACTACACTCCAATAAGCTAGAAAATAATAGCCAGAGTTAGGCATTTTATAACAGGAAGATCACATCATCTCAGAGATTGGATGCTCTATCAACCTCTCAAACTCATTGAGAAGTTGTGGAGTAGGCCCAAACTGTAGAGAGTAAAAATACTAACATCTCCCCTAATCATTTAAGGACCTAAGAATACTTAAGATCCTCAAGAAGAAGTTCAATACATATTAGAAGCTCCCAAAGGCTCCTAGATACTAACAAATTTACATTTTATCTTCATACAACTATCATATAGCTTCTAATAATGAGAAATATTCTCTAAGTGATTCGATCATTACATAGGATGATCCTCGATAGAGTTAGACCCTTATAGATACTGATAGAGAGCACCTAATAGCTTTCATGAGTCACATATCAATCAAGAACAACTCTTTCACATATCACAAACCTTCATAGGCCTACAAAGTATTCTACCTTGCCTTTGCAATATTAAAGAACCTAAGAGATCATTTCCCAAAGACAATGGTAATATCCATTATATTGTTCTCTTAATAGCATAATTTCTATTTCTAGATAAGAGCATATCAACTCCCATTATCTAATGCAACATTCTCTCCAAAGGTCTATCATGAAAGGAACTCTTCCTTGTGGCCAATTAGATAACTATATGGGATTCCCACTCTTTATCTGATCATAATCAAAAAAACTAGCATACCTAACCAATAAGGAACTAGGATAATCTCTAAATTCCACTAAAGTTGCTCATACAAGTCCCTATAAAAGAACAATACAATCCCAACTAAAGGTACACTGAATCTCATTGGAAACTCTAAGAATAAATTTGATTACATATACAATCATAAGTACCTAGAACTCTAGAATAAGAATACTCAACTCTAATTTTTCCTCCATTGATCACCTAACTAGTTTGAGCATCAAAGTCCTATTGGAATCACCACTCCCTTTTTTTGGTCTTGCTTTGGGTTATAACATTTTTTACTCTATGTTAGGTCCTAAAGAAACTGATATTAAGTTTGCATCAATAGTTCTCAATCAAACCAAATTCCTTACTATATTCCTTTCAACATCATAAGTATTACAAAGATGGTATTTTTGGAATGCTCGTATTGGATACAATAATTTTTAGGGTTAGAGGGATATATTTGAAGCAATAAACCTTTTATAGCTTAGAACTTAATGGAAAATGGTTACAAACACTGTTGCTAATATTTTGGAAGATAGGTGGATACTTGAGAGTTCACTTTTAAGCCAATCAATTGTCCTAACACGAAATCCACCTCTATTAAAGAATTGATTATGGAAGTGAATTGTATTCATTCTTGGAAAATTTCCAAGGTGGAGCAAATCTTTTGGTTGGTGGATTGGGATAATATACTTAAAATCCCATGTTACATATTTGTGAATATTGGTCTACTACATTTCAAGAAAGGTTAACTATTTAATTAAATTGGATGCAAAGTTGCTAGTCTTCTATTGATAAATGCTTAAAAAGAACTCATACTATATTGCTTTATTGTGCTTAATTGTGATAAATATATTTTATTATAGTATATTTATATTAGTATTTATGCAAAGGGTAACCATTTAGTTAAATTGGATACAAAGTTGCTAGTCTTCTATTGATAAATTCTTGAAAACAACTCATACACTATTGTTTTTATTGTGCTTAATTGTGATAAATAAATTTGAATATAGCATGCTTATATCTTTATTTATGCAAATCTATTTGTTTGGAATAATGTATATGTTTTGTTGTATTTAAGGTGTTTTTAGCTTCAAAATGTATAAATTTGTCAACACATGGAAAACAATACTTGAAGTACTTAATTTGCACCCTATGAGCTTAAAAGATTAAGGAATATAAGCCTTACATAAAGAATCAACCAGTTTGTAAGGTGTACAAGGAAAATTTGAAGAAAATTAAACTGTGTCACGGTAAAGAAAATAGTGTGCCATGTATTTTTCTGAATACTATTTGTAATATACTAATCATATATTAAATCTAAGCATGTATGGCTAAATATTACTATGGGATATTAGTTATGTTGCTATGTTTGTAAAAAAAAATTAGGTGAATATGTTTACAAATAAATTGAGATTATTTCTTTATTCAAGATTTATACAAAGTTTATTATTGAAAAATTTATTGATAACATATTTTTCGTAATAGATTTAAAATCTAAAAGTTAGGTTTAGGATCTGATTTTGACACCTTAAATATGAGTCTAAATTGATAGTTTTACCAAAAACATTGATTTATATGGTTTTTTATTTTTTTAGAAAGAAACGCTACTCCAAAAAGGGTATTTAAGTCGATATGTAAAGTTGGTTTAGTGTAGAACCGAATCTATCCATGTAGGACGTAGCATCAGTTCACGTGTCAAACTGATACTACACACGTGGGTAAATTCTTTTCTCTTCTTTCTTCCTCAGATAGAAACTATTCCAAGCACTGCATAACTCTCAAAAACCCAAAACCTCATCCACTTCTCCTCCACTCTTTCTCATTTTTTGGCCACCTACGACCACCAATTCCAGTGCCAGTTAGTGGGTTTTCTTCCTCTCTAACTAATCTTTTAGAGTCCCTATTTTTTGGAGCAAAATACTCAAATTTTTATACCCATTTCTCACTTACAAAACACCATTTTTTCTTCATTTCTTTCATTTACTCTCGTAACTATTTCTATTAATTCTACGCACTTATTATTCATATTTTTTTTTGTTATTATGTGTTATTATTTATGTGTATAAATTTTTGTATTATATATGTAGGTTTGTATTATAACATTAGGAGAAGAATATGATGATCTTGAATAACATAGGACAACACCATGGTAATTTTTATACTATTATTAATATTTTATTTTTCAATTATTTGTATTATTTAAACTATTTGTTAAACATATTTTGTTTTTTTTTCTTGAAATTATGCAGTGATCAAATACATGTTTTAATTTGAGTATAATAGAAAATGAGTAATTTTTGTAAAAAAAAAAAAAAATTAAAGTCGGTTCACCGCGTGAAACGACTTTAAATTGTAAGTCGGTTAAAATTTTAAAGTCGATTTTTAACCGACTTAAATACCTTTTTTGTAGTAGTGAAAGCATAGTTTAATCCTATTAGTTACTAATCCTCGCCAAAAGACTTTAATTTATTTGATTAACAAAGAAAGTGATACCCACCAAAAGAATTTTTCATACATAAAATTCAATAATCGAAACTTATATCTTCAATAACCAAGAATTGTTTGAATTAATTCTATTCCTATCCTTTAATTTTATGTTATTTTTTTAGAATTTTCAAAACCTAAATATCATGACATAATATTTAGGATTATTTTCATGTTTGATTTTTAGAAGTTTGTTGAATTATTTAAAATTACATAGTTCTTCTTTAGACCTATCTTGGAAGTATATTTATCACTTTTTACAAGTAACTTGTGCACTTGCGAGCATATTAGAAATTTTACAAAATTTTAACTATCAAGTTTTTTGTTCATCAAGAAGGAATTATATGAACCAAATGAACTATATGCCATGGTAGTGAGAAGTTCTATGATGTGGCATGCCTCTTTTAAATTGGCCTAAAGCCCTTTAGACACACATCTGTCTATAAATAAAACCTAGGTTTTTTAAAACATATGTAAAATATATTATATTTTTGTTTCAACAACCACCCTATTTTTTTAATATTGTAGAATTTAGGTTAGCCAATCCACTGTACATAGATATAGAAAGATATCCTCCTAATTGTGAAGAAAATCCAAATATTTAGAAAAGATAGTGACAAGTTGTTCGGAGATATGGAGTCTTCTTCAACAAAAAAGATATTTTAAATTATTGTATCTTTTATCTCTTTCTTTATTATGATGCCTTTTGTATTTAAATTGACTTTTGCTAATTAAGCTATGATTAGTTAAATTTGTAATGTGGGATTTTAGTCTTTGTTTTCTATGTTGGAGGAACAATTTTGTGATTTAAATAAATAAAAGTTTTGGATTTATTTTTTGTTTATAATCTTTAAATCTTTAAATCTTTAATCATAAATTCATGATGAGTTAAGTCTTGATTTATAATTAATGAAAATATTTTAGACTTAAGCATTAGACACATCATCTATGCTTAGTTATCCATAATGAATAGGAGTATTTTAATTTCATTGATTTTTATTAAATTAGATGGTTAAAAAACATCTTTAATTTTAAATTTGTAATGATGGATTAAATCTTGATTTATAATTAAAGAATATATCTACCTTGTGTTTATCAATTTATTAATTTTAAGCTTGACCAAAGAAAGTTATTAATTGATTGAAGAATATGATTCTTATATATTTTTTAAGTTTACTAATTAATTAATTGCAACCTCAACCAAGGAAGAATTTATTAGTTGAAGCTAATTGAGAACTCAACATGATTATAGGGAGTTTGCTTATTTAAAAATAAAAAATCTATAATCTAACTTATATTTAAATTAGTTAATTCCTTTTATCCACAAAGTGTTATGCTTGCAAAGATTCCATATTTATCTATTATCCTATGTTCAGTTATAGTTTAATTTAGTGCTTTCATTTAGTGCTTTAATTTAATTGCTTGCTTTAATTAGATATTAATTTAATTTAAAATATACGGTTTTGTTCTACCAAATAACAAATTGTTAGTGTTTAAAACTTTTTTTCTTAAATAAATTAGAAAAGAAATTAGCTTTTTAAAACTAATGAAATATCTTAAGAGACTAATCGTAGAAGTATACTTGGTGCCATTGTGAGGAATTGGCGTTATAAATGTTTTAATTATTTTTTGTAATATTTTATTTTTGTGATTTTCTTTTTACTTTTGTGATTTTGTAAATATTTATATTTCTTTATTTTTTGTTTTAATTTTTTTATTTATTGCTTAGCATGTTGTTTAGTTTAAAAAAGAGTTTATTTATTTATTATTTATTATTTATTTGCTTTTATCTACTTATTTTCTATTTTTAGTTTTTTTGTTATTTTTTCTTTAATTTATTTATTTATTAGTTTTAATTTTATTTTTCTAGAGCAATTACTTAAGCGACCACTAAAGTAATTAAGAATGGAAGATGCTTTGCCAAAAGGGATACTAATGAAGGAGTATGCAATGCCAATCATTGGCACTGCTACTTCCTCTATGGGGGAGGTGGTTAGGAATTATGAATTGAAAAATATTCATTTTTCCTATTTTCATCTTTCTATAAATCTTTCATAAAAGATTTATACTTAAGTGTGCATGCATTCCCTTTGCTTGGGCTTACTAAGTATCAATTAAAAATGAGATGTTTCCCATACACCCTTTAAGAAAAGGCTAAGGTTTGGGTAAGGACTCTCCCACCAAGTTCCCTGATAACTTGGGAGGGAGTCTATAATAAATTTATGGGAATGCACTATTCCTAGTAGAAAACTTATGATTTGAGAGCAAAAGTTGCTACATTCTCTCAAATGTAAAGATAACCATTCTATGAAACTTGAGATAGGTTTGAATTACTTCTTACTCAATACCCACACCACAGTTGTCCACTACAGTTACAAAATCACTTTTTCTATGATGGATTTACACAACAATATTAGTTCACTATTGACAATGCTACGGGTGGAGCTATGAGAGAAATGCCTTAGAGACTTATGATCTCTATAAGATGTTAGCTTGGACTCTTTAGTGGCATATATGAAGAGAGTAGAAGGAAAAGTTGGGAAAATATTTGTGAAAATGAAAATACAAGAAAAATGGAATCTTCTTAGTTAATCTCAACAAGCTCAGATTGTTACAATTATAAGGAGTGGTAAGGTTTTTAGGAAATATTTTCCTACATGATTTTGTGGAGTGCAAGTAGCATCTGATGAGCACTTGAAAGTATTATTATTTCATGATTTATTTGCACTTAAATATTATCAAAAGATTTGAATATGCACGATTTTGTCATTATTTAAGCAAATATATGTTTTGGAATAACGGGTATGTTTTATTATTTTTTAGGTATTTTTGGCTTTAAATTGATTAAATTAATAAACATTTGAAGATTCATGCATGATCGGTGCAAAATTGCAAGTGCATAATATCATAGTTTTATAATAAAATGATAAGTATAGTATCGTCCTTAGGGATTGGTAACTTATTTTTGACAAATAACAAAATTATACTAATCGTAATCTGATCAAAAGAAGTCATTAAGGTTGTTGAAATTGGAATTTAAAATAAAATTAATATAAGAAAATATGTGAAAGAAGATAAAGATATTATTCGAAAATCAAATCAATGGGAAGAAAACTTCTAGGAAATCGATTTCACCTAATCTCTCCCTATGCGTTACTCATTTAGCTAATTGAATTTAATTTTCTCTGTTTGTTAGCAATATCCAAAAATATCCAAAAGCCTATTTCGATAGTCAATTGGAAATAATATTTTTCATTAATTTACACAAGAATATGCAATTTAATAAAGCAAGAAATTATTAAGACCAATGATTTTCAAAACTACACAGGTTCATACAAGTATTTTGATCTCTATATTTACCTATGTCAAAATATTTCAGATCTATCCTATAATTTCCTCTTTTAATAGTAAATCACATGACAAACATGAAGAGAAATAATTCAAATTAACATAGAAAATCAAGCATAGTTTGGAATTAAATTACATATTTTTCCTAGAATAAAGTTAAATTAGTTCATTCTAAAAATTAAATTACACAAATGAATTCACCATAATTTTCTGAGAGAAATTTAAAGAAAATTAACTCACAAAATGAATCTATTTTCGCCTTAATTTTGCGTCGTTGTTCTCTCTCCTTTCTCTGTTCATTTCTTCATTTCTCTTTCTATTTTTTTTTCTTCTCTTCTCTTCACCTATGGTGCTCCCTTCACTTCTTTTTTTATATTATATATATATACTAATTTAAATATGATTTAAATAAATCTTAATTTAAATTTAAGAGTCCTTAGATGATATGCTTCTAAAATTTTGGGTCTTCATTATCTTTAAATCTACAATAAAATTTAAATAATAATAATGAAGTCTAAAATCAATAAAACATAAATAAAAGCAAACACCCTCAAACTTATAACTTTGTTTGTCCTAAAAAAAAGAAAGTAAAAGAAAAGACAACTATAAATAGTGTCAACAAGACCTTATAGATAACTACCATCACTCACCATGCCATGATCTAAATTTAGATTTCATCACCAATAGCTTACTCTTTTTACATCAAATATAGCAAGAAAATCAATCAAAATTCTACAATTTAGCAAGCAAGAGTTAAGCATTTACTTCAACCGAAAGCTAGGTTATTGAATGTACGTGTATGTGTGAAATAGACAATTTAACTCCAAACCACCATCAGATTTAGATAAAAGTAGAGCAACTGAAATCAGAAGCATTCTCTCAAAACTTAACTCCATAAGTCCAATTTTTAGAAATCCTCTCTCAACTAATGTAATCAAATACCAAAATCAGAGATCAAAAGGTCTTTAATCAGGGTTATAACAGGCCACATGGTGAGGGCTAAGAAAGAAATGGATATGGAAAATTAAAACAAACTAAGAAAATACTTGGTAGAAAAAAACAATAAAAATAATATCCTCAAGATTCACACCATAGCTCTTTCTTGACAATATGCTCATAATAATGACAATATTATTGCCATACTCAATAAGTGGAGTACTTTTTTATTTTTCTTTGTTTTCTTTTCTTTTTTTTCTTTTTTTTTCACCTTGATACTTAATAAGTGGGGTGCTTTTTTACTTTTCTTCTTCTTCTTTTTTGGGTGTGGTTTCCTTGACACTCATAATATTTACTAATTTCAAACACTTTTACCCTTTTTTGATTCTTGCCTTCCACTTTCTTTCTTTCTTTTTTATCTCTTTTTTTTAAATAAAATAGAGAAAACATAATGTGAATTATTTAATTTGAACTAAATTTCTCTTTAAATGCAAACTTCCACCAAAGTATTTTCTCAAAATTTAAGGTAAGTTCATGGTTTTTCATACTTAGAATGGGAATGGTTTAGATAGTTAAAAGAAGAAATAAGACTTATGTAAAATAAGGCTCAAGGGGGTTGACTATGGGAATACACCATGCAATGATGGCGTGATAATTAGGACATTTGGGGAAGCTTTTTGGTTATGAATAAAAATTGCCTAGTTCATTTCTCTAATATTTGGTATCAATTAGGATTTCGCCTCAAAGATCCATCAACAGATTCTAGAGCAAATCAAGATTAAACTTTTCCTAACCGAGTTAATTCAACTCATTCTCTTCATAGGAAAAATGGAATAGAGAAAAACATTGCTCAAACTCGTCCTCAATCATAAATTTCATAGTAATAGCAAATTCAATCGTATTCAAATACATGCTTGATAAGAGAATTCAACAACTAAAGACTATATGAGTTGACACCCCCAAACTTAAACTAAACAATGTCCTCATTGTAATTTAAAAGTGAGACATATAGAAGAAATGAAAGAAACTTCCCTGGTTTTATGGTGGATTCACATTAGTTTATAATTTTCAACTTTTTATTATTGCAAAATAAATTAGCATCAAAATCTAAATTATTAAAATAGTAATAAAAATAAAATAACAAAAGAAATTTTTATGTGCTACCTCCTATAAGCGCTTGTTTTATAGTCTACAACCAGACTTTTCAATCTTCATCAATCAGGATTTCGAAGAGGAATAAATGCACAATTCCTCTCCACTTGTTCTCCATAATAGTGCTTCAATCTCTGACTGTTAACTCTAAATATATTCCTTACCTTTTCCTTCAAGTTTATTGCTCCAAAAGTGGAAACTATGTCAATTGTATAAGGACCTGTCCATCTTGATCTTAACTTACCTGGGAAAAGATTTAGTCATGAATTGAAAAGCAAAATCTATTTTCTTGGAGCAAACTCATGCCTAAGAATCTGTTTTTCATTCCACTTCTTTTTTCGTTCTTTATAGATCTTTGCATATTCATAAGCATCATTTTGAAACTCATCTATCTCATTCAATTGAAGAAGTCTATTTTCCCCTGTTACCTTCAAATCAAAATTAAAATTCTTTACAAACTCATAAGCTTTATGCTCCAACTCAACAAGGAGATGACATGCTTTTCCAATAGAAAATTCATCCATGAAAATTTCCATTATATCTTTCACCATATTAGAAAAGATAGTCATCATGCAACGTTGAAATGTTATTGGGGCATTGCAAAATCCAAAGGGCATCGTTCTAAAATAAAATATATCATAGGGGTATATGAATGTAGTTTTCTCTTGATCATCGGTGGCTATGGAAATCTGGTTATACCCCAAATAACCATCTAAGAAGCAATAATAGGGATATCTAGCCAATCTATCTAACATTTTATCAATGAATGTTGGTGGAAAATGATCCTTCCTTGTTGGTTTGTTCAACTTGCAATTACATACACGCTAACCTTTGACTGTTCTTGTAGGAATAAGCTCATGGTTGTCATTTTTCACCACTGACATTCCACTCCTTTTTGGTACAACATGCACTAGACTTACCAATGAGCTATCTAAAATAGCATAAATAATTCCAGCATTAAAGAGCTTCAAAATTTCAGCTCTCATAACTTCCTTCATTACTGGATTTAATCTTCTTTGGGGATTAATTGATAGTTTGTAAGGTTCCTCCATTAGAACCTTGTGCATACAAATGAATGGACTTATAGCTTTTATGTCAGAGATAGTCCATCCCAAGGCTTTTTTATGCTCCATTAACACACAGTAACTTTTCCTCTTCTCCGGGTGCAAGTGATTATACAAGAATCACTAGAAAGGTGTAAATATCACCCAAGAACACATAGCGAAGATGCTCAGGCAATCGCTTCAACTTTGAAGTTGTAGTTTGCGGCATTTTTTTGTAGAGATTACAGAATGCGTCTTTGCTACCATTGGCTCTAGCCCTCCACTTCTATGCTAAATGATGTACCATATTGCAATGATCGTTCTAAATGATCGATTGGTATATCTTCTTGAAAGGCTTCTACTTCACATTTTTAAATGATATCTACTCGAAAGCAAGTGCTTGGATCTTCTGAAAATCTCATGGTTTCATAGATGTTGAATATAACCTCTTCCTTACTCACTATTTTGAACATCTATTAAAGCTCTTCTCGTAGCCAAGAATGGTCAACCAAGAATTAGTGGGACATCTTGGTCTTCATTCATATCTAACACCACAAAATCAATAGGAAAAATAAATTTATCCACCTTTACCAATACATCTTCTATGATTCCCCATCGATACTTGATGGATCAGTCTGCTAGTTACAAAGAAATTGTAGTTTGTTTCATTTCTCTAAGTCCCAATTTCCTATAAACAGACAGTGACATAAGATTAATGCTAGCACCAAGATCACATAAAAATTTATCAAAAAATGAATTTCCAATAGTGCATGGAAAAGTGAAACTCCTTGGATCTTTTAATTTTTGAGGTATTTGTTTTTTGAAAAATGGCACTACATTCTTCAAAAAGCATTGTTTTGAACTCCTTCAACCTTTTCTTCCTAGAAATGATGTACTTCAAGAATTTGGCTTAATTTGGCATATGTTCCAAGGCATCTACAAAAAGAATATTTATGTGAATTTTCTTAAAGATATCTAAAAACATAGAAAATTTCTTATCTAATTTTTGTTTTTGAAAACATTGAGGATAAGGAAGTGGAGTAGAGAGAATAGGAGGATTGTTAGGAAATGAAATTGATGGAGGCATGTCAGTCTCTCTTAGTGTATCATAAAAAATTTCCTCTTCTTCTACTTTATTATTACTTTGGCGATTATTTGGAGCTGTAGGGGTGGACTCATTTTCCTTTGATGGTGACCTCTAAATTTCTCTTCCACTCCTAAGTGTAATGGCATTGCATTGTTCCTTTGGATTCACTTCTATATTCCTAGGAAAAGTTTATCTTTGTTGAGCATTGATGGTTTTGGCTAGTTGCCCAATTTGCTACCCAATTTGGACTTCAAGAGTTTTTAATATGGCTCTCATATTGTTACAATGAGTCTCAATGTTATCTAGCCATGAATTATTCTTTTTAAACCTTGCTTTGGTCTCTTTAACAAAGGAAACCATGGCATCCTCAAGTGACATCTTCTTCTCGCTTAGTTGACTATCAAACCCTAGAGGAGGTTGTAACACATTTTTTGTGTTTCCATAAGAAATATTCTCATGATTTCGAAGCCCTAGATGGTAGTAATTTTTGCGTAGGATTACCAAGGTAATTGTAGTTCCAATTATTGATGTATTGAACCTGTTCTTGACTTGATTCATTCATTGGAACTATAATACTTAAAGTTGCAACATATTTTGCACTCTGTGGAATTCTTTGGGTGTTCAAGGCAGAAATATGATGAAATAAAGAAGCTACTTGAGCTGAAAGGGCAGCAAATGGCTCCAATTCATAAATCCCAACAACTTTCTTTGCTATAGATCTTTCCTTTGGGCATTGATAATTATTTGAGGCCATTTCTTTCAAAAGAGAAGTAGCACCTTCAGGTGTCTTTGACATCAAAGTTCCACAAGAAACAACATCAACTATGGTTCTAGTTTACCCATTTAACACATTATAGAACATTTGAACTTGCAACCAATCTCGCAATCCATGTTGAGGGCAACGCTAAATCATATCTTTATACCTTTCCCATGCTTCATAGAGTGTCTCAAAATCATTTTGCTTGAATTGACCAATCTCACTCTTAAGTTAGGCTATTTTTGTAGGTGGAAAGAATTTTGAAAGAAACTTTTCTACCATGTCCTACCAACTAGTGATACTTCCCGATTGTAGAGATTGTAGCCAACCTATGGCCTTGTCCCTTAATGAAAAAGGAAACAATCTCAGTCTAATTGTGTCTTTAGTAACACCATTCATCTTTACAATGTCACAAATCTCCGAGAACATCGCCAAATGAATATTGGGATCATCAAGTGGTGATCTGCTAAATTGGGCTTGTTGCACCATGTTGATCAACGCAGGTTTGAGCTCAAAATTATTGCTATTAATTTCTGATATCTTACACTTGAGTATATATAATTCACAATTGGCCTTACATAATCCATCAAGGTACGTGGTTGTGCATTATGTTCTCCTTCAACCATGGCTAGTACTTTCTTCCTTCTTCTTGATCTAAAATTTCTTTCAATCTCTAGATCAAAAGGAATAATGTTTCAAGTTCTAGCATGGTGCATCCAACTTCAAAAACACACCTCAAAAAAAAAATAAAAAAATAAAAATATAATTCTAAATTAAAACCAATATTACTTTGTATCAATATTGGCAAAAACAAGAAAAAATCAATCCCCGGTAATGGTGCCAAAAACATGATTGATGCAAAACTACAAGTGCACAATATCTTAGTTTTATAAAAAGGTGATAAGTATGGTATCATCCTCATGGATTGGTAACTTATTTTTGACAAATATCAAAATTGTACTAATCTTAATTTTATCTAGTGAAGTCACTAAGGTTGTTGCAATTAGAATTTAAAATAAAATTAATATAAGAAACTATGCAAAAAAAGATAAATATATTGTTCAAAAATCAAATCAATGGGAAGAAAACTTCTAGGAAATCGATTTCACCTAATCTCTCCCTATGCTTTACTCATCTAGCTAATTGAATTCAATTCTCTCTGTTTGTAAGAAATCTCCCAAAATATCCAAAAGCCTCTTTCGATAGTCAATTGGAAATAATCTTGTTCATTAATTTACACAAGAATATGCAATTTAATAAAGCAAGAAATCATTAAGACCAATGATTTTCAAAAATACATAGGTTCATGAAAGTCTTTCGATCTCTATATTTACCTATGCCGAAATATTTCAGATCTATCCTACAATTCCCTCTTTCGATAGTAAATCACAAGATTAAATCATTTAATTAATGACCAGTTAATTAGAAGCATTAAACTCAAAATAAGTCAAACAAACATTAAGAGAAATAATTCAAATTAACATAGAAAATCAAGCATAGTTTAAAATTAAATTACATATTTTTCCTAGAATAAAGATAAATTAGTTCATACTAAAAATTAAATTACACATAAACGAATTCACCATAATTTTCTGAGAGAAATTGAAAGAAAATTGACTCATAAAATGAATCTGCTTTCACCTTAATTTTGTGTCAATGTTATCTCTCCTTTCTCCATTCATTTCTACGCTACTCATTCTTTTTTTTTCTCCTCTTCTTTTCACCTCGTGGCGCTCCTTCCGCTTCTTTGTTATATTATATATATATATCTTGAGGCATCACTTCCTATGTTATATATATATAATATATCTCACCATTTTTTATATTATATATATATATAATATATATCTCGAACGGGTGTTGTTTCTTATGCTTCAAAATTTTTGGATCTTCATTATCTTCAAATCTGAAATAAAATTTAAATAGTAATAATAATGATATCTAAAATCAATAAATGATAAATAAAATTAGACTAAAGTTAAAGTTGAGAAGTGACAAATTATGTCAAATTATGCAAGTCATCAATGCTTGAAAGCACTCATTTACACTTTAGATTAACAAAAGAACATTACATGTGATTCAACCAGCGACATGAAACATAGTAGGCCATGGTGCACTCTACTTTGTTTAACATCAAATTCAAGTTGTTTTTTACAACAATGAATGTTTGGACTACAATGCGGCCTATTTGAGATTGATTTGAGGCAAATGAAAATTTAACACAGGTCGTAGTGAAGGAAACATTAGGCTAAAATGCGTGATGATTAATCCTTCATGATCCTTTTTTCTTGCTAGTTTCCAACTATAAATAAATCTTTTTTTCTTATGTAAAACACGCCACCATCAAAATCAGAAAAACATAGAAAATTTGATATAGAATTTGTTTTAGGAAGCAATTATAGAGTTTGTTTTCTTTAGTTTTATGTAATAGTTTTTTTCAATAACAGTATAGGCTGATCGTTTTGGAGGTTTTTCAGATTACAGATAATCACAAAAGTTCTCTCAACTAAAGAATATATTGAGATATTAATTTGAATTATATTCTATTATTTACAGATTCAATTTTAACGTATCTTTTTGAATTTGTTTTAATTTATTGATCATTCATCAAATGTGAGCATGTTTGGTTGAATATTATTATACGATATTAATTATTTTTTCATGTTTCTAAAAATTAATTTAGGTGAATATTTTACAAAATAAATATTATTTATTTCTTCATTGAAGATTCCTACAAAATTTATTTATGATAAATATATTGATGACATATTTTTGGTATTGGATTTAAAATTTGAAAGTTAGGTTTTAGGATCTAATTTTGAAACCTTGAGTAAGTGTTTAAATTGATAGTTCCGTCAAAAGCATTGATTTAAATAGTTTGTTATTTACTTAGGAATAAAAATAATTTAATCTTATCAGTTACTGATCTCCGTCAAAAGACTTTAATTAATTTGATTAACAAATAAATTGATCCCTACTAAAAGATTTGGTCATACATAAAAGAGAAAATCAATAATTTGATTTTATATCTTTATTAACCTAATTAATTCTAAGCAAACATAGTTAATGATAAGTGTTCAAAAGAAATTAATATATTGTGATTTTATGCATGTTAAATGATTAAGTAACATTTGTATTTGCTTAGTTTACTATCATTTTAAATAATTCTATCTTTTTATAATCACGAGTATATTTTGTTGTTTTTCAAGTATTTCATGTATTCAAATTATTCAACTTGAAGAAATATATCTGCCTAATATTTGTTGAATCCATTACATTCCTATCTTTTAATTGTATGTTATTAGTTTAGACTTTTCAAAACTAAAATATTGTGAAATAATGTTTAGATTTATTTTTCGTGTTTATTTTAAGAATTTTGTTGAATTATATAAAATCATATAATTTCTCTTTAGACCGACTTTGGAAGTATACTTATTACTTTTTATAAAGTGATTCTTACACTTACAAGCTATTATGAAATACAAAATTTGTGCATAAATTTTTTGGTGCCATTGGAAAAGATAAATAACATTTTAATTTTTATTGTGAGAAATCTCAAAAAGTATTTTGTAAATATTCATAAGTTGTAGATATTTATTTATTTATTTATTAACTTAATTTCTTTTTAGTATTTTTGTATTCTTATTTTAATTTTTTACTTTAACTTAATTTATTTTATTTATTTTCATTTATTTAATTACTAACTCAATTCTTTTTATTGTATTTTATTAATTTTACTTTATTTTATTTTTATTTCTTTTTGTTAATTATGTTGTTTAGTATTTCTGTTTAGTAACTCATTTCTTATATGATATATTTTATTAACTTGTTGTAATTATTTATTTAACTTGTATTATTATATAATAAATTATTTGTATAGTATATATTGTATATTTTATGTATTTTGTCTTTTCATTCTTGCTATTTGATAGGTGTATTTAAATTGTTATTTTTGTAGTTTATGCGAAGTTAGAGATATTTAGGATATCCTTTTGCACCTTTCATAAATAAAGTTCATATATCCAAGAAACTGTTAAAATGCTAAATACTGAGATCCAAGAGCCTTTAGTTGAGTAAAACATAGAACCAAACCTAGACCTGTAGTTGAACCTTTAGAAATAGGGGAGATCGAAAACCTAGGGAAAAAATAAGGAAGGATTATGCAAGGCAAGTTATTCTATTACTGCTTATATCCAATTTAGTGAGTGGCACAAAACTATAAATTGAGGAATATTCATTTTTCATGTTACCCTTTTTCCATAGATTGACTAATGAAGACTACATGTATTTCGTTAGAGACTTTTACTCAATAGTCTAAACTTTCCTTCTTTGTGTACTTACCGAGAGCCAGTTGAGAATAAGGTATTTTCCCTATACCCTCAAAGATAGGACCAATTTTTGGCTAATGTCACTCTCGCTAGGTTCCTTGATGAATGGGATGAGGTTTATAGCAAATTTATGGCAAGATTGTATTCCCATCATAAAACATGTGATATGAGGGCTAAAATTACTTCTTTCTCTCAGATTGAGGGTGAACCATTCCATAAAGCAAAGGATAGTTTCATGTTATTCCTCACTCAATGCCCGCATCATAGTTACCTAATACAACTATAGAATCAGTTTTTCTATGATGGATTGACACAACGGTGTTAGTTCATTGATAAGTGCTATTTAGATATCAATTACTTTACATTTTTATATATTTTATTATTATAATGAATTAAAATTATTTATTTTATATATATTAGAAAAATATTGATCTTTTAGATTTTTTTATGATTTTTATTTGAAAAGTTGATGTACTTAGAAATATAGCACAAATGGGTGTACTTAGATGACCCATCGATGAACATAGAAAATAGAAACCCAAAATGATACTGTTTTGGTCTCCTTAGTGTGTTCTAGCCCTATGCAACACATCGTCTGTTCCAGACCACAAACACCTTGCTCTTTTTCTCTTGTTTTTAGCTTTTGCCACCCAATGTGTATGTATTGTTCACCTCGAGGTGACATATGGCATATAAAGTACTTAGGAGCAATATTTTTGTGATTTTACGCATGTATTTCATTTATCATTAGTCCTAATACAACTCTAAAAATATCATTTTTCTTAATTTGAATACAAAAAAAACACCCCATAAAATACAACTAGTATCAGATTTGCACTAAAATTAAGAAACAATTAAGAAAAAATATATAAAAATTATATGATTAAATTGGAGACAACAATTGAGAAGAAGATTCAAGAAGCAATTAAATGAATTGAAGAGTAGAATTAAAGACAATTATCCTAAGATTTCTTCTCCTTTCTTTTATTGTTTTCATGAATAGCATTCTTAATTTATGGTTTTACATGAGTAGCTAATTTTATAATTCATTGTGGGTGATTTCAAATCCCTAGACGTAAATTATAATATTTAATAAGATATGTAATATTCTATAAATCTATTCTTTTTTATTATCTATTAATTCTTAGTTTTAATCTTTGTATGAACTTTTTTGATTATTTAAGTATACAATTAAATAATCAAATTAACTCATCTTAATCAATTTAGTTGATTGGGCATATAATCCCTGAATCAATTTAAACAATTAATGATAAATTAATAGTCAAGATAATTAAACCAAACTTGTGTGTTTGACCTTGATCACATTTGCTTCTTAAAATTGAATGGTTTTGATATATTAAATTTAAAAAGCTTATTTAAGGTTGTCTATTAGAAAGAGGTTCGATTAAGAGCTTGTTTAATTCAATAAATATATAAGAAGAGATAGAAACTTTCGTGCTTGTAAATATTTCTAGGTTGGTATAATTAAAGAATAGGAGATTAGGATATGATTTTGTTAATTTATATTACATGCTAGTGGTGGATAATGATTCTGTATTCGTTTTTTTTATTCGAATCATTATCATTATTATAATCTTTATATTTTGTTTTTATCTTTATTAAAATTTTGTTGTTAGATTTAATATTTGGTTTACAAAACCAAAACCTCCTATTTTAATAAATAAGAGTTAGTTTTCAAACTTTTCTGTGGGAAAGACCTTTACTTGCTATATACTAAAAATATATATTTTAAGTAATTTAAAGTAGTTTAAATTGACTATTCATCTGAACGCATCAAGTTTTGGTGTTGTATCGTTGATGATTTTTTTAATTTAAATATTGTTCACTTTTATTATTTTTAAAATTTTTATAAAAGAAATTAAAAATTTTAAAAATAATTTTCTTATTATTATTTTTACTTAATTTATTTTTAATTTTTATTTGCTTTTCAGAATCACAGTGAATGAACTCAAGCTACCATCTGAGATCAAATTCACATATTGTATAATTTCTTGAGTAAGTAAGCTAGATAGATCTTCCAAGTTCAAGCGACTTATCTCATGATTTGGATCATTCTATCCACATAGATATGACTATGAATAATTCGAATCAAACTCTTAGGGAGATGACCTTATCGACTTTACATCAACACATTCAATACAATGAAAATGGTAAGCCTCTTGAATTGAAACCTATCATGATTCATCTCTTGGTTACTGATAAGTGCTCAAAAAGCACTAAAATAACCATGATTTTATGCACATTAATTGATTAAAAATATATATATTTATATGTTTTATCATATATTTATATAAATTTGTCTTTTTCGGAATCACGGGTATTTTTATTGTTTTTCAGGTATTTTGGCTTAAAAGCGTAACTTAAAGACTCAAAGAGGAATACTTGAAGCAATACATCACAAATATATTAATAAATAAATGGGGAAAGGTCAACAAATATGCAAAAATTGGACAAAATGGGTCAAAAAGGTCAAAAAGTTGAAAAACGCGCCGCCGCGCCGAGCCGCGTGTGCAGCAGCGCCCAATCCCGTGCCAAGCCGCGCGCGGCTACTGCTGCCCTCCGCTCACGCCGACACCCGTTTCACCCCATTTTTCACGTGCAGCCGCCCCCATGACGTCATGTTGATGTCATCAATGACCTCAGCAATTCCATTACGCGTTTTTACATTTTGTTAACATTTTTTTACTCATTTTTTCTCTCCATCCTCACCTATAAATACCCCCCTTCCCTTCACCAAAAACACCTTCAAAACACACTTCTCTCTTCTTTCTTTCTCTCTTTTCTTAGATTCTTAGTTTTTCTTAGTTTTTAGCTTTTCTTAGTTAATTTCTCTTAGTTTTAGAGTTCTTCTCTTTTTGGGAAGAACTAGTTAGGTTTATGTAATTTATTAGCTTTTTGATTCAATAAATGGGAGTGCAAATTCCGCTTGGAGGTTTTCCAGCAACAGGAATAGCGTCGAAGTTTTGTAAGGATTTTATTTTCTTTACAGTTATTTTTTATGCTTTATTCTTACATGTTTTATTTAATTTGTCTGTGATTAAATTTAACTGTGCTGGCTGTTTAGTAAACATGATGTAATAATAACGTTGTTATGCTTGCGAAATATTAAATAGGTGAAAATCTCTAAAATGAATTGATTTTGTTTTTATTCAAGATTTTATATTAAGAATGTTAGAGAGAAATATATTATTTTTCATTACAAACTTAAACCTGAAAATTAGATTTTAAGGTTTAGTTATCCGGTCTGATTTAGAGTAGTGCTCTTTTATTTGATGGTACAATCGCCCGGTAGTTAGAGTGAAGCTCTATTTCAAAAGTTTTTATAAGAATTATTATCTGAAAATGTATTGACGACATGTTTTCGGTAGTGGTTTTAAAACTTGAAAGTTAGTAC
Source organism: Hippophae tibetana (assembly GCA_037013495.1). Taxonomy (NCBI): domain Eukaryota; kingdom Viridiplantae; phylum Streptophyta; class Magnoliopsida; order Rosales; family Elaeagnaceae; genus Hippophae; species Hippophae tibetana. The sequence continues at coordinate 31,717,881 of CM072806.1, forward strand.
TCGGATAACTAAATTCTTAGGTTTAATTTGGACACCTTGAATAAAGTTTAAACTGTCTAACCCCACCAAAGGTGGCATTTAAATGGTTCATTTTCAATCTCTTAGAAAAAGGAATTAATTTAATTAAGCATATTGGTTATCAACCCCACCCATAGGTGTTAATTGATTTGTTTAGTTAACAAAGAATATCTAACCCCACTAAAGGTGGTATTCATACAAAAAAGGGAGAATCAATAAATATCAATTCATATCTTTAATAACCTAGATAATATAAGCAAGCATAAGTAACTTAGTTATTATATCCATAAATACTCTGCCATTATAAATGATAAAATTTGCATAAATGTTTATTGAATCTATGTTTATTTTTATGTAAGTAAATTAAAAACACAAAAACTCCAAAATATCGTGACAGGATGTTTAGGATTTAATTTCATTTTTAAAAGTTTGAATAATAAATTAAAAACCACGTACATTCCTTCCTTAGATCGACCTTGGGAGTATACTTATCATTTTATACGAAATGATTCGTGCACTTGTGAGAGTTTTATAAATATTAAAACCAAAGTATTGGCAAGAATCGATGATGTCGGTTTTCGCTCATCAGTTACTTTTCAAGGTCTAACTAGTGAGGATTCAAACAAGAATTTAAAATAATTTCACGTGGTTTGTTCTAGCATAAAGCCCAATGGCATTACTGGAGAACAAGTAAAACTTAGAAAATTATCATTCTCTTTTGCAAATAGCATTAAAGAATGGTTATATTACTTACCAGGGACCATAAATAGTTGGAATGAGATGAAAAAACTGTTAGAGAAATATTTTCCAGCTTTTGAGGCCACTATAATCAAAAAAGAAATTTATGTTATTCACTAGTACAATGGGAAAAATCTATATGAGTATTGGAAGTGGTTCAAAAAATTATGTGCAAGTTGTCCTCATCCTCAAATAAGTGAGTAGCTCTTAGAATAATACTTTTACGAGGAATTGATACCTATAGGCAAAAGCATGATATATGTAGCAAGTGGTGGAGCTTTGGTTAATAAGACTCCTTAAACTACAAGGAATTTGATTACTACTATGGCTACAAATGCTCAACAGTTTGGCACTTGTTCCAACCTAACACAAAAGGTTCATAAAGTGGAAGTTCCTAGTTATATTGAATAACAACCGAGCAGCCTCACTTCAATTGTGCGACAATTAACGATTATACAAGTTAATGCTTGTGGAATTTTCACTAACATTGGATACCCAATAGATATGTGTCCTACTATTGAACACCGTAATGTTGAACAAGTAATATATTAATCGTAAAGAAAAAAAATATTTTTTTGTTGTTATAGAAAACATTGAATTCAATAGAAATATATATAGAGAGAGAATCAATCTATATCTATCTAAATCAATAGATAGAATCTATCTAATAGACTAAGGATTCTATTAGTCCACATTAGCATGACGTACTTCTCCAGTTTGAACCAGGGTTTGAAACTGAACTTCTCCTCATGAGGATTTATTGACGGGGCGATTAAGGTGAGATCATATGTAGATCCAATTTTTTATTCACTCGTGGGATCCAATTGATCTGGGAGTACCTGTTATTTCTTTCATCTCCAAACATGCTAGTATTAATACTCATGGTACGTAAATGCAACTTGTTGTTTAAACAACTATTCAAAGTTCCTAAAAACTCCTGTAAGGCTTGTTGGAAAACAAGTTGTCGAACTTGATTAACAAAAATTGAAACACAATTTTTTTATGAAAATTAGCTTTACCTATAGGCATCATAGAAAAATATTTCACTTTGATTATGATAATTAATATTTTAATTAATTATTTACCATTTTTCTATTAGGGTGGTAGGAAAAGAGGGAGAAGATAGAACCACTATACTATTGCAATCAATTATTATCCATCCTATTAAATGTATTAAATAAAATGCATTAACATATAACCCATTATCTCAGGCAGATAGCAGGAATCGAACACTTATCTTCTCCTTGGAAAGGAAATTTTTAACATTCAACTATATCCGTATTTTTTCATTCTGAAATGTATGAATTATATTGGAAAAGAGCTAGGCCTAAGACTCTTTTTCATTTATATATATATTACTATATTACTATACTATTTGTTTATTTAGGACACCAAGAACAATAAAAGCGAAGATATGATACATACTATAATACTTATAATCCTTGTTAGAAGTATCACCCTAACTTTAGCTATTTTGGTGACAATCAAGAAATTGTCCTTAATAATTCACCATAATTTCCTTTTCCATTAGGCTAATAACCTTATCAATGAGACCACAAAATCCTCCTCCACTTCAAGATAAATCTTTAGAGGATTTGATAAATAAGATAGCATATAATACTACTCAATTAACTACTATAAAATTGATATATGACTTCTGTTTTTAACCTTAACCGTAGATCTAAATCTCCAGTTATAAAAATTGAGGCTTAAGTAAAAGATACCATAGACTCTTACATATGGTTTTGGTTTTTAATTGAGACCATACCATACCATTTATTCACGATCTTTTATAATACTGAGAACATAAATATACCATTTGGTCTCGATCTTTTATAAGACAATGACCACATATACTATTTGGTCATGATCTTATAAAAGACCAAGGCCATAGACATATCATTTTGTTATGGTTTTTAAAAGACCAAGGCCATAAACATACTATTTGGTCACAATTTTATAAAAAATCGAGGCCATAAACATACCATTTGGTCAAGCTATTTAAAGGATAGGGGTCATAGACATATCATTTGATCTCAATATTTTATAAGACCGAGACCAAATGATATGTCTATAGCCTTGATCTTTTATAAGACCATAACTAAATGATATGTCTATTGTCTCGACTACACTTAAACCACAATCATATACATCTCAATTAACCTCATTTTTAAATATAAATTACAATAAATTTATCAATTATAATATTAAAAGTTATATTATATTAAAATTAAGAGTGCAATTACATTTGAGAGTTTATGCACTAAAACATAATAAAGTCTTACTAATTTACTAATTAAAGTGTTCTAAAATATGAAATACGTGAAAAATATTTATTAATAGCAATACTAATCAAATTGTCTACATTCTAAATTAATTGTAAGCTTAATATAACCAAATTAAAAAGATATTATAAGGAGATGATCAATAAATAGTGTAAATACTTCTAGTCAATATACATATGAGAAATCTAAAAAGATTGAAATTATGGAGGTTAATGAACTGTTAATTTATAACTTACTCTCATTCTAGACCTTAATGGTTGAGCTCTTTGGTTTTGATGACCATTCAATGTAATATGTACCCTATATATTAAAGAAACAAAAATAAATAGATGTTATTTGTGAAGGCAAATTAAAACTTAATGTTTTTTTAAAAAATATAACTTATTCGTTCATAATGCTTTCAATATTAGAGAACACTTCACCTCACATTGAAACCAAATAATATATAGTATTTTTAAATGACTCATACATATAGCCGCGCGTGCAGCTTGGGGCGGATGAACAGTACCAGCGTGCGCGGCTGGGCGCGGCGGCGCGATTTTCTCTTTTTTGACATTTTTGACCTTTTTGACCCATTTTGTCCAATTTTTCCATATTTGTTGACATTTCCCCATTTATTTATTAATATATTTGTGATGTATTGCTTCCAGTATTCCTCTTTGAGTCTTTAAGTTGCGTTTTTAAGCCAAAAATACCTGAAAACAATAAAAATACCCGTGATTCCGAAAAAGATAAATTTATATAAATATATGATAAAACATATAAATTTATATATTTTTAATCAATTAATGTGCATAAAATCATGGTTATTTTAGTTCTTTTTGAACACTCATCACAACCCCCAACTAGCTTCTTGCTAGTCCCTTAGCAAGAGAAGCGATAAAAACTAAAAATTAAACTATCCTAAATCACTTTCGTGGATTGAAACGGTTGCATTTAGCCTATGCAACAAGCCTTTAAACCCCTAGGTTGCCCTAGTGGACGAGTTTGAGTCTCGTGAGGGTTTTCAGTAATGATACCCACAAACATTGAACTAAATGTAAAAATCAAAAGAAACAATAAAAACAATCAAATCAAAAACTAAAATTACAACAAAATCAAAAATTAATTTAAAAATATCACAAAAATGTCTCATACTTTTTAATCTCCTTTAAGATCATAATTAAAATCTCAAGCATAAGTTATTTTAATCTCTTTAAACAATCATGATTTATTATAATAATTAGTCAAAAATCATTTTCATATTTCATATAAAAAATGTATCAATTTAATTTTACCCAATTTCAGTGTCATGAATCAGAATTCGCTTCGACTCTATTCCTCACAAGTCAATACTCTCAAAACACTGAATCCTATGGGTTCAAACACTCATACTAATTTATATGTGAAAGAGTTGATGTATAGAAATGAACTAATATGTTCGCATATGTATAAAGAATAAAGGCTCAAAGTGTTATTTTAACATTGATCTCATGAAAGGAATCGAATGTATAAATTATAAAGATATCATATATAAAAATTATTTTCATGCATAAATCAAACTCATTAAGAAAGAATTTCACGATATATGCTTTTTACAAATGAAGAAATTGCAATGACTTTTTAGGGAATTACTTCCTATATCTTTCTTTTGTAATTAGCCTGTACTCACAACTTTGTAGGCAACGTGGGTTATAGTATGTAGATGATACTATATATATATATTTTTTATCTCTCTATTTTTTTTGTAGATATTTTTCAATATATGTATTTTTTTAGAGAGTCAACCCATGTACAGATTGTACATTTTTTTTGGATTTTGGTGAGTGGTTAATTTTGTGGCTTTTCTGTTTGATCTTGGTTTAGGTAACCCCATATATGTCCTTTTGTTTTTGTAGCAGTCATGCATAAATGAGATATAAGCATATACTATCAATTTCTACTCAAATCATTTAATCTAAGCAAAAATAATAATAAAAAAAATATATGATACTCTATTAAGATGAGAAAAAATTCATACATTCAATGCTAATACCTATAGAGATCATCTAAAATTTGAATAAATAAGAAATGTGTTTGGAGTAGAAAAAATATATATTTCACTCTGAATAAAAGATATTAGGCTCAAATTATATCTCACAAGGGTAGTCTCCACTAAAAAAAATTCATAAACACCGATTTTGGATTTAATATAATTTCCACATTTTATCAAGAAATACTAGTTATGACAAAAACTAACTAATTATCAAAAATAATTACAAAATATTTCATGATATGTTTTCAAAAATTAATCTAACAGTACAAAAGACTTAACTATTTACTTAAATTTGATTTAAAGAAATGATAAATTTTTGTGAAATTGTTTTTTTAATTTTTAAATTGTTAAATCTTTTTTTTTCTAATTAAGCATGGTAACTTTTCACCACCCCCAACCTAAAACTTATATTGTCCTCAATGTAACAACTGTAAATTAAAGATAAAGAGAAAAGAGAAGAAAGATTACCTATTTCCTGAGAATGTGTAAGTAGTAATGGAGAAATGCAGGTGCATCCATCATATTCATCATTAAAGTGTATACAGATAGATCGCTGTAAACTTCTAACATCTCAACAAATATTTTTAGTTTTAACAATTTAAAAAATATTAAACTAAAATAAACAATAAAATTAAGTAATTAAAAGAAATAACAGAAAATTACCTAAAATGATGGGTTGCCTCCCATCCAGCGCTTAGTTTAACGTCTTAGTAAGACGTAACTTGGGGATTGCCTTTTAAGTAAACTCAATGTCCCCTCATCATTGAGTCAATCAAACCTACAAGTAAGACAAGGTTGTCTACCTATACTGTTTCAAACATGCCCTATTGATTTTCAATTTTTTCTGCACCAAAAACTAGGGGCATGCTTGTGGGTTTTAGATAACCCACATCTAGGTGCAAATCAAATAATTAAGGCATCAAAACACGATTGTACCTAGATCAAACAAAGAAACTAACTCTTGAGATTGTAATTAAAACTTTAAAATTTTGGAGATAGTTTCAGTATTTTTTTTAAGGTTAAAATAACATAATCAGTATTAACCAAGAGTGCTCCCAGGAAAGAATGGTGGGGCAAAGGCTCCTTAAATACCATCCTCCTAGACAGAGCAACGTTACCAGGAAAGACTAGTGGCACAAAGGCTTCCAAGAACTAGTCTCCTAGACAGAACTCCCTTAGATCTTTACTTTTCATGTTATTAAAGTTAAGTTAAGTAAAAATTTAAGTTAATTAAGTAAAAGAAAATCTAAGTTAATTAAGTTAATGAAAAATTTAAGTTAATTAAAAAAAATTAAGTTAATAAAAAAAATCTAAGTCAATTAAAAAGTTAAGTTAATTAAGTTAATTTAAGTAAAAATTTAAGTTAAAATCTAAGTTAATTAAGTTAGGTTAATTAAAAATCTAGGTTAATTAAGTTAGGTTAATTAAAAATCTAGGTTAATTAAGTTAGTAAAAATCTAAATTAATTAAGTTAATGAAAAAACTAAGTTAATTAAAAAAAATCTAAGTTAATTAAGTTAGGTTAATTAAAAATAATCTAGGTTAATTAAGTTAGTAAAAATCTAAGTTAATTAAGTTAAATGAAAATTAAGAGAGAGAAAAAAAATAGTTAAAGAAAATAAAGAAAAAAAAATTAATAAAAATAAAATAAATTAAAATTGAAAAAGGTAAAATAAAATAAAATAAATAGAGAAAGGTAAAAGCAAATAAAATAAAAATTAATTTTTTTTTCATATATATATATATATATTTTTCATTTTGTTTTATTATTATTTTTAAAAAATAAAATTAAGATTTTTAATAAAAATTAAAATTAAATGAAAATTAAAAAGTAAGTTTTTTTTTTAATTTTGTTTAATTTTTTTAAATATTTTTTAATTTAAAATTTATTTAAGTTTTTTTTTATTTATTTATTTTTTTTACTATTCATGAACGGTAATTTTATTTTAATATTTACACTATATTATTATTATTTTTTTATCTTAAAGTTTTTTCTTAAGTTTTTAATTTTTTTTAATTTTTTTATTATTTTTTTGCTATTCATGAATGGTAATTTTATTTTACTATTTAAACTATATTATTTATTTTATTTTTTTTATCTTAAAATTTTTAAATTTTTAAATTTTGTTTTGTTTTACTATTCATGAACGGTAATTTTATTTTACTATTAACGTTATATTATTTATTTTAAAATTTATTTATTATTTTTTTATTTATTTTTTTTAATTTTTTTTTACTATTCATGAACGGTAAAAATTTTTACTTCAAATTTCAAATTTCTAAATTATTTAAAAAAAAAATTTGATTATTATATTTTTTATTAAAACAAAAAAAAATCACAACTATTTACAGCACAAAAATGTTTTTAAAATTTTGATAAATAATTTAAAATTGTTATTCCTTCCCCGGCAACGGCACCAAAAACTTGATGAGCGAAAACCGACATCGTCGATTCTTGCCAATACTTTGGTTTTAATATTTATAAAACTCTCGCAAGTGCACGAATCATTTCGTAGAAAATGATAAGTATACTCCCAAGGTCGATCTAAGGAAGGAATGTATGTGGTTTTTAATTTATTATTCAAACTTTTAAAAACGAAATTAAATCCTAAACATCTTGTCCCGATATTTTGGGTTTTGTGTTTTTAATCTACTTACATAAAAATAAACATAGATTCAATAAACATTTATGCAAATTTTATAATTTATAATGGCGGAGTATTTATGGATATAATAACTAAGTTAATTATGTTTACTCATATTATCTAGATTATTAAAGATATGAATTGATATTTATTGATTCTCCCTTTTTCGTATGAATACCACCTTTGGTGGGGTTAGATATTCTTTGTTAACTAAACAAATCAATTAACACCTATGGGTGGGGTTGATAACTAATATGCTTAATTAAATTAATTCCTTTTTCTAAGAGATTGAAAATGAACCATTTAAATGCCACCTTTGGTGGGGTTAGACAGTTTAAACTTTATTCAAGGTGTCCAAATTAAACCTAAGAATTTAGTTATCCGAGTACTAACTTTCAAGTTTTAAAACCACTACCGAAAACATGTCGTCAATATATTTTCAGATAATAATTCTTATAAAAACTTTTGAAATAGAGCTTCACTCTAACTACCGGGCGATTGTACCATCAAATAAAAGAGCACTACTCTAAATCAGATCGGATAACTAAACCTTAAAATCTAATTTTCAGGTTTAAGTTTGTAATGAAAAATAATATATTTCTCTCTAACATTCTTAATATAAAATCATGAATAAAAATAAAATCAATTCATTTTAGAGATTTTTACCTATTTAATATTTCGCAAGCATAACAACGTTATTATTACATCATGCTTACTAAACAGCCAGTACAGTTAAATTTAATCACAGACAAATTAAATATAACATGTAAGAATAAAGCATAAAAATAACTGTAAAGAAAATAAAATCCTTAGAAAACTTCGACGCTATTCCTGTTGCCGGAAAAACTCCAAGCGGAATTTGCACTCCCATTTATTGAATCAAAAAGCTAAAAAATTACATAAACATAACCAGTTCTTCCCAAAAAGGGAAGAACTCTAAAACTAAGAGAAATTAACTAAGAAAAGCTAAAAACTAAGAAAACATAAGAAAAACTAAAGAAACCTAAAAATCTAAGAAAAGAGAGAAAAGAATGTATTTGGAGGTGTGTTTTGAAGTGAAGGGAAGGGGGTATTTATAGGTGAGGATGGAGAGAAAAAATGAGTAAAAAAATGTTAAAAAAATGTAAAAATGCGTAATGGAATTGCTGAGGTCATTGATGACGTCAACATGACGTCATGGGGCGGCTGCACGTGAAAAATGGGGCAAAACGGGCGTCGGCGCGGGCGGATGAACAATAGCCACGCGCATAGCTTGGGGCGGATGAACAGTAGCCGCGCGCGCAGCTTGGGGCGGATGAACAGTACCAGCGCGCGCGGCTGGGCACTGGGCGGCGCGGCGGCGTGATTTTCTATTTTTTGACTTTTTTGACCTATTTTGTCCAATTTTTCCATATTTGTTGACTTTTCCCCATTTATTTATTAATATATTTGTGATGTATTGCTTCCAGTATTCCTCTTTGAGTCTTTAAGTTGTATTTTTAAGCCAAAAATACCTGAAAACAATAAAATACCCGTGATTCCGAAAAAGATAAATTTATATAAATATATGATAAAACATATAAATATATATATTTTTAATCAATTAATGTGCATAAAATCATGGTTATTTTAGTGCTTTTTGAACACTCATCAATTTTCCATTCTAATACTCCATCCAAAAGATGGTTATCAATTAAAGGACACAAGTTGCCCTTGTTTTTTAAGGTTAAGAAAGGACAAAGAAAATTCCTCAAGCCAATGCTCGAGTACTAAGCACTAAGGTGTGGAAGTAACCTGTATATGCATCATTAAATATTTCTAGATCCCAATAGACCTGATGCCAAATAGTTGCCATAAAGCATAATCCAGAAAACACCCCATGTAAATAAGTAATTGCAGAATAGCTACAAAATAGAAGTTTAACATAAAAAAAAATAAGGATATACAAATAAGAATCACTCCTTTCAATTGAAAAGGAAAATATATTTTTATGGCTAAGTTCATGAGTGGGAAATAAGCGATCTTGAATTGTAGACATCCGACACAGGGTAAACCACAACCTCTTAGGCCCTCGATTGATTCAAACATAGAGGTCCACGATAGATAATAAATCCCACTAAACACAAGTATTTTCAAAGTCATAAACTATTTATGGGGTCATATGCTTACCAAGTGTTGAAAGGTCAAGAGATATTGGTAACATGACGATGAATCCTAACAATTCAATTTGGGTCAGTACACCAAGATTTAAGTTCATTTTTTCAATTTTCTCTCCGTCTATTAGAAGTGTTCCAAAAATGTCTATGATCGAGTAAATAGCTCTACAAATGAATGGATTAGGTCAAATTGGAAAATGCAAAGATTTGTAAAAGTTATACCTTTCGTCACCATTTTGTGAAAAATCGTTAGGCAAGAATATGTTAGATATATGTAACTTGAAAATTCCTACATTTTGTCCCTATGGATCGAGGAGAAAATGTGTTCAATAGGAAGAGGATTGTAGCATGAAATTAGCAAGGGGTTCAACCTATTCAAAAGGTGCATAACTGCATGGATAAGTTCACATTGACTCGTCAATGTAGGAACAAATTCCAAAATTTCTTTGGAATGTATTGGGAAGGAATTGGACAATATGTTTAGGAGAAATTTTTTATTTTTCAACTATGATGAAATCATAATATTTCCCACACTTTTATATCTACCATAATTTACATTTGGTGATAAAACTACTTATAATCAATTGTCAAGAGGTCAATGATTACATGAGTTACTCAAACAATCGTAATTCATCACCCATTCTACCAGTGAATAGCCTATAATAATTTGAAAAACCAAATCTACCAATTGTTCTTGGATAGCATCTCCTCCAATAGAAATTTCTCGATTTTGAAATGTACAAAACCTTGGGTAGTAAAAAAAATTGGGATGGCTAGAAGACATTGAACAACAAAGTTTGATATTTGAAAAACACCACCATTATGGAAATTTACATGCCATAGAAAATTATGACAATCTATTGAGATATTATATGCTTACCTGACAAGAATTTCATTACCTTAGGATTGTTATAGTTATGACTGTAGTTGATCAGGGCTTTGGTTGCTAGCTCTCTTGTCACCAATTTATCAACTTCCTTGTAGTACAAAGTACCTCTTGATGAGCTTTAATATGATCAAATTTATAAGTAAGCATCTCTTGTAAAATATGAGCAACAACAAATCCCTTTAAAGCCCAAACTTATATATATGATACCATAAGTACACCAATGATATGTGGAGTTAATCATAGAGGTAATACTAAAGAATAAGATAACAAGATTAATAAATAAGCATATTATATTGATAGATTAGGCGGCTCAGCCAGCCATAAGTTTACAAACAATAAAATATAAATATTAAATAAGAAAAGTAAATAATAAATAAGAAAAAAAAACTTAAACTATAAACTTAAGAATTAGACTTACATAAACTGTAGAATATATAAGAAATGGAGAGAGGCAAATAGAAAGTTTTGAGAGAGAATTGCTTGTAATGGTTCAAACAAGACTTATAATAATGCTTTCCAAAAGAAAGACTAGGTTTTGAATGGAGAGGAGCTCTTATTTTATAGCCAAAATTGGACATGTTGGAGATGCTTAAACCATTTATTGAATAGTGTTTTGTCTAAAACCTTTTACTGTAAGAGATACTTTTCACTATTTCTTAAATATTGCATTGTTGGCCAATCTTGTTGCCATTTTTTTATTGGTGCCGACTCAATTGTGGCAGTTATTGATGTATTAGTGACGTCCAAGCAAGATGTCACCTAGATGCTAATGTTGTAGTGACGTTCTGTTGATGTCACTATAATGTTAATGTCTTAGTGACATTTTGTTAATGTCCCCATGATAGGCTTTGAACCCTTTTGAGGTCTTATGTATTGGGCTCTTACATTTTATGATAAATGGGGTTTTAACCCTGATAAAGCTTAATGGGCTTTTAACTCTAATATATGTAAATAGGCTTCAAAACTTAATACAACTTATAAGGCCCAAAGGCAATTTTATATTAATAAGGCCCAAAGGCCATTTTATATAGGTTTTGAAGCTATCCATTTTTGGAGTGGATCCCAAATAATCTTCCTTCTCTTTTCGAGAGGTGTTGAATTTTCTGGTGTATAGTTGTAAGATGTGTTTCTTACAAGATCATGTTTTGTCTTCTATGGTTGCTCCATAATGTCAAGATCTTCTTCTATTCTTGTTGTAGCAACAAATGCTTTTGTATTGGCATGTTGGATTTGGGCCAAGAGTTGGTGTTGGGTTGGCTTAAGATTTTCATGCCATTCTTCCAATAATGATTTTGAAAGTTTTTTGGCGACATTGGGTGTTTTCCACAACTTGATAAATCCAAGGTCATATATATATTTGGAAGACAAATGATATATCTCAAGAAGGAATCGTTTTGAAGGGAAGATGCACATGGTTGTGAGCCTTATTTCACTCTTCATGGGTTTAAAGAGTGATTTGAACAAGTTATGAATCTCTTGGATTTTTGGTAGGTATCGAAAGGATTTCCACCAGTGGGTATGCATCCAAGGTATTTGGTTTTGAAATAGAATATCCAACAAGAATATTCTAGGTTTCAGATTAAGGAGGTGTTAAACCATATTGGTTCATAATTCCAATAATCAAAAGGTTTGAAATCCAAAATACTCTCATAGTATTCTAAGGGTTTGGTTAGGTTCCAATTATTGTAGAACTATTTTTTTGAAAATATTTTTTGTAAAGAATTCTTGTTATAGAATTCTCGTTTTGAAAATATTTATGGTACAAAAATATAAGTATTTTTTTATGAAATCCATGCATAACCATTATAATTTTATGAGTAGTTTGTTTAAAATTATACTTTGTTTTGTTTTTTAAATATTTTGGAGATGAGTCTCCTTTATTTGATATAGAGATTATAGATGAGAATGGCTCCTTTTTTTGAGACCTAATTTTGGAAGAAGTTTCTTCTTTTTTGATAAGTTTAGAGTTATACCTGTGAAGGCTCGTGCCTCTGACTGATTTTGAACTTCAATATTCTGAAGGGAATTTTGAAGGGTTTTGAATATACTTGAATATTAAAAAAGGGACAAATTCCATTCTTATTTTTGTTTGCTTCTTTGTTTGATTGATTTAGACCAAATGATAGTAATGGGTTTGAGAGAAGAAACAGTTATAGGTAGTGGTTCTTCTTTCTAAGTGATACAAGATTTTGGAGAGGTAGTATGCCTTGAAAAAGAAAAAGGTTTTATTGGTGATTTTTCCTTTTATTTTCTTTGTATTGCTGAGTTTTGTGAGAATTCCTTGGTTTGGAACTCTGGTAATGAATTTGTATCTTTAAGGATATTTAATATGTTTTGTCGTTGGATATAAATGTGCTTGAAATCAAAGTTTTGTAAAACTTCAATCCTTAATGAAAACAATGAATTGGATTGGAGTTTGGTAATACATACTATTGTTGGTGAACAATATTTGTGATAAACATTCCTGTGGCTAGAGGTGTGTTAGGCAATTAATCCTTTCTTCCCTTAGGAAAAATGATTTCTTTTACTGGTGTAAAAGAGAGTTTTGAAATTTTTATACTATCGATATAAATAATGCAAAGTTCTGAGGGTAGTTTTTAAATATTTTTTGGAAACTAAAACGTTGCATATTTTAAATAGAAGAATATTCTTCCATTCATATTGTCCAATTGTAACCGTGAATTTTGTTTGATAATGGTGTTTTGGCTTAAAATGAATCTACCAAAACTCATATTTTGAAAACATATATGGAAAATGAAGTTGGGATTTTATATATTTTTCTTGGAAGTTTGGTTTACAAGCTTCATTTTGTAAAATATTTTGATATATATAAATTTTTTTTTTTACAAAGTTTCTTTGTTTTGGTTTATCAAAATTAGGATTAGTTATGAATAATTTACTAATTTGATAGTTTTGATTATTAGAAGAGTCTTTAGAACAGGCTTCAAACTCTGAGGTTTTAATGAGGATAAAGACTTTTTGGGAAGTCTTTTCCTCAAGTTTTGAGTTTTTTGGAAACTTGAAAATAAGTTAAGGTATGACCTTTCTTGCCACATCTATAGCAAATGCAATTTTTTTTAAAGGACCTTGTGGATAGTCTCTTTCTCAGATTTTGATTTCTAGAGTTTCTTAAAAACTCGACAGTATTTTGAAGTAGTTTTGCTACTACAAAATGTATTGCAATATTTGATTTTAGTTGGGGAATTTTTGAACTACTTACAGTAAAAACCTAGTTCGTTCTTGGTTTCAATAATTTCCCTTTTAAGTTGGTTTTGTAACTTCAAATCTTTGTAGATTCGAAGTCCTTAGTTTTGAGTGAAACTAATGAATTCATTGTGAGTGAGTTGATCATATGGAATTATATAATTTCCAAACGCTTCATTAATTTTGTTTCTAACTTTCCCATAGAGTAGATTTGGAAGTCCTATAAGGAACTTCTCTTTCTAGTAGGGTTAGTTAGAGTCTTCTCAAAGTATAACTCTACTAAGTAAAGTTGTTTTGTACCATTGAAAATCACTAAGTTTTGAACACCGATGGTTTGAAAGGAGCTCATGTTTTGATCCTATATGTGTAAGGAGTCACTTATAAAATGCAGTGATATTATAAATATCAAAGCGGGTACTACATCTTGAATAACTTCTCTATGACGATCGAGAATGGGTTCACGATCCTCCTCGGTTTGAATAACATTTAATATATCCAACTATTATTGCTTTGTAAGATGGAAATCTCACCATCCTTTTAGTTTCCTAAGAAACCAGGTATGAGGAGTTTAGAAAATGTTTTTCTAAAGTTCTAGACTAGGTTTTATAAGAAATTAATGTCATAGTGATATGATGTAATAGGTTTAAGATTTTTTCATCGTTGATGCCATCAATATTCCATTGATAGACGGATGAATCATTATACTTATTTTGAATGAGCTGGTTTGGCTGGGTTCCTAAACCTTGAGACCTATTTGGTATAATGATCATTGGTGATATATTTTGACAACTCAATGGAGCAATCTTAAGAGACGGTTCCTGAGATGTTTCTGTATCAGAGTTACTGGAATCCTTATTTAAGATATAGTTGCTCTATGATTTTGTAATTTATTTTTAAATACAAGCATCTAAGTGTAAGATACTAGCATTCTGGGAAATATTTTGAAAATTTTCAGGAGATGGTTCCTAAAATGTTTTATCATCAGAGATATCAGAGTCTAAGTATAAGACATCAATACCTAAGGTGCTTTTTGTGATTCTTCTAGAGTTATAGAGTTGGAGCCAGTAAGGTTAGAATCATTTTCTCAGTGTGCTCTTTCAGGAGATGGTTCATGAAATGATTCAAAGGTATTAATGTCTGATTTTGAGATGACACAAATATTCTCTTATTTTTTAGGGTTTTCTAAAATATCAACATGTAAGATGCCAATATTTTTAGGTGATAACTGAAATATTTTTGGAAATATAGGTGTGGCTATAGAAATAGTGTTAGGGTTGGAATTATTTATTTCTAATTCCTTGGGTTTTTAAAGAAGAGATGCCTTTATATTTTATGTTTTATTATTAGGGAAGTTAATTTGTTTCATAGAGGGTTGTCAACCTCGATTGTATCAACATGAGTTTTCCAAATAGATGATTTCTTTTTTATGTTGACCATGTCAATGGATTTAATTGGTTCAAAAGTTTTGGTTTTATGATAATAGAATTGCCATACGTCACCTTCCTCAATGATATATGTTTCAAACCATTCAAAGAATGTTAGGTTTTTTTGGTAATGGTTAATGTACCAGTGATGTTTTCTTCCGAAGCTCTCTTGTTAAGATTTAGAGTATGATTTAATAAACCAAGTTTTATATGGCTATTGTAAGGGAATTCAATGTCTAGACGTAACATTTCTATGTCTAGTAGTTTAAACTCTTTTTCTAAGCCATACTTTTGGGTCACATAGAGTGATGGGGCCTGTGATAGTGGATGTGAATCACTCATCTCCTGGTTTTTTCCTAAGGTAAGAGACCTAGGTTTCATTTTGGAAGGTAGAGATGTTTGGATATCTCTTTCTTTATGCTACCAATTCCTTTTAAATGTTTTTGGTATTCAAAAGAGTTTTGAGTTTCTTCCAAAAAGAAGTTTTGAGTATGAAAATGATTTTGTTCGAAAGAGAGTTGGTTATCTTTTTCATTGTTTTGAAAATAAGAAAAAGAATCTAAAGAAGTAAAATTTGAAAAAATATTTTCCAAAGAAGAAAACAAAGAAGTATTAATAAAAGCCATATTTTAAAATTTTGAAAACTATAAAACTTATGTAAAAATTAACCATCAATGTAATATCCTTAAATGTTAATAAACAAATTTAATCTTTAATATTACTCTCTTTAATCAACTATCAAGATACATAATTATAACTTTTGACAACATAATCAAGAAGATAATATGAAGTACTTTTACGAAAGATAGAACTCATCATTTATACTGTTAGAATTTTCATTTAACTATAATCACCTATACTTACAATGATCATTTTACCAATCTATTGGGTTGAAGGAATTCATAATAGGTCTTATTTTAAAAATTATATAGTTTCATCCAACCAATGGTTTGTACATATTTGATTGTTTTACTGAACATATGTTCTTTGAAGCTTCATAGGTAATATTACTTAACTATATGACTTATCCTAACTACTAGTTTGTATGTACTATGATCATTTTACTGATCCAAACGGGTTGAAGTTTCATAGAAATTTATTACTTATATTCACACCATATAATATTATCCATTATTCTACCTATACCATCCACATCACTCGACTTTATATGGATATACACCCTTTCTTTAAAGACTTACTACCATCTCCCGATAGACTATCTCAGGTAGTCAGTATAGAACAAATAAGACTTCTGGTGATTCAATATGTTATGCTATTTCAACGTCACATACCCATTTGTAAAAGCAAGTATTTCATATACAAACATCATAGCTAGACATCATAATATATCAATTATCATACTCTAAACACTTCACATACCCCTTGGTGTAATACCAAGAAACTAGTACAAATCCATAGGTTAAACATTATAATATAAGAACCATAATATGTCATATCTTCATATACCCTTTGAGAAACTCAGTACAAATGATTAAGCATAACTAGATTTTAAATAGTATATTGAAATGAGTTCTAGCATTTGTAACATACTAATTCAACATCCCCATTGGCTTTGATACCATAACTGCACCAAGGATCTGGGGAGTTGATCATAGAGGTAATACTGAAGATTAAGATAACAAGATTAATAAACAAACATATTATATTGATTGATTAGATGGCTTAGCCAGCTATAAGTCTTACAAATAAAATATAAATTTTAAAATAAGAAAAGTAAAGAGGGTCATTTATTTGTCTTGAGGACAATGGATATGACCAAGGAAGGTATGGTTGTGTAGGAAAGATACACAAGGTTATGGATCTTCTTTCACTCTTTTTGGGATCGAAAGGACTTTCTCTAGTGGGTATGCCTCCAAGGAATTTTGGTTGTAAAATAAAATGTCTAGAAGGAATATTTTAGGTTTTGAATGAAAGAGGTATTGGACCATACTGGTTCATGATCCCCATAATTAAAGGTTCAACATTTTGCATCCAACTATGTTGCTTGGTTTGAACGAAACAAGAAACACACACTCACTTGGTGTAACTCAATATAGGGCCATGATATGACTAAAAAATGCTAAGCAACTGATATAAGAGCAACTAATTACCCCTATTTCCATTCTTTGTTTTTCTCTCTTTCTCATGAATACTATCTAATACTGAAATGAAGAACTCATGAGCAACCTACTAGGCATAATTTGCCAAATTTTCTGAATACTGCCAACAACATCAAGTAAAAACAAGGTTTCATCATTTCACAACGAGTTTCCTCAAACAATAATTATACAAAAATATACCTAGAGATCCAACACAATCTAGAAGCCTATGTTACACAGACTGTTGTAGGACACCTAGAATCATAAATTTTTGGATACATGTAAACGTGTTAGAGATGCCTATTTTTCAAATTGTTGGTGGAGTGTCTGAATACCCATATGCATATCCATATCATGTCACTTGAACATAGTTACTTCACAAGAAAATGAAGTTTCTAAGTCACATAGCTATAAACAAGACCCCAAAACATAAATAGATCTTTCAAGCAGCAACTTTTCAACTTTTATTGAGAGTGAACTAAAATTAAGCCAAATTGATTCAACTAACAATCAATCAACATAAGAAATTTTAGAGTTCTTAAAAGAGTTTCAAAAGCCAAAGTTTGGGTCACTTCCAATTATATTCCATTGCCTCTTACAAATAAATCTACATCAAATTTAAAATACCAAGCAATATTTAAATGCAAGTTATATTGAAATCAAAAGTGTATCAACAAAGCAATTGTAGAGCTATAAAGAAATTGAGCTGGAATATAAGGAGTCCAATCACCCAAGAAAAGTAATAAGCTCAACAAGGAGCTAAGGATTGAAGAGGATGATCAACAGTAACCAAGAACAATAGAGAAGAAATGAAGAAGAGACTCAGAAAAGAGAGGAAGAAGAATAGTAGCAAAATGAATAGGAACTTTGATTATATGTTCATGTATATGATGAGTAATATATTACATGTATTTATACTATATTACAAGTAAGCTCACATTAAGTACAATACAATTGTATGTAGAATATATTATCTCTTGCAACAACTTTTGTAACTAACTCTATTACAATTGTAATACTCAATTATTAAATGACTATTGGTCTTGAACCAAGTCTTTCTTCTCTTGCTTATCATAAGCACATTGCTTTTTTACTTGTGTGGCACTAGCTAGCTGTAATATACTTGCAAGCTTGATATTTTCACTTCGCTTGTCACTGGCACTTTTTATAGCTGTTATGCATGGATGTTGTGTAGCTGATACATCTTCAACATCTACCTTCAAACTCAAAGGGAATGGAATAACTCTAAGTTTTCATTGCAAATTATGAAAATTTGATGATGTTCGGGCTTAAGTGAATATATCAACAACCTATTCATGCCCAGGGATGTGTTGTACACTGAGTTGCTAGTGCAAAACTTTCTCAAAAACAAAATGCAAATCAAGCTCAATATGTTTAGTTCTTGCCTGAAGAACAAGATTGGTAGCCAATGCAACATAACTTAAATTGTCACACCAAAGCAGTAGCAAAGTAGGAGACATACATTACAACTTACTCAAAAGAAACTGAAGCCATAAAATTTTAGAAATAGTATAGGCAGCAAATTGATACAAAACCTTTATGCTTGATTTCGACATAATAGGCTACATTTTGGTTGACCAACACAGTATTGGCACCTAAAAGTACACAATACCCTGATGTCAATCAATGATCATTTTGGTATGATACCCAATCAACATAAAAAAAGCAGTAAGTTGAAGAGAACTAGATGGATGAGATAGAAGACCATGCTCCATTGTATTTTTAAGGCATACTTCAATGGACATCTGTAAGACGAGACATAAAATGGCCAAATTTATTGCCATAGAAAGCCAAGTTTGATATGGTGATAGTGATGTACTACAAATTTCCAATAACACATCAATACAAAGAGCTATCTTCCATATCATTGCCATTAGAGGCTGACAAAGAAGGATAAGAAACCATGGGATGAGAACTAGGCTTAGCATTAATCATATTCACTTTAGTTAAAATATCACAAACATATTTCTTTTGGTTAAGAAATAAACTACCATATGCAATTTTATGAACTATAGTACCCAAAAAATAGTAAAGGATGCCAAATATTTAAGGGTAAATTGAGCATTTAGAGCTTAAATAAGAAATGCTACTGCACGAGTATGAGATCATGTAAAATAATGTCATAAACATAAATGAGCACATACATTTTCAGTGCAGAAATATAATAGATAAACAAAGAAGAGTCTGCTAAACTTTGTTTAAAACCCACCCGAAGAAGAGCATAATTCAATTGAGCATAGTTAGCATAATCTTAAATTGTTGGTTCTCTTACTTTTCCTATTAAATTTTCTTTAATTATTTTCATAAATTCCCTTAATATATCATCATGTTTGAGAAAATTTGACAATAAGAATAATTTTTGCTCTCTACTACTTTGGATATTTTCCCATTGTTTCAACCATTGTAGAGTATTACCTTGTAAGGTTCCTACAATATAATCTAAAAATATTTCTTTTGTCCAAGAAACTTGTTTCTATAATTAAGTAAAATAAAGGACATAGATTGTGCTCATACTCTTCTATAGTTTTTCTTGATTTTTAAAAGGTACATTAGAAAGGTTTAAATAAAATTATATACCTTTGGTGTCCTTATACCATGTTTCCCATAAGTGACCATGGCATGCAGATCATCAACAAGTGGAGGATCAATATGAGACTGAAAACGATTAGAATCATTATTTACATTGGAAGGAGCTGAAAGTGATTGAGAAGAAACTCACTAAGGAGAAATTAATACAATAGCACTTTTACTAGATGAAGAAGAGGATGAATGCAAAGGAGAAAACTAATTGTATGTTGCAAGCTCATATAGAGGTGAATAAGAGACTTGAATGACTCTGAATACTTTTGAAGAACTGGAAGAAAAGTTTTGACAACCAAACTTATATGGGTTGTTTATGAAGAAGAGTCATGAAAAGAGGGATAAGGAAAGTGATGTTCATCAAAGATGACATGGTGTGAGACAAACAATTTTCCAGATTGACTGAGGCACTTATAGCCTGTTTCAAAAGGTCTATACCCAATAAAAACACAAGGCAAAGAATGAAATTCAAATTTATTGTAGTTATAAGGCTTGATATGAGTAAAACAAAGGCAACCAAATACATGAAGGAAAGTATATTTAGGTAAGGCTTGATATGAGTAAAACAAAGGCAACCAAATACATGAAGAAAAATATAGTTAGGTACAAGGGGAAATAAGAGTTCTAAAGGTGATTTTTGAGATATAATTGGAGTTGGAAGCATGATAATAAGATAAAAACTTGAAAAAAAGGCTTCATCCCGAAAGAAAGTGGGTAGATGACCCTATGCAAGTAGTGGAAGACCTTTCTTAACAATGTGTCTATGCCTTCTCTCAAAAATACCATTTTGTTGAGAGGTATAAGGGCAAGAGACATTTTTAAAAATTTCATAGCTCGTAAGCACACAATTTAAGACATCAAATTCATCTCCTCCATCATATTGAATATTTTGTCCTCTTCCACCAATATGTTGATGATTCTTGTCATCATAATATTTCTCACTAGAGACTTCATTTGAGAACTGTCTAAATTGATTAAAAATTAAATTTGCAAAAGGTAGAAGACTTTCAATGTTGCTAGCATTATGTTTTTCAAGTCTTTTCTCATGTATCAAAAGCATTGATTGAAATTTTCTCATAGTTACAACATCAGTCTTGCTTGAAGTAGCAGTTTGAACAAGATCAAATTCTTTATCCATACCATTAAGTAACACATGAATTTGATCTTCTTCTAAAACTAGAAAGCCACAGTTAAATAACTACATCACAAATTCTTTAATCTTTATGACATATTCAATGATGTTGTCTTACTTTTCTTAATGTTACTAAGCTTAGATTTATATTGAAAAATATTAACTCTTGAATGGAAAACAAAATACATTTCTATCATCATCCGAACCTCAACAGAGATATCATAATCACACTTATTTCATCAATTCACCCCCATACAAATGATGAGCCAAGATCCTATCACCTAATCACGTCTCATTCAGTTCCTGAAGGTACCTAGAACAAAATCCTATAATTCATAGCTCTTTAAAATTCTCAGAATTTATATCTTCCATATCACATAATTTCTTTGATCAAGCTTAATTGCATTGATCTGATTTTAAAAAGCTACGAGATCATGTTTCTCAAATGTTCATCATTTCATTCATTTCGAGTTTGATTGGTACTTTCTTGATTCTTTGTAGTAAATAGATTGCAATATTCCTAGTGCTCTAATACCATAATAAGCTCAACAAAGAACTGAGTATTAAAGATGATAAATAGTAACCAATAACAATAAAAAAGAAATGCATAAACAATTTAGAAAAAAAAGAAAGAAAAAGAACAGCAGCAAAATGAATAGGAATTTTGATTATATTTTCTAGTATATGATGAGTAGTACATTAGATGTACTTATACTATATTGCAAGTAAGCTCACATTAAGTACAATACAATTGTATGTAGAATATAATATCTCTTGTAACAACTTTTGTAACTAGCTCTATTACAAGTGTAATACTTAATTATTAAATGACTATTGGTCTTGAACCAAGTCTTTTTTCTCTTGCTTATCATCAACACATTACTTTTTACTTGTGTGCATTCCACTAGCTAGCTGCACTACACTTATTGGCTTGACATTAGCACTTTGCTTGTCACTGGCACTTTGTACAGTTGTTGTGCATGGATGTTGTGAAACTGATACCTCTTCCATAAAAAGCATTGAGAAAATACCATCAATATTATTAGCCATATATGGACTACTAGGATGACACAATTTTTAGTGAGAGAAACTAGAGAGAAGTTAGAGAATTAAGAGTGAATTGTATGGATTTCATATGAGATCCATAAATATAGGTCGGTACATGTACATGTGTCAATCATATAGGGGTACACATCATAGCATGTTAGAAATGTTTATATATAAAAACATAATCTAACTTAAGGTCGAGCATTTTGATAGTTCTGGCTGGTAATCTGTCTTCCAATACCCAAAGTTACTCTATATAGGTAAGGGTATCCAATGATCATTATTGTGGATGAGGGAAAAAACTAGATCATGTTATAGCGACAAATCTAATGGCTTGAACTGTTCATGGTTCGGGCTTAAAGCAAAACCATATGCTTAAACATCAAGTTCCCCTACTCTTTCCACTCGGTTTTTCAACTGGGGTGAAGGAGTAACAATCAGTCTGTGAGTTTGAAATGTTCAGTGAGCCCTAGTAAATGTTGGTTACTTAATTAGAGAGGAAATATTTGAATCTCTATAAAGAAGGAGCCAAGGCATTATTTATTTGATTATTTCTTGGACATATAATAGAAATTGGAATAAAAATGCTCTATCTTTTCAGCTCACACCATATAACTTCTTTATTTGGGTGGTAAGAAAAATAATTTGGCATGTACTTACTTTTGCTCAGGCTATTAGGGATCATTCCTCTAGTCTAGTATTTTTTCTGATTTCTTTTCAGGTTGGTCTCTAAATTCACTCATCTTTTACTTTAAAAACTCGTCTTTAGATAACTTCTATCTCCTTGTACCTTACCATTTTCTTCTTTTTGTAATCTTTTCTAAAGACCATGCACAAAGAGGTATCATTATAGTCTACTAGCAAGGTAGTTTTTCCTTCATGTTTCTCGAGCTATTCTTCTTAGGAAAGACTTCAATACCCTAACTACTCGAGTCAAGAAAAAAGTGATGCATCAGGGAAGAATAAATGTCTAAGCCTCCTTCTACGTCTATTTCTTGACCTCAGAAAATACCTACAACTAGGTTGAATGTGCCTCAGACCCTGTTATTGGTCTCTAAGTCATAGAGAAATAAATCCATAAGGAAAGGTACTAGTGAACCCATAGGTCAAACCAAAAGATGGGAGGCCAAGGTCAAGCACAATGGTTTAGCTTTCAAGGACTAGAAATGGCTAAGAAAGATGAATGATATTCCTTCTTTGGTTCTAATAATGATCCCTCTTCCACGCATTCTTAATAGTACACCACCTTCAGCTAGATAGACAGCCTTTTTTCAAAAAGGCCTTATGGCTAGGGGGTCACATTCCCATTGTAATCTTTCATAAAAAAAAATTTCGCAAGGACACATTTCACGCTAGTACAACTGATGCCAAATAGGTAGAGGTGCTTGCTTTGTCTCATAGATGAGTGCTTAAAAAGCACTAAATTACCAAGATTTAATGTACTTTAATTGATTAAATATATTTATATTTGTATGATTTTATCATATTTTTTATATAAGTTTTTCCTTTCGGAATGATGGGTATTTTTATTGTTTTTCAAGTATTTTCATTCAAAAATAACTTAAATACTTGAAGAAAAATACTAGAGCCAATAAATCACAAATATGTTGAGAACAAAATGAGAAAAAGTCAAAAATAAATGGACAAAATGGTAAAAAAAGTCAAAAATACCGAGTCTCAGGCCCATCCTACATATAACCAACATATAATTGCATGCACGTGTAACCAGCACACGCCCGCACGTAACCCTAAATGGGTGCTAGCCTGTCCAAATGCATCCAAAATCAATTTTTGAGATAGTTTCTCACTTTTTTGGCCTTTACCTCATCTACAAAAAGACCTTCTCTCCTATTGTAAAAATCATCATTCAAATCAAAAAAATTACACATTTCTCTCTCATTCTCTCCCTATATTTCTATCTCTAGAAAGCTTTCTTAATTGTTTTGTATTTTCTATAGTTTTAAAGTTCTCTTTTTGAGAAGAACTAATTATGTTTTTGTAAATTTCTAGTTTTTTATTCAATAAACGGAAATACAAATCCATTTGGAGGTAATTAAATTATGTTTTGGCCTTTACCTCATCTACACAAAGACCCTCTCTCATTCTCTCCTATATGTAATTTGTCAATAATTAAATTTAATATGGCTGACTATTTGTAAATATGATATAATAATAACATTGTTATTCTTGTGAAATATTAAATAGGTAAAATATTTCTATAAACTAAAATTGATTTTGTTTTTATTCAAGATTTTATATTAAGAATATTAGAGAGAAATAAATTATTTTTCATTACAAACTTAATTATGAAAATTAGATTCTAAGGTTTAATTATCCAATCTGATTTAGAGTAGTGCTCTTTTATTTATTGGTACAATCACCCAGATAGTTAGAATGAATCTCTATTTTAAAATATTTTATAAGAACTATTATTCTAAAATGTATTTACAACATATTTTTCAATAATGGTTTTAAAACTTAAAAGTTATTACTCCAATAATTAAATTCTTAGGTTTAATTTTGACACCATGAATAAAGTTTAAAATATCAAACCTAACAAAAGGTGAGATTTAAATGGTTCATTTTCAATCTCTTAGAAAAAAAGAATTAATTTAAGTAACCAAATTAATTATCGACCTCACTCATAGATGTTAATTGATTTGTTTAATTAATAAAGAATATATTTATATAAAAAGATTGAATCAATAAATATCAATCTATATATTTAATAACCTAAATAATATAAGCAAGTATTTATCAAAATTTTGAAATTTTTTTGTGTTTTAAATAATTGTGATTTTTTCATTTTAAAATTTTAAAAAATATATTTTTTTTTTGAATAAATCTATGATTTATGGTTCATAAAATATAATAATAAATAATAAATATTAAATTTAATTATTAAATTTAAAAAAATATATAAATACATAGTAAAAAAAATCAAGAGCTATATTTTCGGTTACTATTTCGTGCATAGTAAATCAAAAATTTAAAATTCAAATTAAAATAATCAAAAATCAAGAGCTACTGTTCCGGATAATGTTCCATGAACAGTAAATCAAAAATGGATAATGTTCCATGAACAGTAAATCAAAAATCAAGTGTTACTATTCCAAAACTGTTCAGTAAACACTAAAACAAAAATTTTAAATTAAATAAAAAATTTAATTTTTAATTTTTTTCTTTAAAAAAAGCTTTAATTTATTTAATTATTATCTTTATTAAAATATTTAGAAAAAAAATTAACTATGTAATAGTATGAAAAGTAAAGATCTAATGGAGTTATATCTAGGAGATTAGTTCTTGGAAACCTTCTTATCACTAGTCTTTCCTAGAAACGTTGATATGTCTAAGATGACAGTTTTAAAGAATCTTTGCTCCATAATTCTTTCTTTGGAGCACTCTTGGTTAATACTTATTATGTTATTTAACTTAGAGATTAACTTAACTGTTGTAAATATTGTATGATATAATATGTATAAAAATATGTTTGTTTTATATATTAGATAGAATATATTATAAATATTTATTATATATAATTTAACCAGGTATATTTATTTGTAAAAAGAGTGTTTGTATTATATGATAGATAGAGTGTATTATAAGTATATATATATATGTATCAAAATTTATATAAAAGTTTTTTGTATTATATATATTATGAAATTTGTATAATTATTTTATTTTTTATTGTATTCTTTATTTTACTAACTTTATTTTTTTTCTTTTATTTGTTTATTTTTATTTTATTATTTTCTTTTGTTTTTTTCTTTTACTTAATTTTTATTGTTATTGTTTAGTATTTATTTTAATACTTAGTGTTAAATTAGTTTTTAAAAAAATTCTGAAACTATCTCCAAAATTTCAAAGTTTTTAATCACAATTCGTAATAAAATGAGGTAGTTATTTTGTTAGATCTAGGTACAAATGGGTTTTGATACCTTAGTTATTTGACTTGCACCTAGAAGTGGGTTATCTAAAACCCACAATCATGTCCTTAGTTTTAAGTAAATAAAAATTTGAAAATCCATAGGGTATGACTTAAAAACTATAGGTAGACAAACTTGTCTTACCTATAGGTTTGATTGACTAAATGATTCAATGATGTGGGGACATTGAGTTTACTTAAAATTAAATCCCTCTATTTATGTCTTCTTAATTTGTTAAACTAAGCATTGGATGAGAGACAAACCATTATTTTAGGTTATTGTATTTTATTTGTTTTATTTATTTAATTTCTATTGTTTATTTTAGTTTAATTGCATGTGAATAATTTTAAAATTTTTAAAACTAAAAATATTTGTTGAGATGTTAGAAGTTCATAGAGATTTGTTTGTGTGGACTTTAATGATGAACAAAATGGATGCAACTGCATTTCTCCATCACTATTTGCAAATTCTCAGGAAATATGTAACTTTTCTTCAATTTTTTCTTTATCTTTAATTTATAATTATTACATTGAGAACAATGTAAGTTCTAGCTTAGGGTGGTGAAAAGTTCCAATGCTTAATTTCAAAAAATTTAACAATTTTAAAAAAATTTATATTCACATTTTCATTTTTATTGTGTTTGATTTTATTTTTTTATGTTATTTAGTAATTTTTAGAATTTTTGGATTAGTTTTAAAAAAATTCTCACAAAAATTTATCATTTCTTTAAATCAAATTTAAGTAAATAGTAAGACTTTTACACTATTTGATTAATTTTTGAAAATATATCATGGAGTATATGGTAACAAGTTAGTTTTTGTCATAAGTAGTATTTCATGATAAAGAGTGAAAATTATAATGAACTCAAAATCAGTGTTTATGAATCAAATAGTGAAGACTACCCTTGTGAGATATTATTTGAGCCTTAATTTCCTTTATTCTGAGTGAATATTTTCTTTCTACTCAAAACACTTATTCTTTTTCTTCAAACTTTTAGATGATCTCTTTAGGTATTAGCATTGAATGTACGAATTTTCTCATCTTAATATAGTGTCGTATATTTATTTTTCATATGCTTAGATTAAATGATTTAAGTAGAAATTTATAGTATAGGCTTTTATATCATTCATGCATGACTTCTATCAAGAGATATATATATGGGGTTACCTAAACCAAAATCAAACAGAAAAGCCGCAAAATTAACCACTCACCAAAATCTTACAAAAATGTACAATCTATACAAGGATTCACTCTCTAAAAAACATAAAAAATATATGTTAAGGAAATAGAGAGATAAAGAATATATAGTATAATCTACCTACTACGACATTTTTAGCCTTAAAAAATTGTGAGAGTTGATTTTATTTAGTTGTTATTTTGTTATAATTTTAATTTTTGATTTGTTATTTTTTTGATTTTTTTGATTTTGTTAATTCTTTTTTAATTTTTACATTTAGTTCAATGTTTGTGAGTATCATTACTGAAAAACCCTCATGAAACTCAAACTTGTCCACAAGAGAAACCTAGGGGCTTAAGGGCTTGTTGCATAAGTTGAATGGACTTGTGTTAATCCATAGAAGTGATTTAGGATAATTTAATTTTTAGTTTTTATTTTAGTTTTTACCACTTCTCTTGCTAAAGGACTAGCAAGAAGCTAGTCGGAATGAATCGGATCGACTCGACTGAATATATGGCTTGTGTTATGATTTAGTTAGGACTTTGTCTCCCTTTCGTTATCTTCTGTTCCTGGTTAGGGATGGATTACCTTTGGGAGCTAAGTCGAAGATCTCAGTGGTCTTGTGAGTGGTTGATAAACTACGATTGTAGTTTTCTTTAGGAAGTCCCATAACTGTGAGGCTTAATAGGCAAAGAAAACGGTGGATACTTCCACTAGTTGGGTAGATGGTGATGTGATGAGTGCTTAAAAAGAACTAAAATTCTTATGATTTAATGTACTTTAATTGATTAAATATATTTATATTTGTATGTTTTTATCATATATTTTTTATAAATTTGCGTTTTCACAATGACGGGTATTTTTATTGTTTTTTCAGGTATTTTTATTTAAAAATAATTTAAAGACTCAAAGAAAAATACTGAAGGCAATACATCACAAATATGTTGAGAAAAATGAGAAAAAGTCAAAAATATGAAGAAAAAAAATGGACAAAATGGGTCAAAACAGTAAAACATTTCAAAAATACCGAGTCTTGTGTGCAGCCAGCACACTCCCGTGTGAATCCCCAATAGGCATATCGCCTATCCAAATGCATCCAAAATCTAATTTTGAGATATTTTCCCACTTTGTTTGGCATTTTCCTCATCTATAAAAAGACCCTCTCTCTCATTGTAAAAATCATCCCCCAAATTCCAAAAATCACACATTTCTCTCTCTAGAAAGCTTTATTAATTTTTTTTAGTTCTTTTTGTTTTAAAGTTATTCTCTTTTTTAAAAGAACTAGTTATGTTTTTGTAAATTTCTAATTTTTTATTCAATAAACGGAAATGCAAATCTGTTTGGAGGTTTTTTAGAAACAAAATTAGGATCAAAGTTCTCTAAGGATTCTTTTGTGGTATAATTTTAAATGAATTCTCTACAGTTATTTTTATTTTTATATGTTATATGTAATTTTCCTATGATTAAATTTAACATGGCTGGCTATTTGTGAATATGATATAATAAAAACACGGTTATGCTTGCGAAATATTAAATAGGTAAAATATTTTTATAAAATAAATTGATTTTATTTTTATACAAGATTTATATTAAGGATATTAGAGAGAAATATATTATTTTTCGTTACAAACTTAAATATAAAATTAGATTCTAAGGTTTAATTATCCTGTTTGATTTAGAGTAATGTTCTTTTATTTATTGGTACAATCGCCCTGTAGTTAGAACGAAACTATATTTCAAAAGTTTTTATAAGAACTATTATTTGAAAATGTATTGACAACATATTTTGAGTAATGGTTTTAAAACTTGAAAGTTAGTACTTAGATAATTAAATTCTTAAGTTTAATGTAGAAACCTTGAATAAAGTTTAAAATATCTAACCCAACCAAAGGTGGCATTTAAAATGGTTCATTTTCAATCTCTTTGATAAAAAGAAATTAATTTAATTAACCAAATTAATTATTGATCCCACTTATAGGTCTTAATTGACTTGTTTAATTAACAAAGAATATATTTATGTAAAAAGAGAGAATTAATAAATATCAACCTATATCTTTGATAACCTAAATAATATGAGTAAGCATAATTAACTTAATTATTATATCTATAAATACTCCATTGTTATGAATGATAAAATTTGCATAATTTTTATTGAATCCATATCTCTGTTTTATTTTTTTATATTATTATATTAGGAAATAAAAATCAAAATATCGTGGCAAGATGTTTAGGATTTAATTTTGTTTTTAAAAGTTTGAATAATAAATTAAAAACCACATATATTCCTTCCTTAGGTTGACCTTAGGAGTATACTTGTAATTTTCTATAAAATGATTTGTGCACTTGCGAGAGTTTTACAAATATAAAACCAAAGTATCTTTAAGATTAGTATTGCTAAACTAATGTCAATTTTGTCTCATTACTCACCCTTATATACAAAAAGCTCATGGTTGAGTTGGAAATGCTCGAGTTCAATGAGGTATATGTATTAAAGAAAAATCCCACAAACACGAGGAAGTTATGTATGTAAGCAAAGCAAGACTGGGGCATAAATGTGATCCTTCCTAAGAAGGAGAAGAACTAGAAGGACAACTTTTTATATAAATCTGGTCGGTAGGAAACATCAAATAGTGACATAAGGTTGATAAAAATCACCTAGGCTAACACCAAACTCGTCATAAGGAATATGGATTCCCTTATCACGACCTTCAGCTCGAAGGCTAAACAAATATTAATTGATATCCAGAACTATCTGAGTGAGAAAATATAGTGGATGAAACTATTGAACATCCTATGCTTTGTTATTTGTGGGTTGATGGGACAGGGATCAGTGGTGCCACCCCACAAGATAATCTGTAAACCTCGGGCACACAAGAAATGCAAGAGCCCTCATACTAAATTTGGGGGAAGGTTTGAAGTTGTCCTTGGTGATGGTGAATAGACCCTAAGCTTACTTCTAATTATCCATTCTTGTTTTAGCTCGAGCTTTGAAAATCAAACTTTTCTCTATCTCTCTCTTTTTACAAGTATCGTGGAGTTTAACACTGGTACCTTATTAGCCCAACTTCAAAGTAAGGTTTCTAAACAATGAGAGAGCTCCCAAAAAATCACAGCTCATTCCCAAGAAATGAGCTCTTTTAAAGGAAAGAAGAGGAGTAAGTGCTCTAGACAAGAAACCATTCCCACTCAATTCAAAAACAAAAAACATGTGACCATCGAGGAGCCTGTGCTCACACCTACTACATTAAATGTTTCCAATCCCTTACCAACATCTTTAGGTCAACATATTCCAACATCTATTGCCTCAAGCCAATAAACACCTACTCCCCCTATAAGATACTCAAGAAGGAGAAAAGGCATTAGTGATGACCTCATTGTAGAAGTTGAGGGAATGGCCTTATATAGTTGTATGGCTTCAGAGAAGGTGGACCATTATGTGGATAACCTCTCTTACATGGTACATGATAAGTAGCTTGATACCACGTGCGAGGATGCTGATTCTACAATTGTGTTTAGTTAACTCTTGTATCACGTAAGTATCACCTCAAGCTTTTATTTACTCAATTCAAGTTTATATTTTTCTCATATCAAATTATGCTTCCCATATTTTCAAGCCAAATTTATTTATGGCTTTAGTAGAGTTTGAGGCGTTGAAAAATTGAAGCATGAGCTTGAGGTAGAAAAAGAGAGTCATGACTCTACCCAAGCCAAGAATGTTGTGTTTTTGGCAAAGGAAAACAAGTGGAAGGGTGATGCCATCAATGAGGAAAATCTAACCAAGGCTATACTTGAGCTAAACAACTCCAGACACTTTGAGATGCTTGGGAAGACTTAAAGAAAAAAAATGAAATAGTGGTTGAAGCTTGTAAGTGTGAGCTTAACAATGTCAAGATACATTTTCCTGTGAACAAAAGAAGACAAAGTGAGACCTTGACGCCTTAACCAAGAAATTTTTTCGAGTGTTGAAATTGGACATAACTTAGCCATGGATTTGCTTAAGAAGGACTCCAA
Organism: Hippophae tibetana; assembly: GCA_037013495.1. Taxonomy (NCBI): domain Eukaryota; kingdom Viridiplantae; phylum Streptophyta; class Magnoliopsida; order Rosales; family Elaeagnaceae; genus Hippophae; species Hippophae tibetana. The sequence goes on from CM072806.1 coordinate 31,749,229, forward strand.
AAGAAAATGATCGATAAATACTACTACTAAATCCTTAACATCCCAAATATGCCATCATACTTGCCCAGACAAAACAAGAATGAGGGTGATGACCAAGATGAAGACTTTGAGACAAGTGATGGTGGACTTGAACTTGAAGATGAACAAGCTAGAGAAGGAGATGGAGATCCTTAGTTCTTTAGTGAGCCTGAGGCCCTTTATTTTTTAAAGGCTTGACATATCTTTCTTTTTGTATGTATAGGTGCAAGCCACACTTGTAACCAACTGCACTTTGTCTTTAGTAAAACATTGTTTTGAGAAGTTTAAGTACTGTATGTGTATTTGTGTATTTATAGTACTCATTTATGATGTTAAGCTACCTTATCACTTTTAAGGCATTTTGTCCTATTGTTTATCCCAATGCCATTCCCTATAAAAGGGTATTACGGGTACATGTAAGTCAAATGTCCTCTTTTGTTTGAAAAACTTAAAAAATTCACTTTTTTTATTCGCACCTTATGGATTCTAATCGGGAAAATAGATGCTCAACTCAAGCTTTAAAATTAGATAATTTTAGTTTCAACACTAAGGTAGACAAATTAAAGACTAAGTTGTCCATACATAAGGATAGCTTTCTCTTTATGAAGAGACCAAGTGTGAGCTCGAGTCCTATAAGGAGCAATTATATCAAACTCGATTTCATGAAAGAATGACCATGACTAAAATAGCTGCTCTGGTTGATAGGGAATAACATTGGGCAAACTTTTACATGAAGTGATCTGAAGTAGTGTTCCTCATAGTGATGGGTGTTGTTGAGGAATTGGAATATTCAATTGTTAACTCGAGTTTAGTCTCCATCGAGGTAGGAGCCAATATATGCAAGGTAGTTGTTAAGATTCAAGCCGAGTCGTTATCCTTAATATAAGAGGAAAACAACCCCGACATCAATCATACATCCAAACATCTTAAAGATTTTTCATAATTTTGGGACATCGAGCTCTTTATTAATAAAATTTTAATGCTTTGTAAGCTTAATCGATGTTATTTCATTTTCAATAGAATGGACTTATGAAGCTCGATCGATGTAATAAACCTGTAGTCTAAGTCATACAATTATCATAGCTCGAGTAAGTAGAATATGAGAATTGTTGGAATGATCTACTAGGTCTACACTACTACAATACATACATATGGCCTCGGTTTTCAAAATAACCGAGACCATAGGATATGTGTATGGCCTCAGTTTTTAAAATAACGGAGGCCATAGGGTACGTCTATGGCCTCAGTTTTTCAATAACCGAGGCCATAGAGTATGTCTATGACCTCGGTTTTTTACATAACCAAGGTCATAGGATACATCTATGGCCTTGTTTTTCAATAACCGAGGCCATAGAGTATGTCTATGGCCATAAATTTAAATAAAAATTCAATTATTAATTAAAATAATAAAAATCAATATAAATTACAATAAATTTATTAATTACAAAATTAAAAATCATATTATATTAAAATTAAAAGTACAATTACAATTACATTTGAGACTTTATACACTAAAATATAATAAAACATGAATAGCTAATTCTAATATTTATAATGATTATGAATAGTAGCCTTATTATTACAAAATGACTTTTTACTATTACAATCATTTACACCTAAGGAGAAACTAGATGATGCTAAACTGGATTGATAAATTAAAACCATGGTTTCCTGTTGTGCTTGTAGGAGGAAAAGAAAAAAGAAAAAGAAAAAACCATCAAATTCTGTAGATCTCATTGGTATTATTTATCATGCTTTATCTGGAAATACTTTAGTTGTACTTGCAAGCTGCAGTTTAGTGGAAGATGAAACAATGATCTTGGTAGAAAGATAATTGGAAAATATAGCAGAACAACAAAACGATCTAGCCTGAACAATTGACAATTAATTGTGTGCAAAAGTAGTAGTGTCAAACTAACCTCCCAACAAGTGCATCAATTTGGGGGTCGAGCTCTAAATGATATTTATTAAGATATGCATTCAACTCATCATTTCCCAAGTACCTGGAATAAAAACATGAGTAAACTTGATCTTTATGCAGTGACAATTAAGATAAGTGTGTAAACATGAAATTATGTGTAAACATGAAATTATTACATACCTATCCTAGATGATTTTTCTAGAATTCAAATAGCCTCAAAAGAGAGGGAAAGAGGAATAATCAAGAAGTGATTGGTGATAATAACGTTAACGTTTGTTCTCAAATAATGTGCTTAAATCCTCACTTTCAAAGATTAGAGAAATTAGTAATTCTTAACATATATTATGCGAGTACCACAAAATTTGAAGGAACCACCGTAGCATCCACTACTCGTTAAGGGTCATTTTCAAACTGATGAAGACTCCATGCTTCTTTCATGTACCTTGAAGCCGCACGAACATTATATTCCTTCCCTGGTGAATGACAGTAATCTAACGCTTGCTATTTAAAGGTTGTAGGAATTTTAGGAGCATTGACAATGATATTAAGGTGCTCTATTCTCAACTAAAGAAATCAGTAGTTCCATTTTTTAAATTTATTTTCTACACAACCATCTTTGAAGAAATAAGGGGAAACATGTGTTATAAATAAAATATAGTCAGCCACATGTGAAAAATGAGACAATCAAAGTACCATGTTTTACAAGTAAAAACAAGACTTCATGTACCTCCACTTTCTATCTCAAGGCAACCATGTTTAGTGATGAGTGCTCAAAAAGCACTAAAAATAACCATGATTTTATGCACATTAATTGATTAAAAATATATATATTTATATGTTTTATCATATATTTATATAAATTTTACTTTTTCGGAATCACGGGTATTTTTATTGTTTTTTAGGTATTTTGGCTTAAAAACGTAACTTAAAGACTCAAAGAGAAATACTGGAAGAAATACATCACAAAATTATTAATAAATAAATGGGGAAAGGTCAACAAATATGGAAAAATTGGACAAAATGGGTCAAAAAGGTCAAAAAGGAGAAAATCGCGCCGCCGCGCCGAGCCCCTCGCGCGCCAGCGCCCAACCGTGCCAAGCTACGCGCGCCTTCCTCCAGATCCGCGCACGCCCGCGCATGCAGTGACAGCCCTTCCGCGCGCGCCCCTGCGCGCCCAGCTGCCTCTGCGCGCGCCGATGCCTGTTTCGCCCCATTTTTCACGTGTAGCCGCCCCATGACGTCATCAATGACCTCAGCATTTACACTCCGCATTTTCACCATTTTTATCATTTTTTCACACACTTTTTCTCTCCATTCTCACCTATAAATACCCCCTTCCCTTCACTTCAAAACACACCTCAAAACACATTCTTTTCTCTCTTTTCTTAGATTTTTAGTTTTTCTTAGTTTTTAGCTTTTCTTAGTTAATTTCTCTTAGTTTTAGAGTTCTTCCCATTTTGGGAAGTACTAGTTATGTTTATGTAATTTATTAGCTTTTTGATTCAATAAATGGGAGTGCAAATTCCGATTAAAGGTTTTCCAGCAACAGGAATAGCGTCGAAGTTCTGTAAGGAATTTATTTTCTTTACAGTTATTTTTTATGCTTTATTCTTACATGTTATATTTAATTTGTCTGTGATTAAATTTAACTGTGCTGGCTGTTAATAAACATGATGTAATAATAACGTTGTTATGCTTGCGAAATATTAAATAGGTGAAAATCTCTAAAATGAATTGATTTTATTTTTATTCAATATTTTATATTAAGAATGTTAGAGAGAAATATATTATTTTTCATTACAAACTTAAACTTGAAAATTAGATTTTAAGGTTTAGTTATCCGGTCTGATTTAGAGTAGTGCTCTTTTATTTGTTGGTACAATCGCCTAGTAGTTAGAGTGAAGCTCTATTTCAAAAGTTTTTATAAGAATTATTATCTGAAAATGTATTGAAAACATGTTTTCAGTAGTGGTTTTAAAACTTGAAAGTTAGTACTCGGATAACTAAATTCTTAGGTTTAATTTGGACACCTTGAATAAAGTTTAAACTGTCTAACCCCACCAAAGGTGGCATTTAAATGGTTCATTTTCAATCTCTTAGAAAAAGGAATTAATTTAATTAAGCAAATTGGTTATCAACCCCACCCATAGGTGTTAATTGATTTGTTTAGTTAACAAAGAATATCTAACACCACCAAAGGTGGTATTCATACAAAAAGGGAGAATCAATAAATATCAATTCATATCTTTAATAACCTAAATAATATGAGCAAGCATAATTAACTTAGTTATTATATCCATAAATACTCTGCCATTATAAATGATAAAATTTGCATAAATGTTTATTGAATCTATGTTTATTTTTATGTGAGTAGATTAAAAACACAAAACCCCAAAATATAGTGACAGGATGTTTAGGATTTAATTTCGTTTTTAAAAGTTTGAATAGTAAATTAAAAACCAAATACATTCCTTCCTTAGATCGACCTTGGGAGTATACTTATCATTTTCTTCGAAATGATTCGTGCACTTGCGAGAGTTTTATAAATATTAAAACCAAAGTATTGGCAAGAATCGGTGATGCCGGTTTTCACTCATCAAGTTTTTGGCGCCGTTACCGGGGAAGGAATAGCGGTTTTTAAATTATTTATCAAAATTTTAAAAACATTTTCGTGCTGTAAATAATTGTGATTTTTTTGTTTTAATAATAATAAAATAATAATCAAATTTCAAATTTAATAAGAAATAATAAAAAATATATATAAAAAACTAAAAAAAATAAAAAAATTAATTTTTTTGAATAGTAAAATAATTTAGAAATTTGAAATTTCAAGTAAATTGTTTTTACCGTTTATGAATAGTAAAAAAAATAAAAAAATAAAAACATTTTAAGATAAAAAATAAATAAATAATATAGCGTTAATAGTAAATTAAAATTACCGTTCATTAATAGTAAAAATAAAAAAATAATAAAAATAATAAAACAGTTTTTTTAAAAATTTTAAGATAAAAAAGTAAATAAATAATATAGTGTAAATAGTAAAATAAAATTACCGTTCATGAATAGTAAAAAAATAATAATTTAATAGCGTGAATAGTATAATAAAATTACCGCTAATAAATAGTAAAAAAATAAATTAAAAAAATAAATTAAAAACTTAAATAAATTAAAAATAAAAAAAATAAAAAAAATAAAAAAAATAAAAAAAATAAAAAAAATAAAAAAAAATTATAAAAATAAAAATTAGTTTTTAATTTTCATTTTCATTTAATTTCAATTTAATTTAATTTAATTTTACTTTACTTTATTTTATTTTATTTTATTTTACCTTTTTCAATTTTAATTTATTTTATTTTTATTTTTATTTTTATTTTATTTTATTTTTTTTAACTTAGATTTTTACTAACTTAATTAACTTAGCTTTTTAATTAACTTAGATTTTTTTTTAACTTAACTAACTTAGCTTTTTAATTAACTTAACTTAATTAACTTAAATTTTCTTTTACTTAATTAACTTAAATTTTTACTTAACTTAACTTAATTAGCTTAGATTTTTACTTCACTTAACTTAATTAACTTAGATTTTTTACTTTCATTAACTTAATTAACTTAGATTTTTCATTAACTTAATTAACTTAGATTTTTACTTCACTTAACTTAATTAACTTAGATTTTCATTAACTTAGATTTTTATTAACTTAATTAACTTAGATTTTTTACTTAACTAAACTTAATTAACTTAATTTTAATAGCATGAAAAGTAAAGATCTAAGGGAGTTTTGTCTAGGAGACTAGTTCTTGGAAGCTTTTGTGCTACTAGTCTATCCTGGGAACGTTGCTCTGTCTAGGAGGATGGTTTTTAAGGAGCCTTTGCCCCACCATTCTTTCCTAGGAGCACTCTTGGTTAATACTGATTATGTTATTTTAACTTTAAAAAAAATTTAAAAATAAAAAAATAAAAAAATTTGAAACTATCTCCAAAATTTTAAAGTTTTAATTATAATCTCAAGAGTTAGTTTCTTTGTTTGATCTAGGTACAATTGTGTTTTGATGCCTTAATTATTTGATTTGCACCTAAATGTGGGTTATCTAAAACCCTCAAGCATGCCCCTAGTTTTTGGTACAGAAAAATTTGAAAATCAATAGGGCATGTTTGAAACAGTATAGGTAGACAACCTTGTCTTACTTGTAGGTTTGATTGACTCAATGATGAGGGGACATTCAGTTTACTTAAAAGGCAATCCCCAAGTTACGTCTTGCTAAGACGTTAAACTAAGCGCTGGATGAGAGGCAACCCATCATTTTAGGTAATTTTCTGTTATTTGTTTTATTTACTTAATTTTATTATTTATTTTAGTTTAATAATTTTTAAATTGTTAAAACTAAAAATATTTGTTGAGATGTTAGAAGTTCACAGCAATCTGTCTGTATACACTTTAATAATGAATATGATGGATGCACTTGCATTTTTCCATTACTACTTACACATTCTCAGGAAATAGGTAATTTTTCTTCTCTTTTCTTTTTATCTTTAATTTACAGTTGTTACATTGAGGACAATGTAAGTTCTAGGTTGGGGGTGGTGAAAAGTTACCATGCTTAATTAGAAAAAAAAAAGATTTAACAATTTAAAAATAAAAGAAAAATAAAAAAATAAAATAAAATTTCTCACAAAAATTTATCATTTCTTTAAATCAAATTTAAGTAAATAGTTAAGTCTTTTGTACTGTTAGATTAATTTTTGAAAACATATCATGAAATATTTTGTAAATACTTTTGATAATTAGTTAGTTTTTGTCATAACTAGTATTTCTTGATAAAATGTGGAAATTATATTAAACCCAAAATCGGTGTTTATGAATTTTTTTAGTGGAGACTACCCTTGTGAGATATAATTTGAGCCTAATTTCTTTTATTTAGAGTGAAATATATATTTTTTCTACTCCAAACACATTTCTTATTTATTCAAATATTTAGATGATCTCTATAGGTATTAACATTGAATGTATGAAATTTTTCTCATCTTAATAGAGTATCATATATTTTTTATTATTATTTTTGCTTAGATTAAATGATTTGAGTAGAAATTGATAGTATATGCTTATATCTCATTTATGCATGACTGCTACAAAAACAAAAGGACATATCTGGGGTTACCTAAACCAAGATCAAACAGAAAAGCCACAAAATTAACCATTCACCTAAATCCTAAAAAATGTACAATCTGTACATGGGTTGACTCTCTAAAAAAAATACATATATTGAAAAATATCTACAGAAAAAAATAGAGAGATATAAAAAATATATAGTATCATCTACATACTATGACCCACATTCCCTACAAAGTTGTGAGTACAGGCTAATTACAAAAGAAAGATATAGGAAGTAATTCCCTAAAAAGTCATTGCAATTTCTTCATTTGTAAAAAGCATATATCTTGAAATTCTTTCTTAATGAGTTTGATTTATGCATGAAAATAATTTTTATATATGATATCTTTATAATTTATACATTCGATTCCTTTCATGAGATCAATGTTAAAATAACACTTTGAACCTTTATTCTTTATACATATGCAAACATATTAGTTCATTTCTATACATCAACTCTTTCGCATATAAATTAGTATGAGTGTTTGAACCCATAGGATTCAGTGTTTTGAGAGTATTGACTTGTGAGGAATAGAGTCGAAGCGAATTCTGATTCATGACACTGAAATTGGGTGAAATAAAATTGATATATTTTTGATATGAAATATGAAAATGATTTTCGACTAATTATTATAATAAATCATGATTGTTTAAAGAGATTAAAATAACTTATGCCTGAGATTTTAATTATGATCTTAAAGGAGATTAAAAAGTATGAGACATTTTTGTGATATGTTGTTTTCTTTTATTCTTAAATTAATTTTCGATTTTGTTGTAATTGTAGTTTTTGATTTGATTGTTTTTATTGTTTCTTTTTAGTTCAATGTTTGTGGGTATCATTACTGAAAACCCTCACGAGACTCAAACTCGTCCACTAGGGCAACCTAGGGGTTTAAAGGCTTGTTGCATAGGCTAAATGCAACCGTTTCAATCCACGAAAGTGATTTAGGATAGTTTAATTTTTAGTTTTTATCGCTTCTCTTGCTAAGGGACTAGCAAGAAGCTGGTTGGGGTTGTGATGAGTGCTCAAAAAACACTAAAATAACCATAATTTTATGCACATTAATTGATTAAAAATATATATATTTATATGTTTTATCATATATTTATATAAATTTGTCCTTTTTGGAATCACGGGTATTTTATTGTTTTTCAGGTATTTTGGCTTAAAAACGTAACTTAAAGACTCAAAGAGAAATACTGGAAACAATACATCACAAATATATTAATAAATAAATGGGCAAAGGTCAACAAATATGGAAAAATTGGACAAAATGGGTCAAAAAGGTCAAAAATGTCAAAAAAGAGAAAATCGCGCCGCCGCGCGCGCCAGCGCCCAGCTGCGCGCACAACACCCCAGTCCCGCGCCAAGCTACGCGCGACTTCCTCCAGATCCGCGTGCGCCCGTGCGTGCTGCTACTATTCACGCGCGTGCGCCTGCGCGCAGCGACAGCCCTTCCGCGCACGCCGACGCATGTTTCGCCCCATTTTTCACGTGTAGCCGCCCCATGACGTCATCAATGACCTCAGCATTTGCACTCCGCGTTTTCACCATTTTTTATCATTTTTTCACTCACTTTTTCTCTCCATTCTCACCTATAAATACCCCCTTCCCTTCACTTCAAAACACACCTCAAAACACATTTTTTTCTCTCTTTTCTTAGATTTTTAGTTTTTCTTAGTTTTTAGCTTTTCTTAGTTAATTTTTCTTAGTTTTAGAGTTCTTCCCATTTTGGGAAGAACTAGTTATGTTTATGTAATTTATTAGCTTTTTGATTCAATAAATGGGAGTGCAAATTCCTCTTGGAGGTTTTCCAGCAACAGGAATAGCGTCGAAGTTCTGTAAGGAATTTATTGTCTTTACAATTATTTTTTATGCTTTATTCTTACATGTTATATTTAATTTGTCTGTGATTAAATTTAACTGTGCTGGCTGTTAATAAACATGATGTAATAATAACGTTGTTATGCTTGCGAAATATTAAATAGGTGAAAATCTCTGAAATGAATTGATTTTATTTTTCTTCAAGATTTTATATTAAGAATGTTAGAGAGAAATATATTATTTGTCAATACAAACTTAAACTTGAAAATTAGATTTTAAGGTTTAGTTATCCGGTCTGATTTAGAGTAGTGCTCTTTTATTTGTTGGTACAATCGCCCAATAGTTAGAGTGAAGCTCTATTTCAATAGTTTTTATAAGAATTATTATCTGAAAATGTATTGACAACATGTTTTCAGTAGTGGTTTTAAAACTTGAAAGTTAGTACTCGGATAACTAAATTCTTAGGTTTAATTTGGACACCTTGAATAAAGTTTAAACTGTCTAACCCCACCAAAGGTGGCATTTAAATGGTTCATTTTCAATCTCTTAGAAAAAGGAATTAATTTAATTAAGCAAATTGGTTATCAACCCCACCCATAGGTGTTAATTGATTTGTTTAGTTAACAAAGAATATCTAACCCCACCAAAGGTGGTATTCATACAAAAAAGGGAGAATCAATAAATATCAATTCATATCTTTAATAACCTAAATAATATGAGCAAGCATAATTAACTTAGTTATTATATCCATAAATACTCTGCCATTATAAATGATAAAATTTGCATAAATGTTTATTGAATCTATGTTTATTTTTATGTCAGTAGATTAAAAACACAAAACCCCAAAATATCATGACAGGATGTTTAGGATTTAATTTCGTTTTTAAAAGTTTGAATAGTAAATTAAAAACCACATACATTCCTTCCTTAGATCGACCTTGGGAGTATACTTATCATTTTCTTCGAAATGATTCGTGCACTTGCGAGAGTTTTATAAATATTAAAACCAAAGTATTGGCAAGAATCGGTGATGCCGGTTTTCACTCATCATTTAGCCATGTGAAAGTTGTGAGAAAATATAGTTTCTAAGACATGATAAGTTCCCTAAACCGAAGAAGCCTGCAATAATATTCAAGAAATTTACAAGAAAAAATTACACTCCCAAAGAAATTTATTTCCCTACCCATACTTAATATTGACATATGATTTAATACATGCTGATATTTTGTAATAAGAACAAGCTGACATAGGAAACCCAGCATGATATCCATTTTAACTCCTCATTAGTATGCATGTACCATACACAAGTCGCAACAATCCAGTTTACCTTGTGAACCACAAAATCATCAGTAATTGTTGTGACAAGAGCGTCCCCATTCTTTACAATACTGCCAGCTGAAATTTGTAGAAGACAACAATTAAATTAACCATACAAATTGACATGTGCTTATTAGATACTGAATACATAGACGTGTGTGACATCTATAAGTAGTATTATGATATAAATACAACAATACAGTGCTCCACATTAGAAATATGTCAACCCAATTCTATATTGAAGCAAATAACAAATGTCCAGAAGGCCACTCAACTTGCAGTCTTGAAGCATGCAATACTAAATGAATGAAAATATGTACTTAAACAAATACCGTGATGTTATCTTTAAAAATATTTGCTTAAACTAGTAGTAATACGTATCGAGACGGTGCTTCCTTGTAGAAGATGTAATTAGGTCAGTAACCTTATTTTCTATGGCTTGCAAATTTTCAGACATTCTCTTATGTGCTCTAGAAACCTTGGAACCTTCATGGTCTCGAATTGTAGACCTTCCAAAACTCTTTTTCTTGGCTGGCATTGCTATGATGATTGAGAAACATCAATTTCAATAAGCGTAACAGGCCAATAGTATTTTTAAATTAAAAACTATGGAAAACATTAGTCATAGCAGTTCCACCAACTAGTCCTCCTTGGGTTTTGAATTGCTTTCTATTGTATATAAACTGCAATGACTTTCCATTCCTTAACAAAAATTCTCGGAAGAAAGGACGATAATATTCTCACTTCAAATCAACACAAAAGTTAATGGGAAAAAAATCAAAATACGCTCATAAACTTTTTTCCCCTTTTGAGAATACATACTTAAAGAATCAAAGATATCAACAACTACGCACATGGATTCTAATAGATATGCATCTAGAAATAGCAAAAACAGAACATAAAAAGTTGTCTACCCACATGGATTCTAATAGATATGCATCTTTAGGGTTTGTAGATCGAGAATCTCCACTACATTTTGGGATTTCAAAACTGCTCCAAAACTAAAAGGTTGATTCCGTTTTCGTTGATGGTGACACACGCGAAGCGGCAGAGAGGGTGAGAGGTACGGCCAGAGTTGGGTCACGAAAATAAATGGTGCGCGCTGGGGCAGAGAAAATAAAAGGAAGGAAGAGGTTCGCAGCGTTGGGAAAGGAAGGAAAAGAAAAGGGGAGGGAAGGGAAAAGAAAAAGGAAAGGAGATCAGCTGGGAAAAGGGGAAAAGAAAAAAGAAAAAAAAGAGAAAAACAAAAAGATTGGGAGAGAAAAATAAAAAAATTGATATGTAGTGTAAAAAATTAATAGAGTATATCTATTGTCTCGATTATTTAATAACCGAGGCTATAGGGTATGTTTATGGCCTCAGTTTTTAAATAACCGAGACCATATGATATATCTATGACCTCGGTTTTTAAATAACCGAGACCAAAACCCTATTGTCTCGGTTTTTAAAAAAACCGAGGCTAAATCACCGAGACCATATGTATGTATTTTAGTAGTGCTATAACTAAAGTGATCAGCTCGTGATATGCCATTTTGAGGTAGAGTGCTCTACCTAGTTTATGATCGAGATGATCAACTCTCTTATATCATCTGTCAAAGTTATATGCCTGGTTCCTAATTATGTTGATCAATTCGTAAAATGGAATTTTAATGGAAAATGCTCTACCTAGTCTATGATTGAGGTGATCAACTCTTTAACACCATCTATTAGAATTCTATATCGGGTTTCTGACTGAGGTGATCAACTTATGACACAGAGTTTTAAGGGATATTGTTCTACCTAATCTATAACCGAGATGATCAACTCTCTAACATCATTTGTCAAAATGCTCTACCTGAGTCTTGATTAAGGTGATCAACTCATGACATGAAATTTTAAGTGAGAGTGCTCTACCTGACCTATGACCAAGGTGATCAACTCTCTAACATCATATGTCAAAGTGCTTTACCTAATTTATAAAAAGTTATTACATATATATAGGGTAATACATTGAAAATGAAGCATAAGTAAAGTACATTAGAAATGATACTTTTTTTGTGTCAAGCGTTCAAGCTCATGCTTTCTTTAGATCCCTCGATGTCACTATGCTTATTTGATTTGAAACCTCTTAATATGTTTCCAATATTACAGCCATCCAATCTTTTTTTTGGCAAGACCCTATTGAGAATCGAATTACCTATGGAAAATGATTTAAAGCATATGACTTTGTTGTAATAATCTGTCACATTCCTTTTCTATTAACCATTCTCCTAAAGGCTTCATTTCTTTTTTCAACTGCTAGAAATTTGACATGTTTTGGTTTTCAGTTAGGGTTGATCTCATAGTTGGCATTATGATATCAATTGGCATCACAACTTCAGTTCCGCACACCTATGAGAATGGTGTTTCATTAGTGTTGCCTCTAGAACTAGTTTTGATGGTGCATAATGCCCTAAGAAGCTTCTCAACCCATTTTATTTTAGCACCCTTTAACTTCTTCAATAAATTAAGTACTAATTTGTTTGAAGATTCTGCATGATCGTTAGCTTATGGGTAATATGGAGTTGAATGGCATATTTTGATGTTATACTTGGAAGCAAATTTTTTGATGTTATGGCCTGTGAAATGCCTTCCATTATCAGTAATGAGCTCTTTAGGTAAGCTAAAATGATAAACTATGAACTTCCAAATAAATCGAATTACCTATTCCTTCTTTATTCTTCCAAGGGGCTTTACCTCAATCTATTTGGGGAAATAATTTGTGGCGACCAGTAAGAACCTCTTTTGGCCCATTGCTAGTAGTAGGGATCCTACTATACATAACATCCTATGATTATGGTTCATTGCATATGTGATAATGGGGTGAACCTCTAACATCTATCAGACACATGGGTGTACCTCGTGCAATTTTTTTAACATCGTTGGACAATAGTAACCCTATCTCATATTTCATAAGGACAACTTTCTTAATCCTAAATGGGAACCGCACTCTCCTTCGTGAACTTTAAGCATGATTTTTTCAAACCATTCTCTAGCTATACACGATAACCCAAATCCAAGGGTTGTTTTTCTATTCAATTTGTTATTTTCCACCATGTACTAACCTACCTTAGTGTTTATTTCTTTTTCTAACTTCCGATCTTTATGTAGGTCCCCCTATTTTAGGATAGAAGCAAACCATGGGTTGGTACCCTTACCAATTCTTCTAACTATTTGTTTAATCTCAAAGTCAGCAAATTTCGGGCATTCCTTTCTTAGCCTTCTTATATATCTCATTTTGTTGTTGTTAGCCTTAAATATGCCCAAGTATTGATTAACCATCAGTTTTGAATCACTATGTAGGACAATTCTATTTACTCCAAGTTTCTTTGAAGTCATAGCAATGAATATAGTTGTCTCGTATTCTATGATGTTATTGGTTACTTAGAAGTCCATCCTGATAGTGTATTTGAAACAGTTTTCATTATGGTCTATTATGACGAGCCTTAGCCTGGTACCTTTAAAGTTGTGAGAGCCATCAAAAAATACTTTCGAGTGGTATTTCTCTCTAATCCATGCCATATATTTCCCCTTTTAATTCATCATTGGTTTTAACTCATTAAACTCAACAACAAAATCTTCCAGCACTAGAGCTTTGATAGAAGTACTAGAAATATACTTGATATCATATTCTTCCATCTCCATTGTAAAATGCTTTAGTCTCCTTGCTACCACTAGCTTTCTCAACACATAATTAAGTGGTTTTGAGGTGAGCAGTACCACTATATATGAGTCGAAGTAATGTTTAAGTTTTCGTGCCATCACTTTTAAAGAAAATTCCAACTTATTAATAGTTAGATATCTTCTTTGGACATCTATCAGGATTTGGCTAATGTAGTAGATGGGTTGTTAGACCTTATTTCTTTTGGCAAGGAGAACAACACTACAAGTCGAAGGAGTAACAGCCAAATATAAATATAGCTTTTCACCTAGTGTGGAGCTAACCAAGCTTGGAGCCTTACTCAAATATTGTTTAATTTCTTGGAAAGCTCTATCACAATCTTCATTGTAAAAAACTAATGTGTTCTTTCTCAGCATTTTGTACGATGGTAAGCACTTGTACTTGCATTTGGAAATGACTCTATTGAGTGCCATTATTCTTCTGTTTAACTATTGAATTCCTTTCAAGTTAGTAGAAGGTTTAATTTTGGCCAATGCTTGTATCTTGTTTGGATTCGCCTCAATTCCTCCAAAAGATGCAAGATATCCTATGATTTTTCCTAAAACAACACCAATAACACATTTTTAGGGTTTAATCTCATACCATTTCTTCAGATTACATGAAATATTTCTTCCAAGTCTTTGACATGGTTTACAAGTTATGCTAACTTTATCACCATGTGATCCACATATGCTTCCAGATTCCTCCCTAGCTAATAAAAAAACATCTTACTCATAAGGCGTTAATACGTAGCTCTTGCATTCTTTAATTAAAAGGGCATTTAAGTGTAACAAAAGGTCCCTTTCTCAGTAATAAAAGACATTTTCTCTTCATACTCTGGGTGCATTTTTATTTGATGATAATCGGAATATGCATCAAAGAAACTCATCAAACCAAACTACTTGGCAAGGGAAAGTAATCCTTTGGGCATACATCATTCAAGTCTATGAAGGCTACACACATGCAAGATAATCCATAAGCCTTTTTTACTAGCACCACAATTGATAACCAAGTTGGGTAATCAACCTCTCTAATAATCATTGTCTCTTTAAGTGTGGTGACCTAACCTTTATTCACCTCGTTCTTTTCTCTTGGGAACTTTCTCTTCCTTTGTTTGATAGGTTTATCTTTTGGATCAAAATTTAAACTGTGGGTGACAATCTTTGCCTCAATAAAGGCATATCAGTAGGCTTCTATGAAAATATATCAGAGTTGGTTCTTAGGAACTATGATAGTTGCCCCTGACTTTGGTTGTTAGGTTGGTAATCTATTTTAGAGAATGATCTTCCCCTTTGTCTCAAACTTGTAAATCTTGAACTTTATTTGAATCAACCAATTTCACTAGGCATCTAACCCTTGGTATTTTTTGAAGGGGCCCATACTATAATTACTACTTTGGAACCACCTTCTTCACTGTAGCATTATAACAAATCTTAGCCTTTTCTGGGTCCCCCTTATCTCTTTTATCCTTTCCTTGGTTGGGTATTTGATGATGTGGTGGAAAGTATGTGGAACTACTTTCATGTTATGTATCCATGGTCTACCTAGAATGGCATTATACTGTGCTAGGAAATTAACCACCACAAAGTTGGTCATGACTATAGATCATGTCACCATGATTGGTAGCATCATAGTCCCAATTGCATAGGTAGTGTTATGGATGACTCTTACTAGTGGTAGCTCCTTCTTCACCATGTCGTATTCCTTCACACCTAGTGTTTTTTTTCATTGTTGATAGGAAAAGAAGGTCAATGAAGCCTCTAGTATCAATCATGAATCGATAGACATTGTAGGATCCTATCCATAGGGTGATTGCCAAAGGGTCTTCGTGGGAGACAAGGTCTCATCCTTACTAGAAAAATTGATTGCGAAAAAGGACATCCTTTTATTCAAATTATAAACATGTAGTAATCCACGTAAGTCACTAGCATATAATTTACATGCATTATTAGAGGTCCCATTGAGCCTAACTCATCCATGTATAGTGTGAATGGTCCCCACATTAGATTTACTGTGTGACTTTATCTTTTTAATTGGTGGAAAAGTAGCCTCAAAGTTTCACATTGAGGTTTTCGATCATTTCCTCTGCTATTATATCCCACAAGGTCACCCAAATACCTTCTGAACAACAAATCTTCTATTTATTTCTTTAGATGTTTTAAATCTTGCATTTCGTGTCCTATATCTTTATGAAAGGCACACCACTTAAATGTGACCCTAAGAGGTGCCCTCATTTTTGGTAACCACCTAACATTTTGCTTATTCTTCATCCTCAACAAGACATGATCTAGACTTACTCTCAAAGATGGACCTCTAAAGGGGGATAATGACCTACCCCAAGGTCCATTATTTTTTGGTCATTGACCACCCACTTTATGATTTGGAGCAAAACATTTATTTATGTTAATCATTTTTTCTTAGTTTGATCGATCCAGGCTTATTCTCCTTTTTTTTCCTTTTATGGTGCAAATTATATGATGGTCTTACTCTTCTTTTCCAATGACAACTCCCTTTCAAAATTAACAAAATTTATGGCCTCTCCATAAGCTTCCTTCATCGCCTATGCAACTATTTTGGTTAATTCAACAAATAAATGAGAACTACTTTATAGACCTCGTTTGAAAGCTTCTATCGTAATAAAGTTAGGGAAATATTTTATTTCTAGCTTTTCTTCTCAACACTTTCTCATGTATTCCTCAATAAACTCTCCCTTTCTCTAGGTGATCGAGAAAAGGTGGTGAGATTCTTTCCTTATGGGCTTGTTGTTGGCATAGTTGGTGATGGAAACTTGGAAAATTTAGAGAAAAATGTTATGGTATGAGGTGGAAAGTTATTAAAACACTTTTGAGCATCATCACATAGAGTGGTAGCAAAGAGTTTGTACATCATAACATCTCTCGTCTTAGGTGAGGCTCACAGGGGAAAAATTGAACGTGAGTTACCATATCCTTCATTCCTTGGGATGTTGAAATGATTTGATTTTTAGATAGAGAAACTAAAGAAAAGTTAGAGAATTGAGAGTGAATTGTATGGATCTCATATAAAGTCTATTTATATAGGACATTACATGCACATGTTTCAATCATATAGAGGGCACTCGTCATAGCATATCATGAGGGTACATATGTAAAAACATAATCTAGCTTAAGATCAATCACTTTGATGGCTCGGGCTTGTGGTGTTCTTATAATACCCAAATTTACTCTATATAGGCAAAGGCACCCTATGATTATCGTTATACGTGCAAGCACAAACTAGGCCTTCTTAGAGCAACATGATGAGCTAAAACTGGCATCGCCAATTCTGCCAATAGTTTGGTTTTATATTTATAAAACTCTCACAAGTGCACGAATCATTTCGTAGAAAATGATAAGTATACTCCCAAGGTCGATCTAAGGAAGAAATATATGTGGTTTTTAATTTATTATTCAAACTTTTAAAAACGAAATTAAATCTTAAACATCCTGTCACGATAGTTTGGTTTTTTTGTGTTACTAATCTAATAACATAAAAATAAACATAGATACAGATTCAATAAATGTTTATGCAAATTTTATTATTTATAATAGTAGAGTATTTATGGATATAATAACTAAGTTAATTATGCTTGCTCATATTATTTAGGTAATTAAATATATAAATTGATATTTATTGATTCTCTATTTTTATTTGAATACCACCTTTGGTGGGGTTAGATATTCTTTGTTAACTAAAAAAATCAATTAACACCTATGGGTGGGTTCATAACTAATTTGGTTAATTAAATTAATTCCTTTTTCTAAGATATTGAAAATGAAACATTTAAATACCACCTTTGGTGGGGTTAGACAGTTTAAACTTTATTCAAGGTATCCAAATTAAACATAAGAATTTAATTATCCGAGTACTAACTTTCAAGTTTTAAAACCACTACTGAAAAAATGTTGTCAATACATTTTCACATAATAATTCTTATAAAAACTTTTGAAATAGAGTTTCACTCTAACTACCGAGCGATTGTACCAACAAATAAAAGAGCACTACTCTAAATCAGGCCGGATAACTAAATCTTAAAATCTAATTTTTAGATTTAAGTTTGTAATGAAAAATAATATATTTCTCTCTAACATTCTTAATATAAAATCTTGTACAAAAATAAAATCAATTCATTTTAGAGATTTTTACCTATTTAATATTTCGCAAGCATAACAACGTTATTATTATATCATGTTTACAAAAAGCAAGCAAAGTTAAATTTAATCACAACCAAATTAAATATAACATGTAAGAATAAAGCATAAAAAACTAGTTATGAAAAAAACTAACTAATTACCAAAAATAATTACAAAATATTTCACGATATGTTCTCAAAAATTAATATAACAGTACAAAAGACTTAACTATTTACTTAAATTTGATTTAAAGAAATGATAATTTTTTGTGAGAAATTTTTATTTTATTTTTTTTAATTCCAAAAATTACTAAATCACACAAAACAAAAATAAAACCAAAAACAAAAAATGAAAATGTGAACATAAAAAAGAAATTTTTTATTTATTTGTTTTTATTTTTTTTATTTTTAATTGTTAAATTTTTTTTTTCTAATTAAGCATGGTAACTTTTCACCACCCGAAACCTAGAACTTACATTGTCCTCAATGTAACAACTGTAAATTAAAGATAAAGAGAAAAGAGAAGAAAGATTACCTATTTCTTGAGAATGTGTAAGTAGTAATGGAGAAATGTAGGTGCATCCATCATATTCATCATTAAAGTGTATATAGACAGATCAATGTGAACTTCTTACATCTCAACAAATATTTATAGTTTTAACAATTTAAAAATTATTCACATATAATTAAACTAAAATAAACAATAAAATTAAGTACATAAAACAAATAACAAAAAATTACCTAAAATGATGGGTTGTCTCCCATCTAGCGCTTAGTTTAACGTCTTAGCAAGACGTAAATTTATGGTGCTAAGGGTTACTCAGCCAAATGCAATCCATTTCAACAATGTTGTTTGGTTCTTCCAAATAAGGTTTCACACGATGCCCATTGACTTTGAATGTTTTTTGTGTCTTGGAATCCAATAGTTCTACTACTCCATGTGCAAATACCTGAACTATTTTGAATGGTCCATCCCATCTTGATCTCAACTTTCCTGGAAACAATCTCAAATGAGAGTTAAATAAAAGAACTTTCATTCCAGGGTGAAGAGTCTTAGGAACTAGCCTCTTGTCATGATAGCTCTTAGTACGCTCTTTGTCTAATCTGGCATTCTCATAGGCTTCTTTCCTAATTTCTTCCATTTTGCTTATGTTTCCTATTCTTTGACATCTATCACATTGTGCAAAAAACATATGAGCATCTATAAAAATAGTGGGCCAAAAGAAACCACACTGTAATACCTTACGGGCTGTCTTTTCACCACCAAAATGGCCCTTACAATGAAGTTCATGACAAAAAGTTAGAATGCTCTTATGTTCTTCTTCAGGTACACATCTCCGGATGATTTGATCTTGACCAATCTTGTATAAATAAGGGTCATCCTAGAAATAGTCCTTAATAGTTTTAAAAAACGTTTTCTTATCCTGATATGAAGTGTTAGGTCGTAAAACACCAGTGGCAAGATAGTTTACAATATCAACATACCAGGGGTTTGGACCTATTGAAAATAACTGTTCATCAGGAAAGGTTTCAACTATATCTTCATTACTCTCATTTTTAAGAGAATTGAAGTCAGAAATCAACCTAGACAAATGGTCAGCTACTAAGTTTTCACTGCCTTTCTTATCCTTGATTTCTAAGTCAAATTCTTGTAAGAGTAAGACCCACATGATTAATCTTGGCTTGGCATTTGGTTTACTTAATAGGTATCTTAAAATCGTATAATCAGAATGCACAATCACTTTAGATCCTACTAAATAAGACCAAAATTTTTCTAAAGAAAACACTATAGCCAAGAATTCCTTTTCAGTGGTGGTATAATTCATTTGGGCATCATTGAGTGTTTTGCTAGCATAGTAGATGACATGTAAACGTTTATCCACTCTTTGTCCCAAGACTGCTCCTACAGCATAATTAGAAGCGTCACACATGATTTCAAAAGGTAAAGACCAGTTTGGTGCCATAATAACAGGAGTAGATGTTAGTTTCTCTTTCAAGGTATTAAAGGCAATAAGGCAGTCATTGTTGAAATCAAAATAAACATATTTTGATAGCATGTTACATAAGGGATGACTTATTTTAGAGAAATCTTTAATAAATCGTATGTAAAATCCTACATGTCCTAAGAAGCTTCTTATCCCCTTTACATATGTAAGGGGAGGTAGTTTGGATATAAATTCAACTTTTGCCTTATCAACTTCAATACCATTGTTTGAAATTATATGTCCTAAAACTATCCCTTGTTGAACCATAAAATGACTATTCTCCCAACTAAGGGTGAGATTGCATTCAAGGCATCTTTCTAAAACCAAAGTCAATTTATGTAAGCAATCATCAAATGAGTTCCCAAAGACAGAAAAATCGTCCATGAAAATCTCAATGAATTATTCCACCATGTCTGAGAAAATAGATATCATGCATCTCTAGATAGTGGCAGGGGCATTGCATAATCCAAATGGCATTCTTCGAAAAGAAAATGTCCCAAAAGGACATGTAAATGTGGTCTTTTCCTTATCTTTTGGTGCTATAGGTACTTGATAATATCCGGACAATCCATCTAAAAAATAGTAAAATTCGTGCCCAGCTAATCTTTGCAACATTTGATCAATGAATAGAAGAGGAAAGTGATCCTTTTTAGTATATAAATTTAGTTTCCTAAAATCTATACACATTTTCCATCTAGTGATTATTCTAGTGGGCACTAATTCACTTTTGTCATTTTTAACAACTGTTATCCCATATTTCTTTGGTACCACATGCACTGGACTAACCCACTTACTATCCGCAATAGGATAGATAATTCCTTCTTCTAAAAATTTATGAATTTCTTTCTTAACTACCTCTTGCATATTTGGGTTCAGTCTTCTTTGGGCCTCTCGTACAGGTTTAGCACCATTCTCCAAGTTGATCTTGCGCATACACATTATAGGACTAATGCCTCTTATATCCCTGATACTCCAACCTATAGATTTCTTAAACTATTTAAGCACTTTGATAAGTTCCTTTGCTTAGGTTTTGGTCAAGGTTGAAGAAATTATCATTGGATAAGTTTCTCCTTCTCCCAAAAACACATATTTTAAAGTTCTCAGGTAAGTCTTTGAGTTCAAGTTCAGGTGGATTGGCCTATTTACTAGATGAAGAACTGGGTAGATTTAAAAATGTACTAGATTTTTTCATTACTTCATCATTGTCTAGTCGTTCAAGGTACCCCTTAATTTCCTCATCTAAATCTTCTTTGACCTCTTCAAGTGTAAGAATAGTTTCAAGCTTGTCTTCTATTCTGGTTTGGAAAAAGGTGCTTTGGACAAGATTATCCAAAGGGTCAACATCGAATATTTCATCGATGGTAGAAATAGAAGGAAAAGGTGAAGAATCAAAAACTTTAAAATGAAGAGTCTCTCCTAAGACTGTCATTGTCAAATTTCCATCTTGGACATCAATAATAGTTTTAGTAGTTGCCATAAATGGTCTACCAAGCAATATTGTGTGCTCTCTATCCAATGTTGGATTTTCTTGCATATCCAAAACCACAAAGTCAACAGGTATTATCAGTTTGTCTACTTGTACCAACACATCCTCAACTATTCCCTTTGGATACTTAAGAGATCTATCTGCAAGTTGAAGGGACATAGTTATGGGTTTTAAATCTCCTAGATTGAGCTGTAAGAATATAGAGTAGGGCATCAAATTTATACTAGCAACTAAATCAAGCATTGCTTTAGCAACCTTCTTATCCCCCATAGTTATGTTTATAATAAAACTTCCAAGGTCTTTCAACTTAGGGGTAGTTTGTGCTGAAATATAGCGCTAGAAATTTCTAATACTACTACTCGTTCATTCAGTTCATACCTCATTTTCTTAGTGTTCAACTCTTTGCAAAACTTATATATGAGGGCACATTCATGATCACTTCTAATAATGGTAAATTGATATTTACTTTAGAGAGCATATTAAAAAGATCACAGAATTGCTTATCTTGTTTGGATTCTTTTAACCGGTGTGGAAAAGGTACTTGCAGCTGGTGTGGTTCTGTTGTCTTTTGAATTTTGGGGATTTCAGATGACTCTCCAATGAGTTTTTCAGAAGGCTTGTTAAGTTTAACACTTATTTCTCCTTTTTGCGAGACTAGAATATCACCTTCTTTGTTACCTGAACTACAAGGAAAATCGTTAGAGATTTTAGGTAAACTGGTATTGACTATCTTACCACTTCGAAGGGTTCTTACATCCTTTGCTTGTTCTGGTTGACTAGGCAACTTGATTGGTTCTTTGTTTTGCATTTGTTCAGCCAGTTGCCCAACTTTAGATTCAATCCTTTTAACCGAAGCGTCCATGGTGTTCAACCTTTGATTATTCATCAATTGGTTGTCACGACTAACTTGAATAAAAGCATTCAAGCTATCCTCTAAGGTTGGATTAAAAGATTGGTTTGGACATTGTGTATAGGTTGGGTAATTGTTTTGCTTCCAATGATGGTTAGGGTGATTATAGGTGTTTGGATGATACCTTTGAAAGGATTTGACTTCCTCCATGGCATCGACACTAGAATCACAAGTATTTGAACAATTATGAGTACCATGCCCAATTGAAAAACACACTTCACACACCTCTTGATTTGGCATTTGGTGGGTAGTGAGAAGTTGCACTTGTTTAGTTATTTCAGCAAGTTGCAAGGTTATCTCATTATCGGAGCCAACTTCATTGACTTTTGCTATCCTTCAAGCACTTCTTTGTTGGGAATTAGAACCCAACAGCTCATAAAAATTATAGGCTTCCTCTACAATTTTTTCTCCCACAGCACCTCCAGCAGCATTATCAACCATGCATTGACTTTGCAGTGTCAATCCATCATAAAAGAATTGGTTCTGTAGTTGCAATGGAAAGCTATGATTATGACATTGAATGAAAAGGAGTTTGAATCGTTCCCAAGCTTCATGAAAGGGCTCTTCATACATTTGAGAAAATGTTGCTATCTTCGTCCTTAGATCTACAGTCTTTTGATAAGAATAGAACCTACCCATAAACATTTCATATACTACCTCCCAAATTTTTAGAGAAGCCGATTGTAGAGTAATGAACCATGACCAAGCTTTATCCTTGAGGGTGTAAGGAAAACATCTCATCCTAAGTTGATCTTCATTAATTGCATGTAGTGGAAAGGTTTGGACAATAGCATAGAATTCTCAAATGAAATGCAAAGGGTCTTCATTAGGGACACCGTAAAAGGAAGGCAACAAAGAATAATGAATCTTTTTTAACTCATAATTCCTTGCAGCCTCTTGTAATTGTATGCTGAAAGTTACATTGCCAATGATTGGCATTGTATAGTCTTTCATCATTTTTCGCCTATCTTCAGCATCTCCCATGGTTATTTGTAGTTGAAATTGATCCTCCTCCTATTGTGTATCAACATTTAGCTCTTAAAAAATAGTAGATATCTCTAAGAAAGATTTCTAACTTGACAAAATGTATAGGCTTAAAGCAAAAAGGTGTAAGGAACCTAATTTTTTTTAATTTAAAGAACGGACACAATTTTTGAAACAAACGAATTTATTTCATTTGAATTTTATTACACACAAAATAAAACTAAAACAAAGGAAAATACAATAATGGGTGACCTCCCATGTAGGACTAAAATTTATCGTCTTCTAGTAAGACGTTGCTTGGAGATTGAAGAATGACAAACTCAATGTCTCCTCTACATTGAATTTATTTTACCCCATTTGACCATCAAATTAGTCTTTGCTTTGTTTTTGCAAATGTTCAACTAACTATTCTACTTGAACTTCCACCTTTTTGATAGAAGCTTCCATAGAGTCCAACCGTTGATTGGTTTTAGATTGGTTATCTCTACAAACTTGAATAAAAGAATTCAAGTTTTCCTCCAGGGTTGATTTATTGGGAATGCATTTTGGAATAGGTGGGTGGAATTACTAGCCTGACTGATTTGAGCTTTGAGCAAAATGAGGGTTGTTTTTCCTCTTGGAGAAATTCGGATGATTTCTCCCAATACATTAACCTGTTCAGGCCCAGCTGTTGTTACTCTTGATATGGACAGGCTTCAGTACCATGTCCCATGTTGCTATACAAACCATACTGTTCATTATTGGTGTTGGTTTGTGTAGTGAGAAGGGCAACTTGCTTTGTCAGTTGAGAAAGTTGTTGTTGAACTTCATTGTTGGAATTAATTTCATGAACTCCAGCTTTTCTCACTCGTGAGCTTTTCTGTTGGGAATTAGCACCCAACATCTCAAAGAGGTTGTACGTCTCTAAGGCAGTCTTTTCTCCCATTGCTTCTCCTACAGCGTTGTCGACAATGAATTTACATTGTTGTGTAAGTACATCGTAAAAGAATTGGTTCTACAACTGCAGGGGAAAGCTGTGATGGGGACATTGAGTGAGAAATATTTTGAACCTATCCCAAGCTTCATGGAATGGTTATCCTTCCATCTGAGAGAAAGTAGCAATCTTTCCTCTCAACTCTGATGTTTTTTGGTGGGAATAGAATTTTCCTATGAATTTATTATAAATGTTCTCCCATGTCATCAGAGAACCTAGGAGAAGTGACATTAACCAAGCTTTGGCTTTATCCTTTAAGGTGTAGGGGAAACATCTCATTCGAAGTTGATCCTCGTTTAGAATACTGAGGGGGAAGGTTTGGACCATAGCATAGAAGTCTCTAATGAAGGAACGAGAATCTTCATTAGGCAGCCCATAAAAGGAAGGAAGCATAGAAAAATGAACATTTTTAGGTCATAATTCTAAGCAGCCTCTTCCAGCTGGATAACGACAGTTGCCGTGCCAATCACCGGTCTTGCAAACTCCTTCATGGTGGTTTCCCTCACATGTTGGTTTTCTTCCATTTCTTTTGGCCCCAGTAAAGGATTAAGGCTTGGTTCTACGTTTGGCTCAAAAACAGGTTGATGGTTGGAATCCAGTCTTGTTGACACTTGTTTAAATTTATGAATATTATTTACATATGGTGTAAGTGGGTTTCCTAAGGATCTCCTACCATGCATAGACTATTGAAAACGTAAATTTAAAACTTCTGTCAAGAAAAATAATAACCACACAAAAATTTAGAGAAAATTTACATGGTATTTAATACAAAACACTAAACAAAACTAGTTAAACATAATTTATTTATTTTTTGAATTTTTTTTTCAAAATTTTTATTATTTTTTTCATTTATTTAAATAAAACAAAGTTTAAATTCTATTTATTTGTTTTTAAATTTTATTTATTTCATGTTTTTTTTTGTTTTTTTAAGATAAAATAATATAATGAGTATTAACCAAGATTGCTCCCAAGAAAGAATGATCGTGCAAAGGCTCCTTAAAAACCATCCTCCTAGAGAGAACAACATTCCTAGGAAAGACTAGTCGCACAAAGGCTTCCAAGAACTAGTCTCCTAGACACAACTCCCTTAGATTTTTACTTTTCATGCTATCAAGTTAGTTAAGTTAAGTAAAAAATTTAAGTTAATTTAAAAAAAATACTAAGTTGATTAAGTAAAACAATAATTAAATTAGTAAAAACCTAAGTTTAATTAAGTTAAACAAAAATTAAGATAAAAAAAAACCTAAGTTACTATTCACGCTATAATTTATTTATATATTTTCTTTATTTATTATTTTTTTTAACTTTTAATATTTAAAATTTAAATTTTTTTTATTCATGAACGGTAAGTTTATTTTACTATTCACGCTATAATTTTTATTTAAAAATTTTGTTTTTTTAAATTTTTTTATTAGCGCTATAATTTTTATTTAAAAAAATTTTAACTTAAAATTTTTAAAATTTAAATTTTTTTTATTTATTTTTTTTTACATAAAAAAATCACAATTATTTACAATACAAAATGTTTTTTAAAATTTTGATAAATAATTTAAAAACACTATTCCTTCCCCGACAACGGCACCAAAAACTTGATGAGCGAAAACCGACATCGTCGATTCTGCCAATACTTTGGTTTTATATTTATAAAACTCTCGCAAGTGCACGAATCATTTCGTAGAAAATGATAAGTATACTCTTAAGGTCGATCTAAGGAAGGAATATATGTGGTTTTTAATTTATTATTGAAACTTTTAAAAATGAAATTAAATCCTAAACAGCTTGTCACGATAGTTTGTTTTTTTGTGTTACTAATCTAATAACATAAAAATAAACATAGATACAGATTCAATAAATGTTTATACAAATTTTATTATTTATAATAGTGGAGTATTTATGGATATATTAATTAAGTTAATTATGCTTGCTCATATTATTTAGGTTATTAAAGATATAAATTGATATTTATTGATTCTCTCTTTTTTATATGAATACCACCTTCGGTGGGTTAGATATTCTTTGTTAACTAAACAAACCAATTAATACCTATGGGTGTGGTTGATAACTAATTTGGTTAATTAAATTAATTCTTTTTTCTAAGATATTGAAAATGAAACATTTAAATACCACATTTGGTGGGTTAGACAGTTTAAACTTTATTCAATGTGTCCAAATTAAACCTAAGAATTTAATTATCTGAGTACTAACTTTCATGTTTTAAAACCACTACTGAAAACATGTTGTCAATACATTTTCACATAATAATTCTTATAAAAACTTTTGAAATAGAGCTTCACTCTAACTACCGGGCGATTGTACCAACAAATAAAAGAGCACTACTCTAAATCAGACCGGATAACTAAACCTTAAAATCTAATTTTCAGATTTAAGTTTGTAATGAAAAATAATATATTTCTTTCTAACATTCTTAATATAAAATCTTGAATAAAAATAAAATCAATTCATTTTAGAGATTTTTACCTATTTAATATTTCGTAAGCATAACAACGTTATTATTATATCATGTTTACAAACAGCCGGCAAAGTTAAATTTAATCACAGAAAATTTAAATATAACATGTAAGAATAAATCATAAAAAATAACTGTAAAGAAAATAAAATCCTTAGAGTACTTCAATGCCATTTCCGTTTCTGGAAAACCTCCAAGCGGAATTTGCACTCTCATTTATTGAATCGAAAAGCAATTAAATTACAAAAACATAACTAGTTCTTCTAAAAAAGAGAAGAACTTTAAAACTAAGAGAAACTAACTAAGAAAAACTGAAAACTAAGAAAGAAACTAAGAAAAGCTTAAAAACTAAGAAATGAGAGAAAGAAAGAGAAGAGAAGATGTGTTTTGAGGTGTGGTATGAAGTGAAGAGAATGGGGTTATTTATAGGTGAGGAAAGGAATAAAAAGTGGGTGAAAAATGATAAAAATGAAGGAAACGCGTAGTATGTGAAAATGATGTCAGCTGACGTCAGCGGGTAGGTGCGCGCGCAGAATGGGGTGCAGATGGGCAACGCCGCGCAGGGTGCGCGCGACAAGCAGCAGGGGCACATGCGGCAAGCAGCAGGAGTGCGCACGGCGTAAACAGAAATGGAGTGATGCGTGCACGGGACAGGAGGAAGGCGCACGTGGGACTGGGCGGCGCTGCGACGCGATTTCCTCTTTTTTGACATTTTTGACCCATTTTGTCCAATTTTTTCATATTTGTTGACCTTTTCTCATTTATTTATTAATATATTTATCTCGGTTCAGTGAGTCCTTTCTTCCGTGATGAACTTGATGTAATCCTTCCAGTATTCCTCTTTGAGTCTTTAAGTTACGTTTTTAAGCGAAAATACCTGAAAAACAATAAAAATATCCGTGATTCCGAAAAAGACAAATTTATATAAATATATGATAAAATCATATAAATATATATATTTTTAATCAATTAATATGCATAAAATCATGGTAATTTTAGTGCTTTTAAGCACTCATCACAACACATTTGATGGCTTAGATTGTTCATGGGTCAGGCTCCAGGTCGATCTATATGTTCAAGCATCAAGTCCTTCTACTTTTTCAACTCGATTCTTCAACTAGGAAGGAAGGGTAACAACTGGCCAACAAATTTGAAACGTTCGACGGACCCTAATAAATGCTTATTAGTTAATTGAAGAGAGAATATTTGAATTTCTATATAAGGAGAAATCAAAGCATTATTTATTTCATTATTTATAAGACATCAAATAGAAATTGGAATGAAAACACTCTGCCTTTTTAGTTCGAGTGGTAAAAAAACAGTTTGGCACGTACTTACTTTTGCTCGGGCTTTTAGAGATCAATCCTCAAGTCTAATAGTTTTTTTTATTTCTTTTCAAGTTGGCCTTTAAATTCACTCCCCTTTTACTTTGAAAAGTCATCGCCCAAAAAATTGTGATGATTCGATTTTTAGAAAGAGAAGCTAGAGAGAAGTCAGAGATTTAAGAGTGAATAGTATGGATCTTGTAGAGGTCCATATATAAAGGAAATTATATGTACACGTGTCAATCATATAGGGGTACACGTCACAGTATGTCAGGATGATACATTTGTAAAAACATAATCTAACTTAAGATTGACCACTTTGATGTATTGAGCTAGTGGTTGGCATTCCAATACCCAAAGTTACTTTTCATAGGCAAAAGCACCCTATCATTATCGTTGTCGGAACTGCACAAACCGAGTCTTCTTAGAGAAACACATATAATGGCTCGAACTGTTCATAAGTCGCCTCTGGATCGAGCCATATGTTCAAACATTGGCAATTCAATAAATGTTTTTTGCATATTTCACTATTATAATGATTGGCCACGAAATAGTTCTTCATGGGTGGTGCATGTAGCAATGCTTGAAGCACAAAATTCATAAAATAAGTACTCCCCAAATTAATCAAACCATTTAAACCTAATGGATAATATGATTTGGCCCTTCGATCTCTCATCAAAACCAACTCTATCGACTTCTTGAATTCCACTAACCCCACCTTGATAAACTAAACTGATTTCTATTATTCGGTTTTGATTTATGCTAGCTTTGTTTCCCGTGCTTTGTATTTTCTGTTTGCTTTCTATTACACCAACTGGCATTCCAACTAGGTTTTGGATCTCTATATAATAAATGCCATGACATTTGCTTCTCCTAAGAAGATAGCATATTTTACGAGCTTCATGCTTTCTATCTTGGTATCAGAGCAATAGAATCAGATCCAAGAATGACTTCATCTTCAACTCAACTTTCTTCATCCTCTAGTTTGATTGGATCTAGACAAAGCTCAACAATGGTGTCCTTCCCTTCCTATTAGATGCTTAATCATACTCTACCTGTGAAGCTCAATCGGACTAATTACGTTCTATGGAGATCTCAAATTGATAATGTTGTTCTTCCTAATGGATTTGAGGATTTTATAGACGAATCTTCTGTCTTTCCAAACAAAGAACTGAGTCCAGGAGTAATCAATCCAGCTTTTGTTTCTTGGAAAAGACAAGATTGAATGAACCTCAACTGGATCTACTCATCTCTCACACCAACGATCATGACATAAATCATAGGTCATAATTCCTCTCATTCTACTTGGAATGCGTTGGAGAAAACCTTCTCATCTTCTTCTAGAGCCAGAATAATGCAGCACAGACTCGAATTACAGTCCACCAAGAAAGGATCTCTGTCTATGATAGACTATATCATGAAAGTCAAAAGAGCTGCAGATAACCTAACATCCATTGGAGAACCTATTTCATAACAAGATCAGGTTATGAATCTCCTCGGTGGCCTTGGATCTAACTATAATGATGTTATTACTACTATTAACATTAGAGATGACAAGATCTCTATTGAATCTATTCACAATATGCTTCTAGCTTTTGAAAATCGTCTTAAGCAACAAAGCTCGATTGAACAAATCTCCACTATGTCTGCCAATTATGCCTCATCCTCTAATAATAGAGGTGGTGGAAGAAGGTATAATGGCGGACGAGGACAAAATCATACTCCAAATACCAGCAACTACACTTACAGAGATCGTGGTCATAGGTATGTATATATATTAAGTAGTCTTGTAACACCTTTTTAATGATTGGATCCTGGATTGCTAGTACATCTATTTAGTTTACTTACAATGTAAGTTATGTCCGGTCTTGTACAACTCATCAAGTACATAAGATTTTTTTTTACTCTAGAATATTTCATTTAAGACGCACTCTCACTTCTATTCTTAGATAGGTATATATTTACATTTACCGGTGTTCTAACAATTCCAAAATCATCATAGTTGATTTTCTCAAATGTCTTGTCAATATGATAATATTGATTTAGAATGAGATTGTTTGATTCCCACGATATATTAATTCTCATTCTGTTAGTCTCATGTCTTTCATTTAAAAACTTGAATTCCACATATTCTAAGTAAGTTTGATCATTTGATCATTACTACTTACACTTAGCATGTTATCAATGTAAAGACATAAGATGATATAATCATCTTTGATATTCTTGACATAACGATCTTGGTCCTTACTATCTTCATTCGAAGTCTCATAATTTAGATAAACTTGATTCTCTTTGGGACTTACAAGCAAGTATATGTTCAGTAAACAATGAATTTCTTGATTCCATTATCACGATCTTGTGTGATCTTTGACATATGCACCAAAAATTGATAAACACTGATATGATGTGCATATCCAACAAAATACAAACTATTATTTCCAAACCTATCTTCACTTTCTTAGGTGTAGATATGATCACTTTTGTAAGATACTCTTACACTCATAAATATTCTTAAGAAACTATCATTTCTTTAAATAACTCATACGATGTCTCATATGTCTTCTTTTGAGATAACTTATTTAAAAGATAATTAGCCAACAACATGACTTCCCCCATGAATTCTAAGGTAACTTATAACTTAATAGTACTAAAATCATCATTTATATCAAGACGCGATCTTTATGATTCAATAACAACATTGTAGTTTTATGTATGATTCCATGGTTTGCATGGAGCTCACTAAACAATGCTTTATATTTACAACCACGATCACTTCACAATACCTTGATTTCTTTGTTTAATTGGTTCTCAACTTTAGCTTTATAAATAATAAATTTCTCTATAACTTTATCTTTACTTTTATGTAAATATACAGAGCATTATTTCATGTTATCATCGACAAAAGTAATAAAATATTTATTGTTCCTCTTGTTCAAACAAATTTAAAATCACATAGAATATTATGGATTAAGGCCTTTCATATTTCTCTCAATTGATTGAAAAGATCACATAATCATTTTACCTCTAAAGAAGTCTCTCACTTATGTTTGGAACAAATTTGTAAAATGGGTATATGATCTACATTGCTTAACCTCCGCAAGTGACCTAGTCTTTCATATCATAATTTAAAAGACAAATAAATAAGTAGATGAATTAATAACATAATTAATTTTTGGCTAAAGGCTATTATATCAATCTTATACAACCCCTCAATTACATAACCCTTTTAATATAATCATTCCATTCTTGGTCAATATAATCTTATTAGAGTCAAGTAGTGAACCTTTCAAGTTTCTTCCAAAATTATAGCATGTATAATATGTTGTTCAAAGTCATCTATTTTTTAGGAGAAAATCTTGCATATAATAGGGACACATACACATGGTAAAACAGAGTCATCTTTACTCTTTAATTTTATAAAAATGGAAAGGATAATAGAAATAGGGATGAGATCAACTACTAATATTAATAAGTGACGTACAATATTTTATATATAAGATTTTCTACTTTTTCAGAGGTTAGCTTTAGGATTACTTGACCACACCATTAATCATAAAGGTTGTAGAGTTCTTTATTTATAACTTCCAATTTCTCAAATGGTATGAAGGAAGTAAATAACTCATTATCTAAACAACATGTTTAATAGAACTTTTTCGAATTAGACACAACGAAATTCACATCAACAAAACAACGGCCAACATGTTCATATCAAAACCAACATGATGATGTTTTTCATCGCGTTCGTTATCATCTCAAAAACATTAATGATTTTAGATGCAACGATATTTAAAACAAATCAAAATTATATTTCTGCAAAAAAAATCTAAAATTAATTTATTCATCTTAAAAAATAAATTTCCTCGACCACAAAAATTTAATTTTTCCTTAGAACTCAATTCCGGTTCATAATTTCACACTTACAAACCCAATAATTTATAGACTACAAAATTAAAAATTAAAAAATTAGTATAAGATTCACTATTTTACAAATACAAAATTTATTACTTTTATGAACAAAATCTTCGTTACTTTTGCTAATTTGAAAATAAATTATTTCATAAATATAAAATCCACTTATTTCGTAAACTATAAAATTAGTGAATACAAAATTTGTTATTTAAGAATTTATATTATTTTGTTAATTATAAAATTATAATACTCGGAAAATACTAATTATACCTTAACAACGAAATTCACTTTAATAGCAACCACAATTAATTTAATATGCAATTCAAAATCTCATTAGACCAAACTCTGAAACTTTCTAGCACAAAAACGGTTAACTCTTATAAGGTTACTCAAATATGCTTAGTCATAAAATAACCCAATAAAAATCAAAGCAGAGTTGATAACTTAAATTACATAAGATAAATAAATTGCAAAATAAAATTCCAATGTTACGGCACAAGTATAATATTATACCATATATGTCATATCACATGTAATAGGTTTATATGGAACGGATTTAAATTAATTATATAAACCAATATAATTGTTTATACGAATTAGTCTTTTTAGTACTTCAATATGTGTTTTTAGTCTCAGGATTTTAGCCTCGATTTTTTCAAAAATTGAGACCATAGGATTTTAGGCACGATTTGATAAAAACCGAGGCTATAGTGTATACATATACACTCGGTTTTATCAGTAACCGTGGTTATAAGTTATATTACAAAAAACATTTACATATATATAAAAAAAATTATATAGCCACGATTATTAAATGACTATGATTATAATTAAAATAATAGAGTTTTCAATATTAAAATATTATATGTCATTCATTTAAAAGAAATACAAAAATTACTTTACAATGTTTTTATTTTTCACTATTATTAATCTAATTTATTGTATTTTTATTTCTTTAATAATATATATATATATATCAAATTTTTACATCAAATTTTGTTTCACTCTTTTTTTTTCTCCCTCCCTTCTTTTTCCCTCTCTTTTCTTCATTTTTTTTATAATTTTTTAATTAATTTCGTTCAGCTTATGGCTCTTGCGCGCTCTAAGTAATATATATATATATATATATATATATATATATTAATATATAATTTCTAATTAATATATATATATATATATATATCATATGTTTAATATATTAATTCTGGTCCCAGCTCAATCTTGAGAACCAAAATTTTATCCTAAATTTACTCTGGTGTCCCTCTCCCTAAGCCCAATCTCAAGTCGTTCGTCCTTCTCACCAAGCAGCGTCACGCCATGCCTCAAGAAATTTTCGAAGACCTCTCCCAACACCTCGCTTGACATTTATAGGAGCTCATTTCCCTAGCCTCTCTTCTTCTTTTCTGTTCATATTCCCCTATTCGCACCTAGTCGGCCAGCCATTTGTACTGTCGTCACTCGCGACCCAACTCTGGGTAAGTGTGATACCCTTTTTTTTACAATATCAATTCATATATGTGTTGATTCTTAGTTGATTAGTTATGCGTATAATATATTTTAGTTAGGGTTATTTATTTTATACATGAATCTATATTTCTTAGGATGTATAATGAATCATTTCTTAGGATTAGACAATGTTATACAAACCATCTCCTCTTATCTGATAATTGCCTCTGCATTTTTTTTTCATTGTATTTCATAAGAACAAATTTGTAACATGCATAAGGATTTAGGAACTAGCTATTATTGCTGATTTTAGATTTTGGAAGTATGTATATATACATGTCGAGACTACAAAATTTCCTTTACAAATAATCTAGTGGATTTGTTATAGTTTATTCTATTTTAATTTGAATCAATATATATAAATTGTAGTTTACAGAAAAGCCTATTGTTGCTCATCTTTTTGAATTAATAAAAAAATATTAATTTTTTACTTAAAATAACACATTTTAATCAAATACTAATAAAAATAACATTTTTTATATTAGTTAGTATTTTATTTTTACTATTAAAATTTTAAAAATATCAATTTTATGATTTTTTTTAAAATATATATGACGTAATAAAAATAAGGTTTGATGATTGAAATAAAAATTATGATTAAAGTACCCTATTTAAAAAGTAAGATAGGGTAGCATATTGAGAGGTATAAAACTTTCATTTGATTGTGTGCCTTAATCTTTTCAATCCAAGTGTATACTTGTATTTTTTCCTTTTAATTTTTTTTTCTAACCATTACATGTGTTGTGTCATTTAGAATGGATAAATCTTGGATGCATAAGCCAATATTTTCACAAGATTATTTAAAAAGAGTATAAGCATTTTTGAATTTTTCTTGGTTGAATGTCGTAGACGATAAGCTTATTCGATGTCCTTGCAAAGATTTTATAAACATAGAATTTCAAAATATTGATGATATACGAGATCATCTTATTTGTAAAGGGATTGTTCGAACTTATATAAATTGGTATATGCATGGAGAACCCCGAATTCAAGAGAATGATGAAACAAACACATCACTAAACCGTCGGATCAAATCCATAGATATGGAGGATTTCGTCGTTGAGATGGTAATTGCAATAGAACAAAAACCCAACATAAATCAAGATGAATTTAACAAGTTATTAGAAGATGCAGAGAAACTGCTTTATCCTGGTTGCACAAATTTCACCAAGTTGTCTGCAATATATCTTGATTACAAGTCTATGGCCTCGGTTATTAAAAAATCGAAGCCATAGGGTGTACCTATTTCCATGGTTATTAGAAAACCGTTGCCATAAGGCATACCTATGGCCTCAGTTATAGCAAAACTATGGCCATAGATCATTACCTTTGGTCTCCACTACTACAAAAATGGGTATTTAAGTCAATATGTAAAGTCAGTTTTTGGAACAAAACCAACTATTAATGAATTTAAAGTCGATTTGGTGTAGAATCGACGCTATCCACGTAGGACGTAGCATCGGTTGATGTGTCAAACTGATGCTACACATGGATGTAACGTCGATTCCAGGTGTCAACCAACGCTATGCTACATGGATAGCATCGGTTCTAGGTGAACCGACGCTACACATGGACGTAGCCTCGGTTGATACCTAAAACCGACATTATCCACGTAGCATAGCATCGGTTGACACCTGGAACCGATGCTATCCATGTAGCATAGCATCAGTTGACATGTAGAATCGACGCTACATATGTGGATAATTTCTTTTCTTTTCTTTCTTCCCGAGATAGAAACTATTCCAAGCGTTGCATAAATCTCAAAAACCCAAAACCTCATCCACTTCTCCTCCACTCTTTCTCATTTTTCGGCCACCTACGACCACCAATTCCAACGCCGGTTAGTAGGTTTTCTTCCTCTCTAACTAATCTTTTAGATCCCCTATTTTTTTTAGCAAAATACTCAAATTTTTTATTCTCATTTCTCACTTACAAAACACCATTTTTTTTCTTCATTTCCTTCATTTTGTCACTTCATTTACTCTTATAAGTATTTCTATTAATCATGCGCACTTATTATTCATATTTTTTCTATTATTATGTGTTATTATTTATGTGTATAAATTTTTGTATTATATATGTAGGTTTGTATTATAAC
This sequence comes from Hippophae tibetana, assembly GCA_037013495.1. Lineage (NCBI taxonomy): Eukaryota > Viridiplantae > Streptophyta > Magnoliopsida > Rosales > Elaeagnaceae > Hippophae > Hippophae tibetana. Next base: position 31,784,932 of record CM072806.1, read on the forward strand.
ATCGGGAAAAGAATATGATGATCTTGAATAACATAGAACAACACCATGGTAATTTTTCTGCTATTAATTAATATTTTTGTTTTCAATTATTTGTATTATTTAAACTATTTGTTAAACATATTTTATTTTTTTATGATATTATTTAGTGATCGAATACAGATTTTAATTTGAGTATAATAGAAAATGAGTAAATTTTGTAAAAAAAAATTAAAAATTTAAAGTTGGTTTATTTTTAACCAACTTTAATACCCCTTTTTGTAGTAGTGCTCTCTCACTTAGGCCTCGGTTCTTATAACTGTGACCATAGACCTATGGTCAATATTAAAAATCGAGGCCATAAATACATATTTTAGTAGTGTTTTGGTAATTAATTGTATCATCATCTAGATCTATCAAAATTCATCAATGATAAAAATTGCTCGAACTGATATAACTATCTAATATTTTTTCAAACTAGAAACATGAGATCAAGAAATAGTAGCCACAACCTAATATATAAAGGTTAGCCCACTGTTTTATAGTTCATTAAGCAATTACATAAAATTGTAATATCAAATATATAAGAACTCAAATGTAACAAAATGCTAAATTTTATCAATTCACTACCAAGCACTATTAGGGTTTCACAAATACAACCTGAGACCAAACTAATCAAATAACATATAACAAAGATAATTCAAGGTAAACACATTAGAGATCAAAGTTAACAATAAAAAGCAGTTGTAATTACAAGTAATAAACAAATAAAACGTAATAATAGTAAAGGCAAAAAGTGCTAAAGAATATGATAATAATAATCAATGGGGAACGAAACTGAAATAAAACAGTCATTATAAAAGAAACCTACAAAAGGAATGTAGTTTAGAAAAAACAACAAAGGGATGCATAATACACATTAATAAACATGAATATGAAATGGAAATGTTAATAAGAGATGGTAAGTATATTGGAATATTATGGATCAAAACTCCTCAAAACTCAATAACACTCAAGAGCAATTTTCCAAAAATTCTAAGAAATTCTCAAAATTTTGTTTCTGATTTATTTAACTTGATTATTACATTGCTACTAAGAAGTATTTATGAAAAAAACTAATAAATCTAAGCCATATAACATAAAACTACCAAAACAATCTAAACTATACACCTATCTCCTTACCTAACTCGTTTCTTTTCTTCTTTCTACCTACCAACCATGAGTTGTATCCTTATCAATCCAGATCATGATCATAGAAGCTTCTATGAGCTGGACTTCAAATGGGCTAGAATATTTCAAAGTGCTTGGGCTTGTAAACAAGTTTACAAAACAGCACTCCCCCTTAAACTTGTTTTATGATACTGAGCAAATTTCTCAATCTGACAAACTCTTCTTGCTTGAGCGGTTTAGTGAAGATGTCAGAAATTTGATCTTGTGATTTCGCATACTCGAGTTGTACATCCTTTCTTGTGATGCACTCCATGATGTAATGATATCGAGTATCTATGTGTTTGCTTCAATCATGGAAAACAAGATTTTTAGCTAAGGCAATGGTTGACTTGTTGTCGACACAAATTTTTGTTGGCTCTTCTTGTGTCATACTTACCTTCTTTAACAAGTTTCTCGGCCAAATTTTATGGAAAACACATGAGGTAGTTGCTACATATTCTGCTTCACAGCTAGACAAGGTAACAATCGATTACTTTTTCGACATCCATGTAAAAGCACTATCTCCTATGAAAAACACAAATCCGGAAGTGCTTTTTCGATTGTCTATATCTCCACCAAAATTGCTATCACTATATCCAATAAAATTTTAATCATTAGAAGTTGAATAGAACAAGCTAAAATTAATTGTACCTTTTAGAGAGCGTAGGATTCTTTTTGCAACTTTGAAATAGGTGATTATCGATTTCTCCATATATCGGCTAATCAATCCAACGACATACAGGATGTTAGGTCTTGTGCACATGAGATAACGCACACTTCCAACTAAACTTTTGAAACATGTTGGATCCACACTTTCACCATCTCCATGCTTGGATAGTTTGAACTTTTTTAGTATCTCCCTTGCATAGATTTCTTAAGAGATGAAGATACCTTCTTCTTTTTGCTTCACTTCAATTCCAAGGTAGTATGTCATTAACCAGATATCTATCATTTTGAACTCTTGTGTCATCACCTTCTTAAAATCTTCAAATAGCTTTGGATTACTTCCGGTGAAGATGAGATCGTCTACGTATAGGAAAACAATTAGAATATCTCCATCTTTAATCTTAACGTAGAGTGAATATTCATCGAGACACTTGGTGAAGTTTTTCTCCAAAAATTATTTTTCTATGCGGTTATTTCATGCTCTTTGTGCTTGCTTTAACCCATAAAGAGCTTTCTTTAACTTCAACACCTTGTCTTTGTGACCTTTTGCTTCATAGCCTGATGGTTGCTTAATATAGACTTCTTCTTCAAGGACACCATTTACAAAAGAAGATTTTACATCTATTTGATGTATCTTCCACTTATTTTGAGCTGCCAAAGAAATGATTAGTCTTATAGTCTCTAATCGAGCAATAGGAGCAAATACCTCATCATAGTCAATTCTAGCCTTTTGACTATATCCTTTTGCTACTAGCCTCACCTTATGCCTTTCAAAATCTCCCTTAGCATTCCTCTTTGTCTTGTACACCCATTTGACACCTATTTCCTTATGTCCTTTGGGAAGTGAGGTGAGTTCACATGTGTTTTTCTTCTCAATGGCCCTAATTTCTTCGTCCATTGCATCTCTCCACTTATTTTCTTGTACTTCTTCTTCAAAGTTTATTGGTTCATAGTTGGGAAAAAGACAGAAAAGTGTGAGATTGTCTAATTATTCGGTTACCTCATAAAGATCTTGAAGACTTTGTGTGTATGGCACTTCTCTTTCATCTTGACTTCCACTTGACGATGAAAAAGGTGATGAGTCTCCTTGAGTGGTTGATATTTGTGAAGTGGGTAGAGTTGCAAGCTCTTGTTGAGGTTCACTTAGTTGATCCCTTATTGTCTGCTCATCTTCTTTAAATTGAGGAAAGAAATTGAAGTTACCTACATGAGAGTTAAAATCCCATTCTTCTTCTTCGTCAAATACCACATCTCGACTAATCACAGTCTTATTATTATTTGGATTGTACACCTTGTAGCCCTTTGAATTAGCATCATAGCCGATAAAGATAAAACTCTCGCTTTTATCATCAAGCTTCACTCTTCTCTCATCTGATACATGAACATGGGCTATACTTCCAAAGACTCTTAGGTGGGAAATATTAGGCTTTCTTCCACTCCATGCCTCTTGTGGTGTCTTTCCCCATACACTTCTTGTTGGAGATCAGTTTGACAAGTAAATTGCACATGCTACTGCTTCTATCCAAAAATCTTTGGGTAGTTTCTTTCTTTTAAGCATGCTTCATGCCATGTTGAGGATTGTTCGGTTCTTTCTTTCAGCTACACCATTTTGTTGGAGGGATCTTGGAACTGTTAAAGATTTATGAATTCCATTTACTTCACATAACTCTTGAAACTCCTTGGATGTAAATTATCCACCTCAGTCGGATCTCATGGCTTTGATCTTTCTACCGCTTTCTCTCACCACTATAGCTTTGAACCTTTTGAATACTTCAAAAACTTATAATTTCTATTTCAAGAAATATACATAAGTTTTTCTTGAAAAATTATCAATGAAAAAAAGAAAATAATTACTATTACCAAGAGATCTAGGCTTGATCAGTCTGCACACATCAGTATGGATTAGTTTGAGTGGTTTCTTGGCTCTGGAGTCTGACTCCTTTGGAAAGCTTTTCAGAATTGCTTCCCGAGTAGGCACCCCTCAAAAAGTTGATCAGGATGGTTAATGCAAGATAGTCCATTCACCATCTCCTTCTTAGAAAATAGCTCAAATCCTCCAAATTGAGATGTCTGTATCGAAGATGCCATAGCCACGATGCATCTTTGTAGCAAGATTTCAGACACTTTGCAATGTCAGTTTTTATATTGATCAGGAACATTCTATTCTTTGACATCGGTACATTTCCAATGAAGTTATTTTTATCATCTTTTATAGAAAGATTACAATCCTTCATATGAATATCATAACCTTTCTCTAATAGTTTTCCTAAACTTAAGATGTTACTTTTCATATTGGGAACATAGTAAAGATTGGAAATAAATTGATGTCGCCCATCTTTCAAGCGAATGAGAATGTTACCTCTTCCTTTCACTACTATGTTAGAATCATCTCCAAATGAGACTTTTCCGCTTACTGATTCATCTAGCTCCACGAACATGTCTTTCCTTCCACACATATAGTTGCTTGCACTACTATCAAGATACCAGGAATTTGGTTGATCACCATCACCCTCATTTCGTGCTAAAAAAAGAGTTTCTTTCTCATTGGTCTTATCCTCTATGTAGTTAATTTTCTCATCTACTCCATTGTTGAGAGCTTTACATTCTGAAGCATAATATCCAAACTTCTCACAATTATAGCATTGAACTTGAGATTTTCCATACCTTAAGTTCATATTGCCTCTTCCACGATCTCGTGTTGAGTTTTCCCCTCTTTTGAAGTTATTGGAATTGTTGTTGTAATTCCAACCTCATCCACAACCGTGGCTTCCACCTTGACCATGACCTCTACTTTTGCCTTGGCCACGTACGTTGGTTTTTGTCAATTCCCTGGCTTTCATGCTTATCCTTGAATTGCATCTTGATGAGTTGCTCAATGATCCCTTGCTTCTTCTTATGCTTTTCTTCATATGCTTGTAATGACCCAATGAGTTCATCAATTATTATTTCTTCCAAATATTTTTTTTCCTCAATTGTCACGATGATGTGTTCAAATTTGGAATCTAATGAAAGAAGTATCTTTTCCATTATTATGACATCTTCCAACATCTCACCGTTTCTTTTCAATTGATTAGAAACAACTACGACTCTCAAGAAATAGTAGGAACTAGATTCAAAAGCTTTCATATATAGAGATTCAAATTTGCCTCTTAGTGTTTGGAGATGAACCTTCTTCACTTTCTCGGCTCCTTTGAAAGAAATTTAAAGCTTATTCCACGCTGCTTTGGAAGATGTTGCATCTGAAATCTTCTCAAACCCATAATCATTTAAGGCGTTATAGATAAGAAAGAGGGCTTTCTTGCCTCTCTTTCTCAAATCCTTCAAAGATTCTTTTTGCACTTGCGGTAGAGTAGCTTCATCATCTGGTTCACTTAAGTCTTTCTCTACAACTTCCCATACATCATGTGCACTCAAAAGAGCCTTCATCTTGATACTCCAATTATCATAGTTGTCATTGTTGAGTGTCGGGACTTGAAACGATGCCATGCCTCCACTTGACATAACTCTCAATACAGTGAGAATGTGAAAATTCTGATTACATAGATGGATTGAGAACATCAAAAAACCTTGGGAGGAACTCCGGGGGAAAATCTAAAATTTTTAAATCAATAGTCAAAGTCAACTTTTTTGGTCAACAGTCAATGCTCGATCAACAGGCTTGTCGGCTCGGTCAATAGGCTTGGTGTCTCGGTCAACTCAGCCGGACTCAGTTCCAATTCGGCTAACTCAGTGAGTTAACTCACTTTCTAGCAGAACCTTTCGGTGGAATGTGGCGGCACGTCCGAACTCCGATCGGGATGATTCTCACGGAGTCGGATTCGTCTTGTTGAGAGCTTCGATTTGATATACAATAGTGTATATTTATATTTCTAAATATAGCTTTAATACCACTTGGTTGAAATATTATGGATCAAAACTCAAGAACACTCGAGAACAATTTTCTAGAAATTCTTAGAAACTCTCAAACTTTTGTTTCTGATTTATTTAACTTGATTATTACATTACTACTGAGAAGTATTTATAGAAACAACTAATAAATCTAAGTCATACAACATAAACCTACCAAAACAATCTAAATCATACACCTATCTACTTACTTAACCCATTTTTTTTTTCTTCTTTTTACCTACCAACCATGAGCTGTATCCTTATCAATCGAGATCATCACCATAGAAGTTTCCATCTGGACTTCAAATGGACTAGAATATTTTAGTGCTTGGGCTTGTATACAAGTTTACAAAACAACAAAGTAATTGATAAAATGAAAAAAAAACAAAACTAACTATGGACCAAATAATCAAATAATAAGAAAGTTATTGTAGAAACTGAATAATACATAAAATAAAAGAATGCATTAAAGAATATATCAAAGGTAATAAACTTAATTACACATAAATCGATTAAAACAAAAGCAAGTAAAAAAAGTAATGCTTGTAGTAAATAACAATAAGTAACCAGTAAAATAATAATGCAGCCACTAAATTAAGAAATAAACCTGTACGTTGAAATAAAACTATAACAAAGTAATTAACAATACGAATAAACCTGAGAAACTGTTAAAAACATACACAAAAACAATGAACAGTTAAAAGTAATATGAGCAAATAAAAAAATTAACCAATGTAGTAAGAAAGAACATCTAAAATAAGTTAGAAATGCATCAGTATACAAAAGTGAAGAACACCAACACCTTAAAAAGATGTTAGCTAGAAGAATAAGGCAAAATAGAAAATAGAAACTTAAATGAACTGAAATTTCTAGGGTCACAAGAGGGGAAAAAATAGCAGAAACTAGAAATTCCAGTTTTGAAGAAGAACCACTGTTTGTCCGAAAAAGGAGCAAAAAGAAAATTTTAGGAAATATAATAAGGATAAATAAATTAAGAATAAATAATATATTATTCTAAATCAAAATATGTTTAAATATAAATATATATGAATTATAAATACAAAATTTAAATGACATAATATATAAATTGAATAAAGAAATAACCAAGTCCTGTGTGCCACGGTATCTTTCAGTTAATTTTTCTACTCACTATGGTATTTGAAAATTTTGAAAAAATATCTCTTAAGATACAACAATCAATTACTAGCAAATATACACCAGTATTTGTTGCTCTAACAAAATTTCATGTGTCTTAGAAGGAACCAAACTAATAGCAAATTTACAAGCAGAGGACAAAAAGTATTAAAATCAATTCAAAAATCTTCGACCAAGAAACTAAACGGTATTGAAAATCATAAATCTAAAGCTACCGTTTCTTTTCTCAAACGCTTTATAAGTATTCTCAAGATCCTACAAATATCCTAAGATCCTAAAAATATTTTGAAGATCCTACACAAGGGACATATTTGAAATATTAAATTTGATGCAAGTATTAATTTAAGAAACAATTTTTTTTGTTTTAGTTAATTATGAGTCTTTTATGTTTACCAATTTTTGTTTTAATGAATTGTAGATTTTTTATGTCTTATTTATCATAAGTCTTTTTAGTCTTTTATTTTTAAGAATAGATTAAGCCCAATCCACCACTAAATAAACTCATTAGTCTTTTATCTCTTGAATTTGCACCTAGGGTTTTTATTTAGTCTTGAATTTACTTCTAGGGTTTTTCTATTAGGGTTTCTTGCTTATAAAAGAGAAACTATGTGATTTGGAGGCAAAACGAATATCATTAATGAAATATATATTTCAGAATGCTTTTGTTTTGCATTCTTGTGTTCTTGATTGAATGCTTGAATTCGACTTATCAAAGGGAGTGATCATTCTTTGTGGCTTCTCAAGATTGAGGTTTTAATAAATTTTTTTTCCTTAGGGTTCCAATATGATCATCTTCAACATGTTCTTAACAATTCAATCATTTCTATTCCTTTGAGTTTATGAGTCCCTAGGGTTATTCGCCTAGAGGGTTTGCATCAATCAGTTTCATCTTAAGATTAGTTGAATTTTTTGATTTTTTTAAGAACATAGAAGAAGATTGGCTTGAGTTTTGAGTGGCAAAAGGCAAGCGAGATAAAAAAAGAGAGATTTAAATAGTGTAAAAAAGAGAGAGTCCAAAATAGTGAAAAATGGATAACAATTTGATTTGAGAGAAAACATATGAGGAAGTGTGTGAGCAACACTACCTTTTAGTTTTATTTTTACAAATTGAAAACATGAGTAAGGAAGGAGGAGAATCACAAAAGCTTGATTTGAAATACTTCATCAAATCTGTTTATGACCAATTTAAGAGGATGAATGCAAGGTTGGATGATTTAGAATGCTCTTTCGGTTTCGAATCATATAGAAGACATGAGTTTGAGGAAGAATAAGTTGATTCCAATGTAGAGGAAAGAACAAGTTATAACTGGGGAAAAATGACTTACTACAAGGAAGATAACAATATATGTAGTATAAAGATGACAATTCTACATTTTCCAGGAAACAATGATCCAAAGTTATACTTGGAGTGGAAAAGAAAGATTAAGTATGTATTTGATTATCATAATTACTCCGAAGAGAAGAAAGTAAAGCTACTTGCCATAGAATTTATAGATTATGGTGGTATATGGTGGAATCAATTGGTTGTCAATAGGCAATGGAATGGTGAGAGACCTATTCAGTCATAGAAAAAGATGAAATTGGTGATGCGTAAGAGGTTCATACCTAGCCATTACTATAGAGACTTATATAGAAAGTTGTAAGGGCTGATTCAAGGTTCCATGAGTATAGATGATTATTATAAAGAGATGGAAGTCACCATGATTAAAGCAAACATGATTCATTGCCAGATTAAATAGGGAAATTAGTGATGTGGTTGAATTGCAACATTACGTAAAGATGAAAAATTACTAAAAAAAGCTATTAAAGTGGAGAAGAAAAACAAGTCCAAAAGGTTCAGATCTAATTCATCCTCTAGTTCTCCATGGAAATCAACTTGGAAAGTCAACAAAGATGTATTTAGAATAAAAGGTGAAGCAAAGTCAAACAATTTAGTTGTTATTCCTAAAGGTAAATCCAAAACTAAAACTCTTACTAAGTCATGTCATATTAAGTGTTTTAGGTGCTAAGGATTCAGACATATTGAATATGAATGCCCAAACAAAAAGGTTATGATAGTGTGGGATATACAGCTTAAGAATGAAAGAGATGAGCAACAAAATGAGCATATTTTTAACACAAGATGTCATGTGAAGGATAAAGTATTTATGGTTATTATTGATAGTTGAAGTTGCACTAATGTTATTAGTATTTTGTTGGTAGAAAAGTTGAATTTAAAGTGGTAGAAACATTATAAACTATACAAGTTACGATGACTGAATGATTGTAAAGAAGTAAATGTTAACAAATAAGTTTTGGTTTCTTTTTCGTTTTATCAGTATATGGGTTACAACAAAACTGAACATTTGGGTATTAACAACAAAACTATTGAATGTTCACTATAGTGTTGGGAATCAAAGAAATTATGAACTCCGTATCTTGTCTTATGTATTGCTTTGTTTGTGGTTAGTCGAGAATTTGAACTTTTAATGGCCATAGTTTTTAATAGGAAAATGATCAAATCTCGTTATCTAAATTATAATTCTTTTGTACTAGTAATTTAAAATTAATTTTATGAAAATTGACTATATTAAAATTCATTAGCAATTTAATATTGAAAAAACTAAAAAAGAAAGAAAAAGTAATTAATAACTAAAAATAATAATGAGATAGGATCTAAATTATCCATACTTAAATGAGACAAGCTTAAATTGATATGCCTAAATGAGACATGTTTTTAAAAGAATTCAATATTTAATAAAACAAGTTAATGGAATGTGAGATGGGGCTGTTGAGACCATTTATATCTCTCTAGCTTGAGATGTGCTTCTCTCTCAAGGGACAATTGTTTTCCATAGATATGCTTTTACTTCTCAAATTATGGTGGAGGCTGCAGAAGAATAATTTGATGGAGACATTGCCAAGAAAATACTAATTTGCATTGTACTTGAAATCCCAAGATGGCCTTACATGCATTCCATTCTTTGTATTCCATTGATGCACTTGTAATTTGTAATTTGATATTCTATAAATATGATTAATTTAGTGGTATGAAGTTAGATTTATTCTTTTATCATTTCAAATTATATGTTTGAATCATCTTAAATATTATTTGATTTGGGGAGAAAAAATTCTAAAACATCATAATTTAACTTAAGGGTAAGTTAAACCTTACCAGTTACATGTATATTAAGAAATAAACTATTGATTTGGCTTAAACAAAATGCTTCCAATTATTTAAGAAAACATCACTTTTAATTAATTATTTAAAGCATATTAAGACAAACAGATAAAATTTACTGGTCAGGGTCAAAGGGAGCACATGTCCCCGGTTTTGCTCAATTATTTGTTTTATGTAATTTACAACAAACTCAAGCCTTTGGTGTTCCCATCAAATTATCAGGCCTTGCTCTTTTTATTTAATATCGATCATTCACTCATGTTTGTATGGTAGGAAAGAAACGAAATAAGATTAATATGATGGATTTTTCGATGTTTGATTTTTTATATATAGGAAGGAAACGAAACGAAACAATTGCACTCTAATATGTGTATACATGTATATATATACACGTAATAAGAAGATAAATAAAATTTTAAGTATAATATTTATGAAATTATAGATAAATTAATGTATAAAATATAACTGTTTTTATTTAAATTTTAAATTTTAATCTTCAATCTTCAATATATTAATAAAATTTAATAATTTTAACATATTTTTATTAAAATGAGATATATAATTTTTTTAATTAAAAATAAATAATAACTGAAAATAACAAATATTATTTTTTATTTTATATATAATACATCTCTTAAATGTAAATATTAATTCCGTTACTGATTGCATTGATCCAAGTAATACGTTTTCTAATCATAGAATAAATTTGAATGCTAAATTTTCTAATATACTTTTCTTTTTATTATTCTTTATTTGAAAAGACTGAAAATGAGGATATAATGTAAATGTTAATCTTATTTTAATTTTATTGTTAAAATGAAATATAATAATAATAATAATAATTATTATTATTATTATATTTAATTATATTTCATTAATACAAGCACACTTTGTTCCTACTTGTAACTTAGGTGGTGTTTGATTAACTAGAATAGGGAATCATAATTGATTCCTTCAAATTTTATGTTTAGTTAGGTTTAAAAGTGTGAATTAAATGAAATCGATTTTTAAAATAGAAATAATGAGAATTTATTTTTTTCTCTTAAATAATCATGATTCCATTCCCATTTTAATTTTATCCAAACTTCAAATATAACTGTAAACTCTAAGCCATAAACGTTATCTCTTACCACATAAATCCCAAATTCTAAATCCAAAAACTCTAAACATTATTTAAAAAATAATAATTTTAACCCTAAACCTTAACCCACAAATATAACTCTAAACTCTAAACTCTAAGCCTTATACCTTAAACCCTATACTTTATACCCTAAACCTTAACCTCAAAACCCAAAACCTTAACCCACAAATATAACCTTAAATCCTAAACCTTAACTCACAAATATAACCATAAATCCTAAACATTATACCCTATACCCTTAATCCCAAAACCTAAAGCCCTGAATCCTAAATCCTAATTAGAAAAATAATAATTTCAATCCTAACTCCTAACCCTAAATCCCAAAACCCCAAACCTAAATCCTAAATCCTAAATCCTATACCATATAACCTATACCTTAAATCCTATATCCTAAATCCTATACCTTAAATCCTAAATCCTAAACTCTAAACCTTATTTAGAAAATAATAATTTTAATAATATATTTTATTTTTAAGTAATAATTATTTTAAAAAATTATGATTCCAATAATGTATTTTTCTAACGAAAAAATAATAATTAAATTATATTATTTAAATTTTACTAAATATAGGGGTATTAAGGTAATATATAGTATTTTCCATTACATTCCAATTATAAACCAAACACTCTAATACTAATTTTTTCTTTGATTCTAATGGTCAAACCAAACAATAGTGTTTCCTTTCCATTTCATTCCATTCGCATTCTCATTCCTATTTCAATTACATTCTATGAACCAAACACCACCATAGTGTGATATTTTATCATGTAGTAGGCTTACGTTTAATGGCCCGGGAAGTGTCGTATCATAGATGGTTGGTTAGTTTTTTCAATCTACAGTTCACGTTTAGTTTGCACTTTCTCACACTTAGTTTATAACTACAAGACTTGAAGTTCACACATAATTTGCATCTGATTCACGAAGTAGACATGGAAAAATGTGAACTAAAGAGCAAAACCCTACGATTAGATCCTCTTCTATATATGCTTCTTCCCCTCTCATTTCTTGTTTTATAGGATAGTAGTGAAGCCCTGTCTATTTCATTTCTTGTTTGGTAGGGTACATTGTTATGTCTTATTGGATTTGGATACTAGATAATGATATCCTTATATATTAAATATTGAGTTGAGTGCACATCTTGTGAGATTGAGTGAGGATTATTTGTGAGTAATTATATATCTAGCTATTGGAAAACAATCCATATTATGAGGTTAATGCTAGAACCCAATTCATATAGTGCCTTGCCAAAATGTATGTTTCCAATAGTGCAAGGGATGTTAAAACTACCTGGATATTTTAGTTTTGTGGTAGTTTTCTATCAAGGATGACACTACAATCTTCAGTCAAGGTTACTGTTTCATGAACTCCGAGCCTCATTTTCTTTGATAGTATATCCTTCATGAATTTGACATAAGACTGAATTTGTTCAAGTTCCTCTACAAATGGTATGTTTATGTGTAACTTCTTGAAGACTTTTAGAAATTTTGGAAACTATGTATTTACTTTTTCTTTTGTAGTCTTTGAGGTAAAGGAATAGTGGGTTTGTAAAGGTTTTTTTTCATTGGCTTAATTATTTCCTTTCCATTACTCTCTTTATCTTCTAATTCCTCTTCACCCTTTTTTGTTTCTAGTTCCTTCTTATCCTTTTTAGTCTCATAGTCCTCCTTATCCTTTTTAGTCTCATCTGCTTGCTCTAAAGTTGTACTACTCCTCAAGGCTAATGATTTACAATGGTCCTCACCTTCTCTTATTGGGTTTACAATTGTGTCACTTTGAAGGTTATCTTCAGGCATTTGGCTTATAACCTGAGCAAGTTGTCCCATTTGATTTTCCAAATTTTGAATTGAATCCTCTTGCGTTGACACTTTTGTATTAAATGATTGTATGAAGTCTTTCATCATCCCCATTAAGGCATTTGTATTGTCCTCAGTAGGTGGCTTCTTTTCTTAGGCTTGTAACTGTTATAGTTGTTGGAAACTAGGTGGTGGAAATGATTTATAGTTGAATTGATTACCAACCTGATTATTGTTATTCCAAGAGATATTTGGATGTTATCTCTATCTTGGGTTATATGTGTTTGAGTATGGATCATTGTTTTGGTTCATATTACTCACATAAAAGATTGATTTAGGATTATATGGATAATTATCAAACAAATGGGCTACATCACAAAACACACATGATAACCATGAATTTTGGACCTGGTTTATACTCGCTGGTGAGTTTTGAACCATCATGCATTCCACCAACTCTTGTGGCTATCATTCCATTCATTGATCATTGATAATTATTGCTAGCCATTTTCTACTTTATGCTTCTAATAACACTAAATGATGTGTCTAAATTAAAAATAAATAATAAAAAAACAACTAAATAAATAAATTAAAGTTGAAAAATAAATAATTAAATAAATTAACTAAAATAAATAAATAAGTCAGTAAAAGAAAATAAGTAAATTACAATTAAAATTAAAATAAAGAAAAATAAATAAAATAAAATAACTATAAAAAAATAAAAATAAAAAACTATTAATTTCTAATATTTATAATCCCCGACAACGGCACCAAAAACTTGATCGCCATACAAATTGTGTGTAAAATGAATATGAAAGTATATGTATCGCAACAAGTAATATAATGATAAGAAAAGATCATTCCCACGGAGATTATTTTATTAGAAACTAATTTTTAAAACTAAAAATAATAAAAATCAATATTTTTGGTGTTTTTATATTTTAAGGAAGCAAAAATAAAATAACTAAAAGTAAATAGAAATAATTAATTAAATCATATTTGGTAACTAAAAAGATATATGAGAAAATATCTAAGAATACTTAATCCCCCAATTTTCTAAACATACGAATCGCTAAAATCCTTCCAATATAATTATCAATTAATTACATGATCAATTGAATCTAACTTAGCATGTATTCCTCTTTTAAGTAAACTACACACCATATAGTAATGAAATTGTATACTAACTCATTAAGTTCATCAATTATCACTACTACAAAAATGGGCATTAAAGTCGATTAAAAACCGACTTTAAATTGAGTGACTTAAAATGTAAAGTCATTTCATCGCGTGAATCGACTTTATAAGTACATTTTATGATTTTTTTTATTTTTATTCTCATTTTTCGTATTCAATATTCAATATATATAGCATAAAAAAACTAAAATATAAAGAATAATAAAAATAATTAAAAATTTAAATATAATTAATTACTTGATAATAAAATTTATTACAAAAAAAAATAATGTATATACAATACATATAGTTAACTTAACTTATAAATAAAATAATGTCGTCAAAGTGTAATTGAATTATGAGAGCAAGCTTGGTTGGCTTAGAATCACCAGCATTATGACAAGGAAACTAGACAAAAAACAACTGATTCATATAAAAATTCATTTCCCTACATACATGAGCACGTAAACATCCATCAAACAAACAGTCTAAACTTCAGAGACATACGAATGGAGAAATTAAATCATTATAAATATTACCATAAAAAAAAGATTACCACAGCGACATCCGAGTGATATAACCCTTCGACGAACTCATATTAGCACTTCATTAATCATTTGTCTATAAATATGAAGTTATCTGGAATCTCTACTAGTATTTTTAATGCTATAATGAGCTCTAAATATGAAATCAAGTGTAACTCTGATTTCTTACTTGGCTTGTATGAGTTTTGGTGCCCTTAAACGTATGGAACACGTTCATGGGCACCAAAACTCATACAAACTAAGAAACAAATCGAAGTTACACTTGATTTCATATTTAGAGCTCATTATAGCATTAAAAATACTGGTAGAGATTCCAGATAACTTCATATTTATAGACAAATGATTAATAAAGTGCTAATTGTTGTCATAAGGAAAGTAGGCAAGAGAGATGAGATGTAGTTTGGGCCAAAAATAGGTCCATAAAACAATGCATTCCCCTAAATACATGAACATATAATCATCCATCAAACAAGGGACTTCAGACACAGGAATAGAGAAATTAAATCATTAAAAAAATTACCGTTATGTTGTCATATACTATTCAAGATCATTAGAATCTTCTCCTGATTCTTCTTGTGATGATATAATTTGAACCATTTGTTTTGCCCATTCCTCCCGTAAATCATCAAAAATTTGCTAGTCGTAGCCCGTCTTGTTTCAACCAAAAACTACATGTATTTAAAATTAAAATAAGAATGTAATTTCATTTATTTACAAAAAATAACTCAAATATGTTTAAAACGTTTATGTATATGGGTAAAAGATATTACCACATCATCAATTGGAATTTTGATATTTGTGATGATTTCGCTCATAAACTTCATGATATAATAACCACACATGACTCTATTATTTTGTTGTGGAACCTACAAAAAACAAGTGTACATGATTTTTCATATTCGAACATCTTTATTATTCAATTGTAAAATTAATAAAATTATTAATATTCGCTTGTACATACCATAACTTTTGTCCATATAAGCTTATGAGTTTTTTTAAGGGTAATGCCCCTAAATTTGCTCCACAACTTCCATGCCCTATCAAGGTTTAAAACGGTTAGTTTTTATTAAATATTACAAAAAATAATAGAAGAAACTAATATGTAGCTATAACTCTTACATTTCAACAACTGCTTTTGTATCTTTACTCAGTTCTATGAAAGTTGAGTCATAGTACCAAGCATGATTATTGAACAGATCAATGATTACCAACATCCAATGATCTTGGCCTTGTTCAAACCATAATGGTCAAGGGATTATCAACTTTTGATTTCTGTTAAGCATTAATGCCCTATCACATAATTGTTTAGCTCTGATGCTAACAACCTTCTCTTGATATTGATTGACATATGAAGAATCATAGAACATTGCTAAATATGATGAGTGATTATGTTGAAGTCGATAATAGCATGCCCTATATAAAAGATATATATATAAATAATTACATAATATAAATATAATTATACATTTTCTACATAAATGAAAGAAAAATAAATAGATTGAAGACTCACCTTGTCCACACTTGAATTATACTTAAATCGATCATTTGATATTCAAATAGTTGTAATATGCACTTGATTGATATATAATTTTGGCCGAGGTCTACACTAGAAATTTCTATAGGAAGTGGCACAGTCCATCCATCATTTATGCTAGATGCCCTCCCAACAATAGTTATCAAAGTGCCAAGATTTTTGCTGAAGTTTAAAGCATAATCATAACTATACTTTTTCCAAGGCTTCTTCTTGAATGACTTGGTACGTGATGATTGACCACTAGACATAGATTTAGCACGAGATACTTGCTTCGTATCTCTTAAATGTGCCGTATTTAAGAGTTATGGTATAATAGACTAAAAATAAGTATTATATATGTATTTTAGTAACAATAAAAGATATAATAAAATAATAGTAGTAAACAAGTGTTATCTTTTATGTTAAAAAATAGTACCACATCAAAATTTAGAACAACTTGAATCGACGATCAAGCCACATACTGTCCAACAGCCACTTGAACTGTGGTAGCATCAGAAGGCACATGTAGTGGATAATCATGAAACAATGATTGATCAATTACTATTCGCCAATGATTAGGAAAATATTGATTATGAATCATCTGATCATCGCTCAATTGATGTACCATTCCAATAGCAACAAATTCCGTTGACGAATGATGTTTCAACAAAAAATTCATATTCTGTAAAACATTTATGTGTTATATATAAAAAATAAAACATATAATAAGAATTTAAAAATAATAGATTATATACACCAGAAATTAAAATCTTACCACATATGATTCATCAAATAGAGGAGGACTCCCATGTAGGGTAGCTATTGGATATAAATTCTCACCAAAACATTCATCGTGGTTTGATTGATGCTAAGAATGCGCAGATTGCATTGGAGAAAATGAACCACTACTTGATTGCATATGCATTCCTGGCATATAGTGAGGACCAATAGGATGACTATATCCCATACTGGATGTAGTTTAAGCACAATAAGATTGCATGGGTGGCATTCCTGGCATGGATGCTAGCCTGTCTATCATGAATGGTGGCATGCTTGGCATGGATTGTGGCATGTCTGGCATGGATGGTTGCATGCTTAGCCAATATGGCATGCCCTGGCTGTAGAATGATGTCATGGTTGACACGTGTTGTGATTGATATTCTTTTAGAGTGACAATCTCACTTAACACTGAGGCCTTAAAGGAGTTGATTTCTTCTTCAATTTTAGTGTACTTCTCCTTACTTACCGTCTGAGGCTTTTGTTTCAGAATGTTAAAATACTCCATATAACCATCATATTGGCTACCTCCCCTAACACGACTAGGATGCTCGCGTTCGAATGCATGATATAAAGCATCTCTCCTAGGCTCTTCGATTATTGCACCCTTGGATATTTTTTTCTTGAACAGCTCTCTACAAATAATAAAGCACACAAACATATCGTTCATTACTACATCAATTATTAAAAATCATTAAGACTCTTTATCAACTGAAATTACTAACCAACTTATTTATTTGTTCTTCTCCTCGCTTAGTCATCGGTCTTGAATTCTTTGTTTTTAGGGTCTTTGTTTTTATGTACAATTCAGTTCGGGTAACAGGTCTACCCAATTCAGCTTCCTACATAAATTATGAAAAGTTTATTAACAATGACATGAAATTAAATTGAGGAAAATAAATATAAAAATATTTATAAATTAAGACAAATTAATAATACCATTCTATATCTAATTTCAGGATTTGAAGACCTCCCAGTACGGTTAGGAAGAATGTTATGCATTTGTATATTCTGATGTTCTTCCCTAATAATTTGAAATTCATCTGAACATTTATAATCCACAAAGTCTTTCCAAACTTGAGGTGTAATCCAGGGGTGTCCTTCAAGGATTTTGTAGAGCTCTACCTCATCAAGTGATTCCAAATATGGAAACACATAATTTCTTGTCAATCTAGAAGTCTTGTATTCCTTCCACGCCTTATTTGCAATCTTATAACACTTAAGTTTCCAATTGTCATCGATTTTGTAACGATTCTATAAAAATACAATACAAAAGATTAGATATAATAAAAAAAGATATAATATATATATATATATATATATATATATATATATATATATATATATATATATATTGATTATAAAATATAAGAGACTTACATAAATGGTTATCCATATTTTGAACTTTTATGCATCGTCAACCTCAGACCAATCATTTATATTGATTGGTATACTAGACTTCGCAAGTCGACCAATAGAGGATTTTAATTGTTGGCCATTTTACCCTATTAGAT
Organism: Hippophae tibetana; assembly: GCA_037013495.1. Classification (NCBI taxonomy): domain Eukaryota; kingdom Viridiplantae; phylum Streptophyta; class Magnoliopsida; order Rosales; family Elaeagnaceae; genus Hippophae; species Hippophae tibetana. The sequence goes on from CM072806.1 coordinate 31,803,446, forward strand.
TACTAGTAGCATCAAATAGAACATGTATTTTATCATCAGGGTTAAGTGGAGCATCAGGTATATTCGCACAACCCCTTCTTTTCAAATACCTCAATGGATCATTTGGATCTACAAGATCTATTATCCGAAGATCCATGAAATATTTGCAAACAATGAAGAAATATAAATTAATTGAAAATTTTAGGAACATGCATATATATAAGAGTTATTACAACAATATAGAACATAAGTTATGTTTAATTTGGTTGTTGATCGTATACATATATTCCTTCACAATCACTTCGAGCCCATGACGAAGAATCATCATCATCAATTAGATCATCACATACATTAGGCAATTTATTTGAGAAATTACTAATATTGGTTAATGTATCAAGCATAGAGTCATCATCTTCTACAGCATCACAATGGTAAAACTCTTTTTGTGGAGGCATTAACACAATAGACCATCTTGGATCAATTTGATCGCTCACGTAAAATACTTGTTTTGCATGAAGTGCTAACATGAAAAGATCATCAGTGTGACTTATCTTGGATAAATTTACAAAGGTAAATCCAAAATCATCTATTTTATATCCAACATTGATAACATCTTCAACCCAATCACACAAGAAAACTGTTTCATGGAAGACCTCATAATCCAATTCCCAAATCTCTTGTATTATACCATAATATGTTTTATCAGAAAGTACAGGATTAGCATCTTTTGAACTGGAAAATTGCCTAGTTTGTGCAAGCATCTTCACACCACTATTTTGATTTACTCGAACTTTGTCCCTAGCTTGAGTCGTAAACCTCGGTCCATTTATTGTGAAACTATAAAATGATTTGACATCGAATTTTGGCCCATATGCAAGCCATTGTAAACTTTCTGATATTTTATGATTGGGTTTCTTGAGTTCATCTCGAATCTATGTATACAAAAACATGAAATGTGTTTGGAGCAAAATTTTAAAACATTGAATAGATCTAGGAATATACATGCATGAATTTTTGTTTGTGACACTTATATGGTTGCGAAACCAATTAATAAGCTCTTGCTTATGTTCATCATACAACCATTTTTCTCCTTTTTTTTTTATAACAAGGATCGATCTTCATAAAGTTTAAATGCATCCTGTAATGTTATTAAATATATATGAAGCAATGAACATCATCAAACAATGAACATCACTTATTCTATGTATGGTTATGCCTCATTATTATTTACCAAAATGATTCGGTGTACTTTTTTCCATCGAGTGCGATCAATAAAAAATTTCTTACTTCCACCAAGCATAGGGTTACCTACTCGGATCATGTGACATTCTAAGAACAACTTGTTCGTAGGATTCCCAATTTCAGTGCAACCACTAAAGTATTCAGAACAAAACTCAATGGCCTCTCCAACAATGTAGTGTTCCACCATGCATCCTTCAGGTCGATTTCTATATCCTTTAAGGACTTGCATATATCTCTCAAAAGGATACATCCACCTTAAGTAAGTAGGACCACACAATTGAACCTCTTGAACTAAATGAACAAACAAGTGAATCATTATATCGAAGAAAGAAGGAGGAAAATATTTTTCAATTAGACACAAAGTCTCTACGACATCTTTCTGTAAAGAATTTAATTCACCAATTGATATAGATTTCTTGCATATTGTATTGAATAATGAACAAAGCTGAATTATTGATAATCGAACATGTTTTGAAAGAATTGATCTAATAGTAACTGGTAATAACTGTTGCATTAAGATATGATAGTCTTATGATTTCAATCCATACAGTTTCTTATCAGTGATAGACACAAATTTTTTTAAGTTGGATGAGTAACCATCAGGAACTTTCACACCCTCCAAACATTTACAAAACACATCCTTCTCTTTTGTTGACATTGTATATGATACTGGTGGTAAGTATGTTCGATTCTTATCATTTTCCACCCTTGGTTCCAATTCAGGTTGTATGCCTAGTTTCATTAAATCCAATCTTGCTTTAATTCCATCCATTGTTTTTCCAGGTATATTAAGTAAAGTACCAATCAAGCTCTCACATACATTTTTCTCAATGTGCATGACATCTAAGATGTGACGAATGTGTAGGTCTTTCCAATAAGGTAATTCCCAAAATATTGATTTTTTTCCAACAACCATGGTAAGTCGGTTCAAACTCTTTTTCATTTTCACCCAAAAACCGACTTTACACATCGACTTAAATACCCCTTTTTGTAGTAGTGTATGGATCACATACATAAGAATTATATATCTCTGCCTAGAAACTATTCATGTTATTTAATCAAGACAAACAATTAAATAATACTCTTAAATCTATTTAATTGCTTCTATAGATAAATTGTTGGTCAAAAAATTAATAACATACAAATAAGATTAAATAATATAATTAAATTAATATTATAATTGGGAAAAAATATTAAATCAACACATGGTGAAAATTAGGTTCATAAGATCCCTAGATTAATAAATTAAATACACATAATTGTGTTCATAAAGCTCATATATTTCATAAAGAAAGAAATAAAAAATGATAAAGAAAAGAGTAGAAGAAGAAATACAATCAATCTCTTGATCTGTAGAATTATTCTCCTCTTGAATCTCCACAAAATTGTGCCATCTCTTGAATTTTTCTCTCTTTTTAGTTCCAAAAATTGACCAAAATTATGCTAATGGATTTAGGGTTTAAGGGGTGATTAGGGGCTTAAATATTGCTCAGGTGTGATCTGGACCGTCAGATCAACTTTAGATCAAGAGCTACGATCAAAATAAACAAAATTGACAATGCTATCCAATCATAGAACGACATGTGGCATCATGAATTTACTGGGTGAATAAGGGAGCGACACGTGGTAGGGGAGACTGTCAGAGTCAATGAAATTTGGCACGACATGATTTGTAAAAATGAATGGCATGGCGCACAGGTGGAATGCACAGAGAAAAAGCATAGCAACACATGACTATGCGTTGATTCATATCCGAACTCTGATTGAACTTCGTCCTGACACGTGGCACACGTTGACTGATCTCCTCACATGCTACGTAACTTGATTCGCTATCCATGATTGCATGACATCAGTGTGGCTTGCCCAGTCAGCTCCCCTGCTTACGTGGTAGGCCATATGGCAACTCTTGATTGGTGATGAGCTAAAACCGGCATCGCCGATTCTTGCCAATACTTTGGTTTTAATATTTATAAAACTCTCGCAAGTGCACGAATCATTTCGAAGAAAATGATAAGTATACTCCCAAGGTCGATCTAAGGAAGGAATGAATGTGATTTTTAATTTATTATTCAAACTTTTAAAAACGAAATTAAATCCTAAACATCCTGTCACGATAGTTTGGTTTTTGTGTTCCTAATCTAATAACATAAAAATAAACATATATACAGATTAATTAAATATAATCTAATAACATAAAAATAAACATAGATACAAATTCAATAAATATTTATCTAAAAATAAATATAAATACAGATTCAATAAATATTTATGCAAATTTTATCATTTATATTAGTGGAGTATTTATGGATATAATAACTAAATTAATTATGCTTGCTCATATTATCTAGGTTATTAAAGATATAAATTGATATTTTATTGATTCTCTCTTTTTTATATAAATACCATCTTTGGTGGGGTTAGATATTCTTTGTTAACTAAACAAATCAATTAACACCTATGGGTGGGGTTGATAACTAATTTGGTTAATTAAATTATTTCCTTTTTCTAAGAGATTGAAAATGAACCATTCAAATGCCACCTTTGGTAGGGTTAGACAGTTTAAACTTTATTCAAGGTGTCCAAATTAAACATAAGAATTTAATTATCCGAGTACTAACTTTCAAGTTTTAAAACCACTATTGAAAACATGTTGTCAATACATTTTTACATAATAATTCTTATAAAAACTTTTGAAATAGAGTTTCACTCTAACTACCGGGCGATTGTACCAACAAATAAAAGAGCACTACTCTAAATTAGACCGGATAACTAAACCTTAAAATCTAATTTTCAGATTTAAGTTTTTAATGAAAAATAATATATTTCTCTCTAACATTCTTAATATAAAATCTTGAATAAAAATAAAATCAATTCATTTTAGAAATTTTTACCTATTTAATATTTCGTAAGCATAACAACGTTATTATTACATCATGATTATAAATAGCCAGTACAGTTAAATTTAATCACAGACAAATTAAATATAACATGTAAGAATAAAGCATAAAAAATAACTGTAAAGAAAATAAAATCCTTACAGAACTTCGACGCTATTCCCGTTGCTAGAAAACCTCCAAGCAGAATTTGCACTTCCATTTATTGAATCAAAAAGCTAAATTATTTCAAAAACATTACAAGTTCCTCTCAAAGAGAGAAGAACTCTAAAACTAAGAGAATTGAACTAAAAACTAAGAAAGAACCTAAGAAAAGCTTAGAAACTAAGAAAGAAACTAAGAAAAACTCAAAAACTAAGAAATGAGATAAAGAAAGAAGAGAGAAGTGTGTTTTGAAGGTGTGTTTTGAAGTGAAGGGAATGGGGTATTTATAGGTGAAAATGGAGAGAAAAAATGAGTGAAAAAATGATAAAAAAAATGTAAAAACGCGTATTGGGAATGCTGAGGTCATTAATGACGTCATCATGACGTCATGGGGGCGGCTGCACGTGAAAAATGGGGCGAAAAGGCGTTGGCGCGTGCGGAGGGGCTGCTGGGCGCGCTGCGCACAGCTCGGCGCGCGTGAACAGTGCCAACGCGCGCGTGCGCGCGCGGGATGGGGCGCTGGGCTGGGCAGCTGGGCGCGTTTTTCTCCTTTTTGACATTTTTGACCTTTTTGACCCATTTTGTCCAATTTTTCCATGTTTGTTGACCTTTCCCCACTTATTTATTAATATATTTGTGATGTATTACTTCAAGTATTACTTCAAGTATTCCTATTTGAGTCTTTAAATTGCGTTTTTAAGCCAAAATACCTGAAAAACAGTAAAAATACCCGTGATTCCGAAAAAGACAAATTTATATAAATATATGATAAAACATATATATATATATATATATTTTTAATCAATTAATGTACATAAAATCATGGTTATTTTAATGCTTTTTGAGCAATCATCACAACCCCCAACCAGCTTCTTGCTAGTCCCTTAGCAAGAGAAGCGATAAAAACTAAAAATTAAACTATTCTAAATCACTTTCATAGATTGAAACGGTTGCATTTAGCCTATGCAACAAGCCTTTAAACTCCTAGGTTGCCCTAGTGGACGAGTTTGAGTCTCGTGAGGGTTTTCAGTAATGATACCCACAAACATTGAACTAACTGTAAAAATCAAAAGAAACTATAAAAACAATCAAATCAAAAACTAAAATTACAACACAATCAAAAATTAATTTAAGAATAAAAGAAAACAACATATCAAAAATATCTCATACTTTTTAATCTCCTTTAAGATCATAATTAAAATCTCAAGCATAAGTTATTTTAATCTCTTTAAACAATCATGATTTTATTATAATAATTAGTCGAAAATAATTTTCATATTTCATTTCAAAAATGTATCAATTTAATTTTACCCAATTTCAGTGTCATGAATTAGAATTCGCTTCGACTCTATTCCTCACAAGTCAATACTCTCAAAACACTGAATCCTATGGGTTCAAACACTCATACTAATTTATATGCAAAAGAGTTGATGTATAGAAATGAACTAATATGTTCGCATATGTATAAAGAATAAAGGCTCAAAGTGTTATTTTAACATTGATCTCATGAAAGGAATCGAATGTATAAATTATAAAGATATCATATATAAAAATTATTTTCATGCATAAATCAAACTCATTAAGAAAAAATTTCAAGATATATGTTTTTTACAAATGAAGAAATTGCAATGAATTTTTAGGGAATTACTTCCTATATCTTTCTTTTGTATTTAGCCTTTACTCACAACTTTGTTGGCAATGTAGGTCATAATATGTAGATGATACTATATTTTTTATCTCTATATATATATATATATATATATTTTCAATATATGTATATTTTAGAGAGTCAACCCATGTACAGATTGTACATTTTTTTGGAATTTGGTGAGTGGTTAATTTTGTGGCTTTTCTGTTTGATCTTGGTTTAGGTAACCCCGCATATGTCTTTTTTTTGTTTTTGTAGCAGTCATGCATGAATGAGATATAAGCATATACTATCAATTTCTACTCAAATCGTTTAATCTAAACAAAAATAAAAAATATATATATGATACTCTATTACGATGAGAAAAAATTCATACATTCAATGCTAATACCTATAGAGATCATCTAAAAATTTGAATAAATAAGAAATGTGTTTGGAGTAGAAAAAATATATATTTCACTCTGGATAAAAGAAATTAGGCTCAAATTATATCTCACAAGGGTAGTCTCCACTAAAAAAATTCATAAACACCGATTTTGGGTTTAATATAATTTCCACATTCTATCAAGAAATACTAGTTATGACAAAAACTAACTAATTATCAAAAATAATTACAAAATATTTCATGATATGTTTTCAAAAATTAATCTAACAGTACAAAATACTTAACTATTTACTTAAATTTGATTTAAAGAAATGATAAATTTTTGTGAGAAAATATATTTTTTTATTTTTATTTTTTATTTTTTATTAAGCATGGTAACTTTTCACCACCCCCAACCTAGAACTTACATTGTCCTCAATGTAACAACTGCAAATTAAAGATAAAGAGAAAAGAGGAGAAAGATTACCTATTTCTTGAGAATGTGTAAGTAGTAAGGAAGAAATGCAGGTGCATCCATCATATTCATCATTAAAGTGTATATAGACAGATTGCTGTGGACTTCTAACATCTCAACAAATATTTTTAGTTTTAACAATTTTAAAAATTATTCACATATAATTAAACTAAAATAAACAATAAAATTAAGTAAATAAAACAAATAACAAAAGATTACCTAAAATGATGGGTTGCCTCCCATCCAGCGCTTAGTTTAACGTCTTAGCAAGACGTATCTTTTTGGTGCTAAGGGTTACTCAGCCAAATGCAATCCATTTCAGCAATGTTGTTTGGTTCTTCTAAATAAGGCTTGACACGATGGCCATTAACTTTGAACGTTTTTTGTGTCTTGGAGTCCAATAGTTCTACCACTCCATGTTCAAATACCTGAACTATTTTGAATGGTCCATCCCATCTTGATCTCAGCTTTCCTAGAAACAATCTCAAACGAGAGTTAAATAAAAGAACTTTCATTCCAGGGTGAAAAGTCTTAGGAACTAGCCTCTTGTCATGATAGCGCTTAGTACGCTCTTTGTATAATTTGGCATTTTCATAAGCTTCATTCCTAATTTCTTCCAACTCATGAAGCTGGAGTAATCGTTTTTCACCTGCTTTATCTAAATCCATGTTTAACTCTTTAATTGCCCAGTAAGCCTTGTGTTCAAGTTCAACTGGAAGGTGGCACGCTTTCCCAAAGATTAACCGGTAAGGGCTCATCCCAATAGGTGTTTTGTAAGCGGTGCGGTATGCCCATAAGGCATCATTTAACTTAAATGCTCAATCCTTCCTTGAAGGACGCACAGTGCGTTCCAATATTCCCTTAATTTGCCTATTACTTACTTCCACTAAACCGGAAGTTTGAGGATGATATGGAGTAGCTACTTTATGTGTGATGTTGTACTTGTTTAGTACTCCATCAAAGAGTTTGTTACAAAAATGGCTACCTCCATCACTTATTATAGCTCTAGGCGTTCCGAACCTACTGAATATTAAATCTTTCAAGAATTTCACAACAACATTAGCATCATTGGTTTTGGTGGGGATAGCTTCTACCCACTTGGACACATAATCCACAGCAACCAAAATATATTGAAAACCATTAGATGGGGGAAAAGAACCCATAAAGTCAATCCCCCATACATCAAAGAGTTTAACAACTAAATTAGATGTCAAAGGCATTTCATCTCTTTTTCCTATGTTTCCTGTTCTTTGACATCTATCACATTGTGCACAAAACATATGAGCATCTTTAAAAAGAGTGGGCCAAAAGAATCCAGACTGTAATACCTTACGGGCTGTCTTTTCACCTCCAAAATGACCCCCACAATGAAGTTCATGACAAAAAGTTAGAATGCTCTTATGTTCTTCTTCAGGTACACATCTTCGGATGACTTGATCTTGACCAATCTTGTATAAATAAGGGTCATCCCAGAAATAGTCCTTAATAGTTTTAAAAAACCTTTTCTTGTCCTGATATGAAGTATTAGGTCACAAAACACCAGTGGCAAGATAGTTTACCATATCAGCATACCATGGGTTCGGACCTATGAAAAATAACTGTTCATCAGGAAAGGTTTCAACTATATCTTCATTTCTCTCATCTTTAAGAGAATTGAAGTCAGAAATCAACCTAGACAAATGGTCAGCTACTAAGTTTTCACTGCCTTTCTTATCCTTGATTTCTAGGTCAAATTCTTGTAAGAGTAAGACCCACCTGATTAATCTTGGCTTGGCATTTGGTTTACTTAATAGGTATCTTAAAGCAGCATGATCAGAATGCACAATCACTTTAGATCCTACTAAATAAGACCGAAATTTGTCTAAAGAGAATACTATAGCCAGTGGTGGTATAATTCATTTGGGCATCATTGAGTATTTTGCTAGCATAGTAGATGACATGCAAACGCTTATCCACTCTTTGTCCCAGGACTGCTCCTATAGCATAATCAGAAGCGTCACACATTATTTCAAAAGGTAAAGACCAGTTTGGTGCCATAATAACAGGGGTAGATGTTAGTTTATCTTTCAAGGTATTAAAGGAAACAAGGCATTCATCGTTGAAATCAAAATAAGCATCTTTGGATAGCAAGTTACATAAGGGACGACTTATTTTAGAGAAATCTTTAATAAATCGTCTGTAAAATCCTGCATGTCCTAAGAAGCTTCTTATCCCCTTCACAGATGTAGGGGGAGGTAGTTTGGATATCAATTCAACTTTTGCCTTATCAACTTCAATACCCTTGTTTGAAATTATATGTCCTAAAACTATCCCTTGTTGAACCATAAAATGACTTTTCTCCCAACTAAGGGTGAGATTGCATTCAATGCATCTTTCTAAAACCAAAGTCAATTTATGTAAGCAATCATCAAATGAGTTCCCAAAGACAGAGAAATCGTCCATGAAAATCTCAATGAATTTTTCCACCATGTCCGAGAAAATAGAGATCATGCATCTCTGGAAAGTGGCAGGGGCATTGCATAACCCAAATGGCATTTTGCGAAAAGCAAATGTCCCAAAAGGACATGTAAATGTGGTCTTTTCCTGATCTTCTGGTGCTATGGGTACTTGATAATATCCAGACAATCCATCCAAAAAACAGTAAAATTCGTGCCCAGCTAATCTTTCCAACATTTGATCAATGAATGGAAGAGGAAAGTGATCCTTTTTCGTCTATAAATTTAGTTTCCTAAAAACTATACACATTCTCCATCCAGTGATTATTCTAGTGGGCACTAATTCACTTTTGTCATTTTTAACAACTGTTATCCCAAATTTCTTTGGTACCACATGCCCTGGACTAACCCATTTACTATCCGCAATAGGATAGATAATCCCTTCTTCAAATAATTTAAGAATTTCTTTTTTAACTACCTCTTGCATATTTGGGTTTAGTCTTCTTTGGGCCTCTCGTACAGGTTTAGCACCATCCTCTAAGTTGATCTTGTGCATACACATTGTTGGACTAATGCTTCTTATATCCCTATACTCCAACCTATAGATTTCTTAAACTGTTTAAGCACTTTGATGAGTTGCTTTTCTTGTGGTTTGGTCAAGGTTGAAGAAATTATTACTGGATAAGTTTCTCCTTCTCCCAAAAACACATATTTTAAGTGCTCAGGTAAGTCTTTGAGTTCAAGTTCAGGTGGATTGGCCTCTTTACTAGATGAAGAACTGGGTAGATTTAAAAGTGTACTAGATTTTTTCATTACTTCATCATTGTCTAGTTGTTCAAGGTACCCCTTAATTTCCTCATCTAAATCTTCTTCAACCTCTTCAAGTGTAAGAATAGTTTCAAGCTTTTCTTCTATTCTGGTTTGGAAAAAGGTGCTTTGGATAAGGTTATCCAAAGGGTCAACATCGAATATTTCATCGATGGCAGAAATAGAAGGAAAAGGTGATGAATCAAAAACTTTAAAATGAACAGTCTCTCCTAAGACTGTCATTGTCAAATTTCCATCTTGGACATCAATAATAGTTTTAGTAGTTTCCATAAATGGTCTACCAAGCAATATTGTGTGCTCTCTGTCCAATGCTGGATTTTCTTGCATATCCAGAACCACAAAGTCAACAGGTATTATCAGTTTGTCTACCTGTACCAACACATCCTCAACTATTCCCTCTGGATATTTAAGAGATCTATCTGCAAGTTGAAGGGACATAGTTGTGGGTTTTAAATCCCCTAGATTGAGCTGTAAGAATATAGAGTAGGGCATCAAATTTATACTAGCACCTAAATCAAGCATTGCTTTAGCAACCTTCCTATCCCCCATAGTTATGTTTATAATAAAACTTCCAGGGTCTTTCAACTTAGGGGTAGCTTGTGCTGAAGTACAGCGCTAGATATTTCTGATACTACTACTCGTTCATTCAGTTCATACCTCCTTTTCTTAGTGTTCAACTCTTTGAAAAACTTGGCATATGAGGGCACATTCATGATCACTTCTAATAATGGTAAATTGATATTTACTTTAGAGAGCATATTAAAAAGATCATAGAATTGCTTATCTTGTTTGGATTCTTTTAATCGGTGGGGAAAAGGTACTTGCATCTAGTATGGTTCTGTTGTCTTTTGAATTTTGGGGGTGTCAGATGACCCCCCAATGATTTTTTCAGAAGGCTTGTTAAGTTTAACACTTGTTTCTCCTTTTTGCGAGATTAGAGTATCGCCTTCTCTGTTACCTGAACTACAAGGTAGATTGTTAGAGATTTCAGGTAAACTGGTATTGACTACCTTACCACTTCGAAGGGTTCTTACATCCTTTGCTTGTTCTGATTGACTGGGCAACTTTCTTGGTTCTTTCTTTTGCATTTGTTCAGCCAGTTTCCCAACTTTAGATTCAATCCTTTTAATCGAAGCCTCCATGGTGTTCAACCTTTGATTAGTCATCAATTGGTTGTCACGACTAACTTGAATAAAAGCATTCAAGCTATCTTCTAAGGTTGGCTTAAAAGATTGGCTTGGTGGGTAAGGGTGGTTGTTATCCGACCTTAGTGTTGGATATTGGGTGTAGGCTGGGTGATTATAGGTGTTTGGATGATACCTTTGAAAAGATTGGACTTCCTCTATGGCATCGACACTAGAATCACAAGTATTTGAACAATTATGAGTACCATGCCCAATTGAACAACACACTTCACATACCTCTTGATTTGAAATTTGGTGGGTAGTGAGAAATTTCACTTGTTTAGTCAATTCAGCAAGTTGCAAAGGTTATCTCATTATCAGAACCAACTTCATTGACCCTTGCTTTACTTCTACCACCTCTTTGTTGGGAATTAGAACCCAATAGCTCATAAATATTATAGGTTTCCTCTGTGGTTTTTTCTCCTACAGCACCTCCAGCAGCATTATCAACCATGTATTGACTCTGCATTGTCAATCCATCATAAAAGAATTGGTAATGTAGCTGTAATGGAAAGCTATGATTTTTACATTGAATGAAAAGGAGTTTGAATCGTTCCCAAGCTTCATGAAAGGGCTCTTCATACATTTGAGAAAATGTTGATATCTTTGTCCTTAGATCAACAGTCTTTTGATGGGAATAGAACCTACCCATAAAAATTTCATAGACTGTCTCCCAAGTTTTAAGAGAACCCGACTGTAGAGTAATGAACCATGGCCAAGCTTTATCTTTGAGGGTGTAAGGAAAACACCTCACCCTAAGTTGATCTTCATTAATTGCATGTAGTGGAAAGGTTTGGACAATAGCATAGAATTCTCGAATGAAATGCAAATGGTCTTCATTAGGGATACCGTAAAAGGAAGGCAATAAAGAATAATGAATCTTTTTCAATTCATAATTCCTTGCAGCCTCTTGTAATTGTATGCCGGAAGTTACATTGCCAATGATTGGCATTGTATAGTCTTTCATCTTTTTCCGCCTATCTTCAGCATCTCCCATGGTTGTTTGTAGTTGAAAATGATCCTCCTCCTATTATGTATCAACATTTTTCTCTTAAAAAACAATAGTAGATATCTCTAAGAAATATTTATAACTTGATAAAATGTATAGGCTTAAAGCAAAAAGGTGCAAGGAACCTAAATTTTTGTTTTGTTTTATTTTGTTGTTTGTTTTTTTTTTTTTTTTTTTGCTAAATTTAAACGAATGGACACAATTTTTGAAACAAACGAATTTATTTCATTTGAATTTTATTACACACAAAATAAAACAAAGGAAAATACAATAATGGGTGACCTCCCATGTAGGACTAAAATTTATCGTCTTATAGTAAGACGTTGCTTGAAGATTGCAGAATGACAAACTCAATGTCTCCTCTTCATTGAATTCATTTGACTATCAAATTAGTCTTTGCTTTGTTTTTGCAAATGTTCAACTAATTTTTCTACTTGAACTTTCACCTTTTTGATAGAAGCTTCCACAGAGTCCAACCGTTGATTGGTTTTAGATTGGTTATCCCTACAAACTTGAATAAAAGAATTCAAGTTGTCCTCCAGGGTTGGTTTGTTGGGAATGCTTCTTGGAATAGGTGGGTGGAATTACTGGCCTGGCTGGTTTGAGCTTTGAGTGAAAGGAGGGTTGTTTTGCCTCCAGGAGAAATTTGGATGATTTCTCCACCCAGGATTATAGGTATTTGAATTGGGGTCAAACCTTGGTCTCTGTTGATATGCTCCCAACGCATTAACCTGTTCAAGTCCAGTTGTTGTTTCTCCTTGATATGGACAAGCTTCAGTACCATGTCCCATGTTGCTATACAAACCATATTGTTCATTATTGGTGTTGGTTTGTGTAGTGAGAAGGGCAACTTGCTTGGTCAGTTGAACAAGTTGTTGTTGAACTTCATTACTGGAGTCGATTTCATGAACTCCAGCTTTTCTCACTCGGGAACTTTTCTGTTGGGAATTAGCACCCAACATCTCAAAGAGGTTGTACGTCTCTGAGGCAGTCTTTTCTCCTATTGCTCCTCTTGCAGCGTTGTCGACAATGAACTGACATTGTTGTGTAAGTCCATCATAAAAGAATTGGTTCTGCAACTGCAGGGGAAAGCTGTGATAGGGACATTGAGTGAGAAACATTTTGAACTTATCCCAAGCTTCATGGAATGGTTCTTCTTCCATCTGAGAGAAAGTAGCAATCTTTTCTCTAAACTCTGATGTTTTTTGGTGGGAATAGAATTTTCCCATGAATTTATTGTAAATGTTCTCCCATGTCATCAGAGAACCTGGGGGAAGTGACATTAACCAAGCTTTGGCCTTATCCTTTAAGGTGTTGGGGAAACATCTCATTCTAAGTTGATCCTCGTTTAGAATACCGAGGGGGAATGTTTGGACCGTAGCATAGAAATCTTTCATGAAGGAAAGAGAATCTTCATTCGGTAGCTCATAAAAGGAAGGAAGCATAGAAAAATGAATATTTTTTAGGTCATAATTCCGAGCAGCCTCACCCAACTGGATAGCGGCAGTTGTCGTGCCAATCACCGGTCTTGCAAACTCCTTCATAGTGGTTTCCCTAACATGTTGGTTTTCTTCCATTTCTTTCGGTTCTAGTAAAGGATTAAGACTTGGTTCTATGTTTGGCTCAAAAACAGGTTGATGGGTGGAATCCAGTTTTGTTGACACTTGTTTAAATTTATGAATATTATTTACATATGTTGTAAGGGGGTTTCCTAAGGATCTCCTACCACGCATAGACTATTGTAAAGGTAAATTTAAAACTCCTGTCAACAAAATAAAAAATTTAGAGAAAATTTACATGGTATTTAATAAAGAAAGAGAAGAGAAGAATGGTTTTGAGGTGTGTTTTGAAGTGAAGGAAATGGGGTATTTATAGGTGAGGATGGAGAGAAAAAATGAGTAAAAAAATGTAAAAACGCGTAATGGAATTGTTGAGGTCATTGATGACATCAGCATTACATCATGGGGTGGCTGCACTTGAAAAATGGGGGGAAACGAGCGTCGCCACGCGCGGAAGGGCTGCTGGGCGCGCACATGAACAGTAACCGCGCGCTGGGGCGTGCACGGATTGGGAGGAGGGCGTGTGCAGCTTGGCGCAGATGGCTGGCGTGCTGCGCGCGCGGATGGGCGCAATTTTCTCCTTTTTGACATTTTTGACATTTTTGACCCGTTTTGTCCAATTTTTCCATATTTGTTGACCTTTCCCCATTTATTTATTAATATATTTGTAATGTATTGCTTCAAGTATTTCTCTTTGAGTCTTTAAGTTACGTTTTTAAGCCAAAATACCTGTGATTCCAAAAAAGACAAATTTATATAAATATATGATAAAACATATAAATATTTATATTTTTAATCAATTAATGTGCATAAAATCATGGTAATTTTAGTGCTTTTTGAGCACTCATCAGTGTGGTCATACTTAATTAAGGTGGATTTATCCATTTGACAGATACATGCAAGTCCTTAAAGGATATGTAAATAATAGAAATAATCCTGAAGGATGCATGGTAGAACATTACATTGCTGAAGAGGCTATTGAGTTTTGTTCTGAATACTTTAATGGTTGCACTAAAATTGAGAATCCTACCCATAATTTGTTCTTAGAATGTGGCATAATCCAACTAGGTAACACTATGCTTGGTGGAAGTAAGAAAATATTTATTGATCACACTCGATGGAAAAAAGCACACCCAATCATTGTGGTAAATAACAATGAGGAACAAGCTTATATAGAGTAATGACACTTAATTGATATATCTTTTATAATATCACATAATGTATTTGAACTTACTGAAAACCAATCCTCGTTATAAAAAAAAGGAGAAAAATGATTGTATGATGAGTATAAACGAGAGCTTATTAATTGGTTTTGCAACCATGTAAATGTCACATACAACAATTCATAAGATTGCATTCTATAAAATGTTTCAAAACTTTGTTTTAAGCATATTTCATTTTTATATGTATAGATTCAAGTTGAACTCAACAAACCCAATCATAAAATAACAAAAACTTTGGAATGGCTTGCACATAGTCCAAAATTTGATGATCAGTAAATATAAATTGAAAAAAGTTAAAGAGGAATTGAACTTCTTTAAAGCTACTATGTTAAGTAATCTTACAAGTATAAAGAAATGTCAAAGTTACCAAGCTGGGGCATCCCAACACATATCGCCATACTACAATCAAGGCATGCCCTATTGGCTAGGCTTGCCACCATCCATGCCAGGCATGCCACCATCTATGACAAGAAGAGTATCGTTTTTAGGGATTGGTAACTTATTTTTGACAAATAACAAAATTATACTAATCTCAATTTTATCTAGAGAAGTCACTAAGGTTGTTATAATTTAAATTCAAAATAAAATTAATTTAAAGAAAATATGCAAAATAAAATAAAGATGTTGTTCAAAGATCAAATTAATGGGAAGAAAAAAATTCTAGGAAATCAATTTCACCTAATCCCTCTCTTTGCTTACTCATCTAGCTGATTGAATTTAACTCTCTCTATTTGTTAGCAATCTAAAAAAAACATCCAAAATCCTCTTTTGACAGTCAATTGGAAATATTCTTGTTCATTAATTTACATAAGAGTATGCAATTTAATAAAGCAAAAAAGCATTAATATCATTGATTTAAAAACTACACAGGTTTATACAAGTCTTTCGATCTCTATATTTACCTATATCGACATATTCTAGATCTATCCCATAATTCCTTTTTTTGATAGTAAAAAACAAGATTAAAATCATCTAATTAATGGCCAGTTAATTAGAAATAATAAACTCAGAATAAATCAAACAAACATGAAGATAAATTATTCAAACTAACATGGAAAATCAAGTATAGTTTAGTATTAAATTACATCTCTTTTCTAGAATAAAGAAAATTTAGTATATGCTAAAAAATAAACTTAACACAAATGAATTTGATGAGTGCTTAAAAAGCACTAATATTATCATGATTTAATGTAATTTAATTGATTAAATAGATTTATATTTGTATGATATTATCATATTTTTATAAAAAATTGTATTTTCGAAATCATAGGTATTTTTATTATTTTTTAGGTATTTTCGTTTAAAAATAACTTAAAGACTTGTAGAAAAATAATGGAGGCAATACATCACAAATATGTTTAAAAAAATGAGGAAAATTTGGACAAAAAGGGTAAAAAATGTCAAAATTCTGCAAACAACCGCCCATGCACACTGAAGTCCCACGCCAAGTCATGCATGCACCAGAACAAGTGTGTATACATTCCCAGCACATACCTGCATATACGCAGCTTGCACACACCTTTTCACGTGAAGCCAGCACACGCCCGCGTCATATGTCGAGCACGCCAACACATACCTACACCGTGTCCCGAGGGCGCCCGCGCTCGCCAAACTCCCATCTGCCACAAATCTCACACCACACACTTGTGCCAACCTATGCAAATGCATCCAAAATCATTTTTTGAAATATTTTCCCACCTTTTTTGGCCTTCTCCTCACCTATAATAGTACCCCCCCCCCCCCTCATTGTAAAAAAACACAATTTTTCAACTATTTCTCTCTCTAGAAAGTTATCTTAGTTTTTTTAGTTTTTAGTTTTAAAGTTCTTCTCTTTTGAGAAGAACTAGCTATGCTTTTATAAATTTTTATTTTTTGATTCAATAAATGGAAATACAAATCCGTTGGAAGTTTTCCAACAACAGAATTAGCATCAAAGTTCTGTAAGAATTATTTTGAGGTATAATTATAAAAGGAATTTTTTACAGCTATTTTTATATCTTATTCTTATATGTTATGTTTAATTTTTTTGTGATTAAATTTAACATGATTGACTGTTTGTAAATAAAATATAACAATAACGTTGTTATGCTTACGAAATATTAAATAGGTGAAACATCTCTATAAAATAAATTGATTTTGTTTTTATTCAAGATTATATGTTAAGAATTGTAGAGAGAAATATATTATTTTTCATTACAAACTTAAATCTAAAAATTAGATTTTAAGGTTTAATTATCTATTGTGATTTTGAGTAATACTCTTTTATTTGTTGGTACAATCGTCTCGTAGTTAGTGTAAAGTTCTATTTTAAAAGGTTTTTTATAAGAACTATTATTCAAAAATGTACTGACGATATATTTTCAGTAATGTTTTTAAGACTTGAATGTTAGTATTCAGATACTTAAATTCTTAGGTTTAATTTGGACACATTGAATAAAATCTAATTAACTAACTCCACCCAAAGCTGTGATTAGATGGTTTGATATTTTCTTAGAAATAAAGTTAAAATTTAATATTTAATTAATTAATAGGCTTCGCCTAAGGATATTAGTTAATTAATATTAAACAAAAGAATTTAGGCCCCGTCTAAGGATACCTTTATACCAAAAAAAAAAAGCAACAAATATCAATTTATATATTTAATAATCTAATTAATATAAGCAAACATAATTAACTTCATTATTATATCCCTAAATACTCTACTATTTTGAATAATAAAAATTTGCATAATTGTTTATTGAATCTATATCTATGTTTATTTTTTATTTTATTAGATTAGGAAACAAAAACTAAAATATTGTGACAGGACGTTTATGATTTAATTTCATTTTTAAAAGTTCGAATAATAAATTAAAAACCACACATATTCCTTTATTAGATCGACCTTGGGAGTATACTTGTCTTTTTTTATAAAATAATTCATGAACTTGCGAGATTTTTAAAAATATAAAACCAAATTATTTGTAAGATCACCATTGCCGATCTTGTTTAATCAAAATTCATCATAATTTTTCTGAGAAGAATTAAAAGAAAAATAAATGCTAAAAAAATATGATTTTGTGTGCACTATCCAGTCTTTTCTTCTATTTTTCTATGATCTGCTTCTACGTAGTTTTTGTTTTTTATTCTTGCTGCTTTCTCTCTTATCTCTGTTTTCAATTTTTTTTCCTTTTTCCGTCTACTATCTTCGGCACCCCTCTCCTTTTCTGTATACATACATATACATATATGTATTATATTTAGATAAATTTTAATTTGATTTAAATGAATCTTTATTTAAATTTGACAGTCCTTAAATGATATGCTTCTAAAATTTTGGATCTTCATTTTCTTCAAATCTGCAATAAAATTTAAATAATAATAATGAACTCTAAAATCAATAATAAATAAATAAAATTAGACTAAAGTGAAAGGTGAGAAGTGATAAATTATGTCAAATTATGCAAGTCATTAAACACTCCCAAACTTAGAATTTTGTTTGTCTTCAAACAAAAAGAAAATAAAAGAAAAGACACCCATAGACAATATCAACTAGACCTTATAGAGAACTACCATTACTCACCAAGCCATGATCTGAATTTAGATTTCATCACTAATAGCTTACTCTTTTTACATTGAAGATAGTAGGAAAATTAATTAAAAATTCAACAATTTTTCAAGCAAGAGTTAAGCATTTACTTCAACCTAAAGCTAAGTCTTTAAGTGTGTATTTGAAATAGTCAATTTAACTCCAAACCATCAAAAAATTCATATAAAAGTAGAACAACTGAAATCAAAAGAATTCTCTCAAAACTTAACTCCATAAGTCTAATTTTTAGAAATCCTTTCCACTAATGTAATCAAATACCAAAATCAGAGATCAAAAAGTCTTTAATCAAGGTTGTAATGACATGCCACAGGTTGAGGGATAAGAAATAAATGGATATAGAAAATCAAAGAAAACTGGTAAAATACTTGGTAAAAAAACAATAAAAACAATATTCATAGGATTCATAGCTCTTTCTTGACAATATGCTCATACTGGTGAAAATATTGTTGTCATACTTAATAAGTGGAGTGACCTCTTTTTCTTTTTTGCCACCTTGATACTCATAGCCTTTTCTAATTTACAACCACTTTAACCCTTTTCTGATTCTTGCCTTTCACTTTATTTTCTTTTCAAACTTTGATAAAATAGAGCAAACATAATATGGGTTATTTAATTTGAACTAACTTTCTCTTTAAATGCAAATTTCCACCAAAGTATTTTCTCAACATTTAAGGTAAATTCATGGTTTTCAAGCTTAGAAGGTGAATAGTTTATGTAGTTAAAAAAATCAGGCTTATGTAAAATAAGGCTACCGGGGGTTGACTATAGGAATACACCATGCAATGATGGCATGATAATTAGGACGGTTGGGAAATATTTTTGGTTGTGAAAAAAAATTGCCTAGATCATTTCTCTAATATTTGGTATCAACTAGGTTTTTGCCTCGAGGATCTATAAATGGATTCTAGAGTAAAGCAAGTTTGACCCTTCCTAACCCAATTAATTAAACTCCTTCTCTTCACAAGTAAAATGGAGTAGATAAAAATTTACTATATGCTCAATTATTTTCAAGAAAAAATATTTAAATCAAAGTACCCACAAAACTCTGCTTACCATAATAGCAGATTTTGAAAAACGTTTCTCAAAACCATCCTCAATCAAAAATTTCAAAGTTATAGCGAATTCAATTATACTCAAATACATGCTTGATAAGATAATTTAACAACTCAAGACTATAGGAGTTGACACCCCCAAACTTAAACTAAACAATGTCCTCATTGTAATTCAAAAGTAAGACAAATAGAAGAAATGAAAGGAACTTCCCTGGTTTTATGGTGGATCCGCATTAGTTAGTAATTTTCAAATTTTTATTCCTTCATAATAAGCCAGCATCAAAATCCAAATTATTCAAATAGTAATAAAAAATAAAATAAAATAAATATTTATGGGATGTCTCCCATAAGTGCTTGTTTTATAGTCTACAACTAGACTTTTCAATCTTCATCAATTAGGATTTCGAAGAGGAATAAATGCATAGTTCCTCTCCACTTGTTCTATATAATTGTGCTTCAATCTCTAACTGTTTACTCTAAATGTATTTCCCTGCCTTGTCCTTCAAGTATATTGATCCAAAATTGAAAACTTTGTCAAATGTATAAGGACATGTTCATCTTGATCTTAACTTATCTGGGAAGAATTTTAGTTGTGAATTGAAAAGCAAAACTTGTTCTCCTAGAGCAAACTTATGCATAAGAATCTATTTGTCATGCCACTTCTTTGTCCTTTCTTTATAGATCTTTTCATTTTCATAAGTATCAATCTATAACACATCCATCTCATTCAATTGAATAAGTGATTTTTCCCCTGCTACCTTCAAATCAAAATTAAACTTCTTTACTTCCCAATAAGCTTTATGCTCCAACTCAACAGGGATATGACATGCTTTTCCAAACACTAATTGATAAGGAGACATACGGTGTGCCCATAAAGCATTATCAAGCTTCTTTGCCCAATCCTTTCTATTGGTATTGACCGTATTCTAAAGGATATTCTTGATTTCTTGATTTGAAATTTTAGCTTGGCCATTAGTTTGAGGATGGTAGACAAGTTCTATATTGTGCTTCACACCATATTTAGATATAAGGTTATCAAACAACTTGTTGTAAATATGGGTCCTTTCATCACTAATGATAGCTCGTGGAGTGCCAAATCTTGTGAATATGTTCTTATGTAGAAATTTAAGCACCACCTTTGCATCATTTGTTGTTGCACCAATTTCATTCACCTACATTGACACATAACCAACTGCTAACAAGATATTTTTCGATGGTAGCTCCTAACGTCTTGAAATATTTCTCATATGTTGGCACCAATCACAAGTCATCACCAAAGTATAACTATCACGAAACATAGAAGGCCAAAAGAAACCATTTTGAAGTACCTTAAATGATGTTAATGTTACTCCAAAATGTCCTCCATATGATGAGGAATGAAAATGATAGAGAATGGCTTGCATCTCCTCTTTAGGGACACATCTTCAGATGATTTGATTAGGGAATCTTTTGAAAAGCAAAGGCTCATCCCAAAAATTATATTTCACATCATGCAAAAGCTTCTTACGTTGATGGTAAGTATGATATGGTGGCAATACCATACAAGTTAGGTAGTTTACAATATCAATATACCAAGGAAGTTTGATTTCATATGCAAACAACTGCTCATTAGGGAATGCTTCTTGGATCACTAAATCTGGTTTTATTTCCTCTTGTTCCCACCGATAGACATGGTCAGCATCTAAATTTTCACTTCCTTTCTTATCTCAAACTTTCAAATCAAATTCTTCAAGAAGAAGAATCCAACAAATCAATTTAGGCTTGGCATCCTTCTTGCTAAAGAAATAACAAAGTGTTGCATAATCAGTGAACACTATCACTTTTGTATCAATGAGGTAACACCAAAAGTTGTCACAAGAAAATACCTCAGCAAGCATCTCCTTCTTAGTTTTTGTATAATTCAATTAAGCTTCATTCAATGTCCAGCTTACATAGTATATGGCCCAAAACAGTTTGTCTCGTTTTTTTCCTAACACTGCTCCAATTGCAAAGTCACTTGCATCACATATGACTTCAAAAGGTTAACTCCAATCAGGTATAATCATTACTGGTGCTGAAATTAGTTTCTTCTTGATTGCATTAAAGGCCTATAAACAAACATCATCAAAGTCAAATGAAGAATATTTTTCAAGAAGATTACATAAAAGGTTTAGAGAGTTTAAAAAAATCCTTTATAAATCTTCTATAAAATCTCGTATGTACTAAAAAGCTTTAGATTCCCTTCACATTTTTTGGAAGTGTAATTTTTCTATGGTTGCAATTTTAGCTCGATCAACCTCAATTCCTTTATATAACACTCTAAAGCCAAGCATAATCCTTTTTTGAACCATGAAATTACACTTCTCCCAGTTTAGGACAAGGTTTTTATCTTCACAAAACAAGAGGTAAATTATGCAAACAATGATCAAAAGAAGTACCAAAAACCGAAAATTCATCCATGAAAATTTCCATTATATTTTCCACCATATAAAAAATAGCCATCATGAAACGTTGAAATGTTACTGGGGGATAAGACAATGCAAAAGAGCATCCTTCTAAAGGCAAATGTTTCATAGGGGCATGAGAATGTAGTTTTCTCCTAACCTTTGGGAGTTATGGTAATCTAGTTATACCCTGACGATCTAAGAAGAAATAATAAGGATATTCAGCCAAAAGATCTAACATTTGATCAATGAATGAAAGTGGAAAATGATCATTTCTCGTTTTTTTGTTCAACTTGCGGTAATCTATACATACATTCCAACTCGTGAATGTTCTTGTAGGAATAAGCCGATTGTTTTCATTTTTCACCACCATTATTCCACCCTTTTTTGGTGCAACATACACTAGACTTACCCATAAGCTGTCTGAAATAGCATAAATAATTCCAGCATTGAAGAGCTTAAAAATTTCACCTCTAAGGTAATTACTTCAACTTTGAATTTTGTAGTTTGTTGCACTTTTTTTGTAGAGATTACAAAATCCGTCTTTGCTACCATTGGCTCTAGCCTCTCCACTTTTATGCTAAATGATGTAACTTGCTGCAATGCTTCCAAGGAAAATATATAGTGGAGAAATTCCTCATTAACAAAACGTAAATCAGATTCACAAATAGCAGAGTTATTAAAATCATAATCATGAGATGAAGTAGTTATACATCATTCTAGCTGATTGACTGACATATCTTCTTCACAGGCTTCTACTTCACATTGTTCAATGATATCCCCAAAAGAAAGTGCTTGGATCTTCTAGAAATCTCATGGCTTCATAGATGTTGAAGGTAACATCTTCCTTGTTCACTCTTAATGTTAACTAACCCTTTTGAACATCTATTAAAGCTTTTCCCGTTGTAAAGAATGGTTGACCAAGAATTATTGGGACATCTTGGTCTTCATCCATATCTAACACTAGAAAGTTAACAGAAAAAATAAATTTATCCACCTTTACCAATACATCTTCTATGAGTTCTCATGGATACTTAATGGATCGGTCTACTAGTTGCAAAGAAATTATTGTTTGTTTCATTTCTCCAAGTCAATTTTTTTTTAAATAGATTGTGGCATAAGATTAATGCTCACACCAAGATCACATAAAACTTTATAAAAAAATGAATTTCCAACCATGCAAGGAAAAGTGAAACTCCCTAGTTCTTTTAATTTTTGAGGTAATTTCTTTTGAAGAATGACACTACATTCTTCAGAAAGCTTCACTATTTCAAATTCCTCCAGCCTTATTTTCTTAGACATGATGTCCTTTAGGAATTGTTTATAATTTTGAATTTTTTCCAAGGCATCTACAAAAGGAATATTTATGTGAATTTTCTTAAAAATATCCAAAAATTTAGAAAATTACTAATCTAATTTTTGTTTTTGCAAGAGTTAAGGATAAGGAAGTGCAATAATGAGAATAGGAGGATTTCCAGGAAATGAAATTGATGGAGGCATGTCATTTTCTCTAAGTGTATCATTGATTGGTGCAAAACTACAAGTGCACAATATCGTAGTTTTATAATAAGTGATAAATAGAGTATCGTCCTTAGAGATTGGTAATTTATTTTTGACAAATATCAAAATCATGATAACCTCAATTTTATCTAGAGAAGTCACTAGAGTTGTTGAATATGAAATTTAAAATAAAACTAATTTAAAGAAAGATGTGCAAAAGAAAATACATATATTATTCAAAGATCAAATTAATTGGAAGAAAACTTCTAGGAAATCGATTTCACCTAATATCTCATTATGCTTTACTATTTAGTTATTTGAATTGAATTCTATTTGTTTGTTAGCAATCTCCAAAAATATCCAAAAGCCTCTTTCGATAGTTAATTGGAAATAATATTGTTCATTAATTTACACAAGAATATGCAATTTAATAAAGTAAAAAATCATTAAGACCAATGATTTTTAAAACTACACAAGTTCATACAAGTCTTTCGATCTCTATACTTACCTATACCGAAATATTCCAGATCTATCCTATATCACTCTTTCGATAGTAAATCACAAAACTAAAATCATTTAATTAATGACTAGTTAATTAAAAACATTAAATTCATAATAAATCATACAAACATGAAGATAAATAATTCAAATTAACATAGAAAATCAAGCATAATTTAGAATTAAATTACATCTTTTTCCTAGAATAAAGATAAATTAGTTCATGCTAAAAATTAAATTAAACATAAATGAATTCACCATAATTTTCTTAGAGAAATTGAAAGTAAATTGACTCGCAAAAAGAATCTTCTTTCACATTTCTCTATTATGTTACAATCTAGCGTCGTTGCTTTTTTCTCTCCCTCGGTTTTGTTTTCCTTCCTTGCGGCTCCTCTATGCTGATATATATATATATAATAATAATCCTCAGAGGTGCAATATTATAATATATATATATTAGATTCCTTTCATATATATATATATCCTTAATGTAATTAATATATAGTTATATTAATTTTAATATAATTTAAATAAATCTTAATTTAAATTTGATAATCTTTAGATAATATGTTTCTAAAATTTTGAATTTTCGTTATCTTTAAATCTGTATTAAAATTTAAATAAAAATAATAAAGTCAAAAATCAATAAAAATAAATAAAATTATATTAATGTTAAAGTTGAGAAGTGATAAACTATATCAAATTATGCAAGTCATCAAACACTCCCAAACTTCAAACTTTGTTTGTCCTCAAACAAAAATAAAATAAAAGACAACTATAGATAGTGTCAATTAGACCCCATAGATAACTACTATCATTCACTAAGCCATGATTTGAATTTAGATTTCATCGCTAATATCTTACTCATTTTACATCGAAGATAGCACCAGAATTAATCAAATTTCAACAATTTGTCAAGCAAGAGTTAAACATTTACTTCAACCTAAAGCTAGGCCCCTGAGTGTGTGTGTGAAATAGTCAATTTAATTTTAAACCACCAGCAAATTCAGATAAAAGTAGAACAACTAAAATCAGAAGAATTCTCTCGAAACTCAACTCCATAAGTCCAATTTTCAAAAATCCTCTCCATTAATGTAATCAAATACCAAAATTAGAGATCAAAAGGTCTTTAACCAAGATTGTAATGACATGCCATAGAGTGAGGGCTAAGAATTGGATATGGAAAATCAAACAAACTGGGAAAATACTTGGTAGAAAGAAACAATAAAAAGAATATCTATAGAACTCACATCATTGCTCTTTCTCGACAATATGCTCATATTGATGACAATATTGTTTCCTTTACTTTTGTTTTTTTGTTTTTTTTTTGTGGTTGCCTTAAAACTCGTAGTCTATACTAATTTCAACCACTTCTATCCTTTTTCGATTCTTGTCTTCCACTTTATTTCTCTCTCTTTTTAAATTAAATAGAGCAAACATAATGTGAATTATTTAATTTGAACTAAATTTCTCTTTAAATGCAAATTTCTACCAAAGTATTTTCTCAAAATTTAAGGTAAGTTCATGGTTTTTCAGGCTTAGAGTGGGAATGGTTTATGTAGTTAAAAGAACAAATAAAGCTTATGTAAAACAAGGCTCAAGGGGGTTGACTATGGGAATACACCATGCAATGATGGTGTGATAATTAGGACGGTTGGGAAAGCTTTTTTTTTGTTGTGAAAACAAAATTTTCTTAGATCATTTCTCTAATATTTGGTATTAATTAATATTTTGCCTCAAGGATCCATCAATGGATTCTAGAGGAAAGCAAGATTGAACTTTCCTAACCCAGTTAATTCAACTCTCTCTTCATAGGCAAAATGGAATAGAGAAAAATTTACTATATGCTCAATTATTTTCAAAGACAGATTTAAACCAAAGTACCCACAAAACTCTTATTAACATAATAGCATATTTTGAATTTTTTTCTCAAAACCATCCTCACTCACAAATTTTAGAGTCATAGTGAATTCAATCATACTCAATTACATGCTTGATAAGAGAATTCAATAACTCAAGAATATAGAAGTTGACACCCCTAAATTCAATAACTTCACCAATTAGGATTTCAAAAAGGAATAAATGCACGATTCCTCTCCACTTGTTCTCTATAATAGTGCTTCAATCTATGATGGTTAATGATGAGTGCTCAAAAAGCACTAAAATTACCATGATTTTATGCACATTAATTGATTAAAAATATATATATTTATATGTTTTATCATATATTTATATAAATTTGTCTTTTTCGGAATCATGGGTATTTTTATTGTTTTTCAGGTATTTTCGTTTAAAAACATATCTTAAAGACTCAAAGAGGAATACTAGAAGCAATCCATCACTAAAATGGTGTTATAGAAAGGAAAATAGAAAAATCATGAACCTGGTTAGAAGTATGCTTTCAGCCAAAAGGATTCCCAAAAGTTTCTGGCATGAAGTAGTAAACTGGACTATTCAGGTTTTGAATAGAAGTCCAACACTTTCAGTAAAACATATGACTCTTGAAGAGGCATAGAGTGGATCAAAACCATCAGTAAATCCCTATAGGGTTTTTGGGTATGTTTCATATGCTCATATCACAGATAAAAAAAGAACCAAGCTAGTTGACAAAAGTTTGTGTTATGTTTTACTTGGAGTCAACAAGGAATCTAAAGCATACAGATTGTATAATCTAATCTCTAAGAAGATCCTAGTAAGTAGGGACGTGGTATTTGAGAAAGATAAAAGCTGGGATTGGGATAAGAACCATAAAGAAGACACTTTAGTTGATCTAGACTGGGGAGGAAATGAATCTCCTGTTATAGAAGAACATCCAGATGGAAACAACTCAGAAGAAATTTTTGTTCATAGCGAAACTTCAGTAGAAGGAGAGAAACAAGATGACATTTCAAAAGAAAGTTCCAATGGCTCTAATATAGGAAGAATCAGAAAGCCTCATATGGATAAGAAATTATGTTAGTGGATAGGGTTTTTATTCTGCGGAAATTGTAGCCCATTTGGCTATGTTTACAGAGAGTGATCCACTGTTATTCATTGATGTAGTAAAAATTTCTCGATGGAGGGAGGCCATGGATATAGAAATAAAAGCTATTGAAAGAAATGATACTTGGGAATTAACAGAATTGCCAAAAGGAGGAAAAAGGATTGGGCTAAAATGGGTCTACAAAACAAAGTTAAATGAGCTAGGGGAGGTTAATAAGTACAAAGCCAGATTAGTTGCACCAGTAGCTCGATTGGACACCATTCGAATGGTAATATCTGTGGCTGCTCAGAAGAAGTGGCTTCTTTATCAATTGGATGTAAAATTAGCCTTCTTACATGGTGAGTTAACTGAGGATGTGTTTGTAGAGCAGCCACCAGGCTATGTTATGAAAGGAGAAGAAAACAAAGTGTACAAGCTTAAGAAAGCTCTTTATGGACTCAAACAAGCACCTCAAGCCTGGTACAGTCGCATAGAGAGCTACTTTATAAGTGAAGGTTTCCAAAGGAACCCTTATGAACACACTCTATTCATAAAGGTAACTACTGAAGGTAAAACTCTCATAATATGCCCCTATATAGATGATCTTATGTTTACTCGAAATGATGATTTGATGTTTGTTTAATTCAAGAAATCTATGATGAATGAGTTTGAGATGACAGATCTTGGAAAAATGAGGTACTTTCTAGGTATTGAGGTTATACAAGGGATCTATATTGGCAAAATAAAATATGCTCAAGAAGTGCTGATGAGTGCTCAAAAAGCACTAAAATTACCATGATTTTATGCATATTAATTGATTAAAAATATATATATTTATATGTTTTATAATATATTTATATAAATTTGTCTTTTTCGGAATCACGGGTATTTTTATTGTTTTTCAAGTATTTTCGCTTAAAAATGTAATTTAAAGACTCAAATAGAAAATACTTGAAGCAATACATCACAAATATATTAATAAATAAATGGGGAAAGGTCAACAAATATGGAAAAAATGGACAAAATGGGTCAAAAATGTCAAAAAGGAGAAAATAGCGCCGCCGCGCAACCCAACTGCCCAGCCGCGCGTCCAGTATTGCGCGCGCCCACACCCACGCCCACACCCGCGCGCACCCGCTTGCATTTCCGCCCCCATGACGTCATCAATGACCTCAGCAATTGCACTCCGCGTTTTCACATTTTTTTAACATTTTTTCACTCACTTTTTCTCCCCATCCTCACCTATAAATACCCCTCTTCTCTTCACTTCTAAACACACCTCAAAACACACTTCTATCTTCTTTCTTTCTCTCCATTTCTTAGTTTTTAGTTTTTTTTAGGTTTTAGTTAATTTCTTTTAGTTTTAGAGTTCTTCCCTTTTTGGGAAGAACTAGTTATGTTTTTGTAATTTATTAGCTTTTTGATTCAATAAATGGGAGTGCAAATTTCGCTTGGAGGTTTTTGATTAGCGAAAACCTGCATCACCGATTCTTGCCAATACTTTGGTTTTATATTTATAAAACTCTCGCAAGTGCACGAATCATTTCGAAGAAAATGATAAGTATACTCCCAAGGTCGATCTAAGGAAGGAATGTATGTGGCTTTTAATTTATTATTCAAACTTTTACAAACAAAATTAAATCCTAAACATCCTGTCACGATAGTTTGGTTTTTGTGCTTCTAATCTAATAACATAAAAATAAACATAGATACAGATTCAATAAATATAATCTAATAACATAAAAATAAACATAGATACAGATTCAATAAATATAATCTAATAACATAAAAATAAACATAGATATAGATTCAATAAATATTTATACAAATTTTATCATTTATAATAATGAAGTATTTATGGATATAATAACTAAATTAATTATGCTTGCTCATATTATCTAGGTTATTAAATATATAAATTGATAGTTTATTGATTCTCTCTTTTTTATATGAATACCACCTTTGGTGGGGTTAGATATTCTTTGTTAACTAAACAAATCAATTAACACCTATGGGTGGGGTTGATAACTAATTTGGTTAATTAAATTAATTCCTTTTTCTAAGATATTGAAAATGAACCATTTAAATGCCACCTTTGGTGGGGTTAGACAATTTAAACTTTATTCAAGGTGTCCAAATTAAACATAAGAATTTAATTATCCGAGTACTAACTTTCAAGTTTTAAACCACTACTGAAAATATGTTATCAATACATTTTCACATAATAATTCTTATAAAAACTTTTGAAATAGAGTTTCACTCTAACTACCGGGCAATTGTACCAACAAATAAAAGAGCACTACTCTAAATTAGACCGGATAACTAAACCTTAAAATCTAATTTTCAGATTTAAGTTTGTAATGAAAAATAATATATTTCTCTCTAACATTCTTAATATAAAATCTTGAATAAAAATAAAATTAATTCATTTTAGAAATTTTCACCTATTTAATATTTCGCAAGCATAACAACGTTATTATTATATCATGTGTACAAACAGCCAGTAGAGTTAAATTTAATCACAGACAAATTAAATATAACATGTAAGAATAAAGTATAAAAAATAACTGTAAAGAAAATAAAATCCTTACAGAACTTCGATGATATTCCCGTTGCTGGAAAACCTCCAAGTGGAATTTGCACTCCCATTTATTGAATAAAAAAGCTAATAAATTACAAAAACATAACTAGTTCTTCTCAAAAATAGAAGAACTCTAAAACTAAGAGAATTTAACTAAAAACTAAGAAAGAAACTAAGAAAAGCTTAAAAACTAAGAAATGAGAGAAAGAAAGAGAAGAGAAGAATGGTTTTTAGGTGTGTTTAGAAGTGAAGGGAAGGGGGGTATTTATAGGTGAGGATGGAGAGAAAAAGTGAGTGAAAAATGTTAAAAAAATGTGAAAATACGGAGTGCAATTGCTAAGGTCATTGATGAGGTCATGGGGGGCTGCGCGCAAAAATGGGGCGAAATGGGCATCGGCACGCACAGGCGCGCGCGGAACTGGGACTGGACATGGACGTGTGGCGTTGCGCGTGTGGCTGGGCGTTGGCGCGCGCGGGGCTGGGCGTCTGGGCGGCACGGCGGCGCGATTTTCTCCTTTTTGACCCATTTTGTCCAATTTTTCCATATTTGTTGACCTTTCCCCATTTATTTATTAATATATTTGTGTTGTATTGTTTCCAGTATTCCTCTTTGAGTCTTTAAGTTACATTTTTAAGCCAAAATTTCTGAAAAAAAATAAAAATACCTGTGATTCCGAAAAAAAAAATTTATATAAATATATGATAAAACATATAAATATATATATTTTTAATCAATTAATATGCATAAAATCATGGTAATTTTAGTGCTTTTTGAGTACTCATCACAACCCTCAACCAGCTTCTTGCTAGTCCCTTAGCAAGAGAAGCGATAAAAACTAAAAATTAAACTATCCTAAATCACTTTCGTGGATTAAAACGGTTGCATTTAGCCTATGAAACAAGCCTTTAAACCCCTAGGTTGCCCTAGTGGACGAGTTTGAGTCTCGTGAGGGTTTTCAGTAATGATACCCATAAACATTGAACTAAATGTAAAAATCAAAAGAAATAATAAAAACAATCAACTTAAAAACTAAAATTATAACAAAATCAAAAATTAATTTTTTTAAGAATAAAAGAAAACAACATATCACAAAAATATCTCATACTTTTTAATCTCCTTTAAGATCATAATTAAAATCTCAAGCATAAGTTATTTTAATCTCTTTAAACAATCATGATTTATTATAATAATTAGTCGAAAATCATTTTCATATTTCATATAAAAAATGTATCAATTTAATTTCACCCAATTTCAGTGTCATGAATCAGAATTCGCTTTGACTCTATTCCTCACAAGTCAATACTCTCAAAACACTGAATCCTATGGGTTCAAACACTCATACTAATTTATATGCGAAAGAGTTGATGTATAGAAATGAACTAATATGTTCGCATATGTATAAATAATAAAGGCTCAAAGTGTTATTTTAACATTGATCTCATGAAAGGAATCGAATGTATAAATTATAAATATATCATATATAAAAATTATTTTCATGCATAAATCAAACTCATTAAGAAAGAATTTCAAGATATATGCTTTTTACAAATGAAGAAATTGCAATGAATTTTTAGGGAATTACTTCCTATATCTTTCTTTTGTAATTAGCCGGTACTCACAACTTTGTAGGCAATGTGGGTCATAGTATGTAGATGATACTATATATTTTTTTATCTCTCTATTTTTTTTTGAAGATATTTTTCAATATATGTATTTTTTAGAGAGTCAACCCATGTACATATTGTACATTTGTTTTAGGATTTTGGTGAGTGGTTAATTTTGTGGCTTTTCTGTTTGATCTTGGTTTAGGTAACCCCAGATTTGTCTTTTTGTTTTTGTAGCAGTCATGCATAAATGAGATATAAGCATATACTATCAATTTCTACTCAAATCATTTAATCTAAGCAAAAATAATAATAAAAAATATATGATACTCTATTAAGATGAGAAAAAATTCATACATTCAATGCTAATACCTATAGAGATCATCTAAAAATTTGAATAAATAAGAAATGTGTTTGGAGTAGAAAAAAAATATATATTTCACTCTGAATAAAAGAAATTAGGCTCAAATTATATCTCACAAGGGTAGTCTCCACTAAAAAAATTCATAAACACCGATTTTTGGTTTAATATAATTTCCACATTTTATCAAGAAATACTAGTTATGACAAAAACTAACTAATTATCAAAAACAATTACAAAATATTTCATGATATGTTTTCAAAAATTAATCTAACCGTACAAAAGACTTAACTATTTACTAAAATTTGATTTAAAGAAATGATAAATTTTTGTGAGAATTTTTTTTTAAGTTAAAAATTACTAAATCATACAAAACAAAAATAAAACCAAACACAAAAATGAAAACGTGAAAATAAAAAAGAATTTTTTTTAATTAAGCATGGTAACTTTTCACCACCCCCAACCTAGAACTTACATTGTCCTCAATGTAACAACTGTAAATTAAAGATAAAGAAAAGAGAAGAAAGATTACCTATTTCTTGAGAATGTGTAAGTAGTAATGGAGAAATGCAGGTGCATTCATCATATTCATCATTAAAGTGTATACAGACAGATCGCTGTGAACTTCTAACATTTCAACAAATATTTTTAGTTTTAACAATTTAAAAATTATTCACATAAAATTAAACTAAAATAAACAATAAAATTAAGTAAATAACATAAAATTATCTAAAATGATGGGTTGCCTCCCATCCAGCGCTTAGTTTAACGTCTTAGCAAGACGTAACTTGGGGATTTCATTTTAAGTAAACTCAATGTCCCCTCATCATTGAGTCAATCAAACCTACAAGTAAGACAAGGTTGTCTACCTATACTGTTTCAAACATGCCCTATTGATTTTCAAATTTTTCCGTACCAAAAACTAGGGGCATGCTTGAGGGTTTTAGATAACCCACATCTAGGTGCAAATCAAATAATTAAGGCATCACAACACAATTGTACCTAGATCAAACAAAGAAACTAACTCTTGAGATTGTAATTAAAACTTTAAAATTTTGGAGATAGTTTCAGAATTATTTTATTAATATTTTTAAATTTTTTTTTAAAGTTAAAATAACATAATCAGTATTAATCAAGAGTGCTCCTAGGAAAGAATGGTGGGGAAAAGGCTCCTTAAAAACCATCCTCCTATATAGAACAACGTTCCTAGGAAAGACTAGTGGCACAAAGGCTTCCAAGAACTAGTCTCCTAGACAGAACTCCCTTAGATCTTTACTTTTCATGTTATTAAAGTTAAGTTAATTAAGTTAAGTTAAGTAAAAATTTAAGTTAATTAAGTAAAAGAAAATCTAAGTTAATTAAGTTAAGTTAATTAAAAAGCTAAGTTGGTTAAGTTAATAAAAAAAATCTAAGTTAATTAAAAAGCTAAGTTGGTTAAGTTAATAAAAAAAATCTAAGTTAATTAAAAAGCTAAGTTAATCAAAGTTAATTAAAAAGCTAAGTTAATTAAGTTAATTTAAGTAAAAATCTAAGTTAATTAAGTTAAGTGAATTAAAAATCTAAGTTAGTTAAGTTAAAAAAATCTAAGTTAATTAAGTTAAAAAAATCTAAGTTAATTAAGTTAAATGAGAATTAAGAGAGAAAAAAAAATAGTTAAAGAAAAGAAAGAAAGAAAAAAAAATAATAAAATAAATAAAATAAAAATAAAAATAAAATAAATTAAAATTGAAAAAGGTAAAATAAATTAAAATAAAATAAAATTGAGAAAGGTAAAAGCAAATAAAATAAAATTTTTATATATATATTTTTTATTTTTATTTTTATTTAAAAAATAATAATAAAATTAAGATTTTAAATAAAAAATTAAAATTAAAAATTAAGTTTTATTTTTTTTTATTTTTTTAACTTTTTATTTTTTAATTTAAAATTTATTTAAGTTTTTTATTTTATTTTATTTTTACTCATCAGTTTTCCAACATCGGAATAACATCGAAGTTCTGTAAGGATTTTATTTTCTTTAGAGTTATTTTTTATGCTTTATTCTTACATGTTATATTTAATTTGTCTGTGATTAAATTTAACTCTGCTGGCTGTTTATAAACATGATGTAATAATAACGTTGTTATGCTTGCGAAATATTAAATAGGTGAAAATCTCTAAAATGAATTGATTTTGTTTTTATTCAAGATTTTATATTAAGAATGTTAGAGAGAAATATATTATTTTTCATTACAAACTTAAACCTGAAAATTAGATTTTAAGGTTTAGTTATCCGGTCTAATTTAGAGTAGTGTTCTTTTATTTGTTGGTACAATCGCCTGGTAGTTAGAGTTAAGCTCTATTTCAAAAGTTTTTATAAGAATTATTATCTGAAAATATATTGACAACATGTTTTAGTAGTGGTTTTAAAACTTGAAAGTTAGTACTCAGATAACTAAATTCTTAGGTTTAATTTGGACACCTTGAATAAAGTTTAAACTGTCTAACCCCACCAAAGGTAGCATTTAAATGGTTCATTTTCAATCTCTTAGAAAAAAGAATGAATTTAATTAACCAAATTAGTTATCAACCCCATACATAGGTATTAATTGATTTGTTTAGTTAACAAAGAATATCTAACCCCACCAAAGGTGGTATTCATACAAAAAAGGGAGAATCAATAAATATCAATTCATATCTTTAATAACCTAAATAATATGAGCAAGCATAATTAACTTAGTTATTATATCCATAAATACTCCACTATTATAAAAGATAAAATTTGCATAAATGTTTATTGAATCTATGTTTAATTTTATGTAAGTAGATTAAAAATACAAAAATCCAAAATATCGTGACAGGATGTTTAGGATTTAATTTCGTTTTTAAAAGTTTGAATAATAAATTAAAAACCACATACATTCCTTCCTTAGATCGACCTTGGGAGTATGCTTATCATTTTCTACGAAATGATTCGTGCACTTGCGAGAGTTTTACAAATATTAAAACCAAAGTATTGGCAAGAATCGGCGATGTCGGTTTTCGCTCATCAAGTGCTAAAAAGATTTGAAATGGGAGACTATAATTCAGTTCACAACCCGATTGTTCCTGGTTTCAAACTCACGAAGGATAAGCTAGGGGTGAAGGTAGACATCACATTGTTTGAAAAAATTGTTGGGACTCTTATGTATCTGACTGCTACTCAACATGATATTATGTTCGTAGTGAATCTCATCAGTAGATACATGGAATCACGTACTGAAATTCATTTGGCAGCTGCAAAAAAGGTACTGAGATATCTAAAAGGAACCTTGGATTTTGGAGTGTTTTACGGGGAGGAAGGAAATAGGGAACTGATTGCCTACATAGATAGTGACTATACTGAGGATTTTGATGATAGAAAGAGCACATCCGATTATTTTTCATGTTAAGTTTGGGTGTGGTATCATGGTTATCTAAGAAGCAACCAGTGGTTACTTTGTCTACTATTGAGGCAGAATTTATTGTAGGAGCAACTTAAGCATGTCAAGTTGTTTGGTTAAGAAGGATATGGGAAGTGCTTACACATACTCAACAAGGCCCTACGAGAGTGAATTGTGACAGCATTTAAACAATTAAGCTCTCCAAGAATCCTGTGATGCACACCGCAACAAGCACATTGATGTGTGCTTTCACTTCCTACGTGAGCTCATAAGAAAAGAAGTGGTGGAAATGGTACACTATCCTACTCAAGAACAGGTTGCAGATATCATGACTAAGCCACTAAAGCTTGACACATTTTTACGGATTCGTGAGTTAATAGGGATGGTCTCAATTGCATGTATAAACTAATTGCTTTGCAATATAGTTTAAAGGTGGATATTAAACTTAGAATTAGTCTTCGTTTACTTATGTTGATTTAGTCATCCCTATTTTTTAGGGAATTAGTTAAAATCTTTTCTATTATGTTCCACGGCTTCACCATGATGATAGGAGTGGATAAGGTGGGTTGTTTTTTTTCTTGTTTTTCTTTATGTTTGTAAATCTATAAAAGCTGATTAAGCTTTCATCAAATAATAGTTTTAATAATTCTCCAAAAAAGATCTTACAAAATTGACTCGCAAAAAGAATCTACTTTCATGTTTCTCTATCACGTTCCACTCTATTTTTCTTCTATATGCATCGCTTCTTTTCTCTCTCCCTTATTTTTTTTCCTTCCTTCGCGGCTCCTCTGCATTGCTTTTTTTTTTCTCTCTGTTGGTTTCGTGGTTGTTCCTCTATTATTCTACTTTCCCCTAATATCTCCCCCTTCTATGCCTTTTGATTTATATATATATATATATATATATATATATATATATATATATATATATATAATAATCCTCAAAGTTGCAATATTATAGTATATATTAGATTCCTTTTATATATATATATATATATATATATATCCTTAATCTAATTAATATATAGTTATATTAATTTTAATATGATTTAAATAAATCTTAATTTAAATTTGACAATCTTTAGATAATATGCTTCTAAAATTTTGGATCTTCACTATTTTTAAATCTGCAATAAAATTTAAATAATAATAATGATGTCTAAAATCAATAAAAATAAATAAAATTATATTAAAGTTAAAGTTGAGAAGTAATAAATTATATCAAATTATGCAAGTCATAAATCATCAACGATCCCCTCTTCTTCTACTTTATGATTTCTTTGGTCGTTATTTGGAGCTGTAAGGGTGGACTCGGTTTCCTTTTATGGTGACCTCTCAATTTCTCTTCCATTCCTAATTGTAATGGCCTTGAATTGTTCCTTTGGATTCACTTTTGTATTGCTTGGAAAATTTCCTCTTTGTTGAGCATTGATGCTCATGGCTAGTTTCCGAATTTACACTTCGAGATTTTTCATAATAGCTCCCATATTGTTAGAATGAGTCTCAATGTTATCCATCTGTGAATCATTATTTTTAAACCTTACTCTGGTCTCCTCAACAAATAAAACATGGCATCCCTAAGTGACATCTTTCGCTTGGTTGACTATCAAACCTTTGAGAAGGTTACAACATATTCTTTGTGTTTTCATAAGAAAAATTCTCATGATTTTGAAGCCTTGGATGGTAGTAATTTTGCATAGGATTGCCACAATAGCTGTAGTTCTGATTGTTAATGTATTGAACCTATTCATGACTTGCTTCATTCATCAAAACTGTCATACTTGAATCTACAACATATTTTTCATTTTGTGGTATTCTTTGGGTTGTCAAGGCTGAAATGTGATGAGATAAAGAAGCTACTTAAGCTGATAGGGAAGCAAATGACTCAAATTCATGAATACCAGCAACTTTCTTAGCCATAGATATTTCAGTTGGCCAATGATAGTTTTTTGAGGCCATTTATTCCAAAAGAGAAGTAGCACCTTTAGCTATTCATGGCAACGCTAAATCATATCTTTATATCTTTCCCATGCTTCATAGAGTGTCTCAAAATCATTTTGTCTTAATTGACCAATCTCACTCCTAAGTTGGGCTATTTTGTAGGTGGAAATAATTTAGCAAGAAACCTTCCTACCATGTCTTGCCAACTAGTGATGCTTCTTGATTGTTTAAATTGTATCCAACCTCTAGGCTTGTCCCTCAATGAAAAAGGAAATAATCTCAGTCTAATGGTGTATTTAGTAACACCATTCATCTTTACAGTGTCACAAATCTCCAAGAACATTGCCAAATGAATATTGGGATTATCAAGTGGTGATCCGTTAAATTGGGCTTGTTGCACACACTGATCAATGCCAGTTTGAGCCCAAAATTATTGGCATTAATGGTCTGGCGTCTTACACCCGAGTAATTACTATTCACAATTGGCCTTACATAATCCTTCTTTCTTTATGATATGAAGGTTCTTTCAATCTCTGGATCAAAAGTAATAATGTTTCGAGTTCTAGCACGGCGCATCCAAAGTCAAAAACAAACCTATAGAAAAATAAAAAATAAAAACTAAAAAATGAAAAATGAAAAATGAAATAAAATATAATTCTAAATTAAAACCAAGATTACTTTGTATCGATATTATAAAAAATAAGAAAAAATTAATCCCCAGCAATGGTGCCAAAAACTTGATCAGTACAAAACTGCAAGTGTACAGTATCGTAGTTTTATAATAAAGTGATAATAAAAGTATGGTCCTCAAGGATTGGCAACTTATTTTTGAGAAATACCAAAATTAGACTAGTCTCAATTTTATCTAGAGAAGTCACTATGGTTGTTGTAATGGAAATTTAAAATAAAATTAATTTAAAGAAAATATGCAAAAATAAAATAAAATAAAGATGTTTAAAGATAAAATTAATTGGAAGACAACTTCTAGGAAATCGATTTCACCTAATCCCTCACTATTCTTACTCATCTAGTTAATTGAATTTTATTCTCTCTATTTGTTAGTAATCTCCAAAAAAAACATCCAAAAGCCTCTTTCGATAGTTAATTGGAAATATTCTTACTCATTAATTTACACAAGAGTATGCAAATTAATAGAGCAAGAAAACATTAAGACCACTAATTTTAAAACTACACAGGTTCATACAAGTCTTTCAATTTCTATATTTACCTATGCCGACATATTCTAGATCTATCCTATAATTCCCTCTTTCTATAATAAATCATAAGATTAAAACATTTAATTAATAGCCAGTTAATTAGAAGCAATAAACTCAGAATAAATCAGACAAATATGAAGAGAAATAATTCAAATTAACATGGAAAATCAAGCATAGTTCGAAATTAAATTACATCTCTTTCCTTGAATAAAGAAAATTTAGTTCATGCTAAAAATTAAATTTAACATAAACAAATTCGTCATAATATTTTTGAGAAGAATTGAAAGAAAAATAAATGCTAAAAAATCTACTTTTATGCTCATTGTTCGACGTTTTCTTCTATTTTTCTCTTATCTACTTCTACGTAGCTTTTTTTTCTTTTTTTCTTTTCTTTCCTATCGATTTCCTTCTCTTTATATATATATATATATTCAAATGCCCCACTTTAATATAATATATATATATATAGAGAGAGAGAGAGAGAGAGAGAGAGAAATTTTAATTTGATTTAAATAAATCTTCATTTAAATTTGAGATTCCTTAAATGATATACTTCTAAAGTTTTGGATCTTAATTTTCTTAAAATCTACAATAAAATTTAAATAATAATAATGAAGTCTAAAATCAATAAAAAATAAATAAAATTAGACTAAAGTTAAAGTTGAGAAGTGATAAATTATGTCAAATTATACAAGTCATCACCAGGCATGCCACCGTCTATGACAAGCATGCCACTCATGTAATATCATGGCCAACCTATCTCCTCTATGGGATGTAATCATCCTATTGGATGCACATATATGCCAGGAATGCCCATAAAATCATATAGTAGTTCAATGTCTTCAATTCAATCTGTGCATTCTTACCATCAATAACAAAAATATTTTGATGAGAATGTTCTTCAAATAGCTACCCCATATGGGAGTCATCCTCCTTTTGATGAATCATTCGTGGTAAGATTTAAAGCTTTTACAGATGGTATATTATTTTTATTTCTCATTATATATTTTATTTGTTGTAATGCTTAAATGTTTTACAGAATATGAATTGTGTGTTGAATGATCAATCATTTACAAACTATATTGCTATTGGAATGGTATAACAATTGAGCAATGATTGAAAGATTCACAATCAATATTTTCCAAATCTTTGGTGAATAGTAATTGATCAATCATTATCCCATCATTGTCCACTACTAGTGCTATCTGATGTTATCACAGTCCAAGAAGTTGTTGGATAATATGTGGCTTGTCCATCAAATCAAGTTGTGTTAAATTTTAACATGGTACTATTTATTTTTACTTAAGATAAAACGTTTATACTACTTGTATTTTATTATTATTCCTTTATTGTTACTAATATAATATCTCTTGCTCAATCTATTATAATGAAATTGGTAGGTGCTACAAATTTAAGAGATGTAAAGAAAGTATCTCGTGGTAAATCTATAGCTAGTGCATAATCATCACGCACCAAGTCATTCAAGAAGAAGCCATGGAAAAGTATAATTATAAGTATGCTATAAAATTTTGTAAATATTTAGGCTCTTTGATGATTATTGTTGCGAGAAAAATAGTATGAATGATGGATGGATTGTGCCACGTTCTAAAGAAATATCTTGAGTAGACGTTGGATAATCTTATATATAGATTGAGTACATATTACAATTATTTGAATTTCAAATTATCGACTTAAGTATAATTCAAGTGTTGACAAGGTAAGTCCTCTATCAATAAATAACTTTCATTTATGTAGAGAATATAATTGTTTATATTATCTAATTATTTATATATATTTCTTTTATATAGGGCATGTTATTATCGACTTGAAGCTAATCACCTGTCACATTTAGCGATGTTTTATGATTCATCATATGTGAATCAATATTAAGAGTATGATGTTAGCATAAGAGCGAAACAATTATATGATAGGGCATTAACACTTTAGAGAAATCAAAAGTTGATAATACTTGGCCACTAAAGTTTGAACAAGGTCAGGATCCTTGGATGTTGGTAATCCTTGATCTATATGGTAATCATATTTGGTGTTGTGACTTGGCTTCATAGAATTGAATAAAGACAAAAACAATTATTAAAATATAAGAGTTATAACTAGATATTTTTCTTCTATTGTTTATTTTTGTAATATTGAATAAAGAACTAATTGTTTTAAACTTTGATAGGGCATGGAAGTTATGGAATAAGAGTAAGGGAATTGTCCTTTAAAAAATCACATAAGCTTATATAGGATAAATTATAGTATGTATAAGCAAATATTAAGAATGAATTTTATTAATTTAATGAATTGTACGATTGAATAATAAAGATGTTTGAAGTGATAAATCATGTACACTTGTTTTTTGTAGGTTCCACAACAAAATGATGAATTTATGTATGGTTACTTTGTTATGAAATTTATGGGCAAAATTATCTCAAATATCAATATGTCAATTAAAGATGTGGTAATCTCTTTCACTAATATACTCTTTTAACATATAAATTATTTTTAATGAATTTTTGATGTTAATTATGAAATAAGTTTTGTTCATTTATGATTTTGGAATCGTAATACTTGTGAGGTGCTAGTTGATGTGCTCACTTATTTCATAATTATTCTTTAAATTGTTTAGCCTCAAAGACTTTAGAGTTAATATTTCACATAATATCCAACCTATGTTTGTTTTTTAAGCCTTTCCATTTGAGGCCATGAGAACATTG
Source organism: Hippophae tibetana (assembly GCA_037013495.1). Classification (NCBI taxonomy): domain Eukaryota; kingdom Viridiplantae; phylum Streptophyta; class Magnoliopsida; order Rosales; family Elaeagnaceae; genus Hippophae; species Hippophae tibetana. The sequence goes on from CM072806.1 coordinate 31,844,276, forward strand.
ATAATGTTGAATGTATACTTGTTAAATAACTAATATACTGATATTTTAACATATATAAGTTATTTTTTATGAATTCATGATATGAAATTGCTGTTTTGAATTTAAATACAAGTAGTTCTTTGGTTTGAGTAAAACAGGGTATAATAGGAAAAGTTTTGAAGATTTACGAGAAGAATGGACAGAACACATGCTTCAAATTATAAGGTTGCAAGAAGAATCAAAAGAAGAATATGATGATATGGAATAGTATAGGTATCTTATTATTATGTACTTATCTTGTAAAATTGTATATAATAATAGATATATGCAATTTTACATCTAATATACCATGCACATGTATATTTACTTATAATATTTAGTGATATTGTAATTAAGCAAATTGTTTTATATATGTATTGTGTATAAGTTATTTTTTGTTATAAGTTCAGTTCTTAAGTAATTAATTAATGTTTACTTTTTATACGAATAAAAAGTTTTAAAAATTCTTTTAAACATATTTTGGTTCTACCTTAAAACCGACTTTAGGCTTTAAGTCAATTGACACGTAGGATTGACTATAATTTTAAATTCAACTCTACGGTGAACTGACTTAAAATTTTAAGTCACCTCGATTTAAGCCGGTTCACCAAACCAGCTTAAAAGCCCTTCATCATTGTAGTGCTAGTTAACTTCTTCATCAAAATTAACGATGGGATTATTAGGCACAAATTGAATAGAGATCCCTGAGAAAATTGATTTGTTTACCCTTCCATCTCTCTTTCTATAGTTTAGCTTTTTCGATTTCTTTACTTAGTTTAGATATCTCAAGGTTTCTCTCAATCAATTGAGTTGTCGTCTATGAGGCTCTAAACTCCACCGTTGAAGCTACATGACCTTTATCCTCCTTCGTTGATTTCTTGCAATTGCCTATTGTAAGGATCCAAGGTTTGTTGCTCTAAACCAGTTGTGAGTGCTTTTTAAACAATTTAAAGGATGTCCTAAAACATTTATGAATATTTTGGTTTATTTTTTTGATCCATTAATTTTAGAGTATTTTTTTTCAATTTCTTGTTCATCTTTTTCCTATTTCTATTAAAGATTTTGGTTTTATTCTAGTGATTGTTCTTTGATTTTGTGACATTCTTTATATTTACTCATTTTCTTTGTGACTTTGATCTTATTAGAAGCATCTGTCTCTACGAGTTTTGATCTCACTGGAATCGTTTATTTGTTGGACTGCGATTTGATTTTGTTGGTTTTATGGTGGAATTATTATATGAAAGAGCCCATGACCCTGTATACAACTAGGGTAAGGAGATACAGACTCTTAAAGGACTCAGTCCTAACTCGTACAAATAAGGAAATAAACACTTATACAAATCACCTAGCAAAATCACAGATAATATAATATTAAAAAATAGATAACTTGAATAACATATATTATTTATCAAAGCAAAAAGCTTGTAGACAAAAAATGCTTTCTAATAAGAGTTTATGCTTCAATATGTTGAGATATATACATAATAAGCTCAATTATACTAGCTTAATAAGACATCATGCATAACACTCGATATAACGAGGTAAACCCATATAGAGACCGCATCTATATGATAACATCCTCAGTTTTCTTAGGCAATCACTCAGTAGCAAATAATTCACTAAATAATTTATAAGTTACAATATTAATAGATAGTAAAACTATTATTACCTTTATCAGCTAGAACCTCCATCCAAACTGCTTATTTCTACTTTTCACTTGTGCTTCCATAATCATTTGCTTTAACATTCAAACCCAACTATTATCCCCAACCAACACCACCCAATGTGGTGTGATTGATGACTAATGATTAGTAACTGGAAATGTATCAACTCACAATCTTATGGGACACATAGTTCACTATTAATATCAAATCATGCACGGTATACATATAGTCCAACCATGTACTCGTACATAAAATGATTTGATAACTAACCACAAAAACAACCTTCTCTTAAATGTATGCTCTTCAAAATAATTTCAATAACAGATAAAAATTAAAAAGTGGATTTTGACAGATTTTGAACTCTTAAATAATGGGTGAAAAGAAGAAAAATGAGTGGGGTTCGTATAGGACTCAAAATGCACACCTCACCAGCCACCTTTCCAAAGGCACTAGTAAAGGTGTTGGCAAGGTGTTTGGTGAGCTTGTTGGTGAGGTGATAAAATTTTGTATTTTTGCATTTCCAAATCGAGTACTATTCATAAATTCCTGTACCTAAACCATGCCAAAAACCACAAGTAAAAATGTTGGTTTGCTTGCACACTTGCTCACCAAAAACCAACTCTCTACCTAACATGCACACTATGAAAACCAACCTTGTGGTGTGTGTAAACATGCTTGCATACAAAATGTACCTAACTATATATGCTAAATGTATGAATTACTAATTCGTAGTAACCAACCTTACATAGAGGAAGACAAATATACTAAGTAAAATAAAACATACACCGTGTTTTTCACACGGGAAGCCAACACACAGACACGAGTACAAAAAGACTTGCATTCTTTCCCTTTGGGTTTCCATGTAAAAACAATGCATAATTAGATATATATAAACTCATCAAATATAAGATGATCATAAAGATGTGCTAAAGTTTTTTATTCCTATGAACACCACAATAACAAAAATTAAAATCCAAAAGACACACCTACTCTAAGTGCATCCATCTTGAGTGCTCTATCCAATTTCATAAATCAATTCATCTAATCTGTATCACTTTGAAACACAAAGTCTCAGCACCACTGCACACAACACATTAGAAGTATGAAGACTTCATTATACACCTGTAACCTACACACATGAAACAAACATATACCCTATCAACATATCATGTAGAAACAATGTGTAGTCTAATCACAAACTATTGTGTTACCCTTACATAGGTACATAAAAATAGGCACAAACATAAGTAAATATGCATAACTCCCCTTGGATGCATGTGATTTAGACAAAAATATATAGTGCAATCCTACACTCATAGCCCATGCAATAAACAATATGGAAACAAACATATAGGTGTACACAAAAACATATCTACCTTTTTGGCAAAGAGAGTCAATGATACACTCCTATATGAGGGAAAAGGCATACATATGAACCATAATCCTAACACTAATGCAACACAGTAAGTAAGATTAAAGTAAAAATAATAAGAAGTGTGACATGCTTCAAAAGAAAAATACACAAAAAAGCACCAAGACACTAGCAGGTTAGGAGCATGCAATATGCAACAAACTAAATATAGGGTTAACCAAAGATAAGTTCAAATAGAAAAAATATCAATCTATCCAAGAAAAAATATGTCATACATTCGAGTAATAGTTACTAGGTAATGAATGACAAGAAAGAAGCATGCAAGAAGGAAACGAAAATAAGGAAATACAAAGGTAGACATGTGAAACCAGAGATTGCATACAATGCATGCAACATGTCATACTAACAGTCCTATTTATGCAAGGTTCATGTAGTGATACTTCATAGAGAAGAAAGCAACACATGAACATGCAACATAACAAAAATTCACAAATAAGACAAACAATAGAAAGTAAAACAAACACACCACATCCCTTGATAGAATACACAAGAGATATACCTTTCTCCCTAAAAGTATACATGTGATATAAAAATGAGTCATGCATTCTACTTGCAAACCCCCCAACACAAAGGAATCTATACACAGTAGTTAACATGAAAAAACATAATGAAGGAAGCAAACAAAATATGTTCAACAGATTAAAAGGTTCTTAGAGGATAAATGATACATTTAACACAAAAATCTATATGTTCATCAACCTATGATGCATTCATGTAAGGGTATGACTAAATTTTTGATGCCACACATAATGTGTGATATGAAAATTTTGTTTACTCTATATGTAATCATGATATACCAATGCGAACAAAAAAAATCAAAATATAGACTCAAGTTGAACCAAGCTTCATATATCCACAATTAGTCTCTCTCTCTCTTCACTAAAATAAGTGACTGTCAAGAAGAAATCAAAAGATCTTTCAAAGATTGCAATGAAAGGCTAAGGAATGGGTAGGAGATAAAAGACATCAAGCTCAAAAACACCTTTATTTATCCAAATAAATAGATAAGTTCATACCCATGAGACTTATGCCCTCAAACATAGATTCTTTTCTCTTTACTTCTCAAATATCAACCAATGAAGTTGAGATAACAGTACAAAAAACTTTTTTATGCAACGTTGCCTCAACACATTCATCACCTTTTCACTTTTTCTTTTTCTTTTCTCCATCTTTCCCATTTTTTTTAAATTAATGAATCTATTATCAACCATTTCCCTTTTCTCTTTTCTTCCTTTTTTTTATAGAAACCAAGAGGGTAAAACTGAAAAGGCCAAAACATACAAGCTCAATCAAAGGATGGATATGGTAAATGGGAATACATATTTTGGCTAGGCTAGCATTAAGAGAAAATAAATGAAAGGATACCATAAAAGAAAGGGAAGACTAAGGATATGAGAACAATGGTGGCAAGAAAGGAACAAACAATTTAAGGATGGCCTATATCCCTTTTCTAACCAAGCAGCACCTAGAATTTAATCCTCAAGAGACACTTAAGGTGGATTCTATAGCTTGTTAGAGAAATACAAATCATCAAAGTAGGAGGTTTATACAAGCTTCTCAAAATAACCATGCAAATTCACAAAGATATGGAATGTGTAAAAGAGAATTTCATTTAAGATAGGTCAAACAAGAAAAAATTTAGTCATACATACTCTCATTGAATGCATATATCAAAACATCCACACTTCAATTCAGGTCAAAGGCATGCCAAACGTATATCAACATGATACATCTAAAATTCATTTTACATGCAAAAGTTTAGCAAAGTAAAAAACTGTTAGTCTCACGAAACATAAAAGAAATAACTACCAAGTGAGATGACAAGGAATGTATTAAGGTAGAAAAATGACCAAGAAGAAAGGGGAAGTGTCTCAAATAAGACAAACAACAAAAGTCACATCAATATTAGTCAGGAGAAAGAAAGAAACTAACTAACTAGTGAACATCACAAACAACATCCTTAAGGGAAAAAATAAACAAGGGATGCTACCAAAACCACTAAGCATATGAGAAAGGCATTGGTTCCAACACAAAAACATGAGACATGCTTAGGTAGGGATGATAACTCAAACAACAAGATAGAAAACACAAGTTAAATATAACATTACAAGTATGTTAAAAGTCCAAAAGATAGGTAAACAATATAAATGACATAGAATATGAATGAGAAGACTGAAGAAAGTAATAATCCTAATACTTTGACTCTACATGAAGAGCATGCAAATTGAAGTACATACAAAAGGCCATAGAGGGAGAAGCAGGTAGTATGCAAGAAAAACAAACATAAGGAACATGTCAAAGCAACTACCATGTGACCAATCTAGTAAAGCATTAGTTAGACAAGTAAAACAACAAATATAACAATTAACATAGAGTACATGTTAAGGACACAGTAAGACAAAGACCAGAAGAAGTCTAAAATAAACAAAGAAAAACAAAATGACATAACATCACATACATAAAGATGAAAAATAAATAGAGGAATGAAATAAAATAACTCAACCCTAAAAGATCACCTAAAAATAGTGATTAAATTACATCTCTCCATTTAAAGAATTTTTGAGGGGCAACAGTGATGACTCAATGAAAGTAGAGTTATCAATATACTTTGATGCTTAATATTTATTTGGTGTATTCAATAAGTAGTACAGTAGTACTTTTAGGGTTAAAAATTTTAAAATATGAAATTTCAAGTGAAAATTGATGAAAATATATTTTTTAGATATTTTTTGGAGTTTTAATGGATTTTTTATGAATGTTTTAATGTGGGACTTATCAGAATAGGACACGTTGATTCCAAGCAAGCAAGGAAAGCCAATTGAAGCATGTCGTATGTAAAAATGACCAGTTGTCACCATGTCGAAGCCATACAAGCACAATAGAGCAAATCAAAATGTGTTGTGTGTAACAAGTAAAGCATGCATTACCACTTGTCGACACGGCGTTCATTCAGAGTTTTATCAAGCGGTCAATAACAGTGTTGCTCATCGTCATGGATTCATCTATTCATTCTACCAGGGTTCCATCCAATCCAGATCAACAAATCATAGCATGCCATATGGTGCTAACTCAATCGAAATTGAACACGATTCTACTTGTTTTTCTCCCTTTCCACATGTCATGATCCTACTGGCTAGCACTATTCAATTTTTATTTTTTCATCTCAACCCTTGATCTAAAGCTGATATGACAGTCTAAATTCCTTTTGAGCCTACTTTAAAGCCCTAATTGCACCATAAATCTTATTGGCCAATATTACCAATTTTTATCAATTTTTGGTGCCAAGAAGAGAGAAAATTATAGAAAAAGTTAAAAAAAAATGTTCAATTTGATGGAGACTCAATAGGACATTAGTGATAAAATTCAAAAAAATTATTTTATTTATTCGTCTTCTCCTTTCTTTATCAATTTTCATGTCTTTCCTTATGAAAAATTGAAACTTTATGAATAAAATTATGTGTAGCTAATTTATTACACTCGGGTCTTATGAACCTAATTTTTTACATGTGATGATTTAATATTTTACCACAATTATGATTTCAATTTAATTATATTATTTAATGTGATTTTTATGCTATTTAATGTTTGGCCAATAATTGATTTATAGAGGCAATTAAATAAATTTGAAATAACTATTTAATTATTTGTTTTGATCAAATGACATACATAATTTATAGGTAAAGATGTATGATTCTTATGTCTATGATCCATAATTGATAAATTTAATGAGTAGTATAAAATTTAATTAACATGAGAATGTGACTAGGCTCATTAATATCTGGTGTGTAGTTTACTTTAGAGATGCATACATGCTAGGTTTGATTCAATTGATCATATAATTTATTGTTAATTATATTTGGAGATTAAGTATTTCTAGATATTTTCTCATATAACTTCTTAGCTCCTAATTTTGAGTTAATTAATTAATGCTATTTATTTTTAGTTATTTTAATTTTTCTTTTTCAAAACATAAAAATATTGATCTTTACTTTTTCATTTTAAAATTAGTTTTTAATAACATAATCTCCATGGGAACAATATTTTCTTATCATTATATTACTTTTTTGGGATACGTATACTTGCATACCTATTGCACACAATTCATATACATCAAGTTTTTGGTGTCATTATTGAGTATTATATACATTAGAAATTAATTTTTATTTTATTTTATTTTAGTTATTTTTTATTTATTTTTAATTTTGACATCTCCTTTAGTGCTATTAGAAACATATTTGGCTCTATTGCATGGGTAGAGTCTATAAGGGAGAAATTTTTCTTTTAGATCCCGAAAATGAGTGTACTTTGAGATCCATAAGAAAACAACAAGTTATCACCCAAGTGGAAGAAATGGTTAATCCATTATAAATAAACAATAATGAGCTAAATTTGAACAAATGGATACCTTTAATGGATGATATAGACAAAGCTATGAATGAATATGCATTACATATGTTAAAATGGCTGAATCAAAATATTATAAGGCCAAACATTCAAGATAATTAGTTTGAACTAAATACAGTGATGTTTCAAAGGCTCTAAACAGATGGACAATTCTGCAGATTACCAATAGAGGATCCTTATTTACATTTCAGATTATTTATTTAAGTTTGAGATTCATTCAAATTCAATGATGTTACTGAGGAAGACTTTAGGCTTAGATTATTTCCTTACTTTTTTGAACCATGCTCGAGCTTGGCTAAAACTTTTGCCACATGATTCCATTACTAGTTGGAATGATTTGGTGGAGAAATTCTTGATGAAATATTTACCACCAAGAAAGAATGCCAAGCTTAGGAATGACATTATCTTCTACCAATAATATGAAAGATGATATTTATATGAAGCATAGAAAAGATTCAAAGAATTGCTAAGTGTCCTCACCATGGTATCTCTCATTGGATCTAAATGAAGACTTTTTACAATGGTCTTAATGCTCAAACAAGAACCATTATTGATACATCCACTAATGGAGATGTACTTGATGAACACAAGATCAGTAATGCAATTCTAATCTTGCGAATTAATTTTATTTTATAATTTGTAAAACTCTCGCAAGTGCACGAATCATTTTATAGGAAATGACAAGTATACTCCCAATGTCGATCTAAGGAAGGAATATATATGCTTTTAAGTTATTATTCAAAATAAGGAAATTAAATCCTAAACATCCTTTCACGATATTTTGGTTTTTTTTTTTGTTATAATCTAATGACATAATAAAAATAAACATAGATATGATTCAATAAACAATAGTGCAAATGTTTATCATTCATAATGGTGTAGTATTCACGGATATAATAATTAAGTTAAGTATGTTTGCTCATATTATTTAGGTTATTAAAGATATAAATTGATATTTGTTGATTTTCTTTTGTTGGTATGAAAGTGTCCTTAGGCAGGACCCAAATTATTTTGATTAGTATTAATTAACTAATATCCTTAGGCAAGGCCTATTAATTAAGTATTCAATTTTAGCTTTATATTTAAGAAAATAGCAAACCATCTAATCACAACTTAAGGCAGAGTTAGTTAATGAAACTTTATTCAAGGTGTCCAAACTAAACCAAATAATTTAATTATCCGAGTACTAACTTTCAAGTTTTAAAACCATTACTAAAAATATGTCGTCAATACATTTTCGAATAATAGGTCTTATAAAAAAATATGAAATAGAGCTTCATACTAACTACCAGGCGATGTACCAACAAATAAAAGAACACTACTCTAAATCAAACCGAATCATTAAACCTTAAAATATAATTTTCATATTTAAGTTTGTAATGAAAAATAATATATTTCTCTCTAACATTATTAATATAAATCTTGAATAAAAAAAAAATCAATTTATTTTATAGAGATGTTTTACCTATTTAATATTTCACAAGCATAACAACGTTATTGTTATATCATATTTAAAAACAACCAGCCATATTAAATTTAATCACAAACAAATTAAATATAGCATATAAGAATAAAACATAAAAAGATAACTATAAAGAATCCATTAAAATTATACCTTAAAAGAATCCTTACAAAAATTTGATGTTAATTATGTTGCTGGAAAACCTCCAAAAGGATTTGATTTTCGCTTATTGAATCAAAAACTAAAGATATATAAAAACATAGCTAGTTCTTCTCAAAAAGAGAAGAACTTTAAAACTAAAACAAACTTTCTAGAGGGAGAAATAGTTGAGAAAATTATGTGTTTTACAATGGGGGAAGAGGGACCTTTTATAAGTGAGGAAAAGGAAAAAAGGGGGGGAATATTTGAAAAATTGATTTTGAGCGCTTTTGGACAGGCTAGCATACGTGTGGGAAGCAAAAAGTTTGGCAGATGGGCTTTTGGCACACGCGAGACACCGCATAGGAGTATGCTGGCATAGGCGAGACATGGCTCGGTCGTATGTTGAACAAGTGCGCTAACAGTGCTCGTTCTGGCATGTGTTGGGCATGCACCAACTGTGCGCCCATGGGACTCAATGTAAAAAGGCGGCTACACTCCAGATTTTGGTCTTTTTGACATTTTTCACCGTTTTGACCCATTTTAATTTGTCCAATTTTTTAATCTTCTTGAATTTTCCACATTTTGTTTCTCAATATATTTGTGATGTATTGCCTCCAATATTTCTTTTCGAGTCTTTAAGTTATTTTTGAATGAAAATACCTAAAAAACAATAAAAATACTCGTGATTTCAAAAAGAAAAATTTATATAAAAATATGATAAAATCATACATATATGAATCTATTTAATCAATTAAAGTATATTAAATTAGGGTCATTTTAGTGCTTTTTAAGCACTCATCATAACCCCAATCAGCTTCTTGCTAGTCCCTTAGTAAGGAAAGCGATAAAAATTAAAAATTAAACTATCATAAATCACATCCGTGGATTAATACGATTGCATTTAGCAAATACAATAAACTTTTAAACCCCTAGGTTGCCCTAGTGGACGATTTTAAGTCTCGTAAGAGTTTTCAGTAATGATACCCACAAACACTAACAACAAATGAAAACAAAATAAAATAAATAAAATAAGAAGTTAGTTAACATTTAAAATAAAGTAAAAAGACTAAAATAAAAAAAAGAAATGAAATACAAAATATATCATGCTTATAATCTCTTTTAAATTTCATAATTAAAATCTTAAGCATAGATCATTTCAACTTCCTAAACATTCAAGATTTATTATAATAATTAGTTGAAAATCATTTTCATATTTCATATAAAAAATGTATCAATTTAATTTCACTGAAACTTAGTATGAGGAATCCGAATTCATTTCGATTCTATTCCTCACAAGTCAATACCCTCAAAAACACTGAATCCTATAGGTTCAAACACTCATACTAACTTATATGTGCAAAAGTTTATTTATAGAAATGAACTAATATGTTCTCATATGTATAAAGAAGAATGAATCAAATTATTATTTTAACGTTGATATTATAAAAAGAACCAAATATAAGGATTTATAAAATATTATACATTACTTTCATGCATCAATCAAATTCATCAAATAAAAATATCAAGTAATATGCCTTTTGCATTAAACTATTTCTCACAACTGTTTAAGCTTTTTGGGTCATAGTATATAGATTATACTATTCATTTTTTTTTCTTTTTTTCTATTTTTTTCTCTCTTATATTCTTATTTTTTTAAGAGAATTCATTTTTTTAGAAAGTTGACCCATGTACTGATTTTACATTTTTATATATGGTAAGGTGAGTGGTTAATATTTGGCTCTTCTATTTGTATTTGTATAGGTAACCCTAGATATATCTTTTTTTAATAGAAGTCATGCATGAATGAAGAAAGACATATACTATCAATTTCTACTTAAATCTTTTAATCAAAGCAAATGAAAAATAAATATATAAGACTTCATTAAGATGTAAAAATCCAGACATTCAATGCTAAGTCTTATAGAGATCATCTAATAATGTTGAAAAAATAAGTGTTTAGAGTAGAAAAAATATATTTCACTCAGAATAAAGAAAAATGGGCTCAAAATATTTCTGGTAGTCTACACTATTTGATTCCTAAACATCGATTTTGGGTTTAATATAATTTCCACACCTTATCAAGAAATACTAGTCATGACAAAAACTAATTACCATATACTCCCTGATATGTTTTAAAAAAAATAGTTTAACAATCCAAAATACTTAACTATTTACTCAAATTTGATTTAAGGAAATGATAAATTTTTGTGAGAAAATTTTTAAAAAATAATTCTAGAATTCTAAAAATTACTAAACCACATAAATAAAATCAAACACAATAAAAAATGAAAATGTGAACATAAAAATTTTAAAATTGTTCAAGTTTTTGAAATTAAGCATGACGACTTTTCAACATTGTCCTCAATGTAACAATTTTAAATTAAAGATAAAGAGATAAGAGAAAAAAGTTACCTATTTCCTAGAATATGTACAAGTGGTGATGGAGAAATGCAAATGCATCCATCATGTTTATCATTAATGTTCACACAGGCAGATTACTATGAAATTTTAATATCTCTACAAATATTTTAGTTTTAATAATTTTAAAATTATTCACATGCAATTAAACGAAAATAAACAAAATAAATTAGATAAATAAAACAAATAAAAGAAAATTTCCTAAAATAGATGGGTTGCCTCCCATCCAGTGCTTAGATTTATGTCTTAGCAAGACGCATCATCATGATACTGAGGATTAATTTATCAATATGGAATCAACATTAGCCATGTTATTTTCTCCTTCTAAATAAGGCTTTACACGATGCCTATTGACTTTGAAAGTTATTTGTATATTTAGATTCAATAACTCTATTGCTCCTAGTGAAAAAACTTGGAAAACTGTGTGTGCTCCATCCCATCTTGATCTCAATTTTCCTGTAAACAATCTCAAATGAGAGTTAAATAAAATAACTTTCATTCCAGGAAGAAAGGACTTAGAAACTAGCCTCTTGTCATGATAGCATTTAGTATGCTATTTGTATAATTTTGTATTTTCATAGACCTCGCCCCTAATCTCTTCCAACTCATTAAGATGGAGCAACCATTTTTCTCCTATTTTATCTAAATCCATGTTCAGCTCTTTAATTTCCCAATAAGCCTTGTGTTCGAGTTCAATGAAAAGGTGGCACGCTTTCCCAAAGATTAATTGGTAAGGGCTCATCCTAATGGGTGTTTTGTAAGCTGTGCGGTATACCTATAAGAAATCATTCAACCTGATTGCCTAGTCTTTTCTTGAAGGAAGTATGGTGTGCTCCAAAATTCCCTTGATTTTCCTATTACTTCTACTAAATCGAAAGTTTGAGGATGATATAGAGTAGCTACTCAATGTGAGATGTTGTACTTTTTCAATACTCGATCAAATATTTTGTTACAAAAATGGCTACCTCTATCACTTATTATAGCTCTAGAAGTTCTGAACCTTCTAAATATTGTATCCTTCAAGAATTTTACAATAACATTAGCTTCATTGGTTTTAGTGAGGATAGCTTCTACCCACTTGGATACATAATCCACAGTAACCAAAATATATTGAAACCCATTAGATGGGGGAAAAGAACCCATAAATTCAATCCCATATATATCAAAGAGTTCAACAACTAAATTAGATGTCAAAGGCATTTCATCTTTTTTGCTTATGTTTCTTGTTCTTTGACATCTATCACATTCTGTACAAAACATATGAGCATCTTTAAAATGAGCAGGCTAAAATAATCCAGATAGTAATACCTTATAAGTTGTCGTTTTGCCATAAAATAGCCCCCACAATGAAGTTCATGACAAAAAGTCAAAATGCTCTTATGTTCTTCTTCAGGTACACATCTCTGAATGACTTGATCTTGATCAATCTTGTATAAATAAAGGTCATCCCAGAAATAGTCCTTGATAATTTTAAAGAACCTTTTCTTGTCCTAATATTAAGTGTTAGGTCTCAAAATAGGCAAGATAGTTTACAATATCAACATACCATGGGTTTAGACCTATTGAAAATAATTGTTCATAAGGAAAGGTTTCAAATATATCTTCATTACTCTCACCATTAAGAGAATTGAAGTCAAAAATCAACATAAACAAGTGGTCAACTAGTAAGTTTTCAATACCTTTCTTATCCTTGATTTCTAGGTCAAATTCTTGTAAGAGTAAGACTCACCTGATTAATCTTTGGCTTGCCATTTGGTTTACTTTAGATCCTACTAAATAATACCTAAATTTGTCTAAAGAAAACACAATAGCCAATAATTCCTTTTCAGTGGTGGTATAATTCATATGGGCATCATTAAGTGTTTTTATAGCATAGTAGATGACATGCAAATGCTTATCCACTTTCTATCCCAAGACTGCTCCAATAGCATAATCGAAAGCGTCATACATTAATTCAAAGGCTAAAGACCAGTTTGATGCCACAATAATAGGGGTGGATGTTAGTTTATCTTTCAAGGTATTAAAGGCAATAAGGAAGTCATCGTTGAAATCAAAATAAACATATTTTCATAACAGGTTACATAAAGGATGACTTATTTTAGAGAAATCTTCAATAACTTTTCTGTAAAATCCTGCATGTCCCAAGAAGCTTCTTATCCCCTTCACAGATGTAGGGGGAGGTAGTTTGGATATCAATTCAACTTTTGCCTTATCAACTTCAATACCCTTGTTTGAAATTATATATATGTCCTAAAACTATCCCTTATTGAACCATAAAATGATTTTTCTCCCAACTAAGGGTTAGATTGCATTCAATGCATCTTTCTAAAACCAAAGTCAATTTATGTAAGCAATCATCAAATGAGTTTCCAAAGACAGAGAAATCATCCATGAAAACCTCAATGAATTATTCCACCATGTCCAAGAAGATAGACATCATACATCTCTAGAGCATGGCGAGGGCATTGCATAACCCAAATGGCATTCTTCTAAAAGAAAATGTCCCAAAGGAATATGTAAATATGGTATTTTCCTGATTTTCAAGTGCTATGGGTACTTGATAATATCCAGACAATCCATGTAGAAAATAGTAAAATTTGTGCCCAACTAATCTTTCCAACATTTGATCAATGAATGGAAGAGGAAAGTGATCCTTTTTAGTATATAAATTAAGTTTCCTGAAATCTATACACATCCTATATCCAGTGATTACTCTAATGAGCACTAATTCACTTTTTTATTTTTAACAACTGCTATCCCAGATTTCTTAGGTACCACATGCATTGGACTAAGTCACTTACTCTCAGCAATAGGGTAGATAAATCCTTTTTCTAACAATTTAATAATTGTTTTCTTAACTACATCTTGCATGTTTGGGTTTAGTCTTCTTTGGGCCTCTCATACGGGTTTAGCACCATCCTCCAAGTTGATCTTATGCATACACATGGTAGGACTAATGCCTCTTATATCCCTGATACTCTAACCTATGGCTTTCTTAAACTTCTTAAGAACTTTTTGGTCAATGTTGAATAAATTATCGCTGGATAAGTTTCTCCTTCTCCCAGAAACACATATTTTAAGTGCTTAGGTAAGTCTTTGAGTTCAAGTTCAGGTGGATTGGCCTCTTTACTAGTTGGGGAACTAGATAGATTTAAGAGTGCACTATATTTTGTCATTAGTTCATCACTATCTAGTTGTTAAAGGTACCCCTTAGTTTTCTTCTAAATCTTTTTCTACCTCTTCAAGTGTAAGAACAGTTTCAAGCTTGTCTTCTATTCTGGTTTGGGAAAAAGTGCTTTGGAAAAGATTATCGATCAACGTCAAATATTTCATCGATGGCAAAAATAGAAGGAAAAGGTGCATGATCAAAAACTTTAAAATGAACAATCTCTCCTAAAACTTTCATTGTCAAATTTCCATCTTAGACATCAATAATAGTCTTGGTAGTTACCATAAATGGTCTACCAAGCAGTATTGTGTGCTCTCTATCCAAGGCTAGATTTTATTGCATATCAAGAACCACAAAATCAATAGGTATTATCAGTTTGTCTAACTGTACTAGCATATCCTCAACTATTCCCTTTATATGCTTAAGAGATCTATCTACAAGTTGAAGGGACATAGTTGTTGGTTTCAAATCTCCTAAATCAAGTTGTAAAAATATAGAGTAGGGCATCAAGTTTATACTAGCACCTAAATCAATCATTGCTTTAGCAATCTTCCTATCCTATATAGTTATATGTATGATAAAAATTCCAGGGTCTTTCTGATACTACTACTCACTCATTAAGTTCATACCCCTTTTTCTTAGTGTTCAACTCTTTGAAAAACTTATCATAGGAGGGCATATTTATAATCACTTCTAATAATGGTAAATTGATATTTACTTTAGAAAGAATATTAAAAAGAACATAGAATTACTTATCTTGTTTGGATTCTTTCAACCGGTGTGGAAAAGGTACTTGCAATTGGTGTGGTTCTATTGTCTTTTGAATTTTAGGGATGTCAGATGACTTCTCAATGAGTTTTTCCAAAGGTTTGTCAAGTTTAGCACTTGTCTCTCATTTTTGTGAGACTAGAATTTCACCCTCTTTGTTACATAAACTAAAAGGTAGATCTTGAGATATTTTAGATAAACCATTATTGACTACCATACCACTTCGAAGGGTTCTTACATCTTTTTCTTGTTTTGGTTGACTAGAAAAATTTCATGGTTATTTCCTTTGCAATTGTTCTGCTAGCTACCCAACTTTAGTTTCAATATTTTTAATCGAAGCCTTCATGGTGCTCAACCTTTGATTATTCATCAATTGGTTGTTGTGACTAACTTGAATAAAAGCATTCCAGCTATCCTCTAAGGTTGGCTAAAAAGATTGATTTGGTGGATAAGGGTCGTTTTTATATGGCCTTAGTGTTTGACATTTGGTGTAGGCTTGGTAATTGTTTGGTGTCCAATAATGGTTAGGGTGATTATTGGTGTTTAGAAGATACCTTTGTAAGGAATTGACTTCCTATATGGCATCCACACTAGAATCACAAGTATATGAACAATTACTGGCATCAGCCCAATTGAAAAACACACTTTACACACCTCTTGATTTGGAATTTGTTAGGTAGTGAGAAGTTGCACTTGCTTAGTCAATTCAGTAAGTTGCAAGGTCATTTCATTACTGGAGCTAACTTTATTAACTCTTGCTCTCCTTCTTCTAGTACTTCTTTGTTGGGAAATAGAACCCAACAACATATAGAGACTATAGGTTTCCTCTGTGGTTTTTTCTCCTAGAGCTCCTCTAGCAGCATTATCAACCATGTATTGACTTTGTAGTGTCAATCCATCATAAAATAATTGGTTATGTAGCTTTAATCGAAAGCTATGATGAGGACATTGAATGAAAAGAAGTTTGAATATTTCCAAAGCTTTAGGAAGGGCTCTTCATCCATTTGAAAAAATGTTGTTATCTTCGTCCTTAGATCACTAGTCATTTGATGGAAATAGAACCTAACCATAAAATTTTCACAGAGTGCCTCCCAAGCTGTTAGAGAACCGGAATGTAAAGTAATGAACCATGACCAATATTTATCCTTAAGGGTGTAAGGAAAACACCTCACCCTAAGTTGGTCTTCATCAATTCTCTATAGTGGAAAGGTTTGGACAATAACATAGAATTCTCTAATGAAATAAAAATGGTCTTCAATAGGGATATCGTAAAAGGAAGGCAACAAAAAAATAACGAATCTTTTTGAACTCATAGTTCCTTGCAGCCTCTTGCAATTATATGTCAGAAGTTGCATTGCCAATGATTAGCATTCCATAGTCCTTTATCGTTTTCTTCCTATATCCAACCTTTCTCATGGCTACTTATAGTTGAAATTGGTCCTCCTCCTCTTGCGTATCTAACTCCAAAATTGAAAAATAATAGACTTCTATAAGAAATTATTCTTACTTAACAAACTGTATAAGCTTAAAGAAGACGAAAGACATAGGGAGTCTAAATTTTTATTTTTTATTTTTATTGAAAATCTAAGTTAATTAAGTTAAATAAAAATCTAAGTTAATTAAATTAATAAATTAAGTTTTTTTTGTAATGAAAAATTTAAAGAATGAACACAATTTTTTTAAACAAATGAATCTTTATTATTTCATTTGAATTTTATTACACACATTCTTAAAATAAAAATAAAACAAACTAAAAGAAAGGAAAATACAATAATGGGTGACCTCCCACTTCGAACTAAAATTTATCATCTTCTAGTAAAACGTTGCTTGGAGATTTCAGAATGACAAACTCAATGTCTCTTATTCATTGAATTTATTTCATCCAATTTTACCATTCAGTTAGTCTTTGTTTTGTCTTTGCAAATGCTCAGCTAACTATTCCACTTGGACTTACACCTTTTTGATATAAGCTTCCACAAATTCCAACCATTGATTGGTTTAAGACTAATTATCTCTATAAACTTGAATAAAATAATTCAAGTTATCCTCTAGGGTTGGTTTACTAGGAAGGCTTCTTGGAATGCACTAGTGGAATTGCTAGCCTGGTTGATTTGATCTTTGGGAGAAAAGAGGGTTGTTTTACCTTAAAGAAAAGTTGGGATGATTTCTACACCCAAGATTGTAAGTATTTGAATTGGGGTCAAATCTTGCTCTATATTGATATGCTCCCAAAATATTAACATGTTCAGGTCCAGCTGGTTTTTCTCCTTGATATGAATAGGCTTCAGTATCATGTCATATATTGCTACACAAATCGCAATGTTCGTTGTTGGTGTTGGTTTGTGTAGTGAGAATGGAAACTTACTTGGTTGATTGAACAAGTTGTTGTTGAACTTCATTGCTGGAATCGATTTCATGAATTTTAGGTCTTCACACTCGTGAGCTTTTCTGTTGGGAATTTTCACCCAACATCTTAAAGAGGTTATACGTCTGTAAGGCTATCTTCTCTCCCATAGCTCCTCTACCAATGTTGTTGACAATGAACTAGCATTGTTGTGTACGTGCATCACAAAAGAATTGGTTCTGCAACTACATAGGGAAGCTATTATGGGGGAATTGAGTGAGGAAAAGCTTGCACCTATCCCAGGCTTAATGGAATGGTTCTCTTTCCATCTAAGAGAAAGTGGAAATCTTTGCTCTCAACTCTGATGTTTTTTGGTGGGAATAGAATTTTCCCATGAATTTATTGTAAATGTCCTCCCAAGTCATCAGAGAACTTAGAGGGAATGACATCAACCAAGCTTTGGCCTTGTCCTTCAAGGTGTAGGGGAAACACCTCATTTTAAGCTAATCCTCATTTAGAATAGGGGGAAAGTTTGTATTGTGGCATAGAAGTCCTTAATGAAGGAAAGATAATCTTCACTAGGCAACCCATAGAATGAAGTATGGAAAAATGAATTTTTTTCAAGTCATAATTTCCACCAATCTCACCCAGCTGGATAGAGCCTGTTTCCGTGCCAATTACTAGCCGTGCAAACTCTTTCATGGTGGTTTCCCTAACATGTGGGTTTTCCCCATTTCTATTGGTTCCAATAGAGCATTAAGGCTTGGTTTCGTGTTTGGCTCAAAAATAGGCTCATGATTAGAATCTAGCCTTGTGGACAATTGTATAAATTTATGAATATTATCTATGTATGGTGTAAGAGGGTTTTCTAAGGATTTTTTTACCATGCATATACTAGTGAAACCAAAAATTTAAAACACTTGTCAAAGGACAAGAATATAATAAAATAATTATACAAAAATTTAGAGAAAATAAAAAAATACTAAAAAAAAAGTTAAGTTAACCTCTAAGTTAAATAACATAATTAGTATTAACCAAGAGTGTTCCCAACAAATAATGGTAGGGCAAAGCATCCTTAAAAATCATCCTTCTATATAGAGCAACGTTTCCAGGAAAGACTAGTGGCACAAAAGCTTCCAAGAATTAGTCTTCTAGACAAAACTCCCTTTGATAATTACTTTTCATGCTATTAAAATCTAAGTTAATTAGTTTTTTTTTATTATTTATTTATTTTTAAGAGCTCGTTGTTTAAATATTTTGTTTAATTGTTTTTTTTAAATTCTTTTAAAAAAATTAAATTGTTTTTTGAACTCAACATAAATAAAAAAAATTTACAATTATTTACAACACAAATGTTTTTCAAAATTTTGATAAATAATTTAAAAATGTTATTCCTTCCCCGGCAACGGCGCAAAAAACTTGATGAACACAAGATCGACAATGCAATTCTGATCTTATGAATTAATTTTGTTTTATAATTTGTAAAACTCTCGCAAGTGCATGAATCATTTTATAGAAAATAACAAGTATACTCCTAAGGTCGATATAAGGAAGGAATATATGTGCTTTTTAAGTTATTATTCAAACTTTTGAAAAAGAAATTAAATCCTAAACATCCTCTCACGATATTTTGATTTTGTGTTTTAATATAATGACATAATAAAAATAAACATAGATATGATTTAATAAACAATAATACAAATTTTTATCATTTATAACTGTGGAGTATTTATAGATATAATAGTTAAGTTAATTATGTTTTCTAATATTATTTATATTATTAAATATATATATTGATATTTGTTGATTTTCTCTTTTTGGCATAAGTGTCCTTAGGTAGGGCCCAAATTGTTTTGTTTAATATTAGTTAACTAATATCTCTAGGTAGGAGGGGTCTATTAATTAATTAAGTATTAAATTTCAACTCTATTGCTTAGAAAATAGCAAATCATCTAATCACAGTTTTAGGCAGAGTGAGTTAATTAGACTTTATTCAATATGTCTAAATTAAACCTAAAAATTTAATTATCCGATTACTAATTTTCAAGTTTTAAAACTATTATTGAAAATATGTTGTTAATAAATTTTCGAATAACAATTCTTATAAAAAAACTTTTGAAATAGAGCTTCATTCTACCTACCAGACGATTGTACCAACAAATAAAAAAACACTACTCTAAGTTTGTGATGAAAAATAATATATTTCTCTCTAACATCGTTAATATAAAACCTTGAATAAAAACAAAATTAATTTATTTTATAGTGATATTTTACCAATTTAATATTTTGCAAGCTTAACAACATTATTATTATATCATATTTACAAACAACCAGCCATTTTAAATTTATTCACAAACAAATTAAATATAACATATAAGAATAAAACATAATAAGATAACTATAAAGAATCCATTAACATTATACCTTAAAAGAATCCTTACAACAATTTGATGCTAATTTTGTTGCTAGAAAACCTCCAAAAGGATTTGCATTTTCTCTTATTGAATCAAAAACTAAAAATCTATAAAAATGTAGTTGGTTCTTCTCAAAAAGAGAAGAACTTTCAAACTAAAAACTAAAAAAACTTTCTAGAGAGAGAAAGAGTTGAGAAAATTTTGTGTTTTACAATGGGGAAGAGGATTCTTTTATAGGTGAGGAAAAGGCCAAAAAATGGGGCAAAATATTTCAAAATTTGATTTTTGATGCATTTGGATAGGTTGGTACAGGTTTGGGGCGTAAACATTTTGACAAACCAGACCTTTGGTGCAAGTGGGACCCAGTATAGGAGTGGGCTGGCGTGCACGAAAATGGGCACGGCGTGTGCTAGCTACATCTACTGGCAGTGAGCATTCGGGCGTGTGTTGGGTATGCGCCAACTGTACGAGTGCACATGCATGCTAATGCAAACGGGACTCGGTATGGATGGGTAGATGTGCACTGGATTTTGGAATTTTTGACATTTTTTACTGTTTTGATCCATTAAAATTATACCTTAAAAGAAAAATTTATATAAAAATATGATAAAATCGTACAAATATGAATCTATTTAATCAATTAAATTGCATTAAATCATGGTAATTTTAGTGCTTTTTAAGCACTCATCGCTACTCACGAAATCTTACAATCAAGTTTATGATTTACTTGAGAAAATGGCTAGAAATAATTATCAATGGTCTATGGACAAAATGGTAGGCATAAGAAGAGTAGCCAGAGTGCATAAGGTAAATGACATCACGAAACTTACAAGTCAAGTGCCATCTTTGGTGAATCTTTTGAGGGCTCAAAACTCTCCCACCAATATAAACTAGGTCCAAGATTTAGAGGTATCCTATGTCTTTTGTGGTGGAGCACATTTGTTTGGTAATTGCCTAAATAATCTTGAATTATCATTCTATATGGGTAATTTGAACTACAATAGTTATCCATACTCGAACACATATAATCTAAGATGGAGACGACATCCAAATTTCTCTTAAGAGTAATAACAACTATTAAGGTGGTAATCAATTCAATTGTCAATCATTTCCACCAGCTGATTTTCACCAACCACAACAATCACAAACCCAAGAGAATAAGCCACCTACTGAGGATAGTTTAATGGGAATGATGAAAAACTTCATTCAATCAGTAAATACAAAAGTGTCCACTTAAGATGCTTCAAAAGCCTCATGGTAACCTTCCAAGTGACACAATTATAAACCCAAGAAGAGAAGGTAAGGAGCATTGCAGCGCCTTAGTCTTGAGGAGTGGCAAAACTAGAGGAGGAATAAGTGGATAAATAGAGCACTGGAAAGGAAATACTTCAACCAAAAAATAACAACATTTATAAACGCACTATTTCTTTCTTTCAAAGACTCCAAAAATAAAAGATACATATTTTTCAAAATTTCTAGATGTTTTCAAGAAGTTGTCCGTAAATGTACCATTTATAGATGCACTTGAAAAAATTTCTTCTTAGGTTAAACTTATGAAGGACGTTCTATCTAACTTGGAGATAATGAAATAATAACCTTGACTTAAGGTTGCAGTGCTATCATTGCTAGAAAACTACACCAAAAATTGAAAGATCCTGGTAGCTTTGACATTCCTTGCACAATTGGGAACATGAACTTTAAGAAAGAACTATGTGACTTAGGTTCAAGTATTAACCTTATGCCACTATCTATCTTCAAGAGATTGAAGGGTTGGTAAAGTCAAACCCATTTTAGTAACATTATAAATGGTAGATATATCAATGACCTTGGGGTGTAGTAAAAGATGAGCTAGTAAAAGTAGACAAGTTCAAATTTCCAACCATAACATTCCTATCATACTTGGTTGTCCATTCTTAGAAACTTGAAGAACGTTCATTGATGTATAAAGAGGTGAGCTTAAAATGAAAGTGCAAGGTAAACAGGTAATATTTATAGATTTTAAAGCATTTGAACCATCTGCTATTGATAATATTAATGTTGCTTTAGGATAGATGTTACTGATCATGATGATAACTAAAGAGAATCTATTGCATCACTCACACTTAAGACTATTACACATGATGCTATGAAATATGAAGTAAACTCACCAAGAAACAACTCGATCTGTTCTAATTTTGAAATTATGTTATCTATGATTAATATTGGCCAGCAAAAGAGTCCAATAGAAGGGTGGAAAAGATGCTACAATAACATAAATTAGATTTGCTACAATAAAGTGCTTATAAGAATGCTAAAAATTACAAAAATAAAAGAAAAATATGACATGATAAGAGAATTTAGCATCATATTTTTAAGCCAGAATGTAAAGTATTATTAAATAATTCAAGACTCAAACTATTTCTAGGCAAATTCAATAATAAATGTACACAAAATGATGTACCTTAAGAGTTGATATAATCGTCTATTCAAGGGCATTAAATGTGATGCTACTTGGGAGAAACCCTACATTATTTTACTTATATTTTTGTTGGTCTTGTTTTGTAGGTGAATAAATATTGAAAGCAATGGTGCAAACAAATTGAGGATTTCAATGATAGATGTGGTGTACCAAAACTAAGGGAGTCTTCTTTCCTTTTACTTTTTCATATTTAGATGTTAACATTGGAAACAATGTGCAATTGAAATTAGGGGAGGAAACTTCATTATCTTCTTTAGTATTTAGTATGCATTTTTAATTTTTAAGAATTTTTTTAATATGATTTTAATCACGATTTGTGCATAATGATATATTAGTTGTCATGACTAAGATAAAGAATGTAACATGCTCTTTAAGATACTTATATTAATAATATGATATGCTTGCTAGTATTTAGCATGAGAAATGATTTGGGCCTTATTTGGATCGATTGAGCCTTTCAAACTAACCATTGTTAATATTTGTAGTCACCCATTTGAGCCTAACAGAATATTTCATATCTTTAAGCCACATTTTGTACCTAACCAATAAGCATTATCTTGACCCTTGTACCATTATCTTGTATTAAAAAATATAAAATCATGTGTTATACTATAAAGTAAAGTGAAATGTAATGCACCCTATAAAAAAAAAAGAGAGAAAAAAACCCATAACACAATTATCCTTCTAAAGAAAAATAAATTAAAATTGAAAATATTTTTAGGGGTGTTATGAAGTTACAAAAAAAGGGTGTGGAATAAAACAATATGAAAAGAATGATAAGATTGGGTGTACAAAAATATCAAGTAAAAGCTTAATTGTAGTTTAAAAGTGTATAATGAATAAAAAAACGTAAGATGTAGAAAGAGCCTAAATTTCTTCATTTATCAATCTCCATTGAAGGCATACATTACAAGCATGTAAATCTCTTATTAATCTTTAGCTAAATGCATATTTATATTAATGGAGAGGTATGTGAAAAAAAGACTTCCAAGATTGAATTGATTAGCATGCTCATATAAGTTTATTCCATGAGTGCATTGGATGATATCACATGAAATACACACACATGAATTAATTCGTCAAAAACCTTTATTATCATTGTATCGATGGAACGTTGACTAATGGATATGTAAACTTCTTTGTATTAGAATTGTACGACTATTGAGAGGCATAGTTTTCATTAAATAGGCATGTATTAATATATATATATATATATATATATATATATATATATATATATGAATAGATTAGCCATATCAGTTTATCTAGTTAGATTTGGCTTTACTTGAGTATAAGTAAAGAGTTAAATTTGCAAGTATGATGACACTATGAAAGTAGAGCCATCAGTTCATTTTTCTGCTTAATATTTGTTTGTTTTATTCAATAAGTAGTACTTTTGGGGTTAAAAATATAAAAATATGAATTTTATAGTAAAAATGAATGATAATATATTCTTCAAAAACATTTATGGATTTTTTAACGTATGACCAATCAGAACATGACACTTGGATACCACACAAGCAAGGAGAGCCAATCGAAACAAGTCACATGTATAGCTGACCAGTCATCCCTACGTGGAATCCAAGTAAGCACATGGGAGATAATCGAAACACACCATATGTACTGGATGATGTAGACATTGCCACGTGTCAACACAATGTTCATTTCAAATTTTACCGAGCGATCAATAAGCATGCCACACGTCATCACATAATTCATCCATTCATTTCATTAGGGTACCATGCAATCCAGATCAGTCAATTTTAGTTCACCACATGGTGCTGACTCAACACGCGTTGACCATGACCAGTCCGTCCCGCCACGCATCGCATACTAAATTGTTCTATTTTTCTTCCTTGGCATATGTCTCAATTTTGTTGATCAACGTTGTTTAATTTTTTTTTCATCTAAACCCATGATCTGAAGCTGATCTAACAGTCCAAATTCCATATGAGCC
Organism: Hippophae tibetana; assembly: GCA_037013495.1. Taxonomy (NCBI): domain Eukaryota; kingdom Viridiplantae; phylum Streptophyta; class Magnoliopsida; order Rosales; family Elaeagnaceae; genus Hippophae; species Hippophae tibetana. The sequence goes on from CM072806.1 coordinate 31,868,925, forward strand.
TAATTTAATCCCCTAATTGTACTAAAAATACTATGAGTCAAAATTACAAATTTTTTTTATCAATTTTTAGTACCAAGAAGATACAATTTGGTGGATATTCAAGAGGAGATTAATTGGTTGTATTTATTCCTCTTCTCTTTCCCTTATCAATTTTCATGTCTTTCCTTATGAAAAAAAATTAAACTTTGTGTATAAAATTATGTCTAGCTAATTTATTAATTTTGGAGTCTTATAAACCTAATATTTTTACATGTGATGATCTAATATTTTACCCTAATTATTATTTCAATTTAATTATATTATTTAATCTAATTTATATTTTATTAATTGTTTAGCCAACAATTGATCTATAGAACCAATTAAAGAGATTTGAGAAAACTATTTAAATTTTTGTCTTGATTAAATAACATGCATAGTTTCGAGGCGGAGATGTATGATTCTTATGCATGTGAACCATAATTGATAAACTTAATGAGTAGTATACAATTTAATTGACATGAGAATTTGATTAGGTTCATTATTATATGATGTGTAGTTTTCTTGAGAGAGTAATACATGCTAGGTTAGATTCAATTGATTATGTAATTGATTGGTAATTATATTGAAGAGATTTTAGTGATTCATATGTTTAGAAAATTAAAGGATTAAGTATTCGTAGATATTTTCTCATATATCTTCTTAGCTGTAATTTTCAGTTAATTAATTACTACTATTTATTTTTAGTTCTTTTAATTTTGCTTTCTCAAAATACAAGAAAATTGATCTTTATTTTTTAGTTTTAAAATTACTTTCTAATAACATAATCTCTCTCAGAACAATCTTTTCTTATCATTATATTACTTGTTTGTGATTTGTATACTTGCATACCTATTGCACAAAATTCATGTTGATCAAACAAAACTCAGAGATTGTCTCTAACTCATATGAGCATGAGGTATTTATGGGACTCATGATCTATTTTGTTTATAGTTTTTAGAAAATTTAGTAAAGTTATCCATATAAACCAGGCAAGGGAAAAATTTTAAGGAAGATTTATTTCTTTCTACTTTGTACCTCTAGTGCATAATGCAACCTATATGAAAATGCTAAGATAATCCATTATAGCTACATCCAGACAAAAAAGATGGGGCAGAGCATGAAAGAGGACTCTGAGATATGCTTCTCACATATCTTAGACACTGAATAGCAATGTGGCCAATAGTGCTACAACAATAAAAAGTATGAATAGTGGAGCTAGGAAAATGGGGTCCATGATTTGGAAGAGTAGTACATGGTGGAGAAGAAGTGGAAGCACTCACATTGACTTTCACTTTAAGATGAGTAGTCAATTTTTCGTAGTATGGTCTTAAATACCTAAGTTCACCACGATGGTAACAAGTAGGAATGGTAGTATTTAAAGGCAATAGACCAACACTAGAACAATGAAAAGAGCTAGCCTTAGGTGAGAATTTCACCATGCTAGAAGAGTAGTTAAGAAGACACAATTAACTTATCTCTTGGGTCAATGACAACATATTTCAACTTTAAATTTTGATTGGAAGCTTTAAAAAACTTGCTAGAACAACCCTAGAGGTAGAAACTTTTTAACTGTAGCCAATACCTTGTTTGTTCCCAAACATCTTAGTGTTTCTGAGGATATCATTTAGGCTCTTAAAGCTAACCATCATTTTGTTCAATCTAGATATAGAGTACGCTAGGTCCTTCTCACTAAATTTAAGTTTTTCCTTTAAGGAAATAATCAAGTCTTTTTTTTCTTTGAGAAACGACTCAAGATAAGCTGTAGAGTTGTTCAGAATTCTAACTTTCTAATTTAGTTGATTAATTTTAGCTTCCTTTAGGGAAAAAGAATAGGCTATGTATTCCTTTGGACTCTCTAGGACAATAATTTTCTTTTTCAATCCTTCAACCTCAGCATTTTGATTAGCAAAGGGATAAGGAGTGATAAACAATTTTATGACTTTATTAGAGATGTGAACCTTCATTTGTTCCCAAGCTTCTTCACTTTTTTCTTGATTTACATTAAATTCCTCAAGCAAGTCTAAATATCACTTTTGAATAACTTCACACTTTTTGGTGAGGTTAAGTTATTGATCGTCATTAGAATAATTGTTTTCCTCTATATTTTTCTTTAAAATACATATCTTGCGTTTCTTTTCATCAAGGCTTTCCAAAGCCTTTTCTTTGCCTTTTCATACTTTATATGATCCAACATAAGGGTATTGTATGAATCAACAATATCATTTTGTACATCATTAGCTCCAGTGATCACCTTTTGAATATCTGAGGTAGTAGTAGAAGGATCAGAGGTACTACTGGGGAAAAAAAGCCATAATAGTAGTTTCATCCTCATCATCACTGCTAGTACTGTTTGAAACAATAACCTCAACTTTCATGGCATATTGTTTTGTACAATTCAGCTTCTGAAAATACTATACAGTAATGTGTCCTGGCTTTCCACATTCAAAACACTTTATTTTATTCAAGTGACCTTTGCTCGGTTTCTCACACCCATTTTTTGAGTCTTTATCATCTCCAATAGATCTTGAGGTTTTGGAATTTGAAGTATCTCTGTTAGTAGTCCCAAAAGAAGATTTCTTATTCCGAAAGAATTTGGTAAATCTTTGAGCAAGGAATGCCATTTCCTCCTCATCAGGAATAGAATCATCATTATCACCACTTGTGATACACACATGTTTGATTGGTTCACTTCCATTGATAGTCTTAAAGGCTAAGGTTTTTCCTTTCTCTAAAGCAATCTAATCTTATCTTGGTAAAAAGTGATGTAGCTCAAAGACTTGCAAGTCACCAACTAGTTCATTTATCGTAAGCTCACCTGGTCTGTACATTGATTCCAGTATAGTGACCTTAGCACGAAACCTATAAGGTAGACTATCAATTATTGTTTTCAATTTCTTTTCTTCACTATTGGTCTACCTTGGTTGTGAGAGAAATTAAGAATATTGGAGAATCAATCATAAAACCGGTCAAAGGTCTCATCTTCTTGCATAATGCACAATTCAAAAGCTCTACTAATCCTTAGTATTCTGGATCTCTTTACTAAGAATTACCTTTATAATTTGTTTCTAGAGTATCCCAAGCTTATTTAGAAGTCATACGAATCTGAATCCTTCTGTATACAAATCAGGTAAGAGAATAACAAATAGTATATTATCAAAAAGTATACAATTTGAATAATATATATTATGATGAAAAGCTTTGTATAAACAAATAGGAAGATGATATGACAATAATCAGTGAAACTAATTCTGAACTAGAAAACATGACTCCAAGATGTCAACAAAACCAATTTCATTTCCAATTCCTTACTAAGAAGAAATATTTGATCTACATAGGGAAAAAAGGAATAGACAAAGGTCAAAAGAACATGATATTCCTTATAGAAAGAAACAACAACCCAAACTAAAAGAAGGATTACATTGGGGAACTAGAGGTAGTATCCCTCTAGAATACAAACTCCATAAAAATTATAGGTCCAATCTTTTAGATTTAGACTATATAATAGATAGAAAAAAAATTCTTAGATGAATGGTCAAGTGGTTTGAGTAATTATACAAACCTCTCAAACTAAAAAATCAAACCCTTTAACTTGTAGAGCCTTAGTAGCTGACAAAATGACAAGAAATGTTAAAGTTTTGTTTACAAATTTAATAGAATAATAACATCTATTAATAAAGGAGAATGCCTCCACAGGTAGAGAACAATTAGAATCTATAATAAATGAAATATACAAGGAATTTATCGGAGAAGATAAAAGAAGACACGTTATTGAATCGAGTCAAAATGAATTTGAAGAAGCCAAATGGCATCTAGCAAATATGAAAATCCATAACATGTATTTTATAGATTCCTTTATTTATGAATTCGAAATGTATTATCATATATTACCACATTTTATGCAAGAAACTTATAAAGAAATGTTCTTTTGGAAATTACATGGAACATTACATAAAACCTTAACATAATGATGGAATAAAAGAAATAAAAAAACTATATCAGATACCCTAGGAGGAAGAATAAGAAGTCTTAAAAGTTAGGTAATCATCAAATGTCAAGAAAGAAAGGAATATAAACAAACAAGAGTAAATGATAAAATCTATTATGATATAAGACATTTTAGAATACCATGAAAGTATGTGTAATATAAAGCCCTACAATAAAAAATGTAAAAATATAAAATAACCAAAACATTTAAAAGATATAAATTTAGAAAACAAGACTTTTAAAAATATAAATTATAATATAGAATCCTATAAGAAGAGATATTTTAGAAGAAAAAAGGTATAAACCTCCAGAAAACAAAAGTCATTACCCATCAAGGAAAAAAAATGTAGGTGTTAGATCTACAATGAGAAAAACATTATGTCAATGATTGCCTTAACATATTTCAACATAAGAAATAATTTGAAATATAATTTCCATAAAAAACAAAAATCTTAGAAAAAGCTTTTAAGATGGAACTAGAACCAATTAAGGAATAAGATATAGATTATACTTATAGTATTTATCTATTAAAAGGAAATGAGGAGGAAATAATATGAACATTCAGAATATGGGTACTCTTCATCAGAAGATCATGATTTTTATAGTTTTACAAATCCAAATAGTACATATATTAAAGTAGGACTGGAATTTAAAAGTTATGTCAGCTATCATTTACATGCATATATAGATGCAAGAGTTAGTATGTATGTAGCAAATAAATATGTATTCTCAAAAGAACACAAAAAATAGACACCAAAAGATTTAATTAAAAGAATTGCTAATAGTACAACAATAAATCTTAATAAAATTTTATAACATGTAGATATAATGAAAGGAGGAGAAATTTTCATGATCCTACCATATATCAACAAAAAACAAAAGTTGATTTATTAATATGAAATAATTTTCTAAACTTATATCAACTTTTACACAATATTTAGATAAAATAAGTCTAACAATACTAAATGGTGAAACCATTTATGTATAAAAAAATAAAAAAAAGCTTTGATTGTATGAAACCCAAATTTTGTGCAACAACATAAAAACAAAAATGTGATAAGATAGACACAAAGCAACAAAAATCTTATTTAAAAAAATATTTCATTATATATAGAATAGAAACAAAACTCTTTTCTTAATGAAATACAGGAAGATAAAGCCCTAGCAGTTATCAAAAAATTAATAGAAATTGTAAGCTTAGAAAATCCTCTAGATCCAAAAATCAATAAATCTAAAACGATTGCAAACATAAAATTAAGAAACTCTAACAAGGTCATTAGAGTAAAACCAATGATTATACTCCAAAATACGTGATTAAATTTAAAAAAAAAACAAATTCAAGAATTTTTGGAACTAAAAGTTATAATACCAAGTAATTCACCTCACTCTAGTCTAGCATTCTTAGTTGAAAAAAACTGGAAAAAAAAGAGAAAAAGAATAGAGAATGGTAATAAAATTGAATAAAGAAACCATTGTTGATAGATACTTTATTCCAAAGAAAGAAGAACTATTATCATTAATAAAGAGGAAATAAATATTTCTTGAGTTTTGATTGCAAAAGTGAATTTTGGCAAATTTGATTAAATGAAGAATCTCAAAAATTAATGACATTTCGTTGCCCCCATGGACAATTCCAATAGACTGTTGTACCATTTGGATTAAAACAAAATCTATGTATCTTTCAAAGATATATGGATAACATCTTTAAAAAATTACAATTCTTTTATTAATACAAGTAATTTATTGGAGAACATAAAGGAAGAACTATCACTAACTGTAGTGAAAATGAAATCAATGACGCCAAATGGAATTTAACAAATACGAAAATATGTAACATGTGTTACATAGATTATTTTATATGTGAATATAAAATGTATTGTCATAAATTACCACCACCTATACAAACAATTTATAAGGAAATATTTTTCCAAAAATTACCTAGAATGTTACATAAGGCCTTAATAGAAGGCTGGAATCAAATAAATAAGAAAACCATACTAGAGACCTTAGGAGAAAGAATGAGAAGCCTTAAAAGCTAGATAATCATTAAATACCAAGAAAGAAAAGAATATAAATAAATAAGAGGAAATGGTGAAATATGTTGTGATACAAGAGGTTTTAAAATATAAGGAAAATATGGATATAATATAAAACACTACACAGAGAAATATTAAAAATATAATAAATTTAAAATATATAAATTTAGGAAATAAGATTTTAAAAAATATAAAAAATATTTAATAAAGAAACCTATGAAAAAAGATTGTTTAGAAGAAAAATGTATAAATCTCTTGAAAAGAAGAATTATTTCCCTTTAGGGAAAAAGAAATGCAAAAGTTGGATATATAATGAATAAGAACATTATGCCAATAAATGTTAGAACCAATTGAAGAAATTTTCACAAAAAACAAAAATTTTAGAAAAAGCTTTAGAACCAATTGAAGAATTAGATATAGATGATACTTACAATATTTATCTATTAGAGGGAAATGAAGATGAAATAACCAACTCAAAATATGAATACTCAGAATATGGGTACTCTTCATTAGAAGATGAATGATTTGTATAGTAATGCAAATCCAAATAGTACATATATTAAGGTAGGCTAAAATTTAAAGGTTATGTCAGCTATCATTTTTATGCATATATGGATACATGAGCTAGTATGTACGTAGCAAGTAAATATGTATTTCTAGAAAAACACAACAAATAAACACCAAAAGATTTAATTGTAATAATTTCTAATAATAATACAATAAATCTTAGTAAAATTTTATAACATACAAATATAATGATAAGAAAATAAAATTTCATATTCCTACCATATATCAACAAAAAAACAAGAGTTAATTTATTAATATGAAATAATTTTATAAACTTATATCAAATTTTACACAATATTTATATAAAATAAGTCTAACAACACTAAATGGTAAAACCATTTATGTATCAAAACTTTTATGCAACAATATAAAAAGCAAAAAAGTGGTGAGATAGACATAAAACAACAACAAAAATCTTTTTAAAAAATATTTTATTAGATAGATAAGAGAAACAAAACTCTTTTGTTAATGAAATATAGAAAGATAAATCTAATGTTATTAGAGTAAAACCAATGATTGATACTCCAGAAGACATGAATGAATTTGAAAAACAAATTCAAAAACTTTTGAAACTATCATAATACTAAGCAATTCACTTCACTTTAGTTTGACATTCTTAATCGAAATAGAATTTGATAAAAGAATAGGGAAAAAGAGTGATAGTAAACTTCAAAGCATTGAATAAAAAAATATTGATGATTGATACTTTATTCCAAAGAAAGAAGAACTATTATCATTAATAAAAGGAAAGAAATACTACTCAAGTTTTGATAAAGTTGATTTTATCAAATAAGACTAGATAAAGAATCTCAAAAATTAATGGCATTTAGTTTCCCCCAAGGATAGTTCTAATTAATTGTTGTACCATTTGGATTAATACAAACTCCAAGTATCTTTCAAAGATATATGGATAACATCTTTTAGAAATTACAAAATATTTAATGTATTTACATATATAATATTTTGGTTTTCAATAATGATTTAAATATACATTATTTAGATATTATTAATATTTTACAAGAATACAGGAAGAAATGTCTTGTTCTTTCAGAGAAAAAAGTAGTAATTGCTCAACAAAAGAATAAATATTTAGAGTTGAAAATCGAATATGTAAAACATAATTTACAATCTCATATACTAAAAAAAATATTACAAGATTCCCTAGTAAATTAAAGAACAAAAACCAATTATAAAGATTTATGAAATTTTTGACATATGTTAAAATATATATCAAGAAACTTGTAGAAATGTGAAAACATTTACAAGCAAAATTGAAAAAAGATCATGTCTAAAAAATGGACAAAACAAGATACTCTATATATGGATAAAGTAAAAGGACAAGTAATGAAATGATAATTGAAAAAAATACTTCATATGAATATTGAGGAGAAATTTTGAAAACAAAAGTAAATGACAAAGATGAATATCTTTGTAGTTATACATCAAGATCTTTCTATAGTATATAACTAAATTATCATAATAATGAAAAAAAATATTTAACTATTAAAAAAGCTATTAAGAAATTTACAATATATATCATAAGTTTTAGATTCATTGTTAGAATTAATAACAAGAATTTTAATTGTTTTTATAGACTAATATTGCATTTGATTACAAACAAGGAAGATTATTAAGATGACAACAATGGTTTAATCATTATAATTTTGATGTTGAACATCTTTCAGGAAACAAGAATAGTTTAATAGATGCTCTTACCAAAAGATTAACACTTTTAACTATTTTTGTTCTCGAAAAAATAGAACATCTTGATATCAAGAGCAAGATAAATGATAAGGAGATAAAAATCCTTCAAGAACAACTAGAGCTTTCTTATCTCGAGAAGTATTTTTTAGAGACAGGAAATAAATAGGAAGAACTTAATTGTTCAAACAAACTCTTAGAATCCAAAAACTCTAAAGAAGAATCCTCATCAAAAATTCAATCTAAAAGAGGTAAAATTTTTGAAGAAAGAATTCAAAATTTGAAGGAAGAACCAAACAGTTCAAAAAATGAAAATATTTTTGAAGTAACAAAGGAAAAGCTCAGTTGGGTTGATGAAGTAGAAAAAAGAACAAAAAAAAACTTATGTAGTCTACAATGGTCCAAAATTAGGAATCTAAAACAATTAGGTCAAAGCAAATAAAGATATTCTTGGGTTTAGTGGAGTAACTCATCAAGCCTTCACCAACATGATAGAAGTTGAAGGCAGTTATATTAATTACAAAACACCAAAATTAATAACTATAGAGGAAATTATAAAAAATTACTCTAAAGCAGTACAATAATAGCTAGCATTACCAAGTAGATTAAAAACTCTAGGAAAGATAGTAAGATTTCTAGTACTATTCAAAGAGGCACCACTCACAAAAATCACATGTACTATTCAGGGAAACAATATCTAGGAATATAGTATTCATTGAAGAAGAAAAGATCAATATAGGATTTTATCTATACCACAATGGCTGAGGCTTTATAACTTAGCCAACAAATCTACCCAAGAATATATTAAAGATATGAAATTCAACACCATAGAAAAGGAATTTTCAATAGGAAATAAATTTAATATTCTTGAAGGAGTTGATCTAATTTTTGTCTACATGACATATCATGCAAGTTTCATTGAGAACCTATATCCAAAAATCAATTTAAGTGAATTAAATTACTTTCTTGAAAATTTCAAGAAGTCTACTAAGAAATTTAGAAAGAAGATTAGAGGAAGTGACAAGCCTATTTATCCCAGATCTTTCAGTTCATTAATGGACTAAAATAAGAAAAATTGTATTAGTCCATACCATTTTATCAAGCTAAGAATTCTCAACACAAACAAAAAAGTTCTCAAGCCAAGGGCGCTTACCGAAAAAGATTTCAACACTGATGAATTTTGTGTATTACGAGATTAAATGCTATGACAAATTTACCATAAACCTAAGAAGATTGAAAACTCTTTTGAGACCAAAGTAAATTATTTAACCAATAAAATCATCATCACTTCTTATAATATATGGCTCTATTGAATAAGATGGTGAAAAAATTAGCAAATTCGAGGCATATTTCAACAACAATAACTTAGAAATTTGTCGAGAAACAAGTAAGGTTTTTTGCTTCTATGCTAGAAAAACCACTAAATATCATAGATGTATTTACGACATCAAGGTTAGCGAAGACAAAGATGCATTATCGTCTACATTATCAAAATTGTAGGTAGAAAATGACAAGAAAGAATGAAGATGAAGGACTGTCGGTTGAAAACGACAAAGAAAAAATGAAATGTAGAACCCACATTTTGTCGAAATTACCTGACAAGGAAAAATAATGGTAGAGATCCAAAGACCAAAAGCATAAAAAAAAGCAAAAGAATTATTAAATTAAGGGTAAAATAATGATTATTCATTTTGTAAACAAGGATTCTTTGCTCTATAAAAAGAACTCTTATTTTCATTAAGGAAACACAGCTTGAAACAAAGCATACTCTATGCCCTAAAAAATTATTCATCTAGTAGTTATGTATCTAGGAATTATGAGCAACTAAGAATCTCTAGTTGGCTTTTAGAATTGTAATAATTATCAATATTATGAATAAAATGTAGTGTTTTCACTCTTTTCCATTTCTTAATAAGTCTAATTTAGACCTCATGATATGTATGAATACAAAGGCTTCACCATTACTATGAGAGTATTAAGAATTGAGCAACCTAAGGTATACTAGGTGCAATAAAAGAAGACGAACAATAGAAGAAAAGACTATAGTAAACCTATTAAATTCAAGTATGATAATTACAACTTAAAGTCAATTAAGAATATGAAATGTTTAAGTATTTGTTTATAACACTCATAAAATTGATAAATAATAAAATGACAATAATAAGATGTTATAATAAGGAAACTAAAGATTTATATTTAATTAATAATATATAGGAATTAAAAACAATTAGCGCGCTAACAGGCAAAATGGTATTAGAATCATAAAAATTAATAAAAATAAAAAATATTTAAAAAAAAATAGAGAATCTTTAATTCATAAGCTTTACAAATCTTAATAAAAGGATTTATAACCCTTACTGATTTATAAAACAAAGATAATAAAATGAAGAGTAAAACTGTCATTAAATTTAATAGAAAAAATCAAAAGAGTTCTATTTAGGTAAAAATGCCTTATTCTAAAAAGTCTGGTCCATATAAGTCATTTTTCACTTTTAAGTGCCTAATTGCCAAACAGGTTTTCCCTTCCCCATTGACCTCCACAATTGGACATCAACCCGTTTGTAAGGGATCAGGCATGAAAATATCAAGGTTCACAATCAATTAACGACCAATCATAATTATTATGCTATTACAACTCACTCAAACATCATCTCCATGGTTTGACCTGTATAGGTTAGAAGACAACAAATTTCCCAATTTGATAAGGGAAACATAGGGTGCATTTGTGACCGTTTCTTTTAGTTAAAAGTTGTTTCATATGATCGGATAAAAACACTTTTAAAAGTGACAATTTTTATAACAATTGTTTTCAAACTTATGAAAAACATTATTTGTTCTTTTAAATATTTCCTTTTGAAAAAAATAAGTTGAATGCATGTTCCATCATAAAATAATTACTAAATTACGACGGTTAGAAGTTGTTGGTTATCAATTCTTCCAAAAAAACTTAACTATTAAAAGAATTATCAATATTTTTTTTATACATTTATCACTTCTCCACAAGTATTGGTTCTATACATCATTTGAAAATCAAGAGTGAAAGAGAGAGAGAACACCTGCCTCACTGTAAATTGTAATGAGAAGAACATGCAACTATATTTGTAATTGACTTAAATGCTTCTAATATGCAGAAATCACTCTAATGCAAACTGATGACATCCATAAAAGAAGACACGAGGACTGCTACTTGTATGCAAGAAGCTTCAAAGCACATGTCAGATCATGCACATAAATATCCTCCAAAATCTACATAAGGTATGCACATGCTAAGTAGAGGTATAAATTAGGATGGGATGTCCCATTAACCCATGATACAACCCATTAAATTTAATAATCTATCTCATTTTGTCATACTTAATTTTTGATCGTATGGGATGATACTAAATAAGATATCTCGTTCTTTCCAAATGGGTCTAAATGAAATATGTAAAAATAATAAAAAATAATAATAATGGGAAATAAGAAACATGATTATCTATAATGTGTGAAAGTTTAATAAAGAAAAATGCTGGAACAATTTTGGCCTGAATATAATCTAACACCAAGGATTCCAATGACGAGCAATTTTCTATAGAGCTGCTCCTATCTAATCAGTATGCATAGATTAGTGAACGAAATAAAGAAGGGAAGACCAAAATTCAACTTAATCAGTATGTGCTTTGACACTTTTGGAAAAGATATATCTCAAAATTGAAATTAAATGATAATTATCATTCTAAAAATTTAAGGTTCTGTATGATAGATGTATTGGTATACTGAAAGTTCTAATTGTCAACATTCCTAACAGTAGTACAACAGCAGCTTAAGTTAGGACATGAGCATATAGAAATGGCAGACCTACAGGTAATGAATGGTTGCATTTGCACTTGCACATACCAGCAAAATCCAAATACTGAGCATCCGAACATAATGTAGAAAACATAACGGAGAAAAGCAACAGACTCTTCCCTTTAATATAAATTCCTAGTGTACTAGTATTGACATGGATGATAATTGAGCAAACTCAGGATAGAAATCAATGAAAATTACAAGCAGAACTACCACAAACCTCAACAAGTAAGACGTTCATCTATTTATCTATAGACAATTTGCACAAAGAAAAACCTAGCAAATTACCACAAATAACACTCATAAAACTTATAACAATAAAAAAAAACTTTAATATCATTGAGTAGGGTGTAACGGGCAAGAATTTAATACTGAACGGATATAATTGGTTACAAGTTTTAATTAGTGTTACAAATGTTATTTTCCAAATAATCTATTTATCATGCATAACAATCCAATTCACAATTACAAAAGTCATCAGCCAAAAACATGATCCAAGTATAGCAGTGCAGATTCACCGATAAAGAACCCATATACATATGCAATTACCAAACCATATCTGTTTTATATTCATAAACATAAAAAAGCCTTGAAGATCAGATACATCGGTAAAGTTTTCAAATACATACATAAACATTATAATCTTAAATAAGCTATAGAATTTCAAGTAGTAGCAACACGACCAATCACAGGGTACTTAGCTTCAAACTTGTTCTCCCAATCTTTGAGGACACCGATCTCCTTCTCGGAAAGGCCGTCGATTGAGGGTGAGACGTCTTCCTCGTTTTTGCTCATCTTGGCCAGAGCTTTACTTGCGTCTTTCCCAGCAAACATGGTGTAGGGACCTCCAGGTCCGTAGAAGGATTTGCCAGTGGTTACATCGAAGATTCGACCCTTGACAGCCACGTATATGGGCTTCGATGGGTCGCTGCCGTTGTATTGGCTGAGCTCCTGAGGCGTCATCTCCATTTCCGAATCTGGAACAGTTGAGGATTTGGGTGTTGGGAATTAAGAGAGTAGCTGAATGATGAATCGGTGATGCATAAAAAACTGAGGTGTTATTTATTGTTTTTTTTTCTTTTTATATTTTTAATCAATCATATATCTCTCTTTCTATCAAATATTAAATATTTATTTTTAAAAAAATATACATTTATTTTAAATTTTATTAATTTAAAATATTATATCATCGTAAAAAACAATAAATATTTTTTTCTAAAAAACTGGGGTTAAACACTTTTTTCGTAAAGTTAATGGCATTTCAAAAAACGTCATTTATATCCGAAGTGACGATAGATGAGAAAGATTTTCCAGGATAATATCGAGAATCCTTTTATTTATAATTTGAATATTAGCTTTTTTATATTATATAATTATATAATTTTTATATTTTAATTTTATAATATTTTGAGTGAATTTTATTATTTTTATAATTTAAAATTATAGTTAATTATATTAAAAATATTAAATATTGTTATTTTTTAATAATAAAAAAAATATATTTAAAAAAAAAATTATAGTATACTAATTGCTTGAAGGTATTGTACTCTAAAATAGTTATCAATGTCTTACCCAACATAATATATAATATTATATGAATATAAATATGATAACATAAAAATTTAATTAAACTTAATTAATTTTTTATATTTTATAAAGATTTTTTATTTTTTATTATTATAAATATTTTTTACACGTTAATCAACATATAAACATAATATAATTAAAATAAAAATATAATATAATAAAATGGTATAAATATAGTAAAAATCACACCCATTATTATCACCATAATTCCAAATGAGTACCAAAAGAATATAGGTTTCAACACCACCTAAAGTATGTATGGATGTGTCTCATCAATGTTATAATTAAGATATAATAATAAAAAAAGGATTTTTCATTTTTTCTATCAAAAATATTATCACGTTATATTTTTAAACATCAATTAAGTAATTTTATTAACAAAAAGCTAAAAAAAAACACCTTGAAAATGAAAAATAAATTATCAACAAAAAATAAAATAAAAATCGTGATCTTTTATTTTCTCAAAAAATTATCTAAAATATCTCTAAGGTTTAAGATATTTTCATTTATATCTTTAAAATTTGTAAAAATACTATAATATTCCTAGATTTTATGGTTAATACCATTGATATCCCTAAATCTAATTATGTTAACTTTTTCATTCATATTATGTTAATATTCTTATGACTCTGATGCTAAATTAAAGGTTAATTATTTAACACTAGTTGTTAATTCTTGTAATTCTTCTATATTATTTCTATACTCATCTTCTTATTTATTAGTATTGTAAATTGATATAAGTAAATATTTAAACTTTTAAGATCTTTAATTGGCTTAAAAGTTATAATTATTATACAACAATTTAATGAGTTCACCACGATCTTTCCTTATGTTCGTCTTCTTTTATTATATCGATTATGTCTCAACTTTACTCAAAACGTAATACCTTCTTAGTAATGGTGAGCCTTTTGTATCCGTACACAGATGATGTTCAATTTAGACTTACTAAAAAAGAGTGAATGCACTCTATAAAAAAGAGTGAATATACTCTATTTTATTCATAATATAATAATTATTAAAATTCTAAGGCCAACTAAGAATCTTGAAGAGATTTTTAGTCATTCATGATTACTAAATACATAATTACTTGTTGAAATTTCTGGAAGCTGTGTTTTCTGAGCTATGTTCTTCGTTTTTTTTTTGTGTCTTCTCAAATGAAAATAAGGGTTCCTTTTATAGCATAAGGAATCCATGTTTCTAAGATGAAAATTACTATTTTATTCTTACTTTAATAATTCATCTTCTATACTGCTTTTTGGCTTATTAATTTCAGCCATTACTTTTTCTTGGCACATGTTGCCGACTAAAGATGTGGGTACTATATCTTTATTTTTCTATGTCATCTTATACCGACAGTTCTTCCTCTTTATTCTTTCTTGTCATTTTTCATTGATAGTCCTTTGGATGACATTGATTATGGCACATCTTCATCTTCTCGATCCTTGATGCTGTAAATGCATCTATGATATTTGGTGGCTTTTATGGCATAGAAGAAAAATACCTTCCTTGATTCTTGACCAATTTTCAAGTTGTTGTTGTTAAAATTTGTCTTACATTTGGTGATTTTTTTACCATCTTCTTCGATGAAATTCGTGCTACTATGAGAAGTGATGATGATTTTACTAGTTGAGCAATTTACTTTGATCTCAGTAGAATTATTCATTTTATGAGTTTATAGTAAATTTGACCTAACATTTGACCTCTTAATACATATAGTTCTTCTATATTGAATTAATTTTCTAGAAGCGCCATTGGTTTGGGAATTTCTCTATTTGTGTTGGAAATCTCTAACTTGATGAAGTGATAGGGACTGATATATCCTTCATCATTCCAATCCATTAGTGAACTAAAAAATATGAGATAAATAGGCTTGTCAATTGCTCTTATCTTCTTCCTGAAGTTCTTGATTGCTTTTTTGAAATTTTTCAAGAAATAATTTAATTCACTTGAATTAAATTATTGTGAATTAAATTATTTCCTGGATATATGTTTTCTATGAGTTCTTCATGGAAAGCTTTGTAAATAAATATTGGATTTTCTCCTTCTAAAATGTTGAATTTACTCTTTGTAGGGAATTCCTTTTTACATTATAAAACTTCATATCTTTTATGTGTTCATGGGTAGAATTTTTGGCCAATTTATAAAGACTCAACCATTGTGGCTGATGAGTGCTCAAAAAGCACTAAAATAACCATGATTTTATGCACATTAATTGATTAAAAATACATATATTTATATGTTTTATCATATATTTATATAAATTTGTCTTTTTCGGAATCACGGGTATTTTTATTGTTTTTCAGGTATTTTGGCTTAAAAACGCAATTTAAAGACTCAAACAGGAATACTTGAAGCAATACATCACAAATATATTAATAAATAAGTGGGAAAAGGTCAACAAATATGGAAAAATTGGACAAAATGGGTCGAAAAGGTCAAAAATGTCAAAAATGTCAAAAAGACGAAAATCGCGCCGCCGCGCCGCCCGGCCGCCGCGCCCCACCGCCCGGCACCGCCCCAAGCAGCAGCGCGCGGCACTGTTCATCCACGGGTACTGTTCATCAGACTCGGCACTGTTCATGAGACGCGGCACTGTTCATCAAACTCGGCACTGTTCATCAGACTGGGTACTGTTCATCAGACTCGGCACTGTTCATCAGACGCGGCACTGTTCATACTCGGCACTGTTCATACCCGGTACTGTACAGACGCGGTACTGTTCATACCCGGTACTGTGCAGCCGCCCCATGTCATGCTGACGTCATCAAATGACGTCAGCAATCAATAATACGCGTTTTTTCATTTTTTTAACATTTTTTTCTCTACTTTTTCTCTCCATCCTCACCTATAAATACCCCCCTTCCCTTCACTTCAAATCACACCTTAAAACCACACTTCTCTCTTCTTTCTTTCTCTCATTTCTTAGTTTTTTTGAGTTTTCCTTAGTTTCTTTCTTAGTTTCTAAGTTTTTCTTAGTTTCCTTCTTAGTTTTTAGTTCAATTCTCTTAGTTTTAGTGTTCTTCTCTTTTTGAGAGGAACTTGTAATGTTTTTGTAATAATTTAGTTTTTGATTCAATATATGGAAGTGCAAATTCCGCTCGGAGGTTTTCTAGCAACGGGAATAGCGTCGAAGTTCTGTAAGGATTTTATTTTCTTTACAGTTATTTTTATGCTTTATTCTTACATGTTATATTCAACTTGTCTGTGGTTAAATTTAACTATGCTAGCTGTTTAGTAAAAATGATGTAATAACGACGTTGTTATGCTTGCGAAATATTAAATAGGTAAAAATCTTTAAAATGAATTGATTTTGTTTTTATTCAAGATTTTATATTAAGAATGTTAGAGAGAAATATATTATTTTTCATTACAAACTTAAACCCGAAAATTAGATTTTAAGGTTTAGTTATCCGGTCTAATTTAGAGTAGTGCTCTTTTATTTGTTGGTACAATCGCCCGGTAGTTAGAGTGAAACTCTATTTCAAAAGTTTTTATAAGAATTATTATGTGAAAATGTATTGACAACATGTTTTCAATAGTGGTTTTAAAACTTGAAAGTTAGTACTCGGATAATTAAATTCTTAAGTTTAATTTGGACACCTTGAATAATGTTTAAATTGTCTAACCCCACCAAAGGTGGCATTTAAATGGTTCATTTTCAATCTCTTAGAAAAAGGAATTAATTTAATTAAGCATATTAGTTATCAACCCCACCCATAGGTGTTAATTGATTTGTTTAGTTAACAAAGAATATCTAACCCCACCAAAGGTGGTATTTATATAAAAAAGAGAGAATCAATAAAATATCAATTTATATCTTTAATAACCTAGTTAATATGAGCAAGCATAATTAATTTAGTTATTATATCCATAAATACTCCGCTAATATAAATGATAAAAATTTGCATAAATATTTATTGAATCCGTATATATGTTTATTTTTAGATAATTATTTATTGAATTTGTATCTATGTTTATTTTTATGTTATTAGATTATATTTAATTAATCTGTATATATGTTTATTTTATGTTATTAGATTAGGAACACAAAAACCAAACTATCGTGACAGGATGTTTAGGATTTAATTTCGTTTTTAAAAGTTTGAATAATAAATTAAAAACCACATACATTCCTTCCTTAGATCGACCTTGGGAGTATACTTATCATTTTCTTCGAAATGATTCGTGCACTTGCGAGAGTTTTATAAATATTAAAACCAAAGTATTTGCGAAGATCGGCGATGCCGGTTTTCGTTCATCAAGTTTTTGGCGCCGTTGCCGGGGAAGGAATAGCGTTTTTAAATTATTTATCAAAATTTTAAAAACATTTTTTTTACTGTAAATAATCGTGATATTTTAATAATAATCAAATTTCAAAATTCATAATAAATAAAAAAAATAAAAAAAATAAAAAAATAATAATTTTTTTTAATTGTAAAATAATTTAGAAATTTGAAATTTGAAGTAAAAATTTTTACCGTTCATGAATAGTAAAAAAAAAAAAATTAAAATTCAAAATTCAAAAAAATTTTAAGTTAATAAGAAATAATATAGCGTGAATAGTAAAATAAAATTACCGTTCAAAAAAAAAAAAAATTCAAAAACTTAAATTTCAAAAAAAAAATTTATATAGCGTGAATAATAAAATAAAATTACCGTTCATGAATAGTAAAAAAAAAAAAATTTACTTGAATTCATATCTAATTAACTAAATAGCATGAAAAGTAAAAATCTAAGGGAGTTCTGTCTAGGAGACTAGTTCTTGAAGCCTTTGTGCCACTAGTCTTTCCTGGGAACGTTGCTCTGGCTAGGAGAATGGTATTTAAGGAGCCGTTTGCACCACCATTCTTTCCTGGGAGCACTCTTGGTTAATACTAATTATGTTACAAAAAATAATAATTAAAAAAAAAACAAAAAAAAAATTTCTTTTTTTTTAGTATTTAACTAGTTTTGTTTAGTGCTTTGTATTAAATAACATGTAAATTTTCTCTAAATTTTTTATTTTGTTGACAGGAGTTTTAAAATTTACGTTTACAATAGTCTATGCGTGGTAGGAGATCCTTAGGAAACCCCCTAACACCATATGTAAATAATTTTCATAAATTTAAACAAGTGTCAACAAAACTGGATTCTAGCCATCAACCTGTTTTTGAGCCAAACATAGAACCAAGTCTTAATCCTTTACTAGAACCAAAAGAAATGGAGGAAAACCAACCTATGAGGGAAACCACGATGAAGGAGTTTGCAAGACCGGTGATTGGCACGGCAACTGCCGCTATCCAGTTGGGAGAGGCTGCTCGGAATTATGACCTTAAAAATATTCATTTTTCTATGCTTCCTTCCTTTTATGGATTACCTAATGAAGATTCTCTTTCCTTTATGAGAGATTTCTATGCTACGGTCCAAACATTCCCCCTCGGTATTCTAAACGAGGATCAACTTAGGATGAGATGTTTTCCCTACACTCTAAAGGATAAGGCCAAAGCTTGGTTGATGTCACTTCCCCCAGGTTCTCTGATGACATGGGGTAACATTTACAATAAATTCATGGGAAAATTCTATTCCCATCAAAAAACATCAGAGTTGAGAGGAAAGATTGCTACTTTCTCTCAGATGGATGGAGAGCCATTCCATGAAGCTTGGGATAGGTTCAAAATGTTTCTCACTCAGTGTCCCCATCATAGCTTTCCCCTGCAGTTGCAGAACCAATTCTTTTACGATGGACTTACACAACAATGTTAGTTCATTGTCGACAACGCTGCAGGAGGAGCAATAGGAGAAAAAACTGCCTCAGAGACGTATAACCTTTTTGAGATGTTGGGTGCTAATTCCCAACAGAAAAGCTCCCGAGTGAGAAAAGCTGGAGTTCATGAAATCGACTCCAGTAATGAAGTTCAACAACAACTTGTTCAACTGACTAAGCAAGTTGCCCTTCTCGCTACACAAACCAACACCAATAATGAACAATATGGTTTGTACAGCAACATGGGACATGGTACTGAAGCCTGTCCATATCAAGGAGAAACAACTGGACCTGAACAGGTCAATGTGTTGGGAGCATATCAACAAAGACCAAGGTTTGATCCCAACTCAAATACCTATAATCCTGGGTGGAGAAGTCATCCAAATTTCTCCTGGAGGCAAAACAACCCTCCTTTCACTCAAAGCTCAAACCAGGCAGGCCAGCAATTCCACCCACCTATTCCAAGAAGCATTCCCAATAAACCAACGCTGGAGGACAACTTGAATTCTTTTATTCAAGTCTGTAGGGATAATCAATCTAAAACCAATCAACGATTGGACTCTGTGGAAGCTTCTATCAAAAAGGTAGAAGTTCAAGTTGAACAGTTAGTTGAACATTTGCAAAAAGGCAAAGACTAATTTGAAACTTAAATGAATTCAATGAAGAGGAGACATTGAGTTTTTCATTCTGCAATCTCCAAGCAACGTCTTACTAGAAGACGATAAATTTTAGTCCTGTATGGGAGGTCACCCATTATTGTATTTTCCTTTGTTTTAGTTTGCGTGTAATAAAAATTCAGATGAAATAAAATTCGTTTGTTTCAAAAATTCTGTCCATTCACTTAAATTTTAAAAAAAAAAAAAAAAAATTAGGTTCCTTGCACTTTTTGCTTTTACGTTTTATCAAGTTATAAATATTTCTTAGAGATAGCTACTAAAAGCAAAATGTTGATACACAATAGGAGGAGGATCATTTTCAACTACAAACAACCATGGGAGATGCTGAAGATAGGCGGAAAAAGATGAAAGAATATACAATGCCAATCATTGGCAATGTACCTTCCGGTATCCAATTACAAGAGGCTGCAAGGAATTATGAATTGAAAAAGATTCATTATTCTTTGTTGCCTTCCTTTTACGGTATCCCTAATGAAGACCCTTTGCATTTCATTCGAGAATTCTATGCTATTGTCCAAACCTTTCCACTACATGCAATTAATGAAGATCAACTTAGGATGAGGTGTTTTCCTTACACTCTCAAAGATAAAGCTTGGTCATGGTTCATTACTCTACAGTCAGGTTCTCTTAAAACTTGGGAGGCAGTCTATGAAATTTTTATGGGTAGGTTCTATTCCCATCAAAAGACTGTTGATCTAAGAACAAAGATAGCAACATTTTCTCAAATGTATGAAGAGCCCTTTCATGAAGCTTGGGAACGATTCAAACTCCTTTTCATTCAATGTCAAAATCATAGCTTTCCATTACAGCTACAAAACCAATTCTTTTATGATGGATTGACACTACAGAGTCAATACATGGTTGATAATGCTGCTGGAGGTGCTGTAGGAGAAAAGACCGCAGAGGAAACCTATAATCTTTATGAGCTGTTGGGTTCTAATTCCCAACAAAGAGGTGGTAGAAGGAAAGCAAAGGTCAATGAAGTCGGCTATGATAATGAGATAACCTTGCAACTTGCTGAATTGACTAAACAAGTGAAATTCCTCACTTCCCACCAAATTTCAAATCAAGAGGTATGTGAAGTGTGTTGTTCAATTGGGCATGGTACTCATAATTGTTCAAATACTTGTGATTCTAGTGTCGATGCCATAGAGGAAGTCCAATCTTTTCAAAGGTATCATCCAAACACCTATAATCACCCAGCCTACACCCAATATCCAACACTAAGGCTGGATAACAACCACCCTTACCCACCAAGCCAATCTTTTAAGCCAACCTTAGAAGATAGCTTGAATGCTTTTATTCAAGTTAGTCGTGACAACCAATTGATGACAAATCAAAGGTTGAACACCATGGAGGCTTCGGTTAAAAGGATTGAATCTAAAGTTGGGCAACTGGCTGAACAAATGCAAAAGAAAGAACCAGGAAAGTTGCCCAGTCAACCAGAACAAGCAAAGGATGTTAGAACCCTTCGAAGTGGTAAGGTAGTCAATACCAGTTTACCTGAAATCTCTAACAATCTACCTTGTAGTTCAGGTAATAGAGAAGGCGATACTCAAATCTCGCAAAAAGGAGAAACAGGTGTTAAACGTAACAAGCCTTCTGAAAAACTCATTGGGGGGTCATCTGACACCCCCAAAATTCAAAAGACAACAGAACCATACCAGATACAAGTACCTTTTCCCCACCGGTTGAAAGAATCCAAACAAGATAAGCAATTCAATGATCTTTTTAATATGCTCTCTAAAGTAAATATTAATTTACCATTATTAGAAGTGATCATGAATGTGCCTTCATATGCCAAGTTTTTCAAAGAGTTGAACACTAAGAAAAGGAGGTATGAACTGAATGAACGAGTAGTAGTATCAGAAATTTCTAGCGCTGTACTTCAGCACAAACTACCCCCTAAGTTGAAAGACCCTGGAAGTTTTATTATAAACATAACTATGGGGGATAGGAAGGTTGCTAAAGCAATGCTTGATTTAGGTGCTAGTATAAATTTGATGCCCTACTCTATATTCTTACAACTCAATCTAGGGGATTTAAAACCCACAACTATGTCCCTTCAACTTGCAGATAGATCTCTTAAATATCCAGAGGGAATAGTTGAGGATGTTTTGGTACAGGTAGACAAACTGATAATACCTGTTGACTTTGTGGTTCTGGATATGCAAGAAAATCCAGCATTGGACAGAGAGCACACAATATTGCTTGGTAGACCATTTATGGCAACTACTAAAACTATTATTGATGTCCAAGATGGAAATTTGACAATGACAGTCTTAGGAGAGACTATTCATTTTAAAGTTTTTGATTCTTCACCTTTCCCTTCTATTTCTGCCATCGATGAAATATTCGATGTTGATCCTTTGGATAATCTTGTCCAAAACACCTTTTTCCGAACCAGAATAGAAGACAAGCTTGAAACCGTTCTTACACTTGAAAAGGTTGAAGAAGATTTAGATGAAGAAATTAAGGGGTACCTTGAACAACTAGACAATAATGAAGTGATGACAAAATCTAGTACACTTTTAAATCTACCCAGTTCTTCATCTATTAAAGAGGCCAATCCACCTGAACTTGAACTCAAAGACTTACCTGAGCACTTAAAATATGTGTTTTTGGGAGAGGGAGAAACTTATCCAGTGATAATTTCTTCAACCTTGACCAAACCACAAGAAAAGGAACTCATCAAAGTGCTTAAACAGTTTAAGAAATCTATAGGTTGGAGTATAGGTGATATAAGAGGCATTAGTCCAACAATGTGTATGCACAAGATCAACTTGGAGGATGGTGCTAAACCTGTACGAGAGGCCCAAAGAAGACTAAACCCAAACATGCAAGAGGTAGTTAAAAAGGAAATTCTTAAATTATTAGAAGAAGGGATTATCTATCCTATTGCAGATAGTAAGTGGGTTAGTCCAGTGCATGTGGTACCAAAGAAATCTGGGATAACAGTTGTTAAGAATGACAAAAGTGAATTAGTGCCCACTAGAATAATCACTGGATGGAGAATGTGTATAGATTTTAGGAAACTAAATTTATATACGAAAAAGGATCACTTTCCTCTTCCATTCATTGATCAAATGTTGGAAAGATTAGCTGGGCACGAATTTTACTGTTTTTTGGATGGACTGTCTGGATATTATCAAGTACCCATAGCACCAGAAGATCAGGAAAAGACCACATTTACATGTCCTTTTGGGACATTTGCTTTTCGCAGAATGCCATTTGGGTTATGCAATGCCCCTGCCACGTTCCAAAGATGCATGATATCCATTTTCTCGGACATGGTGGAGAAATTCATTGAGATTTTCATGGACGATTTCTCTGTCTTTGGGAACTCATTTGATGATTGCTTACATAAATTGACTTTGGTTTTAGAAAGATGCATTGAATGCAATCTAACCCTTAGTTGGGAGAAAAGTCATTTTATGGTTCAACAAGGGATAGTTTTAGGACATATAATTTCAAACAAGGGTATTGAAGTTGATAAGGCAAAAGTTGAATTGATATCCAAACTACCTCCCCCTACATCTGTGAAGGGGATAAGAAGCTTCTTGGGACATGCAGGATTCTACAGACGATTTATTAAAGATTTCTCTAAAATAAGTCGTCCATTATGTAACTTGCTATCCAAAGATGCTGATTTTGATTTCAACAATGACTGCCTTACTTCCTTTAATACCTTGAAAGATAAACTCACATCTACCCCTGTTATAATGGCACCAAACTGGTCTTTACCCTTTGAAATAATGTGTGACGCTTCTGATTATGCAATAGGAGCAGTCCTGGGACAAAGAGTGGATAAGCGTTTACATGTCATCTACTATGCTAGCAAAACACTCAATGATCCCCAGATGAATTACACCACCACTGAAAAGGAATTCTTGGCTATAGTATTCTCTTTAGACAAATTTCGGTCTTATTTAGTAGGATCTAAAGTGATTGTGCATTCTGATCATGCTGCTTTAAGATACCTATTAAGTAAACCAAATGCCAAGCCAAGATTAATCAAGTGGGTATTACTCTTACAAGAATTTGACCTAGAAATCAAGGATAAGAAAGGCAGTGAAAACTTAGTAGCTGACCATTTGTCTAGGTTGATTTCTGACTTCAATTCTCTTAAAGATGAGAGTAATGAAGATATAGTTGAAACCTTTCCTGATGAACAGTTATTTTTCATAGGTCCAAACCCATGGTATGCTGATATTGTAAACTATCTTGCCACTGGTGTTTTGCGACCTAACACTTCATATCAGGACAAGAAAAGGTTTTTTAAAACTATTAAGGACTATTTCTGGGATGACCCTTATTTATACAAGATTGGTCAAGATCAAGTCATCCGGAGATGTGTACCTGAAGAAGAACATAAGAGCATTCTGACTTTTTGTCATGAACTTCATTGTGGGGGTCATTTTGGAGGAGAAAAGACAGCCCGTAAGATATTACAGTCTGGATTCTTTTGGCCCACTCTTTTTAAAGATGCTCATATGTTTTGTGCACAATGTGATAGATGTCAAAAAACAGGAAACATAAGCAAAAGAGATGAAATGCCTTTGACATCTAATTTAGTTGTTGAACTCTTTGACATATGGGGGATTGACTTTATGGGTCCTTTTCCCCCATCTAATGGTTTTCAATACATTTTGGTTGCTGTGGATTATGTGTCCAAGTGGGTAGAAGCTATCCCCACCAAAACCAATGATGCTAATGTTGTTGTGAAATTCTTGAAAGATTTCATATTCAGTAGGTTCGGAACGCCTAGAGCTATAATAAGCGATGGAGGTAGCCATTTTTGTAACAAACTCTTTGATGGAGTACTAAACAAGTACAACATCACACATAAGGTAGCTACTCCATATCATCCTCAAACTTCCGGTTTAGTGGAAGTAAGTAATAGGCAAATTAAGGGAATACTGGAACGCACTGTGCGTCCCTCAAGGAAGGATTGGGCATTTAAGTTAAATGATGCCTTATGGGCATACCGCACCGCTTACAAAACACCTATTGGGATGAGCCCTTACCGGTTAATCTTTGGGAAAGCGTGCCACCTTCCAGTTGAACTTGAACACAAGGCTTATTGGGCAATTAAAGAGCTAAACATGGATTTAGATAAAGCAGGTGAAAAACGAGTACTCCAGCTTCATGAGTTGGAAGAAATTAGGAATGAAGCCTATGAGAATGCCAAATTATACAAGGAGCGTACTAAGCGCTATCATGACAAGAGGCTAGTTCCTAAGACTCTTCACCCTGGAATGAAAGTTCTTTTATTTAACTCTCGTTTGAGATTGTTTCCAGGAAAGCTAAGATCAAGATGGGATGGACCATTCAAAATAGTTCAGGTATCTGAACATGGAGTGGTAGAACTATTGGACTCCAAGACACAAAAAACGTTCAAAGTTAATGGCCATCGTGTCAAGCCTTATGTGGAAGAACC
Organism: Hippophae tibetana; assembly: GCA_037013495.1. Lineage (NCBI taxonomy): Eukaryota > Viridiplantae > Streptophyta > Magnoliopsida > Rosales > Elaeagnaceae > Hippophae > Hippophae tibetana. The sequence continues at coordinate 31,894,506 of CM072806.1, forward strand.
AAACAACATTGCTGAAATGGATTGCATTTGGCTGAGTAACCCTTAGCACCAAAAAGATACGTCTTGCTAAGACGTTAAACTAAGCGCTGGATGGGAGGCAACCCATCATGTTAGGTAATTTTTTGTTATTTGTTTTATTTACTTAATTTTATTGTTTATTTTAGTTTACTTGTTTGTGAATAATTTTTAAAATTGTTAAAACTAAAATATTTGTTGAGATGTTAGAAGTTCACAGCGATCTGTCTGTATACACTTTAATGATGAATATGATGGATGCACCTGCATTTCTTCATTACTACTTACACATTCTCAAGAAATAGGTAATCTTTCTCCTCTTTTCTCTTTATCTTTAATTTGCAGTTGTTACATTGAGGACAATGTAAGTTCTAGGTTGGGGGTGGTGAAAAGTTACCATGCTTAATAAAAAAAAATTATATATATATATATAAAAAAAAAATTATCACAAAAATGTATCATTTCTTTAAATCAAATTTAAGTAAATAGTTAAGTCTTTGGTACTGTTAGATTAATTTTTGAAAACATATCATGAAATATTTTGTAATTATTTTTGATAATTAGTTAGTTTTTGTCATAACTAGTATTTCTTGATAAAATGTGGAAATTATATTAAACCCAAAATCGGTGTTTATGAATTTTTTTTAGTGGAGACTAACCTTGTGAGATATAATTTGAGCCTAATTTCTTTTATTCAGAGTGAAATATATATTTTTTCTACTCCAAACACATTTCTTATTTATTCAAAAAGTTTAGATGATCTCTATAGGTATTAGCATTGAATGTATGAATTTTTTCTCATCTTAATAGAGTATCATATATTTTTGATTATTATTTTTGTTTAGATTAAAACGATTTGAGTAGAAATTGATAGTATATGCTTATATCTCATTCATGCATGACTGCTACAAAAACAAGAAGACATATCTGGGGTTACCTAAACCAAGATCAAACAGAAAAGCCACAAAATTAACCACTCACCAAAATCAAAAAAAAAAAAATGTACAATATGTACATGGGTTGACTCTCTAAAAAATACATATATATAAAAAAAAATGTATAGAGAGATAAAAAAAAAATAGTATCATCTACATACTATGACCCACATTGCCTACAAAGTTGTGAGTAAAGGCTAATTACAAAAGAAAGATATAGGAAGTAATTCCCTAAAAAGTCATCGCAATTTCTTCATTTGTAAAAGCATATATCTTGAAATTCTTTCTTAATGAGTTGGATTTATGCATGAAAATAATTTTTGTATATGATATCTTTATAATTTATACATTCGATTCCTTTCATGAGATCAATGTTAAAATAACACTTTGAGCCTTTATTCTTTATACATATGCGAACATATTAGTTCATTTCTATACATCAACTCTTTCGCATATAAATTAGTATGAGTGTTTGAACCCATAGGATTCAGTGCTTTGAGAGTATTGACTTGTGAGGAATAGAGTCGAAGCGAATTCTGATTCATGACACTGAAATTGGGTAAAATTAAATTGATACATTTTTGAAATGAAATATGAAAATGATTTTCGACTAATTATTGTAATAAAATCATGATTGTTTAAAGAGATTAAAATAACTTATGCTTGAGATTTTAATTATGATCTTAAAGGAGATTAAAAAGTATGAGATATTTTTGTGATATGTTGTGTTCTTTTATTCTTAAATTAATTTTTGATTGTGTTGTAATTTTAATTTTTGATTTGATTGTTTTTATCTTTACATTTAGTTCAATGTTTGTGGGTATCATTACTGAAAACCCTCACGAGACTCAAACTCGTCCACTAGGGCAACCTAGGGGTTTAACGGCTTGTTGCATAGGCTAAATGCAACCGTTTCAATCCACGAAAGTGATTTAGGATAGTTTAAATTTTAGCTTTTATCGCTTCTCTTGCTAAGAGACTAGCAAGAAGCTGGTTGGGGGTTGTGATGAGTGCTCAAAAAGCACTAAAATAACCATGATTTTATGCACATTAATTGATTAAAAATACATATATTTATATGTTTTATCATATATTTATATAAATTTGTCTTTTTCGGAATCACGGGTATTTTTATTGTTTTTCAGGTATTTTGGCTTAAAAACGCAATTTAAAGACTCAAACAGGAATACTTGAAGCAATACATCACAAATATATTAATAAATAAGTGGGAAAAGGTCAACAAATATGGAAAAATTGGACAAAATGGGTCGAAAAGGTCAAAAATGTCAAAAAGACGAAAATCGCGCCGCCGCGCCGCCCGGCCGCCGCGCCCCACCGCCCCAAGCAGCAGCGCGCGGCACTGTTCATCCACGGGGGTACTGTTCATCAGACTCGGCACTGTTCATGAGACGCGGCACTGTTCATCAGACTCGGCACTGTTCATCAGACTGGGTACTGTTCATCAGACGCGGCACTATTCATCCTCGGCACTGTTCATACCGGTACTGTACAGACGCGGTACTGTTCATACCCGGTACTGTGCAGCCGCCCCATGTCATGCTGACGTCATCAAATGACGTCAGCAATCAATAATACGCGTTTTTTCATTTTTTTAACATTTTTTTCTCTACTTTTTCTCTCCATCCTCACCTATAAATACCCCCCTTCCCTTCACTTCAAATCACACCTTAAAACCACACTTCTCTCTTCTTTCTTTCTCTCATTTCTTAGTTTTTTTGAGTTTTCCTTAGTTTCTTTCTTAGTTTCTAAGTTTTTCTTAGTTTCCTTCTTAGTTTTTAGTTCAATTCTCTTAGTTTTAGTGTTCTTCTCTTTTTGAGAGGAACTTGTAATGTTTTTGTAATAATTTAGTTTTTGATTCAATATATGGAAGTGCAAATTCCGCTCGGAGGTTTTCTAGCAACGGGAATAGCGTCGAAGTTCTGTAAGGATTTTATTTTCTTTACAGTTATTTTTATGCTTTATTCTTACATGTTATATTCAACTTGTCTGTGGTTAAATTTAACTATGCTAGCTGTTTAGTAAAAATGATGTAATAACGACGTTGTTATGCTTGCGAAATATTAAATAGGTAAAAATCTTTAAAATGAATTGATTTTGTTTTTATTCAAGATTTTATATTAAGAATGTTAGAGAGAAATATATTATTTTTCATTACAAACTTAAACCCGAAAATTAGATTTTAAGGTTTAGTTATCCGGTCTAATTTAGAGTAGTGCTCTTTTATTTGTTGGTACAATCGCCCGGTAGTTAGAGTGAAACTCTATTTCAAAAGTTTTTATAAGAATTATTATGTGAAAATGTATTGACAACATGTTTTCAATAGTGGTTTTAAAACTTGAAAGTTAGTACTCGGATAATTAAATTCTTAAGTTTAATTTGGACACCTTGAATAATGTTTAAATTGTCTAACCCCACCAAAGGTGGCATTTAAATGGTTCATTTTCAATCTCTTAGAAAAAGGAATTAATTTAATTAAGCATATTAGTTATCAACCCCACCCATAGGTGTTAATTGATTTGTTTAGTTAACAAAGAATATCTAACCCCACCAAAGGTGGTATTTATATAAAAAAGAGAGAATCAATAAAATATCAATTTATATCTTTAATAACCTAGTTAATATGAGCAAGCATAATTAATTTAGTTATTATATCCATAAATACTCCGCTAATATAAATGATAAAAATTTGCATAAATATTTATTGAATCCGTATATATGTTTATTTTTAGATAATTATTTATTGAATTTGTATCTATGTTTATTTTTATGTTATTAGATTATATTTAATTAATCTGTATATATGTTTATTTTATGTTATTAGATTAGGAACACAAAAACCAAACTATCGTGACAGGATGTTTAGGATTTAATTTCGTTTTTAAAAGTTTGAATAATAAATTAAAAACCACATACATTCCTTCCTTAGATCGACCTTGGGAGTATACTTATCATTTTCTTCGAAATGATTCGTGCACTTGCGAGAGTTTTATAAATATTAAAACCAAAGTATTTGCGAAGATCGGCGATGCCGGTTTTCGTTCATCAGTGGCTTACCGAGATTTCTATATTGGTCATTTTTATCTTCAATGACTAATGCATTTATGGGGGATGGGTCCCTGAATAGAACTAGATGCCTTACTATCTTTGATATTTTTGGGAGAGATGTCTCTCTAAATAATACCGAAAGGCGTACTATTTTTCCTAGAGTTTTCAATGTGTTGGGTACTGGTGGTTGTTGTTATAGTGTTACAGAGTAATTCCTTACTATCTCTTCTAGAGTTATTAGTTTTGGTACCTTGTAATTGGCATAATTACATTTAGCCTCTACTTTGTTGGTGAAGGCTCTCAGAGTTACTCCACTAAACCCAAAAATAGATTTACTTGCTTTTGTCCAGTTGCTGTAGGTTCTTGATTTTGGACCATAATAAACCACATAAGTATTTTTATGTTCTTCTTTTTTTGCTTCATTAGCCTAATTGAGCTTTTTTATTTCAGAGATGTTACTCTTTTTTGAACTGCTAGGTTCTTCCTTTTCATCTTGAATTCTTTCTTTAAACGTTTCACCTTCTTTAGATTGAATTTTTTATAAAGATTCCTCTTTAAAGTTTTTGAACTTTATGAGTTGTTTTGAAAAATCAAGTTCTTCTAGTTTATTTCCTGTCTCCATAAGAGACTTCATGAGGTATAAAAGCTTGAGTTGTTCCTATAAGATTTTTATCTCCTTTTCCTTTATCTTGATCTTCATATCAAGATGTTCTATTCCTGAAAACATAAAAATAGCTAGAGGTACTAATTCTCTAGTAAGATCATCTACTAAACTATTCTTATTTCGTGGGAGATGTTCAACATTAAAATATAGTGGTTGAACCACTGTTTCCATTTGACTAATCTTCCTTGCTTATAATCACTTGAAATATTAGTTCTTATTAAATAACCAAAACATTTGTTGTCATTTCTAACAATGAATCTGAAACTTATAACATATATAGTAAATTTTTAATAGTTAAATATTTTTTTTCATTACTGTGATAATTTAATTCTAGACCATAGAAAGATCCTGACGTATATCTACAAAGATATTCATCTTTTTCATCTATTTTTTTTTTCAAAACTGGTCCCTAATATTCTTATGAAGCATCAGTTTCAATTATCATTATATTATCTGGACATTGATGGTATACAATTGGTAAAAAAATTACGTGTGCTTATTCTTTATCCATATATATTGTATCTTGTTCTATTCATTTTCAGATATGATATTTTTTTTCAATTTTTCTTGTACGGGTTTTTGTATTTCTGAAAGTTTCTTGATATATGCTTCATCATATGTCAAACATCTTAAATATCTTTGTAATTTTTTTTAATCCACTAAGAAAATCTTAAATATTATTTAGTATATGAGGTTGTAGATTATGTTTTCCATCTTTAATTTCGAACCCTAAATATTTAATTTTCTATTCAGCAATTGTTGCTTTCTTTTGAGTGAATGCAATACCTTCTTTTCTACATTCTTGTAGATTATTAATAATATCCAATAATATTTATTTAATTCACTACTTAAAACCAAATTATCATTTATGTAAACACAATAAATATTTTTTAATTTCTTAAAAATGTTATCCATATATCTTTGAAAGATACCTAGAGTTTGTTTTAATCTAAATGGTACAACAATTCATTGGAATTGTCCTTAGGGGCAACTAAATACCATTAATTTTTGAGATTCTTCATTTTATCTAATTTCCAAAATTCACTTTTGTAATCAAAACTCAAAAAGTATTTCTTTCCTTTTATTAATAATAATGGTTCTTCTTTATTTGGAACAAAGTATCCATTATCAATAGTTTCTTTATTAAATGTTTTGAAGTTTATTATCATTCTCTTGTTTCCTCTTCTTTTTTTCAGTTTTTTTCGACTAAAAACGTTGAACTAGAGTGAGGTGAATTACTTGGTATTATAACTTTTAGTTGCAAAAGTTCTTTAATTTGTTTTTCAAATTCAATCATATCTTCTAGAGTATCTTTACTCTGATGTCATCATTCACTACTCCACATTTCCACCATTTTTAATCATTTTTTCACCCATTTTTTCTTCCTCTACTCACCTATAAATACCCTCATTCTCTTCACTTCAAATCACACATAAAAACACATCTTCTCTTCATTCCTTTCTCTCAATTTCTTAGTTTTTAGTTTTTAGTTTTTCTTAGTTTTAGAGTTCTTCTCTTTTTGAGAAGAATTAATTATGTTTTTGTAATTTATTTGTTTTTTGATTCAATAAATGGAAATGCAAATTCCGTTTGGAGGTTTTCCAACAACAAGAATAACATCAAAGTACTATAAGGATTTTATTTTCTTTACAGTTATTTTTTATGCTTTATTCTTATATGTTATATTTAATTTGTGTGTGATTAAATTTAACTGTACTCACTGTTTGTAAACATGATATAATAATAATGTTGTTATACTTGCGAAATATTAAATAGATAAAAATCTCTAAAATGAATTGATTTTATTTTTATTTAAGATTTTATATTAAGAATGTTAGAGAGAAATATATTATTTTTCATTACAAACTTAAATCTGAAAATTAGATTTTAAGGTTTAGTTATTCGGTCTGATTTAGAGTAATGCTCTTTTATTTGTTGGTACAATCGCCCGGTAGTTAGAGTGAAGCTCTATTTCAAAAGTTTTTTATAAGAATTATTATCTAAAAATGTATTGACAACATGTTTTCAGTAGTGGTTTTAAAACTTAAAAGTTAGTACTCGGATAATTAAATTCTTATGTTTAATTTGGACACCTTGAATAAATTTTAAACTGTCTAACCCCACCAAAGGTGGCATTTAAATGGTTCATTTTCAATCTCTTAAAAAAAAGGAATTAATTTAATTAACCAAATTAGTTATCAACCCCACCCATAGGTGTTAATTGATTTGTTTAGTTAACAAAGAATATCTAACCCCACCAAAAGTGGTATTCATATAAAAAAGAGAGAATCAATAAATATCAATTTATATCTTTAATAACCTAAATAATATGAGCAAGCATAATTAACTTAGTTATTATATCCATAAATACTCCACTATTATAAATGATAAAATTTGTGTAAATATTTATTGAATCTGTATCTATGTTTATTTTTATGTTCTTAGATTATAAACACAAAAACCAAACTATTGTGACATGATGTTTAGGATTTAATTTCATTTTTTAAAAGTTTGAATAATAAATTAAAATTCACATATATTCCTTCCTTAGATCGACAATGGGAGTATACTTATCATTTTCTATGAAATGATTCGTGCACTTGCTAGAGTTTTATAAATATAAAACCAAAGTATTGGCAAGATTGGCGATGCCGGTTCTGTTTATCGAGTTTTTGGCGCCATTGTCGAGAAAGGAATAGCGTTTTTAAATTATTTATCAAAATTTTAACAACTTTTTATGGTGTAATGGTACATCATTGATAGTATATGATTTTATCTCATTCGTGCATGACTGTTACAAAAAAAAAGACATATGTGGGGTGACCTAAACTAAAATCAAACAGAAAAGGCATAAAATTAACCACTCATCAAAATCCTAAAAAAATGTACAATCTGTACATGTGTTGACTCTCTAAAAAATATATATTATGAAAAAAATCTTCAGAAAAAAAAATAGAGAGATAAAGAATATATAGTATAATCTACATACTATGACCCACATTGCCTACAAAGTTGTGAGTAAAAGCTAATTACAAAAGAAAGATATCGAAAGTAATTTCCTAAAAAGTCATTGCACTTTCTTCATTTGTAAAATGCTTATTATCTTGAATTTTTTTCTTAATGAGTTTGATTTATGCATGAAAATAATTTTTATATATGATATCTTTATAATTTACACATTTGATTCCTTTCATGAGATCAATGTCAAAATAACACTTTGAGCCTTTATTCTTTATACATATGCGAACATATTAGTTCATTTCTATATATAAACTATTTCGTATATAAATTAGTATGAGTGTTTGAACCCATAGGATTCAGTGTTTTGAGAGTATTGATTAGTGAGGAATAGAGTTGAAGCGAATTCGGATTTCAGACATTGAAATTGGGTGAAATTAAATTGATACATTTTTTATATGAAATATGAAAATGATTTTCGAATAATTATTATAATAAATCATGATTGTTTAAGAAGATTAAAATAACTTATGCTTGATATTTTAATTATTATCTTAAAGAAGATTAAAAAGTATGAGACATTTTTGTATTATGTTGTTTTCTTTTATTCTTAAAAGTTAATTTTTGATTTTATTGTATTTTTAGTTTTTAAGATGATTTTTTTATTATTTCTTTTAATTTTTACATTTAGTTCAATGTTTGTGGGTATCATTACTGAAAACCCGCACGAGACTCAAACTCGTCCACTAGTGCAACCTAGGGGTTTAAAGGCTTGTTGCATAGGCTAAATGCAACCGTGTCAATTCACGAAAGTGATTTAGGATAATTTAATTTTTAGTTTTTATTGCTTCTCTTGCTAAGAGACTAGCAAGAAGTCGGTTGGTGGTTGTAATGAGTGCTCAAAAAGTACTAAAATTATCATGATTTTATGCATGTTAATTGATTAAAAATATATATATTTATATGATTTTATCATATATTTATATAAATATGTCTTTTCAGAATCACAGTCTGCGCGCGCCGCTGTACCCATCTACCCCAATCCGCGCGCGCTGTCGCTCCCCACGTCAACATGACGTCAATAATGATGTCATCATTCACTACTCCATGTTTCCACCATTTTTGATCATTTTTTCACCCACTTTTTCTTCCTCTCCTCTCCTATAAATACTTTCATTCTCTTCACTTCAAATCACACCTAAAACACATCTTCTCTTCTCTTTCTTTCTCTCAATTTCTTAGTTTTTAGCTTTTCTCTAAAATGAATTGATTTTGTTTTATTTAAGATTTTATATTAAGAATGTTAGAGAGAAATATATTATTTTTCATTACAAACTTAATTTGAAAAATTAAATTATAAGGTTTAACTATCCGATCTGATTTAGAGTAGTGATTCCTAATATAAAATCTTGAATAAAAACAAAATCAATTTATTTCCTTTTGCCCATCTTGCAAGAATAATAACGTTATTATTATATCATATTTACAAACAACCAACATGTTAAATTTAACCATAGACAAATTAAACATAACATATAAGAATAAAACATAAAAAACAATTATAAAGAATTCATTTTAAAATTTAAAATTATGCCTTAAAAGAATCTTTACAGAATTTTGATGCTCATTCTGTTACTGGAAAACCTCCAAACGGATTTGTATTTTTGTTTATTGAATCAAAAACTAAAAACTAGAGAGAGAATAGATTTTGAGGGATGATTTTTACAATGGGGGGCAAGATTTGTGGTAGAAAGGCGTTGGTGCACACGGGCATGCGTGGGACTAGCACGGGCGTGTGGGACTCGGCGCGAGCGTGTGCTGGTTGTGCGTAGGCATGTACTGGGCATGTGCTGGCTACGCACAAGTATGTTGGGCACGCGCGCGTAGGACTTGATATGAATGGGGGTGGCTGCGCACGTGACTGGGCACTTTTGTCAATTTTTTTACTTTTCCTCATTTTTTTCTCAACATATATTTGATATATTTCCTCAAGTATTTTTCTTCGAGTTTTGGGAAAAAATCAAAAATACCCTCGAAGTTTTCAATATCTTCAAAAATACCCTTAACGTTTAAAAAAAACTACGATACCCTTGAGGTTTAAGATATCTTCAAGAATACCCTTATTATTTAACATAAGCATAAAAAAGCCGTAAAAAATCACATCAATATCTGAAAAGTCTTTTCTACCTCTGCCTATATAGTTTTTTAAATATTACCGTTCAAAATATTATCACAAATACTCTTCAAGTTTTTCTTTTCTTCAAAAAATCTCTGCTATAATAATTAATTTAACTTTATCAAAAATATCCCTACTATAATAATTAATTTAACTTCATCAAAAATACCCATGCTATAATAATTAATTTAACTTCATCAAAAATGCCCCTGCTACAATATTTAATTTATCTTCATAAAAAATATATCTACTTCTCAATAACACGATATAAAATATTTTCCAAAAATACTCCTGAAGATAAATTAAGTTAACAAAGCACACAATATCAAGTTAAATATTTTTGAAAAATATTTTATATCGTGTTATTGAGAAGTAGGCGTATAGTAGGGACATTTTTGATGAAGTTAAATTAATTATTATAGCATATGTATTTTTGATAAAGTTAAATTAATTATTATAGCATAGGTATTTTTAAAGAAAAGCAAAACATCAAGGATATTTGCGATAATATTCTCAACGACAATATTCAAAAAGCTATATAGGTAGAGGTAGAAAAAAAAAATTGATATTGATGTAATTTTTCACAACTTTTTTATGCTTATATTAAATAGTAAGGATATTTTTGAAGATACCTTAAACCTTAAGGGTATTGTAGTTTTTTTAAAACATTAAGGGTATTACTGAAGATATTGAAAACCTCGAGGGTATTTTTGATTTTTTTTTCCCGTGGGAGTGATATTTGTATATGGGTGAAATTACCATTTTACCCCTAATGTTAAACAGAGATATAACGTTGACAACGTTTGTGGATATTTTTTATATTAAATAAAATTCAGGGGTAATTTTGAAAAAAAAATTAGGGGTGTTTGTGATAATAATCCTCGAGTTTTTAAATTATTGTTTTGAACAAAAATATTTGAAAAATAATAAAAATACCTATGATTTGGAAAAGACAAATTTATATAAAAATATGATAAAATCATGCAATTATAAATATATTTAATCAATTAAAGTACATTAAATCATGGTAATTTTAGTGTTTTTTAAGCATTCATCACTCCTTCTACGAAGTCATTTGATCTCTAAGGGAGCTCGTTGCAGCTTGGGCCTTATTGGCCTCCTACTCAAAACGGGCTGCTTATTGATCCTACTCGAAATAATAATTGTCTACTTTTCTTAGGTTCTTAGACTTTTCATGCATATCGCCTTCCAAATTTATATTTTGGCCTCATTTTCAATAAGGAGAACATTCTTGTGCTTTATGGCCTTTTGGTACTTCATTATGTGCAACTGATTGGCTTACACTTCATATTTATACGTCTTAGTGATTACTCACCTTCCTTAGCCAGTGATAAAACTTGGAAAACATAACAACAGAATCTAATGATGAGGTGAAATTACGAAGTGAAAAGTGTTTACTTATAGTAGACGATTTGCCATCACCTCTCCATTAAAGGCTCCTTCTCTCTTGTGGGCTTTTCTAACTCTGGTCCATTCAACGTCACTCTTGAAGTGACTGAATAGATCTCTCATCAAATTAGGTCACCCAAAGACACCCTCATCAAAGTAAGTAACTATGGTATACACACCACTACATCCTTGAAAATGACTTCATCGAACTCAAAGCCATCAGGATCCATATCTTGAATCTAGAGAGTTGAAGTCTCACTTACTTTCCTCTTTTTGGAGGTCTTATTGATAGGTGGTAAAGATGATAAGCTAGGGACACTCGATATGTTAGTTATGGGGGTGGAACTTTAGTTGGTTTTTCATCCATCCAAGATGAGTCTTTTGTTTGTGAAGGTGAGGTGTGGATGACCCTTGGGTATATGGGCTCCAGGTTACGCACACCCGATGTACCAATCACGTTTTCTAAATCCATAATTGAATAGTCCATTCTTGTAAAAATGAAAGTAAATACTCGGTTAGTTAATGAATCAAATCATTAAAATTTTGAACCTCGTTGTAAAGGAATGTACTATATATTCATCGTCATAGTCCCTTCATACATTGGATCTCCTAAAACGATCAGCTGTGAGAATAAATTTATAGGTCTCTTTTTTGTATTTTGGAGCTTAATTCTCCTTATTTTCTCTTTACCATTAGGACCCAACTTATTGATTAGCTCACTTGCAAGAGGTTGGCTCGTATTAAAGTTACGATTTCATGAACTAAAAATTGGAAATTTGGCCCCGTCACCCCTAAAATATCTTGTAATATAAAAATATTTTTCTTTCCAACCTAAGACATTATCAAGGAGTCTTAATTTTAGTATGTGTCCTACAATACAAGATATGCATACCCTACCTTTATCAAGGCCATTTTTCTTGAGGCAGTACATACATCTAATTTCTTCATCTGCTAATTCCATCTCATGCTCCCCATCAACAATTGATAGGCACAATAGAGTCTTCCATCCATTGGGGTTGACTTGAGTGAGATCGATGTCAAATGTGTTAAGGACACAAGACATTATTCTTGGAAAAGGGCACCAAAGTCCTATTTTGAATGCAACTAAGTGGATAACCCATCACCTTATATGAGGATCATCAGTATCACAATGGTGGTGAGGAACGATCGTCATACTTACCTGGGGTGAAATGTTGTATTCTTTGCACATTTATACCATATGGTCAACATCTAGCTCGCTTGGAATTTTCTTGATCTGATGTTTATCTTTAATTTTATTGGTGGGCTCACTCTTAGATTCACACTTTTTCTTAGGATAAGGCACCTTTGTTGCAATCATAGGGATCTTGATTATAGGTATGGGACCATGTGAGGATGAAGAGGAGGTTACAACACATTCTTTGTGTTTCCATAAGACAAATTTTCATGATTTTGAAGCCCTGGATGGTAATAATTTGGCATAGAATCACCACGATAATTGTAGTTTCGATTCTTGATGTATTAAACCTGTTCTTGACTCGATTCATTTATTGGAACTGTCATACTTGAAGTTGCAACATATTCTACACTTTGTGGTATTCTTTTGGTTGTCAAGGTAGAAATATGATGAGATAGAAAAGCTACTTGAGCTGAAAAGGCTACAAACGGCTCCAATCCATGAATCCCAATAACTTTCTTAATCATAGATCTTTTAGTTGGCCATTGATAGTTGTTTAAGGCCATTTCTTCCAAAAGAGAAGTAGCACCTTTAGGTGTTTTTGACATCAAAGTTCCACCAGAAGCAGCATCAATTATGGTTCTAGTTTGTCCATTTAACGCATTATAGAACATCTGAATTTGTAACCAATATGGCAATCCCTGTTGAGGGTAACATCAAATCATATCTTTATACCTTTCCCATGCTTCATAGAGTGTCTCAAAATCATTTTATCTGAATTGATCAATCTCACTCCTGAGTTGGGCTATTTTTGTAGGTGGAAAGAATTTAACAAGAAACTTTTCTATCCTATCCTACCAACTAGTGATGCTTCCCGGTTGTAAAGATTATGCCAATCTCTAGTCTTGTCCCTCAATGAAAAAGAAAACAATCTTAGTTTAATGGTGTCTTCAGTAACACCATTCATCTTTACAATGTCACAAATCTTCAAGAACATTGCCAAATGAATATTGGGGTCATCAAGTGGCAATCCGCTAAATTGGGTTTGTTGCACCATGCTGAACAACGTCGGTTTGAGTTCAAAATTATTGGCATTAATGGTTTGGCGTCTTACATCTGAGTAGTTGTCATTCACAATTGGCCTTACATAATCCATCAAGGTGCGTAGTTGTGCATTCTGTTCTCCTTCAACCATAACTAGTATTATCTTCTTCCTTCGTGATCAAAATGTTCTTTCAATCTCCAGATCAAAAGGAATAATGTTTCCAGTTTTAACATGGCGCATCTAACGTCAAAAACACACCTAGAGAAAATATATATATATATAATTATAAATTAAAACTAAGATTACTATGTATCGATATTGGCAAAAATAAGATAAAATAAATCCCCAACAACAGTGCCAAAAACTTGATCGGTATAAAACTACAAGTACACAGTATCGTAATTTTATAATAAAATGATAAATAGAGTATCGTTCTCAGGGATTAATAACTTACTTTTGACAAATACCAAAATTATGTTAATCTTAATTTTATCTAGAAAATTCACTCAGGTTGTTGTAATTAAAATTTAAAATAAGATTAATTTAAAGGAAGATGAGCAAAAGGAAATAAAAATATTATTCAAAGATCAAATTAATTGGAAGAAAACTTTTAAGAAATCGATTTCACCTAATATCTCCATATGCTTTACTCATCTAGTTAATTGAATTTAATTCTCTCTGTTTGTTAACAATCTCCAAAAATATCCAAAAACCTCTTTTGATAATCAATTGGAATAATCTTATTCATTAATTTACACAAAAATATGCAATTTAATAAAGTAAGAAATCATTAAAACCAATGATTTTTAAAACTACACAGGTTCATATAAGTCTTTCGATCTCTATATTTATCTATGCTAAAATATTCTAAATTTATCCTATAATTCCTCTTTCGATAATAAATTACAAGACTAAAATCATTTAATCAATGACCAATTAATTAAAAATATTAAATTCAGAATAAATAAAACAAATATGAAGAAAAAATAATTTAAATTATCATAAAAAATCAAGCATAGTTTGAAATTAAATTACATTTTTTCCCTAAAATAAAAATAAATTAATTTATGCTAAAAATTAAATTAAATATAAACAATTCACCCTACTTTTTTGAAAGGAATTGAAAGTAAATTGACCCGCAAAAGAATCTGTTTTCGAGTTTCTGTTGCGCTCAATTTGATTTCGCTTTTTTTTCTTTCTGCGCTGGCGGCTCTGTTCTGCTTCTCTTTGCTTCTTTTTTTTTGTTCTCTCTTCGCAGTCCTGCTGCTGTTCCTTTTTTTTTATATATATATATATTTCCCTCGCGGCAGTTTCTGCTTCTCCATCTTATATATATAATAAATCCAAAACCCTCCTTTGATTTATATATATCTATATGTATCCTTCCTAAATCCCACAGCATATATATATATATATATATATATATATATATATATATATATATATATCTCCTAAATCTCTAGCCGATATATTTTTTTTTCTTTTGCTTTTCTTATATACCATCCCACTTCATATATATATATCCTTCCAAATCTAATATATATTTATAGAATAGTATGTATGTCCTATATGTATTAATTTAAATCTTAATTTAAATTTGATAGTAATTAAATAATATGTTTTGAAAATTTTAGATCTTCGTTATCTTTAAATTTGTAATAAAATTTAAATAATAATAACGAAATTTAAAATAAATAAAATTATATTAAAATTAAAATAAAAAAATGATAATTTATGTCAAATTATATAATTCATTAGAACTACTAAACAAACCATCTACACCAGATCAATAAAAATAAATTTACCAGAACGTGCAACTAGTGTGCAATATAGAATAAAGCATGCATTTGTTTTCTCTGTAAAAAAAATTTAAGTTTACTCCATGCTAAAGGTAGAAGAACCATGTTAACTTTATATAATAAATGTGTGGAATAATAATAGAAAACAATATGAAATCACAAACTTTGGAGGACGAAGAAAAATTAAATAAATGATTGTTAAAAATTAAACAGACAATTTTTTTTGGTAAGTCCATATTATGATAGTGTCACCAAATGGATATTTTTGTCCATAATATTATGTGCATATTGTCACGTTCTGCTCGAAATGCCCCGTAAAATCCAAATAAATGGTGCTTGTTTAAAAGATTTAGACTTTTCTACAAGAGAAGGTTCTAGAGTGGCCTAAAGATATCTAGATTAAGCTAGAGTTGGATGGACTCAACTCAAGATTTGAAGATCCTAGAATGTTCTAGAGCACGCTGGAGGGTGCTAGAATGAGTTGAAATATTCTAGAATATGCCGAATGGTTCATGAAGGATGTAAAAGCCGCTGAAACCTTACGGAACATCCTAGAACTTGCATGAAAGAGCTAGGCAAACCTAAAAGACTCTAGAGTTGGCTAGAAGATCCTAGAACCTTGTGACATATTGTACATAAAATTAGAACACTCTTGTATATTCTAGAATTAGAAGGATCTAGAAAGATGTAGCATAGTTAAGTTTGGTGTCACACTATAAATAGACCTATTGGTCTTTATTTGTATTCATCTTGGGAATTCTTAACACGTTGTAAGATAAACTCTCTCTAGAGCAATACAAAGCATTCTTTACAAACTCTCTTTCTAGCCTCTTTGGAGTTTCATTCGGATTCAAAGGCAGGCTTAGTGCAACGGATGGTGCTAAGTGCCGCACGATCACTACTTGAAAAATAAGGTCGTGACAGTTGGTATCAGAGCTTTCGGTTGAAGCATTTCTACCTTTGGCATAATGAAGAACGATGCTCCATCTACACCAAGCGTCGATGTTCCACCTATGGAATGTGGGCGTGAGGAAGTTCGGAAACCATCAAAGAAATCTCGAGCCAAGTCGAAAGACATGCTTTCTAGCTTAAAAGCACGAGTTGGGAGTGCGTAGGATAGCTTAAGGAAGTTGTTCGACCAGATGGACAACTTAGAGGAACGTTGTAATGGCTTGGAGGCCGAGGATGTGGAGATCCATGCAGCGGTTAAGATGTCCCTCAATGAGCTAGACGATGGGTTAAGGCAAGATATTGAAGGGTTGAAGGCCAAACTTGCCAAGGTAAGGGATCTCGTCCAAAGAGAAGTTGTTAATGTCTTGCTTAGAGTGGAGGACATGGGTGGTGATCTAGCTCTATGTAAGCGGGCTATGGCCGCGGGAACTAGCACAACCACCGTCATAGAAGCTAAGAGGGTGGATGTTCCCAAGCCTAAGACCTTCAATGGTGTTAGAAATGCTAGGGAAGTTGAGAACTTCCTATGGGGGTTGGAACAATACTTTGAGGCTACTAGCATAACGGACCATGCCAGCAAGATCCGAACTGTTGCCATGTATTTGTCCGACACTGCTATGTTGTGGTGGAGACGGAGGCATGGAGATGTGCAACGAGGGGTGTGCACAATTGAAACCTTTGATGATTTCAAAAGGGAGTTCAAAATGCAGTTCTTTCCCGTAAATGCTGAAGAGGAGGCAAGAGGCCGACTGCAACGGTTAAAGCAAACAGGTAGCATAAGAGATTATGTGAATGAGTTCATAACCTTGTTGCTTGAAGTCCCAGACACATCAGACAAGGATGCCTTATTCTTATTCATGGATGGTCTCCAATCTTGGGCTAACCTCAAGCTCAAGCGACGTGGTGTCCAAGACCTATCTTCGGTCATTGCGATTACATAAAGCTTTATTGATTTCTCCGCAAACAGAGAGAGCTCAAAAGCCCCAAATAAAAAGTTTGGTGGAGGCCAAGCCAAAATTCAGGGCTCTAAAAGTCATAAAGATGGCTCCTCATTCAAATCACGAGATAAGGGGAAGGAAAAAGAGGATCGTGGTGCCTTGAAGCCCCGTGTGACGTGCTTCATATGCGATAGAGCGCATTGGGCATGTGAATGTCCGAAAAGGAAGGCCTTGAGTGCCTTAGTTGCTTCCACTCATGACCAGGATAAAGGCGAGTCGGAGGAAGGTGCAAAGATGGGTTCTTTGCGCTTACTTGGTGCATTGCAGAGCGCCCCAAAGACCCCCAAAGGTTTGATGTACGTAGATGCAACCATCAATGAGAATGTCGCCAAAGCTTTGCTCAACACAAATGCATCTCATAACTTTGTTTCAGTGGAAGAAGCAAAAAGACTCGGCCTTAAGGTAGTCCATGGAGGGGGATCTCTCAAAGTAGTTAACTCGGCAGCACTACCATTGCATGGAGTTGCTCGTGGAGTTAAGGTCAGTCTTGGTGCTTAGACTGGCCAAGTGGACTTATCAGTTGCGCCCATGGATGACTTCTCTGTTGTATTCGACATGGAGTTCTTGGACAAGGTTAGAGCTTTCTTGGTGCCATGCTCAAACTCTATGTGCATCATGGATGGTTCGAAGGCGTGTGTGGTACCGACGGAGAGGACCACCAGACCTACTACCCAAGCTCTCTCAGCACTTCAGTTCAAGAAAGGATTGAAGAGGGACGAAGTGAATTATTTAGCCATCTTAAAGGAATATGATGATGAAGAGGCGTCACCAAAGCCAAGCTTGCCGACGGAAGTGCAAGCTGTCCTAGATAAGTTCAATGACGTGATGCTTGAGGCATTGCCCAAACGGTTACCTCCAAGGAGGGAGGTAGACCACGAAATTGAGTTGGAACCCGGCATCAGGCCACCAGTAATGAGCCCTTATCGAATGGCGAACTCAGAGTTGGTAGAACTGCGGAAGCAACTCGATGAATTGCTGGATGCTGGCTTCATAAGGCCCTCAAAAGCCCCATTTGGTGCCCCGATACTCTTTCAAAAGAAGAAGGATGGCTCGCTACGAATGTGCATCGACTATCGAGCTCTAAATAAGATCACGATAAAGAACAAGTATCTTATCCCTCTTATTGCTGATTTGTTCGATCAACTAGGGAATGCTAGATATTTCACAAAATTGGACTTGCGATCGGGATACTACCAGGTACGCATAGCCAAGGGAGATGAGCCCAAAACCACTTGTGTGACCAGGTACGGTGCCTATGAGTTCCTTGTCATGCCATTTGGTCTTACTAATGCACCTGCCACCTTTTGCACTCTTATGAACAAGATTTTCTATCCCTACCTCGATCGGTTTGTGGTAGTATATCTTGACGACATTGTGATATATAGCTGGACTTTGGAAGAACATCTAGAGCATTTGAAGAAGGTGTTCGAGGTCCTAAGGGAAAATGAGCTATACGTCAAGAAGGAGAAATATTCCTTTGCCCAAGACGAGGTGATGTTCTTGGGGCATAGGATAAAGGATGGGAAACTTATGATGGATGGAACTAAGGTGAAAGTCATCCAAGAATGAGAACCTCATGCCAAGGTCCCCGAGTTAAGATCATTCCTTGGACTTGTGAACTACTACCGAAGGTTTATCAAGTCCTACTCAGCAAGAACAACCCCATGACCGACCTGTTCAAAAAGAACAAGTCTTGGGAATTCGAAAACTTGAAGAAGGCCATCAGTGGAGAACCGGTGCTTTGCCTACTAGACCCTTCCAAGATGTACGAGCTGCACACAGATGCTTCAGACTTTGCCAATGCCTAAGGGTGTGGCGACACTACTTGTTGGGTTCTCATTTTGTTATCATGACGGACAATGTAGCGACTAGCTATTTTCAGACTCAAAAGAAGTTGAGTCCCAAGCAAGCTCGATGGTAAGACTTCTTGGCAGAGTTTGACTATAGGCTAGAGTACAAGCCCGATAAGGCAAATGTGGTGGCTAATGCACTGAGTCGAAAGGCGGAGTTAGTAGCCTTGAGTAGGCCAAGTAGTCCTTTGTTGGAAAGGATCAAAGAAAGGTTAGAGCATGATGCCCTTACTCAAAACCTCCTTGCCCTCATCAAGGAAAGACGAGGCGATTTTGGTTGAGTGACGGACTACTCTACGCCAAGCAGAATCGCATCTTTGTGCCGAAATGGGAGAGCTTAAGGAAGGAGCTATCAAGGAGTGTCATGATTCGCTATGGGCTGGACACCCAGGAATGAGGCGCACCCTTACTTTGATCAAGTCAATTTACTACTGGCCTCAACTACGGGATGATGTTAAAGCCTATGTGAGGACTTGTCTTGTGTGCCAACAGGACAAGATAGAGCAGCATGCCCCTGGAGGTTTGCTAGAGCCGCTGCCTATTCCAGAGAGACCATGGGAGAGTGTCTCTATGGGTTTCATCACTTGTTTGCCAAAATCAGAGGGCTTTGGCAACATCATTGTAGTCATTGATCGCTTCAGCAAATATGCAATATTCATACCTGCCTCAACGGATTGTACAACAGATGAGACGGCACGGTTGTTCCTCAAACATGTTGTGAAGCATTGGGGGATTCCATCCAATATCATGAGTGATCGAGACCCACGATTCATAGGGAAATTTTGGACGGAATTGTTCAAGTTGTTGGGATCAGACTTGAACTTCTCTACAAGATTTCATCCACAAAGCGATGGAAAAACGGAGCATGCCAATGCATTGCTGGAGTTGTATCTCAGGCACTTTGTTAGTGCCAATCAACACGATTGGGCAAAGTTGTTGGATGTAGCCCAATTTTCTTATAATTTACAAAGGAGCGAGTCTACCGCGAAGAGTCCCTTCGAGATTGTCATGGGGCAGCAACTCATGACTCTTCATGCCTTGGCCACGAGTTATGAAGGAAAGAGTCCTACTACCTTCAAATTTGCCAAGGCGTGGCACGAACAAGCGGAGTTAGCCCGAGCCTATTTGAACAAAGCATATAAGAAGATGAAGAAATGGGCTGACAAGAAAAGGAGGATGTTGGAATTTCAGGAAGGAGATTTGGTCCTTGTCAAACTATTGCCCCAACAGTTCAAGTCCTTGCGAAAGGTTCATAAGGGGTTGGTGCGGAAGTATGAAGGACCATTTCCAATCCTCAAGCAAGTCAGTAAGGTGTTCTACAAGCTACAACTCCCTCTGAAGCTTAAAATATATCATGTTTTTCATGTAAGCATTTTAACCTTATCATGGAGACAAGGAAGATATAAGTCGGGGAGAATCCAAGAGGACGCCTACTGCAGTGGCAACCTCCTTCGACAAAGAAGTGGACTCAATCTTGGTAGACCGCCTAATCCGACGTAGGGGCGTACCAAGTTATCGGGAATACTTGGTCAAGTGAAAAAATGCCCCGAATATAGAAGCAAGCTAGGAACCTGAGGATTCTTTGTGGCAATTCAAAGATGACATAGAGAGGTTCAAGCTTGAAGGCGCGACGAGGGCGTCGCGAACTTGAGTGGGGGAGGGTGTCATGTCCCGCTCGAAATGCCCCGTAAAATCCAAATAAATGGTGTTTGCCTAAAGGATCTAGACTTTTCTACATGAGAAGATTCTAGAGTGGCCTAGAGATGTCTAGAATAAGCTAGAGTTGGATGGACTCAACTCAAGCTTTGAAGACCCTAGAATGTTCTAGAGCACGCTGGAAGGTGCTAAAATGGGCTAGAATATTCTAGAACATGTCGGATGGTTCATGAAGGATGTAGAAGCCACTGGAAGCTTACGGAACATCCTAGAACTTGCATGAAGGAGCTAGACAAACCTAGAAGACTCTAGAGTTGGCTAAAAGGTCCTAGAATCTTGTGGCATATTGTACATAAAACTAGAACACTCTTGTATATTCTAGAACTAGAAGGATCTAGAAAGATGTAGCATAGTCTTAAGCTTGGTACCACACTATAAATAGACCTATTGGTCTTCATCTTGGAAATTCTTAGCATCTTGTAAGATAAACTCTCTCTAGAGCAATACAAAGCATTCTTTACAAACTCTCTTTCTAGTCTCTTTGGAGTTTCATTCGGATTCAAAGGCAGGTTTAGTGCAACGGACGGTGCTAAATACCGCACGATCATTACTTGAAAAATAAGGTCGTGACAATATGCTCAAAAATAAAATAGTCATCCAATGGCTAACCTCAGCAAGTGTTTTGCGATGCTTAGCATCTTGGGCAGTGACCTCCTTCTTCAAATTGTGAAGCCTTCCATCGATCTTTAGAGGAAACCAAAACAATCTTAGCATCAGACCAAAACAACTTTCTGATTGCATTGCCTACCAAAGCCATACCTATTTTCGAAGATCAACCAGTTCCTTGCAAGAATCTTTGAATAAAGATAAAAGCTTATCTACCTCAGGAAAGACAGGGTCAGACAGTCCTTGTGCAAATTTTACAGCATCTGATGGAACCCGTACATGACCATTTGACAAAGCATCGTTCCCACTGGCATGTCCCTTTGATGAATCAGTTTCTTCTTCTTGGAAGGATGGAAGAAGATCATTTACGAAGTTCCCAAACAATGCATCAAAAGAAAAATCCCCCTACAATTTAATAAAACAGAATAGCAAAGTTTTATTTTATTAATAAGGAAGCTTCCATATTTGTCCAGCTTTGAACATGAAACCACATACTTTACAGCTCCTTTACCTTGAAATCATCTATATCCAAAATGAGAGGAAGCGAGCTAACAGATGAAGATTTTGAAATTCCATCATCCTTGATTCCATCTCTACTCCCTTTCATCTACTTCGAATTCAAAAAGAAAAAGGAAAAGAAAAACAATTACAAAGTAGCACAGTAAACAGAACAACTTAATCCAATCACACAACCTATTTCCAAATCAAAACGGAAAAATAAAAAGTAGCACAGCAAACAGAGCGACTTAATCCAATCACATATCCATGAGTGTCAAGATTACTTAATAATTGTGGATGAGAAAAACGGGCAGGAAAAACATGTTTCAGAAGAAAAAATCCTACCATCTGATCAGCAAGCATAAGAACAGTCTTAAGAGATAATTTCCTACTGCAATAGTTGAACAGATCCTCGAGACTGGGTCCCAATAAATCCATGAAAAGAATATTATAATCTCCTTCAATACCAAACCATCTAATGTTTGGAATGCCAACTGTCAAGCAGTATTAAACACATCAACTGGATGAGAACTGTGTAATTAATAAAATACAAGAAACAGCAATGATAAAGTAAGGGCCATTACTTCTTCCTCGTAATATTTTATACAACTTTGCCTCATAGAGTAATTGGGGATGCTTTGTCTTGACAGTTTCCTACGAAGAAGACATTTCATGGATTTAAACATTGCAAACAATCATTGGAATCACAAATCATCCAAACAGCTATATAACACCATCATTCAACCACAAAATCAAACTAAAAAGGAAAAAAAAATGAATAAATTTTTAGTGCCAAAGAGGAAAATAAAGGAAAAATATACAAGTTTTATAATTTTCACATTTCACAATGATGATCAATATCTGGAAAAAGCATTTGATGCCTCTGAGGAAATGCGAATCTGCATACTAAAACATTTGAAATTGAGAAGTACAATGGACGCACTGCATCATTTGACCATGAATATCCAGAATATCAGTAATACAAAATTTAGTCAAACAACGAATTTCGAATTAACTAACAAGGACAAGATTTTAGGGCCTCACTGAACAACTGGGAAGAAATTTCTCAGTTGTTCACTTTTTTTTTTCAAATTAAGGACTCAGAAAGCACATGATGTACATACATATGGTCTCGGAACCAGCGAACTAGCGACGAGAGAACAGCGACCAGCTAACAGAGAATAGCTACCAGCGACCACTGAACCAGCGACCACTGAACCAGCGACCACCGAACAACGACCTGCGAACCAGCAACCAACACCAGGACCAGGATAGGTATGCGACAGGGCTGGGGAAATGGATGAAGAGAGGGGAAGAGATAAAAGAGAACTGGGAAAACCGATAAAAGAAAAAAAAAAAAAAAGAGAGGAGAGAGGAAAATGGAAAAATAAAGTGAAAGATAAAAAAGATAAAAAGGATAAAAAAAATTGATATAACTTATAGTAATGATTATTGATAAAAATTGAGAGCGATCACCAACAACGACCTGCGAACCAGCAACCAACACCAGGACCAGGATAGGTATGCGACAGGGCTGGGAAATGGATGAAGAGAGGGGAAGAGATAAAAGAGAATTGGGAAAACCGATAAAAGAAAAAAAAAAGAGGAGAGAGGGAAATGGAAAAATAAAGTGAAAGATAAAAAGATAAAAAAGATAAAAAAAAATTGATATAACTTATAGTAATGATTATTGATAAAAACTGAGGCTATAGATATATCCTATTATCTCAATTTTTATTAGATCGTAACCAAAACTTTATAACCTTAATTTTTAAAAAAATAGATGATAAATTTTTGAGATCGTATGTATATATTATAGTAGTGTAGGATCAATTAAGCACTCAAACAAAAATATTTAGGTGTATAATAAATGAAAATCAGGTTACCGAAAAGAGACAATATTTCCTAACATTATTATAGGTTCGTTAATCCATCAAACACAATCATAAGTGTTTGTAATAAAAGAACGTATTTAAAAACTTTTAACAAAACAAGTGAGAGAACAAAAGATGAAGAGAATAAATACAATCAAGTTCGTGTAGTTAGTTTTAATTATGTTCTTAGGTTTATATTTATAGAATATTAAGTCAAAATAAAATTATAATTTTATCCATAAAATCAATTAAATGAATTTTAAGAAATAAAAACAATATAGTAAAAATTCAATCCAATTCATATTAGAAATAGATTTTAAAATCAAAGCTCTAAGTTCTCAAACATAAAGTTTTTCTTTTATATGAGATAAATCACATTAAATAAAATTATACTTTTAAATAAAATCAGATATATGTAAAATATATATATATCATTTTTATAGGATTGAATGAGATCGTTATTTACCAATTCAAAAAATATATATAGAGATAAAATATTATACATACCAAATGTACCTTAAGATTAGATGAAGATGTTAAACTAAGATTCATAGACAAAGAGGATTACTCTTTGTGGTGTCGACACCCTAGCCATAGTCGTGCAACATGCAATGAAATTATGCAAAAGATTGTTACACATATACCAAGCAATACTATATGATAATTTATGCATACATAGTTTTGTAACTTATTATTAGTGAATAAATATTTCACATATTTTGTTAATATTTATTGGACTTCTGAATTTTATAATTATGCCGATGTCTAATAATTATCTAAATATGGATATTGACTACCAAATTTCATAATTTATCTTAATATAAAAAATTCCTCATTTACTTACAACCATTGAAACCATACATTTATATTGTTCTTTAAATCATCAAATATATCTACATTATCTTTCCTAAGTTCAATATGATGTATTACCATTTTGCTCCCTACAAAATAATAAACATGTTGATACTACTTTTCTGAATCACTTTAACTAATGTGTACCAGTAGATGATAAATTTCCACGAGTGTATCATTTCATGCTATGGAACTAGATCACATTAGATAATCACCTCCAATGACATTAAAAATTTTGTATGACCAATGCCATTGCATATAATAACTTTTAAATATATGTTAATATAATTGAAAATCATTGCGTTTGCCAACTACTTCGGAGCAAAATAGATAGGTTGAATGTAATTTTCCTCTAATAATCTAAAATTGTTCACAATTTCAACCAAATGTTTTAATTTGTTTTACTAAAATGAAATATGTTAATATAATCTCATATAAATAAACTTCCACGTACTAGTTTATGCTAAATATTATTAAAAGGTTTAAAAAGAAATAAATCAAACATAAAGTTTTTTCTTTTATAAGAGATAAGTCACATTAAATAAAATTATTCTTTTAAATAAAATCACATATAAGTAGAAACTATATATATATATATATATACATATATCATTTTTATATGATTGAATGAAATCATTATTTACCAATTCAAAAAAATATTGGAGGGTAAAATATAATACATACCACATGTATCTTAAGATTAAGTGAATATACTAAACCAAGATTCATAGACGAAGAAGATTACTCTTTGTGATGTCGACACCCTAGACATAATCGTGCAACATGCAATGAAATTATGCAAAAGATTGTTAGACCTATACCAAGCAACACTATACGATAATTTATGCACATATAGTTTTGTAACTTATTATGAGTTAATAAATATTTCACATATTTTGTTAAAATTTATTAGACTTCTTAATTTTATAAATAGGACGATGTCTAATAATTATCTAAACATGGTTATTGACTATCAAATTTCATAATTTATCTCAATACAAAAATTTCTCATTTATATGCAACCATTCAAAGCATACATTTATATTGTACTTTAGATCATCAAATATATCTATATTATCTTTCATATGTTCAATATGACGTATTGCCACTTTGCTCCCTACAAAATACTAAACATGTTGATGCTAATTTTCTCAATCATTTTAACTATTGTGTACCAGTTGATGATAAGTTCCACAAATGTATCATTTCATGCTATGAAACTAGATCAAATTATATAATCAACTCCAATGACCTAAAAAACTTCGTATGATCAATGCCATTGTATATAATAACTTTTAAATATATGTTAATATAATTGAAAATTATTGCATTTGCCAACAATTTTGGAGAAAAATAAATAGGTTGAATGTAATTTTCCTCTAATGATCTAATTTTTTTCACTATTTCAACCAAATGTCTTAATTTGTTTTGCTAAAATGAAATATGTTAATATAATCTAATATAAATGAAATCTCACGTATTAGTTTATACTAAATATTATTAAAGAGTTTGAAAACAAATAAATCAAACATAAATGTTTTTCTTTTATATGAGATAAATCACATATAAGTAGAAACTATATATATCATTGAATGAAATCATTATTTACCAATTCAAAAAAAATATTGGAGGGTGAAATATTATACATACCACATGTATCTTAAGATTAGGTGAAGATGTAAACCAAGATTCATAGACAAAGAGGATTTCTCTTTATGGTGTCGACATCCTCGACATAATCGTGCAACATGCAATGAAATTATACAAATTATTGTAACACCTATACCAAGCAACACTATATGATAATTTATGCATACGTAGTTGTGTAACTTATTATGAGCTAATAAATATTTCGCATATTTTGTTTATATTTATTGGACTTCTTAATTTTATAATTAAGACTATGTCTAATAATTGTCTAAACATGGATATTAACTACCAAATTTCAAAATTTATCTCAATACAAAAATTCCTCATTTATATGCAACCATTGAAACCATACATTTTATATTGTCCTTTAGATCATCAAATATATCTATATTATCTTTCATATGTTCAATATGATGTATTACCATTTTGCTCCCTACAAAATACTAAACATACTGATCCTAATTTTCTGAATCATTTTAACTATTGTGTACTAGTTGGTGATAAAGTTCCACGAGTGTATCATTTCATGCTTTGGAACTAGATCAGATTAGATAATCAACCCCAATGACCATAAAAACTTTGTATGATCAATGCCATCGTATATAATAACTTTTAAATATATGTTAATATAACTGAAAATCATTTTATTTTCCAACTACTTCGGAGTAAAATAGATAGGTTGAATGTAATTTTCTTCCAAAGATATAAAATTGTTCACTATTTCAACCAAATGTCTTAATTTATTTTGGTAAAATGAAATATGTTAACATAATCTCATATAAATAAACTCACACGTACTAGTTTATACTAAATATTATTAAAAAGTTTTAAAAACAAATAAATGAAACATAAAGTTTTTCTTTTATATGGGATAAATCATATTAAATAAAATTACTCTTTTAAATATAATCACATATACGTAGAAACTATATATATATCATTTTTATATAATTGAAGGAAATCATTATTTACCAATTCAAAAAAAATATTAGAGGGTGAAATATTATACATACCACAAGTATCTTAAGAATAGGTGAAGATGCTAAACCAAGATTCATAGACGAAGATGATTACACTTTGTGGTGTTGACATCCTAGACATAATCGTGCAACATGCAATGAAATTATGCAAAAGATTTTAACACCTATACTACGCGACATTATATGATAATTTATGCATACGTAGTTTTGTAACTTATTATGAGCTAATAAATATTTCACATATTTTGTTAATATTTATTGGAATTTTGAATTTTATAATTAGGATGATGTCTAATAATTGTCTAAACATGGATATTGACTACCAAATTTCATAATTTATCTCAATACAAAAATTCCTTATTTACATGCGACCATTCAAACCATACATTTATAATTTCCTTTAGATCATCAAATATATCTATACTATCTTTAAAAAGTTAAATATTATGTATTACCATTTTAAACCCTACAAAATACTAAACATGTTGATGCTAATTTTCACAATCATTTGAATTATTTTGTAATAGTTGGTGATAAATTTACACGAGTGCTTCATTTCATGCTATGTAACTAGATCACATTAGATAATTAATCACATCGAATAACTTAAAAACTTCATATTATCATTTCCATTACATATAATAACTTCTAAATATATGTTAATATAACTGAAAAATCATTGCTTTTATCGACTACTTTGGAGGAAAATAGATTGGTTAATGTAATTTTCCTCTAATCGTCTAAAATTATTCACTATTTCAACAAAATGTCTTATTATATTTTGCTAAAATTAAATATGTTAATATAATCTCAAATTAATAAACTCACACGTATTAGCTTATACTAAACATTATTAAAAATGTTAAAAACATATAAATCAAACATAAAGTTTTTCTTTGTTATGAGAAAATCACATTAAATAAAATCATATAAGTAGAATATATGTATATATATGATTTCTATATTATTGAATGAAATCATTATTTACCGATTCAAAATAAATATTATAGGGAGAAATATAATATATAGCACATGTATCTTAAGATTAGGTGAAGAAGCTAAACCATGATTCAGAGATTAAGAAGATTACTTTGTGCGGTGTCGACATTCTAGACAAAATTGTGCAACATGCAATGAAATTATGCAAATGATTGTTAAACTTTTACCAAGAAACACTATATGATAATTTATGCTTACGTAGTTTTCCTCTAATGATCGAAAATTGTTCACTACTTCAACAAAATGTCTTATTATGTTTTGCTAAAATAAAATATGTTAATTTAATCTCAAATTAATAAACTAACACGTACTAGTTTATACTAAATATTATTAAAAAATGTTAAAAACAAATAAATCAAACATAAAGTTTTTCTTTGTTATGAGATAAATCACATTAAATTAAATTACTTTTTTTTAAATAAAATCATATTAGTAATATATATATATATATATATATATATATATATGATATCTATATTATTGAATAAAATCATTATTTACCAAGTCAAAATAAATATTATTGGGAGAAATATTATACATACCACATGTATAGTAAGATTCTAGAAGAAGCTAAACCAAGATTCACAAATGAAGAAGATTACTCTTTGTGGTGTCGACATTCTAGACAAAATCGTGCAACATGCAATGAAGTAATGCAAATGATTGTTAAAACTATACCAAGGAACACTATATGATAATTTATGCATACTTAGTTTTGTAACATCTTATGAGATAATAAATATTTCACATATTTTATTAATAATTTTTTGGACTTCTGAATTTTTTAATTAGGATGATATCTAATAATTTTCTAAATATGGATATTGAATACCAAATATCATAGTTTATCTTAATACGAAAATTCATCATTTACATGTAACCATTCAAACCATACATTTATATTGTCCATTAGATTATCAAATATATCAATATTATCTTTGATAAGTTAAATATAACATTATGCTCCCTACAAAATACTAAACATGTTGATGCTAATTTACACAATCATTTGAACTATTTTGTAATAGTTGGTGATAAATTTACACGAGTGCATCATTTCATTCTATGGAACTAGATTAGATTAGATAATACCCTCCAATATCCTTAAAAACTTTGTTTGATCATTGGCATTATATATAATAACTTTTAAATATATGTTAATATAATTTAAAATCATTACTTTTGCCAACTACTTCGTAGAAAAATAGATAGGTTAATGTAATTTTCCTCTAATGATATAAAATTGTTCACTATTTCAACAAAATGTGTTATTATGTTTTGCAAAAATGAAATATGTTAATATAATCTGAAATTAATAAAATCTCACGTACTATTTTATACTAAATATTATTAAAAATGTTAAAAACAAATAAATCACATTAAATAAAATTAATATTTTTAAATAAAATCACATATAAGTAGAATATATATATATATGATTTCTAAATTATTGAATGAAATCATTATTTACCTATTCAAAATTAATATTATAGAGAGAAATATTATACATACCACATGTATCTTAAGATTAGGTGAAGAAGCTAAACCAAGATTCACAGATGAAGAAGATTACTATTTACGGTGTCAACATTCTTGACAGAATCGTGCAACATGCAATGAAATTATGCAAATGATTGTCAAAACTATACCAAGCAACACTATATGATAATTTAAGAATACGTAGTTTTGTAACATATTATGAGATAATAATTTTTTCACATATTTTATTAATAATATTTTGGACTTCTGAATTTCATAATTTGGATTATATCTAATAATTGTCTAAACATCTATATTAAATACATAATTTCATAATTTATCTCAATACAAAAATTCTCATTTTCATGCAACCATTCAAACATACATTTATATTGTCCATTAGATCATCAAATATATCTACATTATCTTTCATAAGTTAAATATAACATTATACTCTCTATAAAATACTAAACATGTTGATGCTAATTTTCTCAATCATTTGAACTATTTTGTGCCAATGGGTGATACATTTACACGAAGGCATCATTTCATGCTATGGAACTAGATCATATTAGATAATTACCTCCAATAACCTTAAAAACTTTGTATGATTATTGCAATTGTATATAATAACTTCTAAATATATGTTAATATAACTGAAAATAATTACTTTTGCAAACTAATTCGAAGAAAAATAGATAGGTTTATGTAATTTTCCTCTAATGATCTAAAATTGCTTACTATTTCAACAAAATGTCTTATTATGTTTTGCTAAAATGAAATATGTTTATATAATCTCAAATTAATAAACTTACACGTACTAGTTTATACTAAATATTATTAAAAATAGTAAAAACCAATAAATCAAACATAAAGGTTTTCTTTGATATGAGATAAATCACATTAAATAAAATTACCTTTTTTATAAATAAAATCACATATAAGTACATTATAACTATATATGTATATATATTATTGAATAAAATCATTATTTACCTATTCAAATAAATATTATAGGGATAAATATAATACATCGCACATGTATCTTAAGATTAGGTGAAGAAGCTAAACCATGATTCAGAGATGAAAAAAATTACACTTTATAGTGTTGACATTCTAAACAAAATCGTGCAACATGCAATGAAATTATGCAAATGATTGTTAAACTTTTACCAAGAAATATTATATGATAATTTATGCATACGTAGTTTTCTAACATATTTTGTTAATAATGTTTTTTTGCATTCTGAATTTTATAATTTGGGCGATATCTAATAATTGTATAAACATGGATATTGAGTACCAAATTTCATAATTTATTTAAATGCAAAAATTTCTCATTTACATGCAACCATTCAAACCATACATTTCTATTGTCAATTAGATCATCAAATATATTTATATTATCTTTCATAAGGTAAATATTACAATATGCTCACTACAAAATACTAAATATGTTGATGCTAATTTTCAAATCATTTGAACTATTTTGTACAAATAGGTGATAAATTTACACGAGTCCATCATTTCATGCTATGGAACTAGATTAGATTAGATAATCACCTCCAATAACCTTGAAAACTTTGTATAATTATTGCCATTGTATATAATAACTTCTAAATATATGTTAATATAATTAAAAATAATTGCTTTTGCCAACTACTTCGTAGAAAAATAATAGGTTAATGTAATTTTCCCATAATGATCTAAAATTGTTCACTATTTCAACAAAATATCTTATTATGTTTTCCTAAAATGAAATATGTTAATATAATCTAAAATTAATAAACTCACACGTACTAGTTTACACTAAATATTACTAAAAATGTTAAAAAAATAAATCAAATAAACATAAAGTTTTTCTTTGATATGTGATAAATCACATTCAATAAAATTACTTTTTTAAATAGAATCACATATAAGAGAATATATATATATATATATATATATATATATATATATATATTATTGAATGAATTCATTATTTACCAATTTAAAATAAAAATTATAGGGAGAAATATTATAAAACCACATGTATTATAAGATTAGGTGAAGTTAAACCAGGATTCAGAGATGAAGAAGATTACTGTTTGGGTTGTCGACATTCTTGATAGAATCGTGCAACATGCAATAAAATTATGCAAATGATTGTTACACATATACCAAGCAACACAATATGATAATTTATGCATACATAATTTTGTAACATATTATGAGATAATAAATATTTCACATATTTTGTTAATAATTTTTTGGACTTTATAATTTTATAATTATGACGATATATAATAATTGTCTAAACATGGATATTAAATACCAAATTTCATAATTTATCTCAAGACAAAAATTCCTCATTTACATGCAACCATTCAAATCATACATTTATATTGTCAATTAGATCATCAAATATATGTATATTATCTTTAACAAGTTTAATATAACATTATACTCTCAACAAAATACTAAACATGTTATGCTAATTTTCTCAATCATTTGAACTATTTTGTACCAATTGGTGATAAATTTACCTGAGTGCATCATTTCATGCTATGGAACTAGATCAGATTAGATAATCACATCTAATAACCTCAAAAACTTTGTATGAGCATTGCCATTATATATAATAACTTCTAAATATATTATAATATAACTAAAAATCATTGTTTCTGCCAACTACTTCTGAGAAAAATAGATAGGTTAATCTAATTTTCCTTTAATGATCTAAAATTGTTCACTATTTCAACAAAATGTTTTATTATATTTTACTAAAATAAGATATGTTAATATAATCTCAAATTAATAAACTCGTACATAGTAGTTTATACTACACATGATTAATTATGTTAAAAACAAATAAATCTATCATAAAGTTTTACTTTGGTTTTATATTTATAAAACTCTCACAAGTGCATGAATCATTTCGTAGAAAATGATAAGTATACTCCCAAGGTCGATCTAAGGAAGGAATATATGTGGTTTTTAATTTATTATTCAAACTTTTAAAAACGAAATTAAATCCTAAACGTCCTGTCACAATAGTTTGGTTTTTGTGTTTCTAATCTAATAACATAAAAATAAACATAGATACAGATTCAATGAATGTTTATGCAAATTTTATTATTTATAATAGTGGAGTATTTATGGATATAATAACTAAGTTAATTATGCTTGCTTATATTATTTAGGTTATTAAAAATATAAATTGATATTTATTGACTCTCTCTCTTTTTTATATGAATACCACCTTTGGTGGGGTTAGTTATTCTTTGTTAACTAAACAAATCAATTAACACCTATGGGTGGGGTTGATAACTAATTTGGTTAATTAAATTAATTCCTTTTTTTTAAGAGATTGAAAATGAACTATTTAAATGCCACCTTTGGTAGGGTTAGACAATTTAAACTTTATTCAAGGTATCCAAATTAAACCTAAGAATTTAATTATCCGAATACTAACTTTCAAGTTTTAAAATCACTACTGAAAAGATGTTGTCAATACATTTTCACATAATAATTCTTATAAAAACTATTGAAATAGAGCTTCACTCTAACTACCCGGCGATTGTACCAACAAATAAAAGAGCACTACTCTAAATCAGACCCGATAACTAAACCTTAAAATCTAATTTTCAGATTTAAGTTTGTAATGAAAAATAATATATTTCTCTCTAACATTCTTAATATAAAATATTGAATAAAAATAAAATCAATTCATTTTAGAGATTTTTACCTATTTAATATTTCGCAAGCATAACAACGTTATTATTAGATCATGTTTACAAATAGCCAGCAAAGTTAAATTTAATCACAGACAAATTAATATAACATGTAAGAATAAAGCATAAAAATAACTGTAAAGAAAATAAAATCCTTACAGTACTTCGATGCTATTCCCGTTGGTGGAAAACCTCCAAATGGAATTTGCACTCCTATTTATTGAATCAAAAAGAAAATAAATTACAAAAACATAACTAGTTCTTCTCAAAAAGAGAAGAACTCTAAAACTAAGAGAAACTAACTAAGAAAAACTAAAAACTAAGAAAAAACTAAGAAAAGCTTAAAAACTAAGAAATGAGAGAAAGAAAGAGAAGAGAAGATGTGTTTTGAGGTGTGGTATGAAGTGAAGAGAATGGGGGTATTTATAGGTGAGGAATGGAATAAAAAGTGGGTGAAAAAATGATAAAAAAATGGAGGAAATGGTAGTAGGTGAAGATGACGTCAGTTGACGTCAGCGGGTAGGTGGCACGCACGGATTAGGGCGCAAATGGCCAGCGGAGCGCACAGACAGCAGCAGGGGAGCACAAGGCATGCACAGAGAGAAGCAGGGGCACGTGGGATAGGAGCAAGGCACGATGGACTGGGCACGGGCGGCGGCTGCTCGGCGCGCCTGGGCGGTGCGATTTCCTCCTTTTTGACATTTTTTACCTTTTTGACCCATTTTGTCCAATTTTTCCAATTTTTTGTATTTTCCATTATTTTCATAATTTCATTGCATGTTGCACGATTCTGTCTAGAATGTCAACATCGCAACGATCTAGTAATCTTTTTCACCTGTGAATCTTGGTTTAGCTTCTTCAACTAATCTTAAGATACATATATAATATATCCCCCTTTAACATTTATTTTGAATTGGTAAATAATGATTTCATTCAATAATATAAAAATCATATATATATATATATATATATATATATTCTACTTATATGTGATTTTATTTAAAAAAAAAATTATTTAATTTGATTTATCTCATATCAAAGAAAAACTTTATGTTTGATTTTTTTGTTTTTAACATTTTTGATAATGGTTAGTATAAACTATAACGTGGGAGTTTATTAAATTGATATTATATTAACATATTTCATTTTAGCAAAACATAATAAGACATTTTTTTGAAATAGTGTACAATTTTAGATCATTAGAGGAAAATTACATTAACCTATCTATTTTTCCCCAAGTAGTTGGAAAAAGCAATGATCTCGAGTTATATTAACTTATATTTAGAAGTTATTATATGAAGTTTTTAAGGTTATTGGAGGTGATTATCTAATCTGATATTGTTCTATAGCATTAAATGATGCACTCGTGTAAATTTATTACCAATTAGTACAAAATAGTTCAAATGATTGAGAAAATTAGCATCAAGGTATCTATTATTTTGTAGGGAGCATAATGTTATATTTAACTTATGAAAGATAATATAGATATATTTGATGATCTAATGGACAATATAATTGTATAATTTGAATGGTTGCATGCAAATGAGGAATTTTTATATAGAGATAAATTATGAAATTTGGTATTCAATATCCATGTTTAGAAAATTATTAGATATCATCCTAATTATAAAATTCAAAAGTCCAAAACATTATTAATAAAATATGTGAAATATTTATTATCTCATAATATGTTACAAAACTACCTATGCATAAATTATCATATAGTGTTTCTTGGTATAGTTTTAAAAATCATTTGCATAATTTCATTGCATGTTGCACGATTATGTCCTACTCTTATCGAGGAGAAGGAACGACAAATGATTGAGAAAATTAGCATTTCATGTTTAGTATTTTGTAGGGAGCATAATGTTATATTTAACTTATGAAAGATAATATAGATATATTTGATGATCTAATTTAATTGACAATATAAATGTATGATTTGAATGGTTGCATGCAAATGAGGAATTTTTGTATTGAGATAAATTATGAAATTTGGTATTCAATATCTATGTTTAGACAATTATTACATATCGTCCAAATTATAAAATTATGAAGTCCAAAAATTATTAACAAAATATGTAAAATATTTATTATCTCATAATATGTTACAAAACTACGTATGCATAAATTATCATATAGTGTTGCTTGGTATAGATTTAACAATAAATTGCATAATTTCATTGCATGTTGCATGATTCTATCTAGAATTTCGACACCACAAAGAGTAATCTTCTTCATCTATGAATCTTGGTTTAGCTTCTTCACTTAATCTTAAGATACAAGTGGTATGCATAATATTTCTCCTTATAATATTTATCTTGAATTGATAAATAATGATTTCATTCCATAATATAAAAATCTTATATATGTATTTCTATTCTACTTATATATGATTTTATTTTAAAAAGTAATTTTATTTAATGCGATTTATCTCATATCAAAGAAAAACTTTATTTTTGATTTATTTGTTTTTAACATTTTTTAACAATGTTTAGTATAAACTAGTACCTGTGAGTTTATTAATTTGAGATTATATAAACATATTTTATTTTTGCAAAACTTAATAAGACATTTTGTTGAAATAGTTAACAATTTTAGATCATTAGAGGAAAATTACATTAACTTATCTATTTTGCTCTGAAGTAGTTGCCAAAAGCAATGATTTTCAGTTATATTAACACATATTTAGATGTTATTATATACAATGGCAATGATCATAAGAAGTTTTTAAGGTTATTGGAGATGATTATCTAATCAGATCTAATTCCATAGCATGAAATGATGCACCCATGTAAATTTATCACCAACTAGTATAAAAGAGTTCAAATGATTGTGAAAATTAGCATCAACATGTTTAGTATGTTGTAGGGAGCATAATTTTATATTTAACTTATGAAATATAATGTAGATATATTTGATGATCTAATGAATAAAATAAATGTATGATTTGAATGGTTACATGTAAATGAGGAATTTTTGTATTGAGATAAATTATGAAATTTTGTATTCAATATCCATGTTTAGAGAATTATTAGATATCGTCCTAATTATAAAATTATGAAGTCCAAAAGCTTATTAAAAAAATATGTGAAATATTTATTATCTAATAATATGTTACAAAACTACGTATGCATAAATTATCATATAGTGTTGCTTAATATAGGTTTAACAATCATTTGCATAATTTCATTGCATGTTGCACGATTTCGTCCAGAATGTCGACATCGAAAAGAGTAATCTTCTTCATCTCTCAATTCTGGTTTAGCTTCTTCACCTAATATTATAATACATGTGGTATTATTTTTTTATTCTAACTCAATCCCGATCATTAAAATTTGTCCCAAACTTCTCCAAAATCATGATTTTACCTGAAATTTCACTTTAAACACGAAATACCAATGAAATGACATTTGTGGATTAAATAATCAAATAAACACAATTTTCACACAAATATCAACATTTAAATCATAATAAAAATGCAATAATTTGACTCTTATCAACAACCCCCAACCAGCTTCTTGCTAGTCTCTAGCAAGAAAAGAGATCTATGAATAAATTCAAAGGAGACATTAAAAGAAAAATTCAAAGAAAATTTATTCTATTTACAAAATTACATTAAGCGTATGTAATAAGCCTTTAAACCCCTAGGCGGCCCTAGTAGGATGAGTTGTAGTCTCGTGAGGGCTTCCAGTGATGATACCCACAAACATCTTACCTATAACTATCCTAACTCAAAATAATAAAATCACACAACAATTAATTTGCACAAATGTCTCAAAAATTGTAAATAACACACAACACATAGAATAATTAAATGTCACCTAAGCTTTAAGAAATCTCAAATGCCAATTTCACTTTTGTTATTGACTCTTAAACATCCATCAAACCACAAACCAATAGCCATAATGCCCGGATAATATTATGCACAACATCCACAAACAAAAAGGTGAAATCTCAAACTCCATAGGCTCACTTTTCAAACCTCTGTCCACTAATGAATGAAAATACACCACTTCGGATCAATAGAACTTTATGAGGCTTGTAATGTTAGGCTTAGGTATTTGGTTAAGAAAGAACGAGAAGTGTCAAAATACAAATAAGAGAACTTATTAGATTAAACACAACCAATTAAGTAAAAGAGTAACACCATTAAACCCAAATTGTTTCTTCCGATCATATCCCATTTTTCCAAAGATAAACAAAATTCTTCCTCAATCTTTCACCTCAGTACATCCATCACTAACACTTTTTTATTTACTAGAATGTCAAGGCCTTTTTTTTCTTTTTTTCTTTTTTTTAAGACATAACCCCCAACCAATTTCTTCCAATATATGTGGAATTTTTTATTTTTATTCCATCCTTACTCCAATTGCTCTTGAAAAGTTTGTGTTCAAAATTAAGTGCTCTTAACAAATAAGGTAGGAATTATATATATATATTGGCTAAATAAAAGGTAGGTTATAAAAGGAAAAAAGAAAGAAAAATAAGGCTAACAATATATTTAAATAGGCTCAAAGAGGTAACTAGTGATATAAGGATAACAAGGTAGGCTTAAAATGGCACAATCAATCCAAAAATGGCCTACATCATATCCTAAATAGTGCAATTCCAAATTATTTTGCCTCAAGAGGTTTTCAAATGAGTTCTAGAGTTTGTTGAGATCACAAAAATATCCATGAAAAATTCGCACATAAGACTTCTCTAAGCATTTAGACTAATCAAGCAAATCATACCACATGCCAAAAGAGTCGCCAACTAGGTAAAATCAACATTTGAAATTATCTTTAAAATGAAGCAAAATTTAATGTCTTCTATAAGCTACTTGTTATCACAATCACACTATTATCATCAACGTGCAAATTAAAACAAGGAAAATGCAAATGAAAAAAAATAAAAAAAATAAAAAATAAAAATAAGACAATAAAGAAATAAAAGAAATTAAATCAAAATGCAGAAAAATAAATAGAAAATCAAAATTAAACACAAATAAACACACAAACAAAACTACTAAAAATGAAGCGAAGAAAAGATTTACCGTTTACCGCACCTCCAACCAAAACCTTACATTGTCCTCAATGTAAGAAAGAAAACCTGCAAATGGCTATCAACATCACAAAGAGAAAAAGACCTAGGTGCACCATCACAGTCATAGTAATTTGTTAAATCATGGGATTAACTATAAAAGAAAATCAATCATAAAGAAATAAAACGAAAAAGGTGACACAAAATAAAACACTCAACAAAAGTCCACAAGATGAATATCAAAAACTAAACAGAAAATAAGAAAATAAATAACAAGAAGTACTAAAAACAATTGAAAGCAAAATAAAACATCACTCCTCATCCTCATCATCATCATCTTCGGTACCAATGTAAATAGATGCATCAGGCATAGGGGGAAATTCGACATCGTACGATAACCACTCATATCATGCCCAAACTATATAGACATCCTCTGAAGGTAGTTATGAGGGAACTATGTACTCTCGGTTTGGAAATTCCGCTGCTGTATGAGTAACTGACTCTGATAAGCAAGATGCTTCCCTTGGTAATCCAAAATACGATCAATCTTGCCCAAACGGTGATCAACAGTCTCAACCCTAGGTTGTGAGGAACTCGCACTGGCCCCAACAGTAGAATGAGGGCG
Source organism: Hippophae tibetana (assembly GCA_037013495.1). Lineage (NCBI taxonomy): Eukaryota > Viridiplantae > Streptophyta > Magnoliopsida > Rosales > Elaeagnaceae > Hippophae > Hippophae tibetana. The sequence goes on from CM072806.1 coordinate 31,933,549, forward strand.
TTTCTTGGGAAGCGATGCTATACCCAAAAAATCACCAAGCTTTGGCCCATTAATAGGCTTCATCACACCACCAATTTCCTCATTTTTGTCCTAAGTCACTCCCTCGCTTGCGCAGATAGCAGAAATTAAAGATAGGAACCCAATGCCTCCAAATGTAGCCCTCGCACTCTGTATGATATAATCAAAGATAACCCTGCCAACATCATTAGAGGCCCCAAACACAATGGCATAAAGTAGGATGACCCGCTCTCTAGTGACATCACTAAGGTGTGCAGTAGGCAATAAATTAGCATAAATGAAAGCATACCAGGGTCGTACCACATCCAATAAAACAATTTGGGGAAATGTTTTATACACATCCCCTGACATCTTCCATACTGTGCCTGGCTTGCAGACCGAAGCACTAACTGTTGCCATGTCAATATCTGAAAGTAATCAGAGAAAATCCTCCTCATCCCCCATTGTTGGCAAACCGTAATAGCTGTTAATCACTTCTTTGGTAAAAATTACCCAATGTCCACGCATAAAAACCTTATAATCCACCCGTTCTTGAGCATTGGCAAAGAATTCCCTTACCAAAGAGAGGCAGTCCCCATCAATAGGATGATAGAAAATCTCCCACTTCCTAGTCTGAAGATATGGGACATAATTACCCCAACAAGGAGTCTGATCAATCAAAAACCACCTCTGAGGTATGATTGCCCTCTTAACAACCTTTTCCTCAAAACACTTTGTAGCATCCTCGGATATAAACAAACTTCTGTCAAATGAAGAAGCACGAGCCTTCTGGGCTTTGATTTTCTTAGGCATTTTCACAATATACTTCAATCCAGACAATCTAGACAATTCTCAATATCACAATGCCTCAATATATCAAAAATCAAAAATCAAAGCAAGAAATGCAGAAATTTAACCAAAATATCCTCAATTTCAAAAAGCCCCAAATTGCTAAATCAAATTCAAATTCAAAATCCTAGCTTGCAATTCCTCATCCACAATCCAATTTATCCTCCAAAAATCTCTTGCAATTTAAGAGAAATGCAAATAAACAAAACTTTGTACCAAAATTACTCACTTGTTAGAGGAAAAATCAAGCTCCAAAAGTCCCAAAAATAGCCGCAAAATTGTGCATAAAACTGATGAACTTGCAGCAAATCCCGATGGAAACAAGTGTATTGTGATGGATTTGGTGTTTGATGATGATGGTGATGAAGATTTGGAGTTGGGATGAGAGAAAATGGAGAAACTTGAGAGAAAAGTGAAAAACATTTGCATGAAAACTAACTTGGCCGTGACGAAAATCCCATTTAAATCTCCTTTCCACCGGCAGCGAACGTAAGATTTTTTTTATGTTTTACCTACAAGACAAATAAAATAAGAAAATTTAATTAAAAATAAAATTATCATAAAATGAAGTGCAAAATTTGAAATCTAACTAATAATTCACCAAAACTTAAAATTTAAGCTAAAATTTAAAATTTAAAATTGCTAAAATAGAATGAGATAAAAGATGAGAAAACAAATCCGATGGGTTGCCTCCTATTAAGAGTTTTAAGTTATAGTCATTAGCTAGACTTTTTGTCATTCTTTGCTGTGGTTGTTGTAACTCTAGAGAATCTTTCTACTTGCTGAATTCTCCGTCAAAATATGGCTTTAACCGTTGTCCATTCACCTTGAAAGTTCCCTTTGTTTCATGACTGATCTCAACTGCTCCATAAGGAAACACCTTGGTTACTAGAAAAGGTCTTGACCAATGAGATTTTAGCTTTCCCAGAAAAAGTTTGAGACGGGAATTATAAAGCAGCTTTTTTTGTCCCACCTCAAAGTTTCACCTCAAAATGTGCTTATCATGCCAAACCTTCGTCTTGTCCTTGTATATTCGGGCATTCTCATAAGCATCATTCCTCATTTCATCCATCTCATTCAATTGCAACACCCTCTTTTCACTTGCTGCCTTAAGATCAAAATTTAGAATTTTAATTGCCCAATATGCCCGATGTTCCAATTCAAATAGAAGGTGACAAGCTTTTCCATACACCAATTGGTATAGAGACATGCCGATAGGTGTCTTGAAATCAGTCCTATAGGCCCAAAGTGCATCATCTAGTTTCCTTGACCAATCCTTGCGTGAGTTATTTACGGTTTTTTCAAGGATCCTCTTCAACTCTCGGTTTGACACTTCAACTTGTCCATAGTTTGAGGATGGTAAGGTGTTGCTATCTGGTGTATTACTCCATATTTTTGCAACAAAGCCTCAAATTGGTTATTGCAAAAATGCTTACCTCCATCACTTATAATTGCTTTAGGTGTGCCAAATCTGGAAAATATGTTCTTCTTGAGAAAATTGATCACAACCCTAGCATCATTGGTAGGCAAGGCCACTACTTCCACCCATTTAGAGACATAATGTACACCAACAAGAATGTATTTATTAGAATTAGATGAAGGAAAAGGCCCCATAAAATCAATACCCCAAACATCAAATAAATCAATTATCAAAATATTATTTAAGGGCATTTCATGTCTCCGTGAAATATTTCCGCTCCTTTGGCAATTATCACACATTGAAACAAACTTGAAAGCATCTTTAAAAAATGAAGGCCAATAGAATCCGGATTGCAAAATTTTTGCTGCAGTTTTTGTTCCACCAAAATGTCCTCCAACTTCGTTCGAATGGCAATGACGAAGAATGCTTTCCATTTATTCCTCCGACACACATCTTCTAATAATTTGATCTGCACAATGTTTATACAAGTAAGGTTCATCCCAAAAATATTGTTTCAAATCAAAAAAGAATTTCCTTCTTTGTTGATAAGACATGTCAGGAGGTAAAATTTTCTTGACCAAATAATTTGCATAATCAGCAAACCATGTAGCCATTCGGATAGCAAGAAATTGCTCATCAGGAAATGTTTCATTAATTTGTACTTCAACCTCAAGATAATATTCCTCCAACCTGGAAAAATGGTCAGCAACCAAATTTTCGGTCCTCTTTTTGTCCCGGATTTCTAAGTCAAATTCTTGCAAGAGAAGAATCCATCTTAGTAATCACGGTTTGACATCTTTCTTGGCTAGCAAATACTTAAGAGCAGAATGGTCAGTATAAACAATGATTTTATACCCAATTAAATAAGATATAAACTTATCAAATGCAAACACTACTGCCAAAAGCTCTTTCTCAGTTGTTGCATAATTAAGTTGTGCATCTGTCAATGTTCTGTTTGCATAATAAATCACATGCAGCAACTTATTCTTCCATTGGCCCAAAACAGCACCTATAGCATAGTCACTATCATCACACATTACCTCAAATGGAAGAATCCAATCCAGTGCACAAATTATAGGGGCCGAAGTGAGCTTCTCCTTCAAAAGGTTAAAAGCCTGCATACAATCAGAAGAAAAATCAAACTGTGCATTTTTAACTAACAAACTGCAAAGAGGTTTTGTTATTTTTGAAAAATATTTAATAAATATTCTATAAAACCCAGCATGTCCTAAGAAACTTCTAGCACCCTTTATAGTTGTTGGAGGTGGTAATTTTTCGATCACTTCCACCTTTGCATGATCCACTTCTATTCCCTTTGTTGAAATCCGATGGCCAAGAACAATTCCTTCTTGAACCATGAAGTGACATTTCTCCCAATTTAGCACTAAATTTTTGTCTTTACAATGCTGCAAGACTAAAGAGAGATTATGCAAGCAATTATCAAAAGAATGGCCAAAAAGAGAAAAATCATCCATAAAAACCACAATAAACATTTTGACCATATAAGAGAAAACTACTATCATGCATCTTTGGAAAGTTGCAGGTTCATTACATAAACCGAATGGCATCCTTCTGTATGCAAAAGTACCATAAGGGCATGTAAATGTTGTCTTATCTTGATCCTCTAATGCAATTGCAATTTGGTTGTACCCCGAATATCCATCAAGAAAACAATAATAAGCATGTCCAGCCAATCTTTGCAACATTTGATCAATAAATGGAAAAGGAAAATGATATTTTTGGGTGGTATCGTTCAACTTTTGATAATCAATACACACTCTCCACCCAGTCACTATCCTTGTTGGAATAAGCTGATTGTTTTCATTTTCTACAACTGTGATTCCTCCTTTCTTTGGTACACAATGAATTGGGCTTACCCAAGCACTATCTAAAATTGGATAAATTACCCCAGCATCCAAAAGCTTAATCACCTCAGCTTTGACCACTTCTTGCATTTTTAGGTTTAAGTGCCTTTGTGGCTGAATTATGGGCTTGTAATCCTCATTCATCAAGATTTTATGCATGTAAACAGAGTTGCTAATCCCTTTGATGTCCACCATTGTCCATCCAATTGTCGCTTTGTGAGTCCGAAGAACTTCTAATAGCTTGTTTTCCTCTTCATCATTCAAAGAATTGTTAATAATAACAAGAAAAGATTCAGAGGCTTCAAGATAGGCATACCTTAGATGGGATGGTAGTGGCTTTAGCTCAATCTTGTTGGCTTCCTTCTTTACCACTGAGGTTGGAGTTTCATTTGTTCTCAACTCCTTGAATGTTTCATCAATGGACAAATATTCATCAAGTGCTACTAGTAATTCGGAACATTGTCTCACTCCCTCATCTTCCTCCTCAATTGTTGTAGATTTCACAAGGCAAGCTTCTTGTGGTAGCAATGGAGTTCTCTCCTTAAAAGTTTCTGAGATTAACCTATCAAGAGTGTTAATTTGAAAACAAGAATGTACCTCACTTGGAAATTTCATTTCTTTAAAAACATCAAAAGTCACTTGTTCATCTTGCACCCGTAGAATGAGCTTTCCTTGCTGAACATCAATCAATGTTCTTCCAGTTGCAAGGAATGGTCTCCCCAATATCAACGGTACCTCTCTATCTTCCTCCATGTCAAGCACCACGAAATCTACAGGGAAAATAAATTTGTTAACTTTAATTAAAACATCCTAAATTACTCCTCGAGGATATTTCACCGATCGATCTGTTAATTGTAGAGAGATTGAAGTGGGCTTCACTTCTCCCAGGCCTAGTTTCCTGAAAACAGAAAGTGGCATCAAATTAATGCTTGCTCTTAAATCACATAGGACTTTATCAAAATTGCAACTTCCTATAGTACAAAGTATAGTAAAACTCCCTGGGTCTTTCAATTTCTGTGGCAGTTTTCTTTGAAGAACTGCACTACACTCCTCATTTAGCATGATAGTTTCATAATATCCTAGCTTCCTCTTCTTTGATAGAATTTCTTTCATGGATTCTGCATACTTAGGCATTTGTTCCAACATCTATGCAAAAGGAATGTTAATATGAAATTTCTTAAAAATTTCTAGAAATTTATCAAATTGATTATCAAGCTTTTTCTTATTCAATCTTTGAGGATATGGGATAGGAGGCTCATATTTCGCATTTGGAGAAGGTTGAACATCTTGGGATGTTGATGGCTTTTCTTTAGATTCTTCCATCTTTTTCTCTGATTTCCTCTGCCATTCAAGTTCTTTACCACTTCTCAATGCGATAGCCTTTGCATGCTCTTTGGGATTTTTTGTGTCACTAGGCAACGATCCTTGAGACCTTTCTGCAATCTACTTTGAAAGCTGCCCTAGTTGGTTTTGGATGTCCCTCTTGATTGCCTCTTGATTTTTGAAATTTGTTCTTGACTCCTCAATGAACTTTCCTAAAATTCCTTCCAAATCTGTTTGTTTCTTCTCTTGGGGTTGGTAGGAAGATGATGACAGTTTGAATCCCCCTTGGTTATTTCCCCATGACAAATTTGGATGATTTCTTCAACCTAGATTGTAGGTGTTCGAATATGGGTTATGTTGAGGTCTTTGGAAATTTGAAACATAATTTGCTTGCTCAGCATTTGGTGAAGCAAATGGATTTCCAACTTGGCACTCGATACTAGCATGATTTCCACCACATAAATCACATCTTGCAGTTGGTTTGGATTCGAACTTAGATGACAAAGAATCCATCTTTCTTGAAAGAGTAGAAACTTGAGCCGACAAAGCATTCACTAAATCAATTTCATGCACTGTTGCTGGTCTTTTTGTAGTTACCCGCTCTGAATGCCACTGATTGTTGTTTTCTGCCATAATCTCTAACAACTCATGAGCATCCTTCGGTGTTTTTCCCATTAAAGACCCTTCAGCTGCAGCATCAATCATTGCCCAATAGTTTGAAACCAACCCATTATAAAATGTAGAGACTTGTAGCCAAATCGGTATACCATGATGTGGGCACTTCCTCAACATTTCTTTGAATCTTTCCCAAGCTTCATACAATGATTCTTGGTCATACTGTGTAAAAGATGTGATTTCATTCCTCAATTTTGCCATCTTAGCAGGAGGAATGAACTTAGACAAGAATTTTTGAACCAACTCATTCCATGTTGTAATTGATCCCGGTGGTAATGAGCTTAGCCACTCCTTGGCTTTATCCCGAAGTGAAAAAGGAAAAACCCTCAATCTTACAGCATCTTCAGACACACCATTTATCTTGTAAAGATCACACACCTCCAGAAAGTAAGCAATATGTGCATTTGGATCATCCTTTGACATTCCCCCAAACTGATTTGATTGAACCATTTGGATAAAGGATAGTTTTATCTCAAAGTTATTGGCTTGAACAGTTGGCCTCCTTATACCCGAAGTAGTTCCAGCAACATTAGGCATAGCATAATCCCTCAAAGCTCTATGATTTCCACCTCCCTCAACAAATGGTAGATTCATGGCTGATTGTCTATTAGGAGCTGAGGTTGAACGCCTTCTCTCTTGGTTTAGACGCCTATATGTTCTATCAATCTCTGGATCAAATGGAAGAAGATTAAGGCTTCTTGTACGTCTCATACAAAAATCCTACAACCTGAAAATCAACTAGCACAAAAACAACACAAAGTTACCCTTTTATGATAAATAAAATAAAAGAGCAAAATAAACAAACTGAAAAATTGCAAGAAATGACTAAAATAAATAATGCAAACGAGCAGCAATAACTCTAAATGAACAAACAATTAACACAACTCAACAAGCTCAATTTGAAACAAAATTAAAAATGAAACAATGATAAAGCAAATTAACTTCAAATTAAAACTAAGATTAGGTAGTATCGATATTAATAAAATCAAATCATTCCCCGGTAACGGCGCCAAAAACTTGATGCATATTTTCGCAAGTGTACAAATCATTCAAGTAATAAAGTGTACAAAAGTACGGATATCGAACCCACAAGAAATGGCGTTACTAAGTACCGAAATTGACTAATCCTAATTTTATTTGAAAACTAAATTGTTGAAATTGTTTAAGAAGTAAATTAACTTAAAAATAAACGCAAATAACACAATTGAATGTTGTTCACAAATGATTAAAAATGCTAAGGCATTTGATTTCGCTAAATCAATTCAATCTGATTTCAAGTCATGTTATATGAGAATCAAAGCTAAAAGTAATGGTTAAAAAACCCAAATTTACCTAATACTCTCTCTCGAGTTATATTAGAATTACTTATCTATGAAAACCAACTATATTTCTATGAAGATTTAATCACAAACAAGCACATTACGATTTATGGAATTTCTAGAATAACCACATGCATCATGCATTAGGTCTCACACTCACATTCAACATACAATATTTATCACAAGAAGCATTCATTACACATCTCCTCTCGGTCTCAATATAATGCAACAAATCAACTAAATCTTGGCCAGAAATTTAAAAGCATTAAGCATGGAAATAAATACTCAACTTGAAAACAATGAACTCATATAACAATAACAAAAGAAATCAGATTTTCTTGATTCAACTACATCATAGCCTTAGCAAAAATGAATTAGTTCATAATGGAAATGAGAACAAACATTATCTCAATTGAATCCATGAATAACAAATTGGAATAAAATGCAGAAAATGAAAGCTAAGGAAAAGAGATGAAAAACTCTTGAAGATGAACACTTGGTAGCAACAATGGTGATAATCCTTCAAGCTTCTCCAAACTTTCTCTCCAAAATTGCCTTCTCTCCTCCAAAAATGTCTCAGACCACCTCCTCTCTGGCGTCCCCTCTTTCTCTATCTTATGGTATATATAGATCTAGGGTTTTGGGGGGAAATTTTGGAACAAAACAACATAAAAAATGTGTTTTCGGGAAAAATTCACCGGCGGAGACATTATTCTCGCCGCGGTGAGATTTCTGGAAAAATTAAAATTTTGGTTCCTTTGATTCTCGCCAGCGGCGAGATGAATTTGGCCAGCGGCTAAAGGTGTCTCGCCGGTGGCGAGATTTGCATATGCCAAAACCCGTGCTCTCTGTAAGATTTTCGCTGGCGGTGAGAATCTTATCGCCGATGACGAGATTTCCAATTTTTAAAAATTTGTATTTTTTTATTCTCACTTAATCCCGATCATTGAAATTTGTCCCAAACTTCTCCAAAATCATGATTTTACCTGAAATTTCACTTTAAACATGAAATATCCGTGAAATGACATTTGTGGATTAAATAATCAAATAAACACAATTTTCACACAAATATCAACATTTAAATCATAATAAAAATGCAATAATTTGACTCTTATCAATTAAAATTGTTAAAAACAAATAAATTAAAAAATAAAGTTTTTCTTTGATATGAGATAAATCACATTAAATAAAATTACTTTTTTTTAAATAAAATCACATATAAGTAGAATATAAATACATACATACATATATATATATATATATATATATGATTTTTATATTATTGAATGAAATCATTATTTACCAATTCAAAATAAATATTATAGAGAGAAATATTATACATACCACATGTATATTATGATTATGTGAAAAAGCTAAACTAGGATTCAGAGATGAAGAACATTATTCTTTGCGGTGTCGACATTCTAGACATAATCGTGCAACATGCAATTAAATTATACAAATGATTGTTAAACCTATACCGAGCAACACTATATGATAATTTATGCATACGTAGTTTTGTAACATATTATGAGATAATAAATATTTCACATATTTTGTTAATAATTTTTTGGATTTCATAATTTTATAATTAGGACGATATCTAATAATTGTCTAAACATGGATATTGAATACCAAATTTCATAATTTATCTCAATACAAAAATTCCTCATTTACATGCAAGCATTCAAATCATTCATTTATATTTTCCATTAGATCATCAAATATATCTATATTATCTTTCATAAGTTAAATATAACATTATGCTCCCTACAAAATACTAAACTTGAAATGCAATTTTTCTCAATCATTTGAACTATTTTGCACCAATTGGTGATAAATTTACACATATGCATCATTTCATACTATGGAACTAGATCTGATTAGATAATCACCTCCAATAACGTTAAAAACTTTGTATAATCATAGGCATTGTAAATAATAACTTCTATATATTTTTTAATATAACTGAAAATCATTGCTTTTGTCAACTACTTCGGAGAAAAATAGATAGGTTAATGTAATTTTCTTCTAATGATCTAATATTGTTCACTATTTCAACAAAAAGTCTTATAATGTTTTGCTAAAATGAAATATGTTAATATAATCTCAAATTAATAAACTCTCACGTACTAGTTTATACTAAACATTATTAAAAATGTTAAAAACAAATAAATCAAACATAAAATTTTATTTGATATGAGATAGATCATATTAAATAAAATTATTCTTTTAAATAAAATAACATTTAAGTAAAATACATATATATATATATATATATATATATATGATTTCTCTATTTTTGAATGAAATCATTATTTACCAATTAAAAATAAATAGTATAAGGAAAAATATTATACAAACCACATGTAATTTAAGATTAGGTGCTAAACCAATATTTGAGATGAAGAAGATTACACTTTGTGGTGTCGACATTTTGGATAGAATCGTACAACATGCAATGAAATTATTGAAATGATTGTTAAACCTATACCAAAAAACACAACATGATAATTTATGCATACATAGTTTTGTAACATATTATGAGATAATAAATATTTCACATATTTTATTAATAATTTTTTGGGCTTCATAATTTTATAATTAGGATGATATCTAATAATTTTCTAAACATGGATATTGAATACGAAATTTCATAATTTATCTCAATACAAAAATTCCTCATTTACATGCAACCATTCAATCATACATTTATATTGTTAATTAGATCATCAAATATATCTGTATTATCTTTCATAAGTTAAATATAACATTTTGCTCCCTACAAAATACTAAACATGTAATGCTAATTTTCTCAATCATTTAAACTATTTTGTACCAATTGGTGATAAATTTACACGAGTGCATCATTTCATACTATGGAATTAGATCTAATTAGATAATCACCTCCAATAACCTTAAAAACTTCATATGATCATTTCCATTGTATATAATAACTTCTAAATATATGTTGATATAATTGAAAATAATTTCTTTTTCCAACTACTTTGTAGAAAAATAATAGGTTAATGTAATTTTCCTCTAATGATCTAAAGTTGTTCACTATTTCAACAAAATGTCTTATTATGTTTTCCTAAAATGAAATATGTTAATATAATCTCAAATTAATAAACTCACACATAGTAGTTTATACTAAATATTATTAAAAATGTTAAAACCAAATAAATCAAACATAATGTTTTTCTTTTATATGAGATAAATCAAATTAAATAAAATTACTCTTTTAAATAAAATCACATATAAGTAGAATATATATATATATATATATATATGATTTCTATATTATTGAATGAAATTATTTCTTAAGATTAGGTGAAGCTAAACCAAGATTCAGAGATGAAGATTACTCTTTTTGGGGTCGACATTTTAAACAGAATCGTACAACATGCAATGAAATTATGCAAATGATTGTTAAACCTATACCAAGCAACACATAAAATAAATCATGCAACATGAAATAAAATTATGCAAATTATTGTTAAACATATAACAAACAACACTATTTGTTAATTTATGCATACGTAGTTTTGTAACATATTATGAGATAATAAATATCACATATTTTGTTAATAATTTTTTGGACTTCATAATTTTATAATTAGGACGATATATAATAATTGTCTAAACATGGATATTGAATACCAAATTTCATAATTTATCTCAATACAGAATTTCATCATTTACATGCAATCATTCAAACCATACATTTATATTGTCTATTAGATCATATATATATATATATATATATGATTTCTATATGATTGAATGAAATCGTTATTTATCAATTAAAAAAAACATTGGAAGGTGAAATATTATACATACTAACATATCTTAAGATCAGGTGAAGATGCTAAACCAAGATTCATTTCTTTCTACAAAGATCTTAATATGGAGTTGAAATCTTTTTTATGGTGATAAGGTTGATGTTCTGCAGATATTTTGAGCTTAAGGTAATTTATTTTATGGTGAATAGGCTAGTGTTGATACTGGCTATTTATATTAATTCAACAAGTAAAATGAATTAATTGTTTTTAGCTACATTTAGTGTTGTATAAGACAACACTATATGTGATTATAAGTTGAATTAATTAAAGCTACACTATTAATAAATTTCTATCAAGTATTCAGTTAAAATAAGTGCTTTATTGGTATATCATCCAAATAACCATCTAGTGAGTAAATCATTTAATGACCATTTGAAATAATAATCAAAGCTGACTAAAGCTGACTAAAGATGGATTAGATTGAGAACCAACTATATAATTATGGTAAAGTGAAGAATTTATTACTTTTCTACCAATGTAAACAATGCATGGGAAAAGTTGATTCCATTTAGGTACTAACATAGGCAATTGAAAAATGAAGGGCTTTTGAACATATAACAGCAGAAGCATTACCACATGAATTAATGATGATAATATTGGCTTTTATACAAGAGAAGTTGCTGGTACCTGTTGGTTGGAAAATGAATGCTAGTACTATATTTGATTTGATTCTGTTCTATTAATGTTTTTTGAGCCATGTCACGAGCGCTGAGGAGTAACCTGAACCACTAATACATGTAATCCTAATAAGGGAGACGATGATTGTTGAAGTAACTGCTACCTATCAAGTCTCTCAACAAACTTTTATGCCATACAATATTGGTTAACTTCCCAACCTTTGATATTTGGTGAAGATTTTTACCTAGTTAGATGATTCGTCAGAATTACAATCTTTTAATCCATTTTAAGGACATACAATAAAATCAAGCATTGACATCCTAAATATCTCAAGATAACAACATGAAAACAAAAAAATTCAATTGTGCTCAATGGTCTAAAACTTTAAATCAAACACCAAAAAAATATGACATTTCATTAAAGTTCTACTACCGCACAAAAATAAGGCTAATTACTTGTGCTTTTGTTAAAATTAAAAGCATAAACAAAGTTCTAACAGCCTTTGAAGAAAAAAAGAAAAAAAAGCCTTCAAAAGGTTTATGGGAGTTTATAGGTGTATCAAGGTTATTTTGACATTTTAACCATCATTGTGTTCATCCTTTATACATTTCAGAAATAATAAGAACCCAAACAATAACATATCATCACATGACCAAAAGAAGCAACATAAAACTAGTAACTATAGCAAGCATTTCAGGAAGCCGTATTACAGGAAAAAGAAAGCAAACATGTTATTTAGTAGGATTACCCAAGCTAAAAATCAAGCTATAATATATATAACTTTTTATTTTTTGATTGTAGTGGTCATTACAAATGCAGATATCTTATTAACCTTGATGCTAAAAATACGATCAGCAACCCACCCCTACCTCCATCAAACATCACATCAAGCTTATCCATAATGAACACATTTTTTTTATTATTCGACCTATTCTTTAAAAACATTATTTAGATAAAATAGAATATAAAACCCCACAAAAGTCCTAGAAAATGATTTATATAAACATAAAATCAATGTATCAATGTTAAAACTTGGGACTCATTTCTAATGAGCTCTTTTATTGTATTTGAATTGCTTACACCAATTCCCTTTTTCAATCTTGACATCAGCTGTCCCACGACTGTCACTAACATTTACGCATTTTTTCTGCATATTAAAATGGCACCAATGCAGTGAATGATTTTACTAATATTTATTACATGAAAAGAATTAAAATTTAACACAATATCTTATTAGCAAGACATTAAGTGTAAGATGCTCTGAACTCACAGGACTACCAAATAAAAGTCATGCCCAGAGCAGTGACCAAGGATAGAAAACTAATAATATACTAGACAAAGCAAAGGCAATACAAGTCATCAAACACCCTCAAACTTAGAACTTTGTTTTTCCTCAAACAAAAAGAAAAGACAACTATAGACAACATCAACTAGACCTCATAAAGAACTACTATCACTCACCAAGCCATGATCTGAATTTAGATTTCATCACCAATAACTTACTCTTTTTACATTGAAGATGGCAAAAAAATCAATCAAAATTCCACAAGGAAGAGTTAAGCATTTACTTCAACCTAAAGCTAGGTCCTTGAGTGTGTGTGTGAAATAGTTAATTTAACTCCAAATCACCTGCAAATTCAAATAAAAGTAGAACAACTAAAATAAAAAGAATTCTCTCAAAACTTAACTCCATAAGTCCAATTTTCAGAAATCCTATCCACTAATGTAATCAAATACCAAAATTAGAGATCAAAAGGTCTTTAATCAGGGTTGTAATGACAGGCCATAAGGTAAGGGCTAAGAAAGAAATGGATATGGAAAATCAAAACAAATTGAGAAAATATTTGGTAGAAAGAAACAACAAAAAGAATATCCACAGGATTCACACCACAGCTATTTCTTGACAATATGCTCATATTGATGACAATATTGTTGCCATACTCAATAAGCGAAGTACTTTTTTTTTTAAAGATGTGGTTGCCACGGGATTCACACCATAGTTCTTTCTTGATAATATGCTCATATTGATGAAAATATTGTTGACATACTCAATAAGTGGATACTTTGTTTTATGTGGTTGCCACAAGATTCACACCATAGCTATTTCTTGACAATATGTTGATATTGATGACAATATTGTTGCAATACTCAATAAGTGGATACTTTTTTCTCTTTATTTTCTTTTTTTTAAGATGTGGTTGCCTTGATACTCAATCTTTACTAATTTCAACCACTTTAATCCTTTTTCGATTCTTGTCTTTCACCTTCTTTATTTCTTGTTTTCACACTTTAAATAAAGCAAACATAATGTGGATTATTTAATTTGAACTTTCTTTTTAAATGAAAATTTTCACCAAAGTATGTTTTCAAAATTTAAGGTAAGTTCATGGTTTTTCAGGCTATGAATGTTTTATATAGTTAAAAGAATAAATAAGGCTTATATAAAATAAGGCTTAAGGGAATTGACTATGGGAATACACCATGCGATAATGGCATGATAATTAGGACGACTGGGAAAGATTTTTTGTTATGACAAAAAATTGCCTAGATCATTTCTCTAATATTTGGTATCAACTAGGATTTCACCTCAAGGATCCATCAACAGATTCTAGAGCAAAGCAAGATTGAACTTTCCTAACCCAGTTAATTCAACTTCTTCTCTTTATAGGCAAAATGGAGTAGAGAAAAACTTATTATGTACTCAATTATTTTCAAGGACAACGATTTAAATCAAAGTATCCACAAAACTCTACCTAACATAATAACATATTTTTTAAAAACATTCTCAAAACCATCCTCAATCACAAATTTTAAAGTCATAGTGAATTCAATCATACTCAAATACATGCTTGATAAGAGAATTCAACAACTAAAGACTATAGGAGTTAACACCTCAAAACTTAAACTAAACAATGTCTTCATTGTAATTCAAAAGTAAGACAGATTAAAGAAATGAAAAGAACTTCCCTGGTTTTATGGTGGATCCACATTAGTTTGTAATTTTTAGCTTTTTATTCCTGCATTATAAATCAGCATCAAAATCCAAATTATTCAAATAGTAATTAATAATAAAATAAAAGAAATATTAATAAAAATTTATGTGATGCCTCCCATAAGCACTTGTTCAACATATTTAGCACACTTGCCAACATGCCTTTCATCCCTTTTACTTCTTTTTTAACAGACAAAAATTCTTCTATTACTTGAAACGAAAGGATATATAAGAAAGATCATACCACGTAACAAGTTGATAACATAAAAGATGGCTCAAAGCATTAGAACAAAGTATATGAATAGAAATTGAATTGTCCTAAAATTATAATATAGAAAGATACCTTATCAATGGTGGTTGTTGTATATGAGGACGTGTAACATTCATCCATCACATTGTGCTTCCTTTTCTTTTTATATATGTCGAACATTTTCATCCTCTTCATTATTGAATTCATTACACAATCCTCCCTTGGTAGCCATACTTGATTGGTAGTATGGTGTACACCTTTTCTCTTTTGTGTGATGTATGACATCTAAAACTAAAAGCTGAAAATACATTTATACTAAATTAGTTACAATAAAAGAGAGAAATATAAAAATATCATTTAACTTATAGTTATATTACACACACACACACACACACACACACACACACACACACACACACACATATATATATATATATATATTACATTAAAACTAAAAGCATTAATACAAGAACAATAACAAAAATGATCAAAAAATAGGAATGTTAATTGTAACAAACATGGGTAGTTTATGATTTAATTATTTACAGCCTATGGGAAATTCTTTGAATTATTTATCCATTTTTAAAATAATTTTATTATTTATCACAATATAAATAAAGTGAGTGCAATTTATGTATTCTTAATATTTTTCAAAGTAAAAAATTACCATTAAACACTATTCAAAATATATATATTTAATAGAGAAATAAAAAGTATATATCTAATAGAAAAATAAAAAGTAAGGGGAAAAAATAGGAGCAAAAGTTTAAAAGAAAAGTAACTATTGCAATGAGAAATTAAGTCCTATAAAAAATATCGACATAGTCTATAAGACAAGGAATTATACTTAACACAGTAAAACATAAATTTTCACGATTTCCAATTCTCTCAAGTTTGAATAAGTCAAAGATTATTATGCGTAAATAATTTAAAAATTAATGTATATCAACATTCTCTCTCCTTCCAACCATAGGCCTTCACAAATCTAAAGCAAATTGTTGGTGGCTAAAAGGCTAGAAACCTAGAAACCATATAGCCATTGTGCTATGTTTTAAAATACTTCTACCTTTGGAAGTTATCACTTATTCCACCCTTAACATGATTGTATATTTTGCACCATTTCTTTTATATATTTTTTAAATATTGTTTTTGTTTTTTAAAGGGAGTTTTTTTATCTTTTCGATTTTGTTTTTCCTTCTTCTTTTGGATGTTCTACGGGTTTAATTACTTATAGCCTATGGATAACTATGTGAAATTAATTACATATTTGGACTATATGCAAGACAATCTTATTCAAATAATTTAGTATGTTATTATATGAAACAGTTGATACCTGCATAATTATTTATTAGATTTTTCAAACAATTTTATGTACCTATAACGAATACTCATTTCAATTTATTGAATAAATAAATTCATCTCATGTTTCTTTTTTTCTTATTTTGATTGAATAGTATTATACATGAAAATTGATGAAAAAGGCAATGAATCTACGCATTCAAATTTTCTTTTGAATACTGTATTTGCCATTTTCAACCAGTGTTCAACATTCAACTACTTAGGGTTCTAAATAGCCAGTAAGCACCAAGACATGTCTGCTTGCTTTTGCCTTGAGAGAAATATACAATCTATACAAATGCAATAAAAGCAAAGTCACTTTATTCATGCACAACAATATCATATGTTTTTACAATCTACATTAGTTAAAGCGTCAGACATAGGAAACAAGTTCAACATAAGCTTGACATGCACTAAAAGCTAAACTAAACAAAACAAATAGATTGAATAACTTCATAACAAAAAAGAATATAGATTCAATAATTAACTAAAACTAAACTGAATCTTGATTTTAAAATTTATATGAAGAATGAAATATCCTTGGCTAATAACTTGCAAGAACAAAAATCCAAGCTTCGTGATAAACACAAATGAGGGTAATGTTTGCAACGAGAGAAGTGGACTACTTGGTATGAGCTTCCAAAGATACAAGGTCGATGAGAGGTTGACCTATATTATTAAAAAGAAAATAACCCATAATTAATACAATTTTTGACACAAATTCAATTAAACAATATGATTCGAACATAATGAACATAGATATGACAAAGGATATTAATTACACAAACTGCTTCATATTTGATAAGTATTAATGGAACACTATGATTATCATTCCAATAATAAAAATTAAGTTAAAAATGAACTTATACTTGTGATAGTATGTAATGGTTAGATTGAAGTATTCATATATGTAACAAAAGACAAAGTCAAGTGAAAAGGTAATAATGAAACTAAATACATAAATACGTGTCTTCAAAAGACAAACTATATTATGCTTAATTCAAACACTTTCCTATAAGAAACCAAAAAAAGAAGCAATTGTTAGATGAAATTAAAAATATCAAATAAAAGAATAAAATTTCACCAAAGTTTAAAACCAAATCATTTATATAGAATACTTTCTTGTCTTCAAGAAGCTTCAACAATGCCATGTTTTCCTAAAAGCAATAAAATTCGTAGGATAATATCAATAAAATAACAAAAGACTAGAACTGTTGTAGGTAAATCAGTTTTCGCTCCAATCTAACTTTAAGATCGACTCTACATCATAATTTATCAATTAGAGCCTAACCCAATATTTCAATGCAGAACTAACCATCCTGTTTTATGCAAAATGTTTCCCTAAAAAAAACTACAATCTGAACCCTACTACCAGAATCTTTAAAGTTGTATCCATGCAAGATCGATAAATCTTAAGTATAAAGAATAAAACTGAAACCATTAATTCAAAACCTTCAGAGTCCAATTACATAAATTACCTATTACTAAAATCCAACCAAGTAGATAAATTTGAAGTATAAAGAATAAAACTGAAACCATTAATTCAAAACCTTCAGAGTCCAATTATGTAAATTACCTATTACTAAAATCCAACAAAGTAGAATATCAAACGGCAAGCAGATGACCCAAATGCAACCTTAATGTAAGAATTTTTTTAATTTGAAAGAATCATGAAACTTAATGAAGAAATAATTTGTTACAAGCAGCTGATAACCCAAATTTGAGAATCACATATTGAATTTAAGAGAGATTCTTACTTATTATCGAAGAGGGAGATGGACAACGGTAAAATGCAATCGTGTTTTCTAGATTGGCAACGTTGGTTTGGGATATGAAGAAAAGAAGCGTTGGGCTGAGTGTACATACCTGATCTTCCTGGCTTCTCTCGTGCTTCTCTCGTGCCTCTCTCGGTCAGCTAATAACCCAAATTTGAGAATCATAGATTGAATTTAGGAGAGATTCTTACTTATTACCAAAAAGGAAGATGGACAACGGCAAACTGCAATAGTGTTTTCTAGATTGGCAGCATTGGTTTGGGATGTAAAGAAAAGAAGCATCGCCGATGTATCTGAGGTTAACTGACTGTAGAATAAAAAGAATAGAGAAATATATATTAAAATTTTTAGGGTTCCAAAGGAAGTTGGGCTTTGGAGAGATTGAACTTAGTTGAAATATTTTCTTGGTATTGTTGCTTGTGTAGCTTTATTTGTTTGATTGATTGAAACATTAGAATATATTTTTCTTTTCATGGTGATTTATTTTTATTTCTTCGGTTTAACTAATGCATATTTCTTTGAAAAATTTGAATATTGTCTAAGTTTATGTGTAATTTTTGAGTAAGTTTCATTTTTACAAGAATGTTTATTTATGAGCACTAGTCTTAATCTTTGAGTTGTTATGCTAATTTAGAGACAGTTTATTTGAATATGCAATTCGATTGATGTTCTTTGGTGTCACAGTTTTTAGAATTTGTTTGATTTTATCTCGAGGCGAAATCCTAGACAACACTTAACTAAGGAAATGATTTAGGCCATCTTTGGATCGTTTGAGCCTTTCTATCTAACTTTACATGTTTTATCCATAGTATACCCTTTTTGAGCTTTTATGTTTATTAATATATTTTTGTCTCCTGCATCTAAGCCTATTCAATATATATATATATATAGATATAGATATATCGATATTCCTTATCTTACTAACATGTGACTATTGTTAGTAAATTTTTAAAGATATATTGAAAAAGAAAAAAAAACGATTTTTGCATGTGAAGTTAAATCCTAAATTGGGAAGTATTCATTGAGATGTTAGAAGGTATATTGTTTCAATCCTAAAATGATGTGTTTAGGAAAAATTTGAGCCAAATATTATCTTTTATCTTACCTTTACCTAAGCCATACATTACAAGCTTAAGAAAGTTCTATTGATTTTTGGTTTTGTGTTTGTCTACATTAGTGGAGAGAGAAGTGAAAAACGAACTTATAGATTTATGATTTCATTAAAAATTAATTGCGTCTATATTTGCATAAACTCATCCGGATTTCATGTGATGAAATAAGAAAAGACTTCACACACACAAGAAAAGTCAATGTGAAAATATAACATACTTTTAAATTGACTTCAATGCTTAGATAAAATTATCGTATTTTTTTAGTTATGTTATTTAAATGACCAATGATAAATGTTTTCAAAATCACTATTTTAAGTGCATGTATCCTAGTTTTATTTCTTTCCTTTTGGTCGAGTACTAGCAAAATCTTAAGTTTGGGGGTGTGATAACTCTATGTTTTAGAGTTGTTTTTGTCCAATTTATTAAGTATAATTTCTATGTTCTTAATGTTTTTAATTAATTTTAAGTTCTTAAATTAATATATACTGTTATTTTTTAAGGAATATATTTTAAGAGAAAATTAAAGAATTTTAAGTCAAAAAAAGACTTAATTGCAATTTAAAAAAATTGAAAATATAATTTAAATTAAAAGAGGGCTTAATTGCAAATAACAAAAGTTTAAAATTTAATTTGAATTAATATAGAGGGCTTAAATGCAATTAACCAAACTTTGTTTTTTTTTTGCGCAGAGAAGGAGTACCACACGCGACTTTATCAAATGCGAGGACGCGTCGTTAGATCAAAAAATCAATGGTGAGGATTAGGCGAGTGAAATGCAAGCGCTACAAGGGCGAGTGGATGCGTTTCCAAATGGCACACTATTTGGCACGCAAAGTGGGGTCCACTTGTCTGCGCAGTCCGGTGCATAGAGTGGGGACCACCTATCTGCGTAAATAATTTTCCTCAGATGCGTCTCCATCACTCATCGTCAGATCTAATTTGAACGACCCAGATAGTGGAAGCCAGTTGTCGCGCATAGACGAGCGCGCATATTTCTCGTGTGATGCAGTCCACCTAATCTGCGTGCATCCTCTCATCCCACCCAATAAGAAGTTGCCACGTGTCTCATTATTCTTCTAGTGAATCAGGGATCACCACGTGTCATACATATTGTATAAAAAGAATCAGAAAATGGTGCACAAAATTATATTTAATAAATAATTATAATATTAATTATAATTATTATATAAAAAATAATATTTATAAAAATAATTAAATTATTAAAAAAATATTTGAAGCCTCTCGATCCAACTTTCTACGAGATACAATACAAGCATAGAATATTATATCGTAAATTTTGCGTGAAAATATTATCTAATATAATATTATTATAATTATTTTATATTATCAATATAATAAAATATATAAATTATGTCTAATTAATTATATTTTACTACTTAAATAAAATTATTATTAATAAATATTTGTTGTTGTGTAATAATTAAAATTATAAGAATATTATAGATATGTGTTAAAATGTAATCTATTTTTTTTTTATTTTTACAAAAACCCTATGATATTAATTGAATATCAATACATTATGATTTTCAATTTTTTATAACTTCAAAAATTATTATAAATTTTTTTGATTATAGACAATAATCGAAACAATAAAGAGAATAAAGAATGAAAAATAATATCTGTATTTTATAATATAAATCAAATAAATAATAAAAATTAAATTTTTATCTCATATTAATAAATATATAATTTATTTATATTTAAAAATTATAAATGATAACATTTTAAATTCAAATTAATCTTAAATAATTTATTTTTTTAAAATGACATTAATTTTTCATAAAAATTATTGTAACTATTTGGGAAAGTTTTTATTAATTTAAAATTTTATAATTTATTTTTATTATTTTAAATTAATTTATAATAAAATTTTGATAAGTTATTTATTATAAAAATATATATTTATTATTATATAAATATAAATTATTTTTTATTAACTTAAAATTTTATTTTTATTTATAATAAAAATAAATTATTATTTTTTATTTTTTATAATTTTTTCATTTATAATAAAAATAAATTATTAATTTTATTTTCGCACTTTGAAGTTGTTAATGACACGACTTAGATGCTCAATAAAAGGTGGTGATTGAGGATTTTTTGTTTTTTTGTCTTCTTTTAGAAAATAAGAAGAGAAAGGAAGAAAATGGAGCAGAAAATTATGAAATGAGAGAGAATAAGAAAATGGGACGGGGAGTTAGAAAATGAGAGAAAAAGAAAAGAATTTTACGTGCAATTTGTTTAGTAAGTTATAATTTTTCTATTTCTAAACTAAATCACACTTGAGTCTTTTTTTATTT
Source organism: Hippophae tibetana (assembly GCA_037013495.1). NCBI lineage: Eukaryota > Viridiplantae > Streptophyta > Magnoliopsida > Rosales > Elaeagnaceae > Hippophae > Hippophae tibetana. The sequence goes on from CM072806.1 coordinate 31,955,248, forward strand.
ATTATTATATGGTATATGCTCAATATTGACAAAATCCCCAATCCAATTGTAATTTTTGATCTAGAACTCTCTCTCTTTAATAAATCGAAACTAACCAAATCTTTATCTCCAATATCTATTTTTCTTTATTTGAATTTTCATTAGATTGCAAACTTAGCTATCAATATGATTTTAACTTTTTTTTCCGATTCACAGTAAAGTCTCTTATGTTGGAGGCTTTAACATATTAATTGAAATTGTAGTAATTTAGGTTGCTTAGGCTGGACAAAGCTATAATGATCCATTTTTCTTCAACAGAAAGCGTGGGAAGTGGCACAAGCACCTTTTAAGAATTTGCTAATGATGGGCTTTATGATGTGGATGGCTGGGAGCACAGTTCATTTGTTCAGCATTGGGATTACGTTTTCTAATCTTTGGCAGCCAATAAGTGCATTGCAGGGTGTAGAATAGGGTAATCTGATGATAATTTTTCATTTACAGTTCGTTGTTTTTCATCTCTTCATTCTGTGAAATCTATGTTGTTTATTGCCTGCAATACAAAGGCTTGATATGTAAAGAATGAGTTAAATTATGCTCAACTTCAAGCAGTTATACACTTTAAGTATTGGAGTACGTTAAGGATTTTAACATGACATAGGAAGTTGAATCATCAATGTGTTGTCTTGAGGTTTGATCTATCTTGATTTGCTTGGAGTCTATCGAGTAACTCTTCAATTTGTAGTCTTGAGGTTTGGTCTATAATGAGTCGCTTAGGAGTCTATCAAGTAACTTTTCCATGTGTAGTCTTGAGGTTTGGTCTATAATGAGTCGCTTAGGAGTCTATCAAGTAACTTTTCCATGTGTAGTCTTGAGGTTTGGTCTATAATGACTCGCTTAGGAGTCTATCAAGTAACTTTTCCATGTGTAGTCATGAGGTTTGGTCTATATTGAGTTTCTTAGAAGCCTATCAAGTAATGTCACACTTGTAGTTCGAACAAGTGTGATTGCAGTGTACTATGAAGGATCAATTAGTTAAATTACATTACTTGTAATTTTGACTTTCTTTTCATTTAACTTGCTCAGATATTTATAGGAGAATTGGATTTGAGAACGTTATCAATTTTAATGGAATGATTTTGCGGCTACTTATTTATTCAGAGGATTTCGTGTCTTTGCTCTTTTCACGGTTATTCATTTTGTATATTGATCTAACGAGTCTATAATACAAAGCTACTTAAGATATATTATCTTATCTAGCTCAACCTATTACATGATGGTTTCTCTCTGGTTAACAGTGATATAATATTATCACATCACCTAAATTTTTCCTTGGAAGTTTCATTTTGTTAATTTTTATTTATTTTTATGAGCTAATTCATGCTTGCCCTTTTTTAAATTATGTAGTTTTTGAACCTTACAAAGACAATAGGGTGGAACTCCTTGACCCAAAGCTGCTCTTCATTGCCCTTAATTTGGGTGGTCTAGCTCTACGTGTTTGGAAGGTGATTTTTCTTCTCATCCTATAACCATTTCAGACTTATTCTTTAATGTTCATTCACGGCAGCTTAACACTTTAGGGTTGCTTCCTACACATGCATCAGACTGGGTTTCCTCATTTCCTCCTCCTCAGGTACAATTACGATTGTTTTCCATAATTATATTGCCTGTCTTTCTTTCCTTTATGTTGCGTATATTCCCTCAATGTCAGCGTTGTGAATGACTATAGTTATAAACTTGTAATTAAATTCTTCTTGGCATATTTGTTACATAGTACTGAAGATCTTGACTTATAATATGTACAATTATGTGTTTGGTTGTGATGTCATAACGTATTGTACAAAACAAAAATAGGATGATTACGTAGAAATTTTGTTTCTTAATGAGAAGTGAGTTTATATCGTATTGGATACTTAAACTTAATATGTTTGAATTTTTAATTGTAAAATTATGTATCTTGATTTTTTTCTTTAATCTCAAATTAAAAATAATTTTATTTTTATTTTTAAAATTTAAGAAAGTATAAAAAATAAATTAAATATTTGTTTAAACAAATTTTTATAATGAATTTTTTTATGTTTAAGAAACTTTATAAAGAAAATTACATATTATTTTAATATAAATTATTTTATTAAAATATTTGTTATCAATTTCATCTTATTATATTATATAAATTATTATCAAACACTGTAAAAACTAATATAACTTATTCGATATGGTGTACCAAACATGCCATCATGACATTTTGGAAACAAGACATTGCCTAGTCTCTTAAGATTATTGTTTGCTTTTGTTACGGTTTTTGAGTGGAGACATTATTTATAGGTTGTCTAAGGTCAGATTGGTCCTCATTCCCATGGTTTTAAGTATTATCTTTGTTGCCAACTTAACTCTAGCATAATTATTGTAGTATGGATGACTAATGTCCATTGCAGCTAAAGACTAGGTTGTTCTAACTTTTGGTTATCCAATTGTTTAGGAGGTTGAGTATTCTGGAGGTGGCATTGCTTACCATTGATTTCTTAGGTTTACCTGGAATTGCAAGTTGGGAAGCGTCTTTGTGTTTAATTTTGATACCTAAACATATTAACAGAAGGTTGCTTTTGTGGAACCTAGTGTTAGTGTAATTTGATGACCAATCAAAAAGCATTAGTTTTGTGATTTTTTTTAGTGAGTAATTTTATGATCTTATGTAGCAAGCGTTCATTGTTATTAAGTTTGCATTTAAAATGTCTCATTTGCAAATCCCATATGTAAGACTCCACACTGTGGTTAGAGTACTAATCTCATGATTTATATTTGTATGCTAATGTTAGTTCCAGTCCTAAACCCCTTCACTATGGTTTAATTATTGGAAATCACCCTCAAATGGTTAAGTTTTGCAATTTTTTTAGTGGAAAGTTTAGGTTTGAAATTTTTGCATACATGTGTGGAAAGAGGAGTTCAAATGCCAAGTGGAATTTTCACACAACTATGAGCTAGATGTGTGGTAGTAAAAATTGAAACGGTAAAATAAATAGCAATTAAAATATATTGTTAAATTCATTTGTATATTCAATTCTATTTTGTAAGTTTTTCCTATAATTATTTAACATAAAGAGTTGAAGACCGACTATTTGTTGCACAATAATTTTCATGCTTTTTTTATAGCAAATATTTGCACACTTTGCATACACAAAAATTAAGGTTTAGGAGTATATACCTTTACAACTAGTAAAATATTTTTAGGGTTGTATTTGGTTCTTACAATGGAAATGTAATAGGAATAGTAACGGGAATAACAATTGAATTAAATGGAAATATTATTATTATTATTATATTTGAGCAATATAATCAAAATAATGATTAATATTAAAGTATAATTTATAAAATTATAAATTAAATTAAATAAATTTTTTTAATAAGAAAATGATAAAAATAATAATAAATATTTATACAAATGTGTGAGAAAAATAGATCATTTTAACAATGCTTAAAGGGGAGGGTGAAATGAGGATTCTTACTATATTTGTAATGTTTTACATTCTATTTAAAATTAACAGTCAAATTAAACACATAAATATATTGAACAATTCTCATTCTCATTTCTATTATTATCAACCAAATATGACTTATGTTCCAATAACGGGATGTAACTTCAAGTTTTTTCTTGGTTAATGATGTGGTTTGAATGTTAATATGGATTATGAAATGAATTATTCCCTTAAGGTATTTCATCCCACCCAATTGGAATTCCTTGGAGTGCTTTTCTTTGTCTTCTTTTTTCTTAATTTGGATTACAAAGAAGTTTGTTTTCCAATTCTATTCACATTTAGAAGTCATTGGTTTTTGTATTTTCCTATTTTATCATTTTGATTTTAAGAATACAGTTTAACGAGAGAGAAAAAGATAGAGATAGAAATAGGGTATTCTTTCCCCTTTATTCTTAATTATGAAAAATACATAACTTCTATCATTCTTTCAAATGAAACTCATCAATATACAATCACAGACTAAATAAACACTAATCATATGTTGGGAAAATGATGGATTTGCTAAGAATACCACTAAATTATTGTGAGCTTCCTCTTATTGCTCATCTTTAAGTATCTGCACTACCAATTATGTTTGCTTGGATTATATATATATAACAAAATATTTGCATATTGTCAAGTTTTTGCATATATGAGAACTAAATAAATTCACAAAAACATGCCTATTGGAAAACATCATAACCAAGAATTTGACATAGAACCACAAAAACAAAATTCATTCACATCCTAAAGAGTCGATTGAAAGTCTACATTAGGTACACAATGACCTATGGGTGAAAGGTCACCACTACAAATTCTCGCTATAACAGAATTAGATAGAAAGCACACAGAAAATAAGCAATAAAGAAAAAAATTAGAAAGAAAAACAACATAACATATAGATGATGTGTTATATTTTGGCTGGGTAACCTAGCTAGGTTGGGTACCTATGGTGTATAGGGAGTTAATAGTAGAGGTAATATTAAACAATAAGATCACATATTTAACAAACAAACATACTATATTGATAGATTAGGCGGCTTAGCCAACCATATTAATTTACAAACAATATAAGTTTATTTAAAATAAAATAAAAACTAAACAAACTTATACAAACTTAAACTTAAAATTACTTAATTATAAAACAAGGTTATATAAAAATTAAAACTATTATCAGAGAGGATGTAAGTAATGAGAGAATATGAGTGATTGGGGTATGGAAGTGATCCCTCTTTCTGAAAATGAGCTCTTCTTTTATAACCGAGTAATGTATTGTGGCCAGATACTATAACTATTCAATGAATAGTTCTTTGTCTGTTACTTGATATTGTTGGAGGTTTAACTACTGTGTTGTGAACAGTAGTTTGTTTGCCACTATGCACTATTGGAGATGCCTTATTATGTTGTGAATAGTAGTTGTTGTGACATCCCACACATCTTTATACTATTTTATGAATAGTGCTTTGTTAGCACCGTTTGTTGTTTTGTCATCTTCTGTGAAAACAATAGTGATTACTTCTGAAGACTCTAATGGATCATTGGATGGGCTTTTAACCCATAATAAAATTAATGGACACGCAAGCCCAAAATAAAAAATGGACTGGTAGGCCTTAAGTAATAGTAAATGGACACAAAGGCCTAATAAGTAAATGGACTCATAGGCCCATTAAGGTTCTATGGATGGGCTGTACCAGTCTAGAATAATATATCTTCACTAGCTATTTCTAAGTTTATTAGATCAACTGATGATGCTTTGGATGAAGGTGAGATTGTTTCATATGGTGATTGAGTGTCATCTGAATCTTCCTCTTCTTTTCTCACACTAGAAGTTTGGCCAGAAGATCCTTATCATACTTTCTTAATAATTTCTAGAAGTTCCTCCTAGATTGTTTCTCAAGATGTTAAGGCATTTTTGTGTGCCTTTTGTGCTAAAAGAAGTGAAGATGCTTGGATTTCCTTAACTTGGGGCTCTCGGTGACCCTTTTGTAGAAGCCATTTTTCAAAAACCGGTTGTAATAGAGTTTTGGGGATCGTAAATGATGACCACCATTTAACTTGAAATAGGTGGGTAATAGTAATTACCTCAGATGTAACAAGTTTTAAGACCTGTTGACAAACCCAAGGGAGATATAATTTTGAACAAAAGATACACAGAGGAGGGAATCTAGCTTCCTCTGATGTGGGTTTGTAATGTTTTTGAAAAGATTCATAACTTTCCTTTATAGGAGAAATGATAATAGAATGGATGTTTCCGAATAATTTCCACCATTCAGAAAACCAAGATGGAAATCGTGATGGATTAATGGATTTGTTAACAAAGAAAAATAACCAAGAATGTTGGTTATCTTTGTTTTGGATAAGGAATGCATTGAACCATGCCTGGTAATAATCCCAATAATTGTATGTTGTACAATGTGGGAGGGAAGATGTAATGTTGACCGGAAATGACAGTGATTTGGAAAGATCATTTCCCTAGTCTGCTGGAGATATGATTTTACACCTCTAATTATTTTGAATAAGCAAAGTGTTTGAATTCAATTGCCAGCAATTTCTAGAACATTTTGATAGTATTGTGGAGTTTTTGAATTGGAAAAAGGCCGGTAAAAGAAACCCTTTTCTAAATAATTTTTGAGTTTCTATATAAGGATTTTGATCATAAAATCCTTTTTCAACAATTGTAACTATCTAAGTTTGTTGTTTTAGAAAATACTCAGAAGTTGGTTTTGAAATAGATTTGGGAATAGCTTCCCTTCTTCCCTTTTTTTGGAAAATATGTAGAGGTTGTTATCCTTCTTTCTGGAATAGAATTGTTCCAGTGGATTGTTTTGAAAATATTTTTAATTCGGAAGGCATTGCTTCCTTTGATACCTTTATTTCGGGAAGGAATAATGGTGTACCTAAACCCAGGATGCTATCATAAGTTGCTCGTAATGCCTCTAGATCTTTGAGATCCAATATCCATTGTTGAACTCTTTGATATAAAACTTCTTCTACTAAGGATAGTTCTGGTGATAATTCTTCTAAGGATTGCTGGGAGGAAGGTTCTGCTTGTGCAATTTTGGTTTGGGTTGCTTGAGACTAGGTAATAATTGGTTTTTCTCATGAGATGTTGGTGATAGAAGGGTTTGGAGAAGGTTACCTTTTCTCCCTATCCTTCTTCTTCTTACTCATTATTAAGCTTTTTTTGGAGAAACTCTCTGGTTAGAAAGTCTGGTAATGAATTGTTTTCTCCTCTGATAAACTCAATATCAAAATAAGAAACAATTAATAAATCTTGGCATCTGGAAAAAATTTGCTTTCATGCAATGTTTTTTTACATCTTTTAATAAAATCTCTTTTACAAACTTACAATTAATTCTTAATAAAAATCTTTGATTTAATAAATATGATTTAAATTTAGAAATACAAAGTACTATTGCTAATATTTATTTTTTAGCAGTGTAATAATTCTTTTGACAATCATTCCAATGGTCAGAGACAAACTGAACCATAAGTTCTTTATCTTCTTGGACTTTTTTTAATATCCCATCATAGCCAAGTTCACTAGTGTCAGTTTCTAATATATTGGGAAGTGTTGGATCTGTAAGATGTAAACAGGGAATGTTTTGAACTTGTGCTTTTATTTTTGCACAATTTTGGTATGTTCGTTTGTCCACGACTCAGGAGTTTTCTTGAGCCTATTATGTAATGGTTTTTCCAATCTATTGATATTGGGACAGAAACTTAAAACATAATTTAAGCTACCAAGAAATATTTGTAGCTGAGTTTTGTCGATGATCTTATTAGGAAACTTAGTAGTAAACTGAAGAGATTGCTCGATTGGAATAACTATTCCATTGGATACATTATGTCCAAGAAACCTAATATTGGTTTTGAAAAGTGTCATTTTCTTGGCTGACAAAGCCAATCCACTTTTCTTGATGATATGAAAGAAGGTTTTGAGATACCTGATATGTTGTCTGGCATCTTTAGAAAAGATAAGTACATCATCGATGTACATAATACAGAATTCTGAATAAGGATTAAATATGTCATTCATAATCCTTTGAATTTCATAAGTAAATGTCGTTTTATATCTATGTTTCGGTTCGATCTGGATTTGCTAGAAACCTGACTTCATATCAAATTTTGAGAATATTGATGAAGAATGGAGTTTTTAAAGATGGTCCTTTTTATTAGGAATAGGGTATCTAATCCATTTTAAGGTCTTGTTAAGAGGTTTGTAGTTGATGACCAATCAAGTTGTTCCTCTTTCGATCTCAGCTGATTTATTGACATAGAAAGCCGCACAACTTCACATCGATCTGGATTTTGATATTAATTTCTTAGATAAAAGATCTTCGATCTCTTTTCTATAGAATTGTTCAAGGTCGTTATTCATTTGAATTAGCCTTGATTTTGTAGGGATGTCCCATTCATTGAATGTTAATTCATATGGTAAATATACCATATGTTCTTGTCTTGCCTAGAAAGCACTGGGTAAGTCAAAACAAACCTCTTTTTCGAAAGAGTTATGTATTTTAGAGATTTTATCTTGAATCTCTAGAATTTGAAGTTCTTTCTCAACCATATGAGATTGAACTCTTGATTTGAGATAGAGAAGATTATTTTCTCTATGCTTAATAAGAACAGAAATCTCCTTTTGATGGATGGAACTGACTTTAATAAGGTTGAGATTCCTAGTTTTTGGTTCTTTGATGAAGTGAAAACTAAAGGTCTTCTCTTTGATTTTGAAAGAAATCTTATCATTTCTAACAAGATATGGGGTAATAATATTCATGAAAGGTGTCCCTAATATGACTAGATAGCCTATATCGGTTATGATCACGAATGGAGTCTTAATAAGAATGTTTTATTAAGGATTGCAACTTCCATTTTGCCTATAATATTCATTTTTGATTTGCTGGCTAAGGTAAGTTGTTCGTCTATTTGTTGATAAAATCGTCTGGGAATGATTGATGGTTTGATACAATTGAGATCAACGCCTGTATCAAATAAGGTTATTATCTCAAGTTTTGATTGGTTAGGGAATACAAGGGTAATGGATATTTTATATTTCCTGGTTATGATTTCTCTACAAATTTGAAGAACATTTTTGGGACTCTTTCCATATTCTTAAGTTCTTGGGTATTTGATTCGAGCTCATGATCTAACTCACTTAAATCTATTGGGGTTTTGACTATAGTTTTGTCAAGTAGTTTAAACTTGAGGTCATATTCTTTGTGTTTTTCTTTAAGCTGGTAGGGTTCTAGCTTAATAGTTTTGATTTAAGCTTTTAAGTCTTGGATTTGACTTTCTAGCTTTATAGTTTTATTCTTACCTTTCAAAATAAAATTGAGGTCGTAATAGCCTTTGCTAGTAATTGGAAGTTCAGAATGTTTAGGTAATGGCTAGGGTTTGACTAAGGAACTAGTCAAGTGGTCCACATATAATTTTGTAATACTAGGGTTGTTTAGCTTAAGGATTTTATTTTGAAGTTGTTCATCTTCTTCCTTAGTTAATACATTAATAATTGTTTTACCAATATTAGAGTCAGTAGATGCTAACTCGTCTTCTTGGGGATTTGAATCTTATAAGTCTTCTAACTAGGGTTCAGACTCAGATGATGATGTTTCTTCAACCATTAAAGTAGAGATTTTATGTAAAGTTTCTTCTCCAAGATTTAATTCGTGAAGTTTTTTAGACAACTTACAATATTTTACAGTATGACCTTTCTTACCGCACTAATAACATTTGAATCCTTTAAAATGTTTAAAGGTTTTGTTATGAGGTTTTGATTCCTTATTAAAATTGATTTTATAAGGTTTTTTTTATAAAAAATCATCCTTTTTTCAAACAATGGTTTTCTGGGTTTCGAAAAAGTCTTATAAGTTTTATTGGTTTTCTTATAAGGTTTTGTAATAGTTTTACTATAGTTTTCACACCAGGTTTGGCCAATAGAGAAGCTGTTATCAAACTGTTTGCAGAATGATCCAATTTCTCTTTTGGAGCGTTTAAGCTTCAATTTCATTTTTTTTTATTTTCAAATCTTGACAGATCTGAAGACCCTGTTTTTAAGAAAAGTTAATCAATTCACCATAGGTTAATTAATCATAAGGAATAATATGATTTCCATATACCTCGTGGATTTTTTTATGGTCTTCTCACTTAAAAGATGAAGAAGTCCTGCTAGGAACTTCTCTTTCTAGAATGGCTCTGTAGAGTCATCTCTTAACATAACTCTACTCAGAAATATATTTTTTAATTTTGAAAATCACTCATCTCCCTACATTTTATGTTGGAAAGAAGATTAACTTTTTTTATCTTTTAAATGGGATGAATCTCCCATAAAATGATGTGATATTGTGAAGAGGAGACTGCATTTTGAATTGTAGCTCCATATTGATCAAGTATGGGTTCCCCACACTCGCCGGTCAATATCACATTGAATATTTCTGACTATTGTTGTTTTCAAAGATGATGATCCCATCATTCTTTGAGTTGGCCTAAGAAGCCAACTATTAATAATTCGACAACGTTTTATCAGTTGTACCAATTTGTATTTTGTAAGCATTTGATGCCATTGTCATCTGCTCCAAGATATGCAATATCTCTTGCTCAGTCATTCCATCTATGTTCCAAACATAAATAGACGATGCATTATATTTTGGCTGGGTAACTTAGCTAGGTTGGGTACCTATCTGGACTAGGTTCTTGCCATTTTAGTTTTTTAATTTGAGGAATTGGTTCATAAATGTTTTCTTGGGAATTATCCTCATCAAAAGTAATAGGTTATAGTTTGCTAAGAACACTAAGATCCTGTGTTGGGTTTGAAGTCAATGGAGACTCAGGTACAATTAAACATGGTTTGTGTTTGAAGCTTGGTCTTATAATTGGAACTTAATGGTATTGCTCCATTTTTGAAATTTTTCAAACTTATATGATATTTCTTCTTAGGCTGGTTTGGAAACTTGGAAGGGTTTGAAGATAAGGATTTGAACTTTACTATCTATGGCTTGGTAGGAAATAGAAGGGAGATCAGTTTTTTTATTCTTCTATATCTTAATAAGATGTTTACCTAAAGTGTTTAGGCTGATATTGGTATAGTTGTTTTGGGTAACTATGTTTCTGAGGTTTGCTGTCTGGTTTTTTTTAGGGTTCTTAAGTAGGAAGGCTTCTACCTTACTATCCATATAGGGAAAGGTAATAGGTCTCAACGGAGGATTTTCAGCCTCTATTGATCCATCTAGGGTTTCCCAAATGGGTGTTTTATTTTTGGTGTTGACCATGTTAATTGAATTAACTGGTTCAACTGGTTTGAGGTTCCTATATGCATCATCTAATAATCTATCGAAATCATCTAGTGTGATCTCTTGGGCATTAATTTCTGAAAAAGGAGTTGTTTTTTTCTAGAACTATAGATATAGGATCTATGATAATGTTGACTGGTTTAGGGTCAATTTTAATTGAAACTATAGGTTCAATGTTGATAGAGTCTTCTATAGTAATTGGTTTAGAGCTATATATAATGACTGGTAATGTTTCAACTAAGCTAACTCATTTAGGGTTAACTATAGTACTAACATTTTTAGGTTTTTGGTTAAGTTTGAAAGGGAAGGGTTGTCCTTTGGTTTCCCAATAAATTTCAAACCAATCAAAAAATAATATGTTTTATTGGTGTTCTTGAACATACCTTGCGTGTTTTCTAAAGCTGCTAGCCTTAGCACTTTCTGAGTATGTTTTAAGAAACCATTATTTAATCTTTTTGTTATGAGGAAAATCTATGTCTAGACGTAGAGTTTCTTTGTCTAATACTTGATGTTCCAAAGTTAATACATTTAACTTGTTAGTCCTAGCTGGTATGGTTGGAGCTTGAGATAGAATTGGTGATGAAGAAGGAGATAACTGAGGTGAATCGCTCATCTCAAATGTTTTGTCAACAGTATAGAATGGTCTTGGTATTGGTGTACTAAAGTCTACTACTTTAAGTTTTTCCCTAGGGATATCTGATGTAGAAGACCTAGGTTTATTTTTGAGTAGTAAATCTATTAATGAGAAGTCAGAGATACTTGTTGTAGAGATAAAAGAGTACATCAAACTGGTAGACCTATCAAAACTAAGTTTGACACTACCATCTTTATACGAAATTATGTCCCTAAGTTCTGTATTTTGGATAGGTTCTAGGGTTTTATGAGGTTCAGACTCTGGCTGAGTCACACCTTCGATAAGCCACTTATCTAGAAATACTACTTAGCTCCAAGTGATAGGTTTAGGAATTGTTATGTTAGACCTAGAAAGGTTTGTTTGTAGGAGAATGGTTTCCCCTTTTTTAGATTGTTGAATGTGTTTGGCATCCCAAGTAGACATCATAGCTTTGTAATGAACCCTATAAATTAAGGCTACCAGAATTGCTCTTGGTAATATCTTAGAGTTATCGGTTTGAATGTGTAATGTAAGTGACTTTAATATGTGTAGGTCACTTAAGGAAACTAAGTCTAGCGTCCTTAAGAACAGCTAGAATTGTTAATGATAAACCATCTCTAGTTAAAGGTCTTAGTCCAACTTGACCTAATCCGATATGAACATATTTGAAACCTTTTTCAAAATGTTTTTGTAATGATGCTTTTGAAAATAATTTAATAGTTTCAAAAGGTGAAGAAAGTTGGATGTTCCTTTCTTCCATTTTAATGATGTAATCAATTTTAAAAAGATTCATCATCTTTGATTTGTAAATTTGACCTCTGTTGACCTTTAAGATCTTCCAGTGATCAATTAATTTTGAAAAAATTTCAATAATGAATTTGTCACTATTGATAATATCTTTGTTCTTCGAAAAAGAAGATGATAATTTTGATAATGCAGGAGAAGATATAGGAAAATTTAAACTTGACATAATTAAAACCAAAATAAAATTCTTGTAAAATATGGCGAGAAAGTAATCATCAATATAATATCTTTAAATGTTAAATAAAGATCTTAATCTTTAAAATTACTCTCTACTATTAACTATCAAGATACATGTATTACAGACATCAGATTAAGTCATAGAAATATGCTAAGTTATCATACATGAAACATTTAACATGAATTTCTTGTTCTATCTTTTCATATTATATTTATGGCTTTCTTCAGCTTATACTAAAATAGGTCGTTTGCTAGACCACTGGCAGGTATAAGGTTTTCTGCAGCAACCTTACTCATTATCATATAAGCAAATCACAAAATCATATATACTATTATCCAAGGTTCAAATAGTACTAAAGAATGTTAACTAAAACATGTATTTAAACAACATAGAACACCTCTTTAGCTCTGATACCATAACATGTATGTGATCCTTGTTTGTTTCTGCATCTTTTCAACAACAAAATTCATCCTTTTATGCTTTTGATTGTTTTCTTTCCTTATTTTTTGTGAAACGAAAATGTTCTTGTTTGAGATTTTGATTTTGTGATATTCTTGTTTGGTTTTCTTATTTCCTTTCAATTTTGTGTTCTTGTCTTTGTCTTTAGATTTCGTTTCATAGTTCTCTCTGAAGTCTTTGTATCTTTTATTGTTATTTATTTTTGTGTTCAATCTATCTTTATTCATAAAAAAAGATTAAAAAAAAGAATAGGGTTGTGATGTTCACAATTTCAAAATATTGTTTTGATAAATTGGAGTTGCATCTTTGAACGACCATAACTTTTGTCTTTTCCTAAAGGGTCCATATAATTTATAGATTGAAAACATAAGTAAGGAAGTAGAGGAACTACAAGAGATCAACTTAAAATTCTTTCTCAAAACTTTTAATGACCAATTTAAGAGGCTGAATGTAAGGTTGGATGATTTAGAATCCTCTTCCGGTTCTAAATTACATAAAATAAGACATAGAAGACATGAGTTCGACGAAGGAGAAACTGATTCCAATATGGAGGAGAGAGCAAGTTATATACCGAGCAAAAAGATTGTGGTTGTACATACAATTAGAAAAATAGAAAGTGTCAATTCATATGATGAAGAGATACCACCATTGAAGGATTGTTATGATGTTGAAGTGGAAGAAAATATACATGGAGATTTACTTCTCGCAAAGAGAACCCTAAATATATAGCCTAAGAATGAAGGAGATGGGGATCAACGTGATCACATTTTCCAAACAAGATTCCATATGAAGGATAAGGTATGTATTTTGATCATTGATAGTGGGAGTTGCACTAATTTTGCTAGTACTTTGTTGGTAGAAAATTGAATTTGAAGTGACAGAAGCACCCCCAAACAGTACAAGTTACAATGGCTGAATGATTGTGGAGAAGTGGAGGCTAACAAACAAGTTTGGGTTTATTTTTCAATTAGAAAATATGAAGATGAGGTTCTTTGTGATATGGCACCAATGTATGCTGCTCATATATTGCTTGGAGGACTGTGGCAATTTGATAGAAGGTGTCGTTTGATGAGTGCAAAAATCATTATTCTTTTGTAACAAATAACCAAAAAGTGGAATTAGCCCATATCAAACCTTTGCATGCTCATGAGTACCAAATTAGGTTAGAAAGAGAGTGCAAGATATGGAGGAAAAAGTATAAGCATGAGGAAAATAAAAGGAGAGAGGTCAAGAGAAAAAATGTAGAGAAAAGTGAGCAAAAAGGAGAGAGAAGTGAGAAAATAGGAGAGAAAAATAAAATAATGAGTGCATTGGATGAAAATCATGAGATTAAGAGTGCAATGATGGCAAGGCAACAAGTACTTGTACTTATGTACAAGGATATTTATCTTTCTACTAACAATCTTAACTCATCTTTACCTAGTGTCATTGTATCTTTATTACAGAACTTTAAGGATTAACTTCTTGAAGAGATTCCTCATTGATTACATCCTTTGAGAGGAATTGAACATCAAGTAGACTTCACACATGGATCTATTATATCAAATCATCCTACTTGTAGAGCTAAGATTCGAGGACGAATCTTTTTGAAGAGAAGAGGAATACTAGAGATCAAAGTACTGATCAAGTTGATTTTCCCAAGTGCTAATCAAGTTGATGTTTCCAAATATTCTCAAGATATTTTGTAAGAAATTGGTGGTCCAATGACTAGGGATAGATTTGAATAATCAAGTTGTGTGAAAGGGTTACTTTAGGAAGAAATTTTTATTTTAATTAATTATGGGCCTTTTATGTTTACCAATTTTTATTTTAGGTAATTGTGAGCTTTTTATGTTTTATTTATCATTAGTCTTTTAGTTTTTATTTTTTTTATTTTTAAGGATGGATTAGGCCCAACCCATAACTAAATAGGCTCATTATGGTTGAATTGCACATAGGGTTTATCTTTGGTTTGAATTGGTGTTTTTTCATAAGGATTGTATAAAAATGCAGTAGCCTTGTCATTTAGAGGAATGAATATCATTAATGAAAAGTGTATTTTAGAAAGATTTTGCTTTGCCTTCTTGTGTTCTTGATTGAATTCTTGAATTTGACTTATCGAAGGGAGTGATCATCATTTGTGGCATCTTAAGATTGGGGTTTTAAGGACTTTGTTTCCTTAGAGTTTTAATCTGATCATCTTCGACATGTTCTTAGTAATTCAATCGTTCCAATTCCTTTGAGTTCGTGGGTTCTTAGGGTTATTTTCCTAGAGGTTCCACATCACAATGACAACCATCGAAAATAAGAAATTCACTAAAAAAGAATCAAGAGTTCACATCCTAAAGAAATATAAAACAAATATACATCTATTATGATCGAGCACCTCACAATTATGCCTAAGTTTCCAATTCTATCAACACAACACCTTATTCAAATGAATCCAACTCGTCCTCAAAGCTCCACCACCATATGATATGATCAATCATTAAGGACTCCTAAAGCGATTGTGCGTATCATGCAAACATACTATTTGTGTTCTAATTATATGTGTGATATTAAACCATAAGTGATCAGCTTTAAAAAGAGGTTGACATATACACCAAGTCAAATAAACACCCTATGTTTTTCACACATGAGTAACAACACAAAGTATAAGGACTATACGTAGTTATAAGATTAGATCTTTAAGAAAGGTATAAAACAACCCATTAAATAAATAGACTAAGAGAGGTACCAGAAATAGATTAAAGAACTTTGTCTCCAAAAAGGGGTGAGTGACTAGTGAAGAATGATAACCAAAAGAGAGAAATTGTGAATACCCACGAAATGAGAATCTAAGTTCCTCAGTTAATATCCTTTTGTAGTTGCCTAACAATGAAATAGTTAATGACATATTGCTCGATAATTGTTATATTTATTTTATGTGAACTAGAATTCCTATTCTATTTCCATTGTAAAATATTGTAGCTTGTTCCTAGTACCAAATAATAGCTCTATTAGAATCATTTTTGTGGTCTTTCTCATAAGAAAATTGATAGAAATTAATGATAATTTCTCTAGAATAGCCTACAAATGTCTTAGAATAAAATATATTTAGAGATGTCTATAAGTGCTTGGAGATAAAGTAAAATATGTGGCTAGGATTAAATGGATAATTCTAGATAGTCTTGGTCCCCAAGTAAATCTTGTGGACAATTAATTCTAGAATTAAAATGAGTAGGTAGAATTATATATAACCTACTTGCTCAACTATAAATACTCATGTAAGTGAAATTGTGAAACCAATTTAATACAAGCTCTTCTAAAAGCATCTTATCTCACCATTACATATATCAAAGCCTATTTTATTTTTCCTCTTTCGAGCAACTACCTGCCAATACCAAATCATTACTCATTGCTAGAAAATACTATTCAACTTAAATAACTTTCCATTTCCATATTCTAAAAACCATTAGTGGTATCACAACTTTGTTTATTCTTTATTAGGCATTAAGTTACTCTTCTCATATAACATAATAGTCGAAAACGTTATCCGCTGAAGTGTTCTCATACCAATCTTCTATGGAAAAAAACTATGATTTTTGGGCTATTAAAATGAGAATAGTTTTTTGTTCTCAAGATTTATGGACTATTGTGAAGGAGGGATATAGTGTACCAAATGACACTATTATACTAAATATATTGCAAAAGAAAGAGTTGAAGGAGAAAGAGAAAAAGGATTCTCAAGCCTTATTTGATCTACAACAAGCTATGGCTGATGAGATAAGTTTTAAAGAAATGAAAAGATACATATTATCAAACTAAAATCTCTAAAAAGAGATTTTGAAAATATTAAAATAAAAGAAAATGAGATGGCAAAATATTATTATTCAAGAATAACAAAAATAGTAAATCAAATGAGAGCCTATGGAGAAAATATATCTAAAAAGAAGGTTCTAGAAAAAATCCTCATAAGTTGTAATGAAAAATACGATCCAATTGTTATAGTTATTGAGGAAACAAAAGATCTAGCAATCTTGACGACTAACGAATTAATGTGCTTTCTAGAAGCATATGAAAAATGTTGAAGTAGACATGATGAGGACTCAATAAAGAGTGCCTTTCAATCTAAAGTTAATATCCAATCTCAAAAATCAAAAGAGGGTGGAAGAAAATTTCAAAAATAAAAAAGGCCAAGAAAAACAAGAACCAAACATAGGGAACTACCTTCCTTATGGCATTTGTAAAAGAAAAGGTCACTTGGGAAAAGATTGTTAGTTCAAAGAAAAATTGTAGTGTTGATACTATAAGAAAATTGGCAAGAAGAAAACACTTGTAGACTTAAAAAAAAATAACAAGATAACTTCACAAAAGAAAAGGATGGTGAAAATCATTTGTTCTATGCTAGCCAAGCTTTTGGTAAAGAAAAGAATGACACGTTGTATCTAGCTAGACAGTGATTATAACAACCATATGACAAAAGATGAAAGCATCTTCTGTGATCTTGATAAAATTATAAAAAAAGTTATGATTGGGAATGGAAAATATATCGAGGATATAGGGAGAGGCACAATTCTTATCCAAATAAGAAAAGGAAAAAGTACATAAATGATGTACTATTAGTCTCTTCCATAAATCAAAACTTATTTAGCGTGGGTCAAATGATCAATAGAGGATATTCTCTTTAGTTCGAAGAAGACTCATGCATAATCTATGACAAGAAAGATAGAAGTTTTGTTGATAGCAAGAGTAAAAATGAGAGAAAATCAATGTTTCCCCATTCAATAGAGGTATAGAAGCAAAGCATCCATGAAGGCACGTGTGTATGACTTATAGTGATGGCATAAATGATTTAGGTACTTCAATTTCCATGCCTTGAAGACACTGAACTAAAAAATAATGATGCATGACTTACCAATGATAGAAGGCAAAGAAGGCATCTGTGAAGGTTGTCTATAAGGCAAGCAACATTAACAACCTTTTCCCATAAACAAGGTATGGAGAGCAAAGAAACCACTGGAGCTTGTCCATATAGATGTTTATGGCCCAATGCGTACTCCATCTCACAACCAAAACATGTACTTTACTCTCTTTATTGATGATTATGACATGAGTGCATTTTATACAAAAAGATCATAAGTCTTCATACATTTAACAAGTTTAAGAAATTTATAGAGAAACAAAGTGGTCATCGCTTGAAAACTATTAGAAGCGATCGTAGAAAAGAATACACCTCCAACATATTCAAAAAGTTTTGTGAAGATGAAGGAGTTGAGCTTCTATTGGATATGCACCATAACAAAATGGAGTATCTGAACACAAAAATAGAACAATAATAGAGATGTGTCAAACTATGCTAATGGACAAAGTCCTTCCTAAGACCTTTTGGGTAGAAGTTGTATACACAACAATATATCTTCTCAATTGGTGTCCAATCGAAGTAATGCCAAAAAAGACTCAATTGGTGTCCATGTTGGTTTAGTCCAAGAAGGATTAAAACCTTTGACCAAAGAAGGTCTAAACACATCAATCTTAGCAGCTCTTAGAAATGCCAGATTTAATACTTTAATAGTTAAGTCGAGCCTCTGTAGGGGTCTGATATTATTTGACTGTTATCCTAACTTTACTGCCTCCTTAAATGATAAAAATATTTTAAAATCTCTTATTTTACAAATCAAAAATCACAACTATGATATGATCAAAGGATCTTTTCCAATTGCGATGATTTTTTGAGTTCATTATAAAGCCATGGTATCTACATTTAACACTAAACACATGTTTCATAGTAAAAAGGGAGAAACACTCCTTTTTCAAGCAGATCTCTCAAAATCAAATATGATCATTCCAAAGCTTATTGAATGGAACCAGGTAACCTAGCAATATGAAAATGGCGTCAAATTCTTATAAAACCCAATCTGGTACCTCAGATAAATAAGTTACATAACTCTTTATAGTTGGATTTTCAGGCAAACTAAAAGGATGGTAGGACTTCTACCTTTCAAAACAATAACAATTGAATATCTCAAGTGTTATCCAACCTGGAGAGGATGGCAAACCCATTCTAGATCATCATGGAGAACCAATCCAAGATGCAATATCAACTTTGATATTTACAATATCATTGCATTTTATATCTGACTCTTCACATCTAAGCGATAAAAATGCAAATCTTCTCTCAAACCTTAGATGTGAAAAATTAAGTGAATTCCAATGGTACAATACAACCTTACTTAGCAGAGTAATGCTTCGAAAAGACTCTAACCAACCCTTCAAGAAAGAGTTCTTTGCCAAACTTCCAACTCTTCTAAGAGAAAAGGTTAGAATTAAAATCACAGAAACCTTTGGAAACCACATAATACCATATGATAAGCTTACCTACCATGAACTAATCAATTATACTTAAAAACAAGGACTTCAAATCTATCAAGACTTGAAGATACTAAAACATTTAAAATGGGAACTTAAAACTACTAAAAATGCATTAGGTTCTTTCTATCAACAGTTTGAAAATTCCTTTTCAAAACCTAAACACTACGAAGGATATTGTAGTAGAAAACTATCTTCTAAACCATATCACAAATCTTCATCAAAATACTATCATAGAAGATACTAACTCCTTTTAAAAAATTTAAACCCTACAAAAAACATCATGAAAAATATTATAAAAAACATGAAACCTCTTTAAATCAAACTTAAAAAATGTTACTTGTTATAAATGTGGCAAAAAGGTCACACTTCAAACTACTGTAAAATTTCTAAAAATATATAGGAATTAGAATGTGAGGAATATGCCTTACAAAAGATCTCAGTTCTCCTCATTGAAATCACATCTAAGTCTGAAGCTTGGTTTGAAGACTCATCAAATGATCAAATAATTGACTCTGATTTTAATAAATCAAAACAAATAAACATGTTTACAAAAGAACATCGTCTTATCCTAGACATTGTTCAATACATAAAAGACCCAAATCTTCAAAAACAATATCTCAATCGTCTTACTAGTTCATTAGACGACGAATGAAAAGAAAAATCTTCCAAACTTTCTTCCACAAGTACTGGTCAATACGATCTTACTATTTTTCTTGACAAGAAGAAACAAAAAAAACCTTAAAGGGTTTATCCAAGACCTACAGAGAGAAATTAAGACCATTAAGTTGGAAATACAACAACTTAAACAAAAGCAAAAAGAGGATTCTGAAATTATTCAACTCTTGCTTTATCACATAGAGTAGAAACTTAATCCTCAAAACCTAAAAAAAGTAGAAGAATCATCAGAAGACTTCCTTTTCGTATTAAAAGAAATTACTGATGAGTACTAAAATTACAATGATTTTATGCACGTTAATTGATTAAAAATACATATTTATACGATTTTATCATATATTTATATAAATCTATCTTTTCGGAATCACGGGTATTTTTATTATTTTTCAGGTATTTTCGCTTTAAAAAAGTAACTTAAAGACTCAAAGAAATATACCGGAGGCAACACATCACAAATTAAATGAGGAAAAGTCAAAAAAGATGGAAAAATCGGACAAAATGGGTCAAAAGGGTCAAAAAGGAGGAAATCGCGCACGTAGCCGCCCAGCCACGCCAGCCAATGCACGTAATGAACCCAACCGCATGCATCATCCAGTCCGCACGCGTCCATACCCATCAGTGATCGGTCCCACGTGTTGCACCATCCTGTCCACGCGCGCCGCATGCATTTAGCGTGCCCCTACTCCTTTCCGCGTCTGCCCCTGCTCCAGTCTGCGCGCATCGTCGCTCCCCGCGTCAACATGACGTCATCAATGATGTCATCATTCACTACTCCGTGTTTCCACCATTTTTAATCATTTTTTCACCCATTTTTTCTTCCTCTCCTCACCTATAAATACCCTCATTCTCTTCACTTCAAATCACACCTCAAAACACATCTTTTCTTCTCTTTCTTTCTCTCAATTTCTTAGTTTTTAGTTTTTCTTAGTTAGTTTTTCTTAGTTTTAGAGTTCTTCTCTTTTTGAGAAGAACTAATTATTATTTTTTGTAATTTATTTGCTTTTTGATTCAATAAATGGAAGTGCAAATTCTGTTTGGATGTTTTCCAGCAACAGAGTTAGCATCAAAGTACTATAAGAATTTTATTTTCTTTGTAGTTATTTTTTTATGTTTTATTCTTATATGTTATATTTAATTTTTCTGTGATTAAATTTAACATTACAGGCTGTTTGTAAACATGATATAATAATAAAGTTGTTATGCTTGCGAAATATTAAATAGGTAAAAATCTCTAAAATGAATTGATTTTATTTTTATTCAAGATTTTATATAAAGAATGTTAGAGAGAAATATATTATTTTTCATTATGAACTTAAATCTAAAAATTAGATTTTAAGGTTTAGTTATCCGGTCTGATTTAGAGTAGTGCTCTTTTATTTGTTGGTACAATCGTCCGGTAGTTAGAGTGAAGCTCTATTTCAAAAGTTTCTATAAGAATTATTATTTGAAAATGTATTAGCAACATGTTTTCACTTGTGGTTTTAAAACTTGAAAGTTAGTACTCAGATAATTAAATTCTTAGGTTTAATTTGGACACCTTGAATAAAGTTTAAACTATCTAACCCCACCAAAGGTGGCATTTAAATGGTTCATTTTAATCTCTTAGAAAAAAAATTAATTTAATTAACCAAATTAATTATCAACCCCACCCATAGGTGTTAATTGATTTTTTAGTTAACAAAGAATATTTAACCCCACCAAAGGTGGTATTCATATAAAAAAGAGAGAATCAATAAATATCAATTTATATATTTAATAACCTAAATAATATGAGCAAGCATAATTACTTAGTTATTATATCTATAAATACTCAACTATTATAAATGATAAAATTTGGATCAATATTTATTAAATTTGTATCTATGTTTATTTTTATGTTATTAGATTAGAAACACAAAACCCAAAATATCGTGACAGGATGTTTAGGATTTAATTTCGTTTTTAAAAGTTTGAATAATAAATTAAAAACCACATATATTCCTTGCTTAGATCGACTTTGGGAGTATACTTATCATTTTCTATGAAATGATTCGTGCACTTGTAAGAGTTTTATAAATATAAAACCAAAGTATTGGCAGGATTAGTGATGTCGGTTCTGCCTATCAATTACCACTAGGAAATACATCATCAAGATAACACTTGTATTTTCTAATGATTTTAAAATAGATATGGTCGCACTCTTTGATATAGGTGCTGACTTAAATTGCATAAAGCATGGACTCGTTCCCAAATGTTTCCATAATAAAAGCAATGAAAAACTAACTTCAACAAAAAATTCAAGAATGAAAATTATTGGAAAAAGCTTAAGCTAGCATTTTAAATCAACACTTCTCTTAAAAACCTAATTTGTTTTTATTACTGATATGCACCATTCAGTAATATTAGGAGCACCTTTTATCAAGCTTACCACTCCTTTTAATGTTAACTAAGATAAAATCTCTTCAAAAACTCAAAAGGGAAAACTCAAAATTCCTTTCTTAGAAAAACCTAAAACAAGAAATCTCAATATTATAAGGCAAACTCCATTTATAATAATGAGATAAATTCTCATATAAAAGGTAAAAGAAATTGATCTTTTATATTTAAAACAAGAAATTCAATTTCATATGATTGAAAACTAATTACAAACTGATCTTGTAAAACAACAAATTATTAAACTCCAAAACCTTTTTGAAAAGGATGTTTCCTCTGATTTTCCAAATGATTTCTGGAATAGAAAGAACCATATGGTAGATCTACCCTATGAACCAAACTTCAATGAAAATGATATTCCAACAAAAGCTTGGTCCATTCAAATTAATACCGGATTAGAATAATTATGCAAAAAAGAGATATGAGATCTCGAATCTAAGGGATTAATTTCAAAATACAAATCACCTTGGAGCTGTGCAACTTTCTATGTGAACAAAGCTTCAGAAATAGAAAGAGGAACACCTCGCTTGGTTATCAACTACAAACCCCTAAAATAGATTTGATATCCCATTCCAAATAAAAAAGATCATTTATAGAGATTTAATTCTGCATGCATCTTTTCAAAATTTGATATGAAATCAAGTTTTTGGAAAATTCAAATTGAGCCACAATAGAGTTACAAAACTACATTCATTGTTCCATTTGGATAGTATGAATGGTATGTGATGCCTTTTGGCCTTAAAAACATACCTTTTGAGTTCCAATGGATTATGAATGATATTTGTAATCCCTATTCAGAATTCTACCTTGTGTACATCGACGATGTACTCATCTTCTCAAACTCCATAAAACAACACTTCAAAAATCTTAAAACATTTTTCTATGAAATTAAAAGGAGCGGTCTTGTATTATCTACTAAAAAGATCTCTTTATTCCAAATTAAGGTTAGATTCCTATGACATTTTGTCCAGTGGAACTATTATCCCCATAGAACAATCCCTAGAATTTGTAAATAAATTCCCATATAGGATCACCGATAAAACCCAACTTCAAAGATTTATAGGAAGCTTAAATTATGTTATAGATTTCTGTCACAATATAAACTTCTTAGCAAAACCCCTTCATAATAGGATTAAGTTAAAACTTGAGCCTTGGACAAAAGAACACACTAAAATAGTTCAAAAAATCAAAACACAAGTCCTAGATATTCGATGTCTTCACTTAGCAGACCCTTGTCTTCCTAAAGTTATGGAAATAGATGGTTGTGGCATAGGCTATAGTGGTATTTTAAAACAAACCCAGGGGAAGAAATTAGTAGTTCCATATACCTCTGGTCATTGGAATGATTGTCAGAAAAATTATTCCACAATTAAAAAAGAAATATTATTTATTGTATTATGTATTACTAAATTTCAATCAATTTTTTTTATTAAGCATCGATTGTAAATCTACTAAAGAAATTCTGCAAAAAGATGTATAGAACATCGCTTCAAAATAGATTTTTTCCCATTACCAAGCTATATTATCTTTTTTTATTATTTTGATATAGAATTTATTAAAGGGAAACAAATTCTTTACCATATTTTCTTACTTGAGAATTCTTACAAAATAGGTAAAACCCTAACATAATGCCTCCAAAAGGAGACAAGGGGAAAGAAAAGGTAAAACCACCTACAAAACCCCTTTCCTCCTTAAAAACAATTATCACCTTGGTTGAGGTAGTTGAAGCTAAAACCTAACAAAACTAGGCCAATGATAAAGCCAAGTAAGTTCAAGAATGGGTCAAATCCCTAGCTGAATCCCTTAAACTTCTCAAAGCTCTCCAAAACTCCTTCCAAGATATCAAAACACCAAACCATTCAGAGGGCCCCAGTCTCCACAGGTAAAATTTCTAAAATTATCAAAAAGGAAGTGCCCTCTTCCAAAATTATTATTAAAAAACCTGAAAAAGGATAATCATCCTCCAATATAATCCTTAGATTAGAGAAAAGAGAGATAGTCTCTCAAAAATCATTTTTAAAACCTTTTGAGTATATTTTAAAATTGGATGCTCAAACCATTATAATAGTTGGAGAAGGGTTCCATGGCAAGAATCTTTATTCTTCTATTGAAAAACTATTTATATAAGCCTTAGGACCTAACTAAAACTTCATAATACTATCCAAGTATTTTGTAATATACTAGATGTGCTGAGTTCAAACACTTTTTCTACCAAAATGACTGAATTAATAAGCCATCTTATTCCACTTGCAAAATCTTAAAGGGCTTGTCCCCATTAGAATAGGATCAAGATTTATCCAAACTTAAAGCCTTCCCTATCGATCTTAAAACCACCTAGTATTATGCCAAAACCTTCAATTAATGAGACTATGGATAGGTCTAGTTCAACACCTTTTTTATTCAAACCAAAAATATAGCCATTCTTGGCTATTTTATTTCAAAACCAAAATAGTTGAACCCACAAAATTCCCTTCTTGGTTTACTCATTGCTAGAAATATTTAGGATCGTTACCAACAATCCTCACCCCTGAAATGCAAGAAAGCTATACCCTTTTTTCAAAACCTTTATAAACCAAATTAAGTTGAGAGAAAATTCCCAATTTTATGTATCTTATCTATAAAATTTTATCTTTCCTAGGTATGTCAATGGTTCATCGAAATGGTACTCTTAGAAGTTACAATTTTAAAAAGAAGATATAAAATAAAATGGTGGACTTCATTGAACATCTCCAAAACCATACTAAAACCAGCCGTGCAAATTTGGCTTCATAAAATGCCTAGAGCAGTAAAAATAAAAGTAGTTCCCAAAGAATTACTTCCAACACACCACCGGTTCCTAACTCAAAAGGCCTATGCAAACACATTACTATTTCTTGCGAAAATTGAGGAAGAAAACTTGGGAATCATGCAGCAATTATTACAAGATAAAATGAAGTGCCTATTTTCAAATATGATGCTTGAGAATCTCGCTGCTCAGGATGACCTTTACCATCACTTTAGTGTTCCTGTTGATCATTTCACCATATGTGCAGCCTGGAAAAGAGAGAATGGGACTATATGGTACCTAATGGCAAGATGTGTTCTTGATAAAAGTAGTCTTGTGTACCATTACAAGTATATTTTAATACCTTTTATAATATTTTTATATTATATAGACTTTGGGAAACTTGATTTGATAAGAGACGTATTAAGTCACTTTAGGAGTTACACTAAATGAGCCAAGGTTAGAAAAGCTCGCAAGAGCGAAGGAGCCTCTAATGGAGAGATGATGGAAGATCGTCTACTATAGGTAAAAACTTTTCACTTTGTAATTTCATCTCCTCTTTAGATTCTGTTCTTATTTTGACTTATGTTTTCCAAGTTTTATCATTGGCTAAGGAAGGTGAGTTGTCACTCAAACGTATAAATATGAAGTGCAAGACAGTCAGTTGCATATAGTGATGTACCAAAAGGCCGTAGAAAAAAAGTATGTTCTCCTTATTGTAAATGAGGCAAAAATTATAAAGTTGGAAGTCGACGTGCTTGAAAATTCTAACAACCTGAGAAATGTAGACAATTATTACTTCGAGTAGGATCAATAAGCATACCATTTTGAGTAAGAAGTGGAAAAGTTACTACATGTGTTAAGGGAGCATAGAACAGCCTTGGGATGGATTATCTCTAACATAAAAGGTATAATTTCTTCCATTTACATGCATAAGATTCTAATGGAGGAACTTTACAAACCATCCATTGAGCCCCAAAGAAGATCCAGCAATGAAGGAAGTTATGAGAGTTGAAATTTTGAAGCTCCTCAATGTTGGAATTATTTATGCTATTTCAAACAGCTCATGGATAAGTCTAGTTTAGGTTGTACCAAAAAAAGGGTGGAATAACGGTGATTAAAAATAACAATAATGAGCTTATTTCTACAAGAATAGTCACAGGTTGGCATGTATATACGGATTACTGCATGTTGAACAAAGCAATAAGGAATGATCATTTTCCACTTCCATTCATCGATCAAATGTTAGATCGATTGGCTAGATATCCCTATTATTTTTATTTCGAGTATAACCAAATTGCCATAGCCCACAAAGATAAGGAGAAAACTACATTTACATGCCCCTATGGAAAAAAAATTAGAAGGATGCCCTTTGGATTGTGCAATTCCCCAACAAAATTCCAACGTTGCATGATGGCTATTTTTTCTGATATGGTGGAAGATATAATGGAGAACGCTAGTTGCATCTAACATCATATTTGAATCGTACAAATAGGTACTCTAACACATCTTAACAAACAATTATTTTATGTAATAAAATAAACAAAGTTCTCAAAAAAGAAAAACAAATTAATAAAAAAACTAAATTGCTTAAAATAAAATAAAATTATGTTTTAATGATGAGTTGCCTCTCATCCAACACTTAGTTTAACGTCTTAACAAGACACATCATCATGGTACTGAAGATCAAATTATCAATATGGAATCAACGTTAGCAATTTTTTTCTCCTTCTAAATAAGGTTTCACATGGTGCCTATTGACTTTGAAAGTTATTTGTGTTGGATTAAATAACTCTATTGTTCCATTTGAAAAAACTTGAACAATTATGTAAGGTCCATCCCATCTTGATCTCAATTTTCCTGGAAATAATCTCAAATGAGAGTTAAATAAAAGAACTTTAATTCCAGGAAGAAAATACTTAGAAACTAGCCTCTTGTCATGATAGCATTTAGTACACTATTTGCATAATTTTGCGTTTTCATAGGCCTCGTCCCTAATCTCTTCCAACTCATTAAGATGGAGCAACCATTTTTCTCCTACTTTATCTAAATCCATGTTCAGATCTTTAATTGCCCAATAATCCTTGTGTTCGAGTTCAACAGGAAGGTGACACACTATTCTAAAGATTAACTAGTAAGGGCTCATCCAAATGGATGTTTTTTAAGTTGTGTAGTATGCCCATAATGCATCATTCAAAGTGATTTCCCAATCCTTTCTTGAAGGACACATAGCATGTTCCAATATTCCCTTGATTTGCCTATTACTTACTTCCACTAAACCGGAAGTTTGAGGATGATATAGAGTTGCTACTTTATATGTGATGTTGTACAAAAATGGCTACCTCTATCATTTATTATAGCGTTAGGCATTCTGAACCTATTAAATATTGAATCCTTCAAGAATATTACAACATTAACATCTTTGGTTTTAGTGGGGATAGCTTCTACCCACTTGAATACATAATCCATAGCAACCAAAATATATTGAAGACCATTGGATGGGGAAAAGGACCCATAAAGTCAATCCCCTATATATCGAAGAATTCAACAACTAAATTAGATATCAAAGGCATTTTATCTCTTTTGCTTATGTTGCCTATTCTTTGACATCTATCACATTGTGCACAAAGCACATGAGCATCTTTAAAAAGAGAGGGCCAAAAGAATCTAGACTATAATACCTTACGGGTTGTCTTTTCGCCACCAAAATATCCCCCACAATGAAGTTCATGACAAAAAGTTAGAATACCCTTATTTTCTTCTTTATGTACACATCTCTGGATGACTTGATCTTGACCAAACTTTTATAAATAAGGGTCATCCTAGAAATATTCCTTGATAGTTTTAAAGAACCTTTTCTTGTCCTTATATGAAGTGTTTAGTCTCAAAACACCAGTGCAAGATAGTTTACAATATCAGCACACCATGGGTTTTGACCTATTGAAAATAATTGTTCATCGGGAAAGGTTTCAATTATATTTACATTACTTTCACCTTTAAGAGAATTGAAGTAAAAAAATCAACCTATACAAATGGCCAGCTACTAAGTTTTCACTGCCTTGATTTCTAAGTCAAATTCTTGTAAGAGTAAGACACACCTGATTAATTTTGGCTTGGCATTCAATCTACTTAATAGATATCTTAAAACAGCATGATCAGAATGCACAATCACTTTAGATCTTACTAAATAAGACTTGATTTTTTCTAAAGAAAAAACTATAGCCAAGAATTCCTTTTCAATGGTGATATAATTCATTTGGGCATCATTGAGTGTTTTTCTAGCATAGTAGATGACATGTAAATACGTATCCACTCTTTATCCTAAGACTGCTATGATAGCATAATCGAAAGCATCACAAATTATTTCAAAGGGTAAAGACCATTTTGGTGCCATAATAACATGGGTATATGTTTGTTTCTCTTTCAAGGTATTAAAGGTAATAAGGTAGTCATCGTTGAAATCAAAATAAACATATTTTGAGAATAGGTTACATAAGGGATGACTTATTTTAGAGAAATATTTAATAAATCGTCTGTAAAATCATGCATGTCCTAAGAAGCTTCTTATCCCCTTAACAGATGTAGGAGGAGGTAATTTGGAAATCAGTTCAACTTTTGCCTTATCAACTTCAATACCTTTGTTTGAAATGATATGCTCTAACATTATCTCTTGTTAAACCATAAAATGACTTTTCGCCCGGTTAGATTACATTCAATGCATATTTCTAAAACCAAAGTCATTTTATGTAAGAAATCATTGAATGAGTTTCCAAAGATAGAGAAATCGTCCATGAAAACCTCAATGAATTTTTCCACCATGTTTGAGAAGATAGACATCATACATCTTTGGAACGTGGCAGGGGCATTGCATACTCTAAGTAGAATTCTTCAAAAATAAAATGTCCCAAAAGGACATGTAAATGTGATATTTTCCTGATCTTCTAGTGCTATGTGTACTTGATAATATCCGGACAATCCATCTAAAAAATAGTAAAGTTTATGCTCAACTAATCTTTCTAACATTTGATCAATGAATGGAAGAGGAAAGTGATCATTTTTAGTATATAAATTCAATTTCTTGAAATCTATACACATAGTTCATCCAATGATTATTCTAGTGGGAACTATTCACTTTTTGTCATTTTCAACACCTATTATCCCAGATTTCTTAGGTACCACATGCACTGGACTAACCCATTTACTATTAGAAATAGGGTAGATAATTCCTTCTTCTAACATTGTAAGAATTTATTTCTTAACTACCTCTTGTATGTTTGGGTTTAGTCTTTTTTGGGCCTTTTGCACGGGTTTAGCACCATCTTCCAAGTTGATCTTATGCATACACATGGTAGGACTAATGCCTCTTATATCCTTTATACTCTAACCTATGGATTTCTTAAACTTATTAAGCACTTTTATAAGTTTCTTTTCTTGGGTTTTGGTCAAGGTTGAAGAAATTATTGCTAGATAAGTTTCTCCTTCTCCCAAAAAACACGTATTTTAAGTGCTTAGGTAAGTCTTTGAGTTCAAGTTCAGGTGGATTGGCCTTTTTACAAGATGAGGAACTAGGTAGATGTAAGGGTGTACTAGATTTTGTCTTTAGTTCATCATTATCTAGTTGTTCAAGGTACCCCTTAGTTTCCTCATCTAAATCTTCTTCGACCTTTTCAAGTGTAAGAATAGTTTTAAGCTTGTCTTATATTCTAGTTCGGGAAAAGGTGCTTTGGAAAAGATTATCCAAAGCGTCAACATTGAATATTTCATCGGTGGAAGAAATAGAAGGAAAAGGTGAAGAATCAAAAACTTTAAAATGAAAGGTCCCTCTTAAGACTGTCATTGTCAAATTTCTATCTTGGACATCAATAATAGTCTTGGTAGTTGCCAAAAATGATCTACCAAGTTGTATTGTAGGCTCTCTATCCAAGGCTAAATTTTCTTGCATATCCAGAACTATAAAGTCAACAAGTATTATCGATTTGTCTACCTGTACTAGCACATCCTCAACTATTCCCTTTGGATGCATAAGAGATATATCTGCAAGTCGAAGGGACATAGTTATGGATTTTAAATCTTCTAAATGGAGCTGTAAGAATATAGAGTAGGGCATCAAGTTTATACTTGTACCTAAATCAAGCATTGCTTTAGCAACCTTCCTGTCCCCCGTAGTTATGTTTATGATAAAAATTCCAGAGTCTTTCAACTTAAAGGGAAGTTGGTATTGAAGTACTACACTAGAAATTTCTGATACTACTACTCACTCATTAAGTTCATACCTCCTTTTCTTAGTGTACAACAGTCTTTTCATAAGAATAGAACCTACCTATAAATTTTTCATAGATTATCTCTTAAGTTGTTTAAGAACTTGTTGTAAAGTAATGAACCATGACTAAGCTTTATCCTTGAGAGTGTAAGGAAAACACTCATTCTAAGCTGGTCTTCATCAATACTATGCCATGGAAAGGTTTGGACAATATCTTTGTCCTTATACCAAACAATGTCAAAACGTTTCTTTATTTTGTAAGTTTTCAAAAAAAAATGAAACATTACCAAACAATTTATCAGTGATCTTTGATTTATTTCTTGAAAATCATAAATAAAAATTGTTACCAAACATATTGATGATTATTTTTATAAAAAAAACATAAATCACAAAAATAAATTATTTAATAATAAATCATAAATCAAAATTGTTCTCAAATAAGGCTTAAATTTATTTGATATTAAGAGATAACCGATACTTTGTTTATAGACAATTTTTTTATGATTAATTAATTAATTTGGATGGAGCAATTAAAATTTAAATAATTTCATTTAGTAAAAAACAAGAATTGCAATCAAGTATATACGGACATGTCAAATTTTTCAAGGTTAAATGAAAAATATTGATGATATAGTAGTAATTTGGTTTTTAAAGTGAAAATTCAATCATTTAGAATAATCTTAAAATTGAAAAGTTTCAAAAATATTGAGAGGAGAGATTTAACAAAGAAATTAGTTTCAAGAGATAAGAAAAACACTGCGAACACACAAGATGAACCCAGAGGAATTAAAAGCAGTTAGAGACTAGAGTTGAACCATCTAAGAGGTCACCAGACCACAAGCCATGTGGTATTCTTCACCAAAGGCGTAGCCTTCCTTATAGTTACACCACCATGGTCCTTGTTGGCTTAGCCTGATTTACATCATGAAAAAGCCTGAGGCCACTCCTATGGATGTTGCAAAGGCCACCGTTGGTGTTGCCAAACCCAGACACTTGGCCAAAGAAGTAGCAACTTTGCCTCCGCATTGCTGCTCTCCTTTACATTTTGACAGGGACTTATGTTGCGTTGCTCAAGAATTAGCAGACACTCGTTTTGCCAAGTACACATATAATGCATGTTTAATCTAGTCACTTGAACTTGAATAGAAATAGTAATTTCATATTTTTTTCATTTTCAAGAGAATATTAAGAATAATAATTAGGAAAATAAGTTGTTTCAAGAAATTAAATGCTCCTATACTTGATCAATTCAATAAATTTTTGTATGTCTAGGATTTGTTCAAATCCTAGCTCTATTTTACCAATTTGAAAGGAAAATTAGCAGCTCAAGTTGTTTTCTATGCTATTAACAATGCAAGAAAAAGGTACATGAATATCGCATTCAAACTACTTTCAGTAGAATCTTGAAAAGAGAACAAAAAGAAGCACTTCTCAATCCACTTGTGGATGTACTACTCTCTTGGTTTGAAAAGGTGAAAAATCTGGTTAATTGCAAGAGTGACAATATCTAACCCGATATAAATAAATATCAATAATTGTCTTTAAAGACCTTGTTATTTGTTACTATTATAAATAGACAACACAGAAAAAATCAAGTAAATTTTTTATTTGTCAACTAAAATGTGAACACGACACAATTATTATCAAAACACGACACGAATACGACTAACAAGACATAATTGCCACCTCTAATCGCCAATGCCTTGAAACACAACCAAGTTAAACCAATAAGCAGCCTTTTGAATTTGAAAAAATATCCTAGCCAGAGTTGCAAATAGACCAAATATAGCATTATCAATATACTGAATTTGAACACGAGCTCTCAAAGTCAAGAAATACATATAATTCTTCATGAAACTTCCTAACAAGTTGGTACTAAAGTAAAAGGAATTCTCCTAAATTTTGAAGTAGAAAAAGCTATAATCGAAACATGACATTGTCACAGTTCAAAATTGAGTACAATAGAATAGGTAGGTTTACATTTGAAATGCATAAATGGTATCTTTTGAACATCATACACTAAAATTATTGTTTTGAATCCTTGAAAAAGAGCAATAGGAAAGAAAACCCACCTTGATTAATCAATCTTCACCGATGAGTAGATCAGCCTAGTGAACCAAAAGCATGCATAGAATCCAATGGTACCAGTGAGCACAAAGAATGCATATGAAGCAATCAACATGTACCCAAAGTATAATAACCCGGAGACGAACTTTGTGATTTCTAGCTTTGTGAAGAAGTAGAATGTGGCATACAAGAAGAGGTATAGTGCTGAAGAGCCCGACGTAAGGTACGATCTCCACCACCAAAGGTAATCCTCACTGCACAACTGGAAGTAGCAAAGCACGATGGTTATCTCAGCACAAGTGATGATGAGTATGATGAAGACCAAGAACAGGAAACCAAATATGTAGTAGAACTGGTTCAGCCAAATGGAAGTAAGGATGAAGAAGAGCTCAATGAAAACTGCCCCGAATGGAAGGATTCCGCCAATTAGGATCGAGAATATTGGGTTCATGTACCAAGCTTGTTCAGGGATCTGCCTTGGGATTTTGTTTGTCTTCACAGGATCCGCAATTGCAGGCTTCCTGAACCCAATGTAGCTTCCCACAAACACAAGAGGAACTGAGATCCCAAACCATAAGAAGACAAGGGCAAACATTGTTCCAAATGGCACAGCTCCAGATGATTTCTGTCCCCAAATGAGTGTGTTTAAGAAGAAGAAAATTGCAAAGACTGTTCCTGGGAAGATGATAGCAGTTCTGAAAGCAATCTTCTTCCACTCTGTCCCTTTAAACATTTTGTATAAGCGAGAAGAGGCATATCCAGCAAAAAGACCCATGAAGACCCAAAGCAAGAGCAAGGCAGTCATGAGACCACCCCTGTTAGATGGGGACAGGAATCCAAGAACTGCAAAGATCATCGTCACAAGGATCATCCCAAAGAATTGAACACCAGTTCCAACATATACACACAATAGATCTGAATTGTTTGGGGGTCTGAAGGCATCCCCATGGACAAGCTTCCATCCAGTCTCTTCTTGGGCTTCTTCCTGGGTCTCAAGCTCATTGTACTTGGAAATATCACGGTACAATGTCCTTAGCATTATCATTGCCACCATACCCGAGAGGAAGAGAACAATCATCAATGAATTGACAATTGAAAACCAATGAATTTGGTCATCGCTCATTAAAAGATAAGCATCCCATCTGGAGGCCCACTTCACTTCACTCTCCTAGAAGGCAGACATTTGGGGGGATGTTAGTGAGATGATAATCCTTTACACATTACTGGTAAACGAAATTAGCTATAAGTACCACTCAAAAAGAATTGTCTGGTCAGCGCAAGTTAGTAAGCTCAAGTACATGACTAAACAATACTCTATGAAGGTTCACAGAGTACCAGCAGAAAAGAAAAACCATGTATCAAATTGTACAAACTAACCTGGAATTCGACATCATAAGTGAATATAATTTCTTTGTTCTCTTCAACCTCTTGAGGAGAGTTGGAGTTCAAAACAGTCTGTTTTGCATGAGGATCACAGGTAGTTAAACGAGTCTTCTCTCCATTCCATTTCTTTTCATATTCGTGTTTAACACTGTATGCTCACAGTCATTAACATACAAATGTCACTACTTGCCACCCTAGAAACAAAAGACTGCTTTGATACAAACGATGGACACAGAACAACTGACCTGAAAGGCTTAACCTCAAATCCCACTATTCTTGCAGAGTCAGTTTGTGGATCCC
Source organism: Hippophae tibetana (assembly GCA_037013495.1). Taxonomy (NCBI): domain Eukaryota; kingdom Viridiplantae; phylum Streptophyta; class Magnoliopsida; order Rosales; family Elaeagnaceae; genus Hippophae; species Hippophae tibetana. The sequence goes on from CM072806.1 coordinate 31,989,270, forward strand.
TATGATACTTAACGGTAAATGACAAATGGTTGTTGATATAAAACCTTTCATTCTTGCCCTGAACAGTAACATGAAAAGTAAACAACATTAACAACTACACAGTATTAAAAAGTTATCTAACATTGCAATAATGCTTTTACCCCAGTTTGGCCTTTTAGCCCAACGTGGTAGCCAAGCTGATAAACAGGCGGAGATTCTTGTTCTAGTCTTCGAATAGGAACCACTAAAGGCAAGTTATCAAGAACCCTGCCATACAAAAGACATTTTAATTAGAAATATAACTTCACAATTCACACATAAATCAGCTATCATATGCAGATGAAACATACATGTTCACCCGATATTCATCATTGATCTTCTCTTTAAACTCCTTTGCAGATTTAGCAGCAAGTGTCATCCGGCAGACAATATTGCACATCTGTGGTTCTCTCATTTTAAACTGCAAATAACCAAAAATACTTGATAACCTCAAAACAATTACGCATGCTTCAAATCATTACTGTGTCCAAGAACAAATTTACCACATAAGGAGAGTTTTCAATGCGGTCACCACGGAGCACTTCCCCGAGATTCTCAGCACTGTCCACTATTTTCTCTGGGCGACAATAATGGAGAGAATAATATGAGTATGGAAGCTGAGTCTTTGTGGAAGTCAGTTTGTTTACTTTCACTTTCAAATCATCTCCCTGCACCAAGTGGTCAAAAAACAGAACAATCAGTTTTGTAAGTTATTTAATAACATGTACAACCCCATATTAGATAGAAAACATCATACTTAAGCACAATTACACTATGTTACATGGACTCGGGAAGAAGTGTTGGACACGAGTGCATGTCAGAGGATGGATTCATCAGTTTATAAAATTTTAAGTTACAGAGACACATATAATAAGTTTCCAATCTTTGGACACGGATACAGGGATACAAAAAACTATATAATTTTTTTACATGTTTAGGTCTATTATATGATATATAAATTTTATACTTATGCTTATATTTATTATTCATAATATTTTTTATTCTTAAGCTTCAGTACCTTTGATCCATTGTTATCCTTTAATTAAATGTGAATATTTTTTTCAAAATTTCATAAAAAAAAGTCAATTTTCTCTTAAAACAAGAAGCCCATTGTTTTCTCATAAAAAATAAGCCCATTCTTTTCATGGAAAGGAATCTCATTATGGAGTGCCCTAATTATATTTTTTAGAATTCCTTTTCAACTTTTAAAGCCCAATCTATCAATCCAATATCAGTCATATCACTTTTGTTGCCCTAAGTTTTGCTTTCTGTTCTTCATATTCTCAGCCGCCTCTTCTTTCTTCTTTCTTCTTAATCTTCAATGCCAGAAACCACCTTTTCTTTCTCATCTTCTAGGACAACACTACTCTCTGCTTTGTATCCTTCTCTTCTCTGTAATACAATCTTCTTTCTCTTTTCCTGTTTTGTTCATGGTTGAAAATTTCAACTTGAAATCATGGCCAGTAAAACATTCGTGCTTGATGAGATGTTGTCGAGTCTGGCACGTATTTCGTACCAGCATTGTGTCGTATTGACACCAATATGGTGGGACGAAGCACAGAGTCGAGGTAACATAGCATTTACATATTAGAGTGTCAGAACTCCATATAGATGGAAAACATTAGATATAAGCGCATTTACATATTACAATGACTGAAATACAGAAATTTTATCTATTTGAAATGTCAATCTAGTAATTTGTAATGAGATTGATCCAACAAAAAACTTCCAAGACAGAGATACATATAAAACGATTTGAAAAATCAATGAAGATGATGTTCATCACCATTCATATATAACAAAGTATTAAAGTACTACTAAAATCTGCAATAACAAGAGCTGGCAAGAAGGATTGAATCCATTTTAGAATGACTAGATGGGGAAAACTAAACACATTATAGAATACAGTATAGTAAAATGAAATGAAGCAAACAAAAATAACATTGATTAGGTGTGCTGGGTTATTTCAGTAACTAGGATCAGATATCTGGTAAATAAACTACAGATGAACTCCTAAAATCCAAGATTTCGAAAGTCCAAATGCTACATAAACGATACAGCAGTATATATCACAACCAAAAATATCAGATAGCACAAGGCTCCAAATAAGAAGGTATTAAAAAAATGAAAGTATTCAGTTAACCTAATACAAGCGTATCCTTAATTGTACCTGAGCCCTCACAAGCTAAAACTTGAAAATTCTACTTTCCGATTCACTTTCCACTATTTTCTCGATTGACAAACAAAAAAAAAAGAACTTACATCGATTCAAACCCAATATAGATCCGATAAATATAATTCAGATCACGCAGATCAGAACAAATACAAATACACAAATTGGGTAAATGAAAGCTAACCTTTGCAAAGTCCTCGGGAGCAACTCCAGGAAGATAGAAGGAAGAGACGTCATGGATGAAAAGTAAAAGGACCGAATAAATTGTCAGTGAACGAATAGCCATAGATCCTAGAGACTCCATGGCCTCTGAGAGTGTTTGTGCGAGAAAGAAAGAAAATGAACGAGGAAGAACTTTTTTTAGATCTGGAGAAGTTGTTTGTTCGGCCTTGCGGTTGGTTATTAAAAATTATTATTTTAGAAAATCGAATAAATAATAAGATATATTTTGTGATTGAGCTTAAAATAATTAATTATTGACTTGGGCTCTGAGTCTTAGTTCTCTCCGATTGATTTACCTTAAGATGAGTCTTAAAAATATTATATATTTTAAAATTATTCTATAAATTGTATATATATATATAATACATAATTGTATATGTACTATGAAAATATATAGTTATTTAATAAGCTGCATAAATTTTAAAAAAATTATAAGCCTTGTAGATTTACTTGAGTTGGTTTCCTGATACGTTGATATTGATATTAAATGTGAGATTATTTTAATTTTTTTAATGTTTATATATGTTTTTTTTTTGTTTTTTAAGCTGTATTTTAATTACTAAACCTATTATTTTTTATCATTTTTACTATTATATGCAAATACTAAGGTTATTAATAGTCCGATGTAACATCTTTTTTTCTTTTTTCATCCACGATTTAAAATTTATTATTTGTAGAGAATAAAAATTTATCAAACATCCTCTTAAGTTATTTAAGACCATAAAAAAAATTGATAATCAAATTTTGTAAAATTTATAATATCTCACAAATATATAAATCATTTTATAAAAAATAATAAATTTTCTTCTAAGAAAGAATAAAGCTCATGTTAGTTCTTAATGTACAAAAATTTGATAATCAAATTTTATAAAATTTATAATATCTCACAAGTACATAAATCATTTTACAAAAAACAATAAGTTTTTTCCAAAATTGGTCTAAGAATAACTTCGTGATTTTAAATAATTAAGAAAAACTCTTAAAAACAAAATATAAACCTAAATATTCTGGCACAATAGATTGGATTTTTTAAAAAATCCAAACTAATAACATAAAATTAAATGATAATAATTAATTCAAAAAATAATAAGTAAATAAATAATTAATACTTAATGGAAAATTAATGTGAAATATTAGTTAGTTAATCATGATTATTCAAGAATAATTAAGTTATTAAAGATATAAATTAAGATTATTAATTTTTTTTGTATGAAAATATTGTGTTCAGATTCTTTTTAATAAAATAAATTAATATCCTTATACGTGGATCACCCAATTCATTAAACTAAAGTATGTTTTATTTTTAAGAAAATAACAAATTATTTAAATTACTACTTTATGTGAAGCATAGTTTAAATTCTTATTCAATGTGTCAAAATTAAATCCTAAAAACTAATTTTTTAAATTTTAAATTTATTTTGAAAAATATATCGTAAATATATTTTTTAGTAATAAACTTTGTAAAAATCTTGATTAAAGAAATAAAATTAATTTATTTTATAAAAATATTTAACTAACTTAATATTTCGCAAACATAACAACATAACTAATATCCTATATTGATTTTCAGTCAAAGATGCTCATATTTAATAAATAACCAATTTATTAAAAATAACATACAAAACAATACATAAATTAAATCTATAAATAAAAAAATACATTTAAAATTTATACTTCAAATATATCCTTCCAAATATATCCTTCAATAGAGAACTTTAATATCGAACTATAATCTAAAAAATCTCCAAAAAGATCTACTTATAATGTTTATTGAATTTAAACTACTACATAAAACTATAGAAAATAAAAATTACTAAACTACTACAAATTCTTGGAGAGAATTTGTTTCTAATATATGAGCTGCTGTTAGATTTTTGGTGTATTTGAAACAATGAAAATCGAGTTTATTTATAGGCTAAAAATGGGAGAGAGAAAAGGATTATGAATGAACAATCATCGTGCACCGTGGCCCACATATTTCCACCACCACGGTCTGCATTACTTTTGATATGCATGAAATTAAATCTGACAAAGATACACTGCGGACTACTTTTATCTATGTCACAACTCACCGTGCTTTTCTTCCCTTTCCTTTTTCACCCACATTCACTAGTTTAACAAATGTAATACTTTATATGTATTTTTCTTTTATTCTTTTAAGTTACAATTGAGTATTTCAGCTAAGATTCTTGAAGTGTTTATCTTTTGAATTAATTTGAAGTTAAAAATATTGAAAAACAACAAAATATACTTATGATTTAAAAAACATATATTTGTTTAAATAATGATAAAATTATACAAATTTAAATTTATTTATTTTATTTAAGTGCAAATAAATAACATAATATTAGTGTTTTTTAAATACTTATTACAACCCTCAACCAGGTATACAATAAGTCATTAAACCCTTTGGTTGCCATAATGGATAAGTTTAAATCTCGTGAGGGTTTTCAATGATGCTACCTACAAACATTCTACTAAATGTAAAAATTAAAAGAAATAATAAAAACAAAATAAAACAAATAACAAATAACAAATAAAAAATTAAAATTAAAAAAAATAACAACGTAAAAATTAAATGATAAAAATTCTTACACTTTAGCCTCTTTTAAGTTTATAATTAACATTCAAAATATAAGCTAGATTAACATCCTAAAGATTCATAGTTTATTATAAAAATTAATTACAAACAAAATTCACATTCCATATAAAAAATATATCAATATTGACTCGCCTAATTTTAGTGCTAGGAATCCAAATTCATTTCGACTCTAATCCTCACAAGTCATACTCTCAATATTATATCGATCATTTCGATTCAATCACTCAAACAAATGTATATACGAATAGAAGTTATGTAAATAAATAAACTAACAGGTTCGCATATGTATAAAAAAGAAAGGCTCAAAATAGTGTGCAACATTGATCTCATTAAATTAATCAAATGATAGGATTTATAAACAAATCAAATACAATTTTTATGCATAAATTAATATCATTAAGTAAAAATACCAAGTATATCCCTTTAGAGATCTATGAAAATACAATAACTTTAAGGGATTTATTTCCTATCTTTGTTTTATAATAGTCATTCTCACAACTTTAAAGAATTTTTTGATTCATAATATTTAGTTATACTATTTATTTCTCTCTTTTTATATATATATATATATATATTTTTAAAGAAAGTTTATCCATATACATATATGTATTTGATGAGAAGCTAATTCTTTGCTATTGTTTTAGTGGCTTTAGGGAACCCCATATTTATCTTTTTTTTTATAAGTCGTGCATGGATAGAAAATGCATACATTTTTAATTTCTACTTAATTCATTTAATTTAAGCAATAAAAATAATTACATAACATTTCACTAGATGTTAAAAATCTTAACATACAATGCAAAATTATATTGATCATCTAGCAATTTAAATAATAAGAAAAGTGTTTTAAGGAGTAAACAAATATTATCACTCAGAATGAAAAAAATTATATGATCAAAATATTCTCATAAGGTATTCTCCACTATTTGATTCATAAACACTATTTTTTGTTTTTTTTTTTCAATTTTAACATTCAATTATGAAACACAAATTATGAAAGAAAACTAATTATCACATTATTTCTTTATATGTTTAAGACATTAATCCAATAGAGCAAAGATTCAATTAATTGCTTGAAACCAACTAAAATCATTATAATTTTGTAGAAATTTTAAAAATGAATCTAACTACTATCCCTAAACTAATAAATAAACTAAACAAAAGAAAATAAATGTAAACAAATGTTTAATAAAAAATTTAAAATGCCTAAATCTATGTAATTTTTCCTCCACGTTAACCTAGAATTTATATTATACTCAATATAACAAATGTAAATTAAAAGAAAAAGATAAAAAAAAGTTATCAATTTGATTTATATGATCATATAATGATGTAGAAAGTCAAGTGAATCTATCATCTCAAACAACTTAACCACATGGATATATTATTGTGTACTTCTTATACATCACATCTCAACAAATAGTATACATTTAATAGTTCTAAATGAAATGAACATTGTTCACATAAACAAGGAATAAACTAAAATAAAATAAAGATAAAAATAAAATGACTAGACGAAAAGAAAATAATACTACCTAAAATGATGAATTGTTTCCCACTAAGTGTTAGTTTAACATCTTAGCAAAATGCTTCTTTTGAGGGATTACAATTTGTAAAATTTAATTCATCCATTATCAACCTCATTATTGAGTTTGTTGCATATTTATAAATACAAAATATACAGGTATGATAAGATTATCTACTTGTACCATTAAATCTTTTTCCCTACACTTTGGATATATTTGAGATTTATCCTCTAATTGTAGGGACATGATTATGGATTTAGATCATTCATTCCTAGCTACAAGTATAATGAATAAAGTATTAAATTAATGCTTACACCTAGGTTTAAGTTAGAATTTATCTCTTTTTTATTACAAATGATGATATTGATATTAAAAATTCTAGAATCTTGAGAGGTAGCTTTAGAATTATTTGTGTTTGAGAATAAAAATTAGGGTTTTTAAAGAAGAAATAGAGAAAATTTGTATAAATCTGATTTGAAATGTGTTTTTTGGAATTTTAGTTTAAAAATTCATAACAAAAATAAAACGATCATATTGAAACAAGGATCCGTGTACATATATGTTTTCCTTTAATGAAATTATATACCGAAAGTTCCATGATGCAACAAGCACAAAAATCATATCATGGTACAGATTTTTTTATTCTATATCGAAATACTAACTAAAAACTAAATACTAGATAATTATAAAAAAATAAAATAAAATCAAAAGAAATAAAAATAAACAAGAAAGAAAAAATAATTCGTACAAATAAAAAAATTGGTTAGATTCCATAAATAAAAGAAATAACAAAAATAAAAAGAAAAGTAAATAAATAAAAAATCTATAAAAAATAAAATAAAAGAAATAAACAAAAAACAAAAATATTAAATAAAAATAAATAAAAAAGGATACAATATATATGATACAAGCAATTGGTTAGATAATATAAATTAAATAAACAACTTACAACAAGTTAAAGTAACTACAATATACAATATATATTATACAATAATACAAGTTAAATAAATAATTACACAAACTAATGAAGCATATCATACAAGAAATATGTTAGTAAATAGAAAAATTAAATAAAACAGACAATAAAAAGAAATAAGAATATAATAAAATAAAATAAAAAGAATTGAGTTAGCAATTAAATAAATAAATAAAGAAAATAAAATAAAATTAATTAAGTTAAAATAAAAAATTAAAATTAGTACAAAAATATTAAAAACAATTCTAAAACAAATTACGTTAATAATAAATAAATTAATAATTAAAGTAAACTTAAAATAATTGTTAGAGTAAAAATAAACTAAGATTTTTTTTTTAAATTTCAATTTATTGATTTTTTTCATATTTCTTTAGATTTGTTTTTAATATTTCAAATTTCATTTTTTAAGATCTCTTTAGATTTTTTTTCTAATTTTTGCAAATTTCAATTTTTTTAATTAAAAAACTCACAAATATTTACAAAACATTTTTTAAGATTTTTGTTAATAAAAATTTAAAATTTTATTCCTTCTGGTGCTAAAAACTTGATAATAATAAATTATCAATTTGAAATTGTAAAAACAATCTTCGACAAGAGTACCAAAACTTTTATGTACAAAATCTTCTTAGTCAAATTTTATAACATTTATAATAACTCACAAGTGTATAAATCACTTTATAGAAAACAATAAGTATACTTTCAAGGTGAGTTTAAGGAATAACTATATAATTTTAAATAATTCAACAAAACTCTTAAAAATAAAAAAAATGATCTTAAACATTCTGTTAAAATAGTTTGAATTTTGAAAAATCTAAACTAATAACATATATTAAAGGTTAATTATGTGTACTCAAGATTAATTTTATTATTAAATATATAAATTAACGTTATTGATTTTTTTTTATAAAAGTGCTGCTAACTAAAATTCCTAAGTTGCTAGAAAATTAAACTACAAATTATATTTGAAAATCAAATGTTCTCTGATTTTTGGTGTATTAAAAGCAATGAAAATTGATTTTATGTATAGGTTGAAAATGGGAGAGAAAAGAGGATCATCAAGGAACAATCACCGTGCATCATGGCTTATATTATTCCACCACCATAGCCCGCATCACTTTTGGTACTCGTGAAATCAAATTCGAGAAAGCCACACTGTGGCCCACTTTTATCCATGCCATGGCACACGTTGCTTTTCTTCACTTATCTTTTTCACCCATTTACATTAGTTGGAACACATGTAATGCTTTAAATGTATTTTTCTTTTATTTTTCTAAGTTACAATTGAGTATTTCAAGTATTTTTTTCAAGTGTTTATCCTTTGAATCAATTTGAAGCTAATAATATCTTAAAAACAAAAAACATATCTGTGATTTCAAAAACATAGATTTATTTAAATAATGATAAAATTATGCAAATTTAAATGTATGTCACAACCTAGAACATAAATTTCTCTCAATGTAACATTTATAAATTCAAGATAGATAGTAATGGATAGAAAAGTTATTCATTCGCGGATCATGTTCAAGAGTTGGTATGGAATTATAGGTGCATCCATCAATCCAAACATATAAATATTACATTGATAGAAAACTATGTACTTATCATAAATTTCAACAAATTCTTATAAATTAACAATTCTAAATTATGTTCACATGATAGAAAATAAAATAAACCAAAAATAATTAACATAAAATAAAAACATATATCAAACAAATAATTAAAATAAAAGAAATAATATTACCTAAAAATGATGGATTATCTCTCATCCAGTGCCATTTAACGCCTTAGCAAGATGCTTCTTGGAGGCTAATACGATAGTATTACCTCTTTATTTGACTCCATCAGAAAGAATGTATGTGTGTGACAAAGATAGTTAATAGAATCAACATCAGGGTGGTAAAGCTCAAAAAGGTGCACCCACTTTTATAGAAATTGAAAAAGTTCACGATTTGATAAAAAAAACCAGGGTAAGGAGACATAGAATCGTAAAGGATTTGGCTCTAACTCGCAAGATACAAAACAATAAAAACTTATGCAGTCCATTCAATAGAACCACAAATAATATAATATCAAATAAGTAGACAACTTATAACAGTAGATATTATATATCAAAATAGAAAGTAAGTAAACAACAAATTCTTTCTAATTAGATTTATGTTTTAGTAAGTAGAACCATATCCACATAAAACTCAAATTATACTAGCTCAACAACTGATCACATATAACAAGCAATATAATGAGGTAAACCCACATAGAGACTGCATTTATGTGGTATCATCCTTGGGTTGTTTAAGGCAACTACTCAGTGGAAAATAATTCACTAAACATTAAAATAGTTATAACTTTGATAGATAATAAAATGACTATTACCCTATTAATTACGGCCTTTATCCAAGTTGCCAACTTCTACTCTTACTTGGTACTTTCGTAACTACTTGGTTCAACACTCAAACCCAACTTTCCTCCATAACCAATACTATCCAATGTAATATGATTGGTAAACCTATATTAGTAACAAGATGTGTAATCACTAACAACATCGAGGGACTCATAGTCCACTACAAATATCAAATCATGTATGGGAGATATATAGTCAAACCCATATAGATGACGATTTGATAAATAACCTCAATGAATGACCCACACTCAAGTGTATGCTTTCTAAAATAATTTCAAAATATATATAATTATTAGTGTAAATTTTACCAGAGTTTTGGTACTAGAATCAAAAGGTAAAGAGTTGAGAGAAATGAGACTTATTTATAGAACTCAAATTCTCACCTCGCCAGCCACGTTTCTGACCACCCCACCAAAGGTGGTGGCGAGGGTGATGGAAAGCTTATTATTGGCGAGCTTGTTGGCAAGGTGCTAAATAGAGATTTTTTTTATTTCCAAAAATGTCGAGTAACATCCACAAGTATCCACACCCAAAACCAAAAAGAAACTCGAGTGAAAACATCACTCGTTTTCATACAATCTCATCGAAAACTTCAACACTCCACCTAGCATGCACACTATGAAAACCAATCACGTGGTGTGTATAAACATACTTGCATACAAAGTGTACCTAACTATGTGTGTGTGTGTGAATTACTGATCCATATTAACCAACCTTACACAAAGGAAGACATATACACTAAGTAAAATAAATAGACATCGTGTTTTGCACATGAGAAGCTAACACAAAGACACAAAGTATAATAAGACTTACAACTTATGCATAATTAAACATATGATTCTTCTAATGCTTAATTATAAAGTATTTTCTTTAATTATGAATCAAGATTTGATCTATCATTGATTTATAATAAAGAGTTCAAAAACATGAATACAAAATATAAAAAAATCGCATTTATTCAAATCATAAAATTGTTCTTCTAGTCTTTAGAAGCAAAAGAACTAAAATCCCATATTACATTTAGCTGATCATAGTTAAATTAACAAAAGTTAAGTCAATTATGAAAGACATTAGATTACAGAAAAAGATAAAAATACAATAATTAAAAATACCCCTTTTTAATGAAAAAAATTCCAAATCTCTAAATAAGTTGTCACTGGCTTTTCCAAAGCCTTGGATCTTCTTCATAATTGGGAGGTTCTCTTTCTACATCTATATATATGGTGGTGGAATGACTTTGGAAATTGGATCTAATACAAAATAACCTATAGCTCCCTATTCTATGTAAAATGAAAGCTAATTAGAAACCTATTACAAAAGTTTTATTTATAGGAAAAACTCATGTATAGAGGACTTTGGGTTGATTTAATGATGGCGGATCATGGTATAAGCTTTACATAGGGTACATTAAGATTTATAGAATTCATCTCAAGTAAGTCATGTCATGGAACATGTTAATCCATGCCCTAATAAACAAAACTCAATATGCCTTTGTAATTTCATACCGAATGTGTACCATAGCCTACATACTTCTTTGTTATGACACACTTCACTTCTCTTTAAATTTTCCATGTACATCTTACAAACTAGTTGATTCTTCAAGTAGGGCTTACATGACTTAATATTTTAAGCTCTTAGGGTGCAAATTGGGTGCTCCAAGTGTTATTCTTCATTTGTTTACAAATTTATACATTTTGAAGCTAAAATACCTTAAATACAACAAAACATACCTATGATTTTTAAAATATAGATATGCATAAGTCATCACATAAACATGATATAAAAAAATATATTTATTATAATTAAGTACAATAAAATAAAAAATAAGAGTGCTTTTCAAACACTTATCATAACATCCAATCAACTTCTTGCTGGTCTCAAGCAAGTTAAGCGATCTAAAAAATAAAAGTGAAAAATAAATAAACTAAACTATACTAACCTAAATCATTTCTATAAATTGACATGATTGTATTCAACATATGCAACAAGCCTTTAAAATGCTAGGTTTCCCTAGTGGATGTGTTTAAGTCTCGTGAGGGCTTTTAACGATGATATCCACAAACATCCTAACATGCAAAAACTAAAAATAATAAAATTAACATGACAAAAAAAAATGAAAAATAAAAGTAACAAAATAAAGATTAAAATAAAAAAAACTTTACATGCTTTATTTTCTTTTCATTTCATAATTGGAAAACTACATTTAAGACAAAATATGGTTTATATGAATGGTTAGCCATGCCTTTTGGTTTAATTAATTCTCCTAGTACTTTCATGAGATTAATGAACCATGTTTTGTGTGCTTTTATTGGAAAAAATTTAATTATCTATTTTGATGATATTCTCATTCATAGCAAAAATTTGGAAGATTTTTTACCATATGTTAAGTTTCCATATAATCGTTCTGTTCATTGTGCTATTAAATTTTCACCTTTTGAAATTGTTCATGGTTTTAATCCTTTAACTCTATTGGATTTATCACCACTACCTGTTAATGAGCGTGTTAATTTAGATGGAAAAAATAAAGCAGATTTTGTTAAGTAGATTCATGAGAAAGCAAGGCTTAACATTGAGAGTAGTATTGAAATATACTCCAAACAAGCCAACAAAGGGTGTCATAAGTTGATCTTTGAGCCTGAAGATTGGGTATGGGTGCACATGAGAAAATAATGTTTTCTAGAACAAAGAACATCAAAGTTGCTACCATGAAGAGATGGTCCATTTCAAGTCATTGAAAAAGATCAATGACAATAATGCCTACAAGCTAGACTTTCCTAGTGAGTATACTATCAGTGCTACTTTTAATAATTTGAGTCCTTTTGATGTAGGAAAAGATTAAGGACAAATCATTTACAAGAGAAATGTAATGATGGAAATATGGCTTCCAATCTTGGTACAATTACAAGATCATGGGCAAAGAGATTCAACGATGCTTTGAATGAGCTCATGTAAGAATTTTAGGCTCAAGCCAATTCATGTAAGCTTGTGGGGGAAAGCCTACATGTTCATAAAAGATGTGTCAACATGCTGCAAATTCTAGAATAATACAGCAAGGAAATTCAAAATAATTAGTGGATTAAATTTGAATAATATGTGAGATTATTTTTATTTTGTAGATCACACAAATAAGGCATATTCCATTTAGGTTAGCTTCCTTTTTCTAATCATGGACATATGATTTAGAGAGAAATAAATTTGGTTGTATTATTTACCATTTTGGGCGTGTAGTTTAAGGGGCAAAGAACCTAGACATTTTATTTTTCTATTTTTGGTAGTTGCCCTTTCTTATATGGGCATGTAATGGCCTATAAAGATTCCTTTTCAATTCAATAAATAGCAAAATATTTCAGATCAAAAATTCTGAGAGTAAAATTTATCGTTGGTTCTCTTAAGAACTTTTGAACTTATCAGATTTGTCTTTGGCGTTTATACCTCGAATTATCAATTGATTCTCCATTCCTTGATTGTGGACTCTTCCTCATACCAAGGTTCACATCTCTTTATAGGTGTTGGGTTGTAATTTCCATCCAAATTTGTAGTAGAACAGTGTTAGCAACTAATTTTTGTTAAGGGTTTCGTCACAAGTTGGTGCGGTTCATATCACTATAGCTTTAGGAAAAATAGCGCATCAGTCCCATAGTTTTCAACTGGAGCACTTTAGTCTTAAAAATTTGAAAAAAGGTCAAATTTAGTCCTAAAAGGGTGCATTTTAGTCCTAAAAATGGTGCACATAAGTCCTATAGCTTTGGGCTTTTAGGACTACAGTGCGCATTCTTTCACAATTATGGGATTAAAATGCTCCAGTTGAAAGTAATGGGGCTAAAATACTTCTTTTGTAAAAGAAATGGGATGTTTCATTCCCTCATTCAATGTAGAATGCATTAAGAATTATGGTGAAAATGACCCATGATAGAGCATGTTTCTTGGCTAATTATTTTTTTTAAAATCACAACAGAATGTCATTTTGTGTGGTTGAGGTTATGATTTTAACCTTCTATAGTTTTCATGTTTGATCATTGGTTTCCACTCACACACATAAAAGTATAACATCTATCATTTTACTACTCTTTCTAATTCTCTTACACAAGATCATCAGGATCAACACAATACAATCTACAAGTATTAGGATTGTACAAGTAATATAATGTACCTAAGTATAGATATCGATCCCACAAGGAATTTCGTAACTTATAATCGAGTAACATTTTAATTATTACAAATAAAATTTGGAAAAAATGAATATTATAAAAAACTGAAAAAATAAATGAAACCCAATTTTAAATCGCAAGACTCAACAACTACGAAGATATATGAGAAAACAATCTAGGAATCTTTAATACCCTAATTTCCAAATGTATGCATTCCTTTCTCGATTACAATACACACTATATAATAATTAACCTAATTATACTTGCATGACAATTAGATTGCATACTACTCATTAAGTTCATCAATTATAGATCACACATAAGAATCATACATCTCTGTCTGAAAACTATGCATGTTATTTAATTAAGACAAACAATTAAATAATTCTCTCAAATCTATTTAAATGTCTCTATAGATCAATTATTGGCCAAACAATGAATAACTTAACAATCAGATTAAATAATATAACTGAATTGTATTAACAATTGGGGTAAAATATTAGATCATCACATGTAGAAAATTGGGTTCATTAGACCTCTACACTAATAAATTAGTTAGACATAATTATGTTCTTAAAGCTCAGATTTTTAATACATAAGGACAATAAAATTAATAAAGAAAGGAAAAGAAGAAGAGATACACTCAATATCTTGATTTGTCGCACTTATCTTTTCTTGAATCCTTCATAAAGTTGTGTCTAATCTCTTCTTAGTAACTGCTAAGGTTTTGATTCTTAATTGTGGGTTCTTTATGACCACCATATAATGCTTTAAATAGGCTTAAATTAATCCTTATTAGATTAGGATTTGTATTACTTTGGTCCAAAGGCTGAGATTGAAAGTTGGAATTCAATTTAAGGCAAATATATTAAAATCCTTACTACTCGATCAATCAAACTTATTCTCGATTGATCAAGTAAACCCTTGATTGATTCATAAATATCTAGATCGATTTACTCCCTTGTTGATCCTGTATTTTTCCAAAATTTTGTCTATTTTTTATTTTTTTGATATCTTTTCACCTACATAGCTATATTCAACACAAATTAAGCATATTCATTATATTTAAGCAAAAAAAAGACAAATAAGTGGTTTAGAAGTAACCAACTAACTCTACTTTTATAAATTTATCACACCCCTAACTTAACTCTTTTCTTGCCTTTAAGCAAAGCCAAGTCTAACTTGCTAAAATGTTATGGGCATCATATTCATAAACATATATCTATTAATACATACATGTTCAACAAAAAGTACCCCTTCAAAAGTTGTACAATTCTATCACAAGGAATTTCACATATCCATCAATCAATAGCCCATTAATACAATGTTTTTGATGAATTGAATTGTGTATGTGTGTTGATGCGTATTTTCGCAAGTGTATGAATCGTTCAAGTAATAAAGTGTACAAAAGTACGGATATCGAACCCACAAGGAATGGCGTTACTAAGTACCAAAATTGACTAATCCTAATTTTATTTGAAAACTGAATTGTTGTTCACAAATGATTAAAAACGCTAAGGCAATTAATTTCGCTAAATCAATTCAATCCGATTTCAAGTCATGTTATATAAGAATCAAAGCTAAAAGTGATGGTTGAAAAACCCAAATTTACCTAATACTCTCTCTCGAGTTATATTAGAATTACTTATCTATGAAAACCAACTATATTTCTATGAAGATTTAATCACAAACAAGCACATTACGATTTATGGAATTTCTAGAATAACCACATACATCATGCATTAGTTCTCACACTCGCATTCAACATACGGTATTTATCACAAGAAACATTCATTACACATCTCCTCTCGGTCTCAATATAATGCAACAAATCATCTAAATCTTGGCCAGAAATTTAAAAGCATTAAGCATGGAAATAAATACTCAACTTGAAAACAATGAACTCATATAATAATAACAAAATAAATTAGATTTTCTTGATTCAACTACATCATAGCCTTAGCAAAAACGAATTAGTTCATAATAGAAATAAGAAAAAACATTATCTCAATTGAATCCATGAATAACAAATCTGAATAAAATGCAGAAAATAAAAGCTAAGGAGAAGAGATGAAGAACTCTTGAAGATGAAGACTTGGTAGCAACAATGGTGATGATCCTTTAAGCTTCTCCAAACTTTCTCTCCAAAATTACCTTTTCTTTTCCAAAAATGTCTTAGACCTCCTCTCTCTGCCGTAATCCTCTTTCTCCATCATATTGTATATATAGATCTAGGGTTTTGGGGGCAATTTTGGAACAAAACAACATAAAAAATGTGTTTTCGAACGAAACTCGTCGACGATGAAATTATTCTCGCCGCGGCGAGATTTCTGGAAAATGGTTCCACTGATTCTAGTCGGCGACGAGATGAATGTGGCCGGCAACGAGATGCATTTGGCCGGCGGCGAGATTAAGTTGGCCGGTGGCGAGATTACTTTGGCCGGTAGCACGATTAATTTGGCCGGCGGCGAGATTAAGTTGGCCGGTGGCGAGATTACTTTGTCCGGCAGCGCGATTAATTTGGCCGGCGACGAGTTGAATTTTCCAAAACCCGTGCTCCCTGCATGATTTTTGCCATTCTCTGTAAGAATTTCGCCGTTGGTGAGATTAATCTCGCTGGCGGCGGGATTTCTAAATTTTGAAACTTTGTTTTCTTTTTATTTTCACTCAATCCCGATCATTGAAATTTTTCCCAAACTTCTCCAAAATCATGATTTTACCTGAAATTTCACTTTAAACACGAAATACCCATGAAATGACATTTGTGGATTAAATAATCAAATAAACACAATTTTCACACAAATATCAACATTTAAATCATAACAAAAAAATGCAATAATTTGACTCTTATCATGTGTATTGCATATGATGTCATCTAATGCACTCATGAAATCAACTTATATGAGCATTCTAATCAATTATGTCTTAGGACAAGTTTCATAGGTCTATTCTTCACACCCCTCTCCACTAATGTAATTATGCACTTAGCTAAAGATCAATAGGGCTTTACATTCTTGTAGTGTAAGGCTTAGGTAAGGGTAGATAAATGGATATATTCAGGCTTTTTTCACACCTTAGCTCTCTTTTTATTCATTATGTAATATATAACTTCAATTGAGCTTTCATTTGATATTTCTATGCACCCTATCCTACCATTATTTTGTTCCACATCTCTTCTTCACTTTCTTTTCTCTCTCTCTCTCTCTCTCTCTCTCTTTCTCTATGTTTTCAATAGATGTGAAGAAGTAGGGTGTATTACATTTCACCTTGCTCTATAGTATAGAATATGATTGCATTTTTCATACAAGCTAAAGGTGTAAGGGTAAAGTTAATGCTTATTAGTTAGGCTAAAAATATGGCTTAAAGATATGAATGGTTCTTAGTAAGGCTTAAAAGGGTGACTAAGGATATAAACAATGGTAAGGTTGAAAGGCTCAAACAATCAAATAAAGGCCCAAAGCATTTCTCAAGACAAATACTATTTAGGGTTTAGCCATAAGGGATGATCAAATCGACTCTAAATTATTGTAGACATCATCAACTAGCATAACTCACCCCAAAATCAATCATGAAAATGTGCATAAAAATTTGAATCAATTCAATCAAAGCTAGCAAACATATCACATTATTAATGTAAGTATCTTAACGAGCATGTTACATTTCTTATACTAATCATGACAACTAATTCTACAATTTGGTTCATATGCTTTATATCAAATACGCATGCATTTGGTTTCAATGTATTCATCAATTTATACCCAAATCATGATCAAACACATCTTCAAAAATGAAAAATACCCTAAAAAAATGAAAATGCATACCAGATACCAAAACAATGCATACTTAACATTAAAGTAGAGAACGAAGTTCCCTCCCTCATACATAAATTGCACATTATCCCCAATGTGCACAATTGAATATGAGAAAGGGTGAAAGGAAAGAAAACCCCTTTAGCCTTGGCACACCATATCTATCATTAAAACTGCTCAATCATTTTTGTGCCATTTCCCTCCATATTTATTCACCTACAAAATAGAAAACTTATAAGTAAAATAATATTAGTTTTCCTCCCAACAAGCATCAATTTCCTCAACTATACATTCATATCAATTCCTAAGGTGCATACACCAAGGTCATCACAACCTTTTCATTTCGTAATTGGTCTCCAAGAGAGTGCTTTACTCTGCCTTTTAACAATGAACCACTCTTTTGTTTTGTTTATCAATTCAATGGAGCCATGGTTTGTTACCTTAGTGATGGTGAATAGACCTAACCATATACTCTCGAGTTTACCAAGAAACAATTTGAGTCTTGAGTTGTACAATAATACTTTATGTTCAGGTTCAAAAGTATGATGGATAATTTTCTTATCATGCCATCTCTTCAAGTAATGCAAAAGTTTCCTCTTCAATTTTACTTATTAAAGCTCCTCCAGTTGTATCATCAATTATGGTTCTTGGTTACCTCATTAATCCATTATAGAATGTTTTCACTTGCAACCAAGTAGGAATACAATGGTGTAGGCATATTCTTAACAGCTCTTTCTAGCATTCCTAATTTTCATAAAGTGATTCCCCTTCAAATTGCTAAAAAGATGTGCTACCATTTATGAGATTTGATGTCTTTTAAGGTGAAAAGTAATATGCTAAGAAGTTTTAAGCCAATTGATCCCATGTAGTGATAGAATCAGTAGGTAGTGATTGTAACTATACCTTAGCTTTATTCCTCAGTGAGAAAGGACACAATCAAAGGTAAATTGCATCATCTGATACACCATTAATCTTGAAGGTATCACATATTTCTAGGAATAAAGCCAAGTGAAGATTTGGATCATCATTGACTAATTCTCCAAATTGATTTTCTTGTACCATTTGAATGACTCATGCCTTAATTTGAAGTTGTTAGCATTGATGCCTTGTGTATCGATGGATGATTGAGATCCATCTACTTACGGGACTACAAAATCCCATAAAGGTTAGGGATCACAATAGCTCATTAATCTGCTTATTATTCTATCATAACCCTTAATTGATCTTCTTCTAATTGTTTTCTTTTAAGAAAAGTAAAGTTCACCCTATTTCTAGATCAAAAGAACAAGATTTTCACCTATCAACTTAGGCATTCAATAGAAACACTAAAACAAAAACTAAAAGGTACAAGTATAATAATAACCATTATTGATATCTATTATAAGTACACAAGTTTTCAACAATAACACCAAAAACTTGATCAACACAATGCAATCTATAAAAATATGGGTTGTGTAAGTATATAATGTACCTAAGTACAGATATCGATCCCACAGGAAGTTATGTAACTTATAATCAAGTACCATTATAATTATTATGAAAACTATTTGGACAATAGAAAATTATAAAAAACTAAAAAAATAAATGAAAACTAATTTTAAATCGCAAGACTCAAGAACTACTAAGATATATGAAAAAACAATCTAGGAATAATTATTCTCCCAATTTCTTAACATGTGAATCACTAAAATTCTCCCTAATATAATCATTAATCAATTATATGATCAATTGAATCCAACCTAACATGCATTCCTCTCTCAAGTATATTACAATCTTATAGTAATTAACCTTATCACACTGTTATGTCACCTAACTTAGAGGCCCAATCATTTCTAGAATTATTCACCATTTTTCCCAAAATTATTTTCACATCTCTATTGGAAAATTCTACTTGCACAATTTTTTTAGGATGATAAGCGGCAGATACCTTATGCTTAATTCCATACTTAGACAATAAAGAATTGAAATCTATATTGCAAAAGAGACTACCTCTATCACTAATAATAATCCAAGGAGTTCCAAACATAGTGAAATTGTTTTTATAGAAATTTCAAGACAACTTTGGCATCACATATGTTGCTGGGTGTTGATTAGCACAACATCGACATAACAATATCGATCTTACGGATATTTTGGTTTTATATTTGTAAAACTATCACAAGTGCACGAATCATTTTATAACAAATGACAAGTATACTCTCAAGGTCGATCTAAGGAAGGAATATATGTAGTTTTTAATTTATTATTCAAAATCTTAAAAATGAAATTAAATCCTTAACATTATGTCACGATATTTTGATTTGTGTGTTCTAATCTAATGACATAAGAAAAATAAACATATATATGATTCAATAAATAATAATGCAAGTTTTTATCATTTATAACAGTGAAGTATTTATGGTTATAATAATTAAGTTAATTATGCTTGCTCATATTATTTAGGTTATTAAATATATAAATTGATATTTGTTAATTTTCTCTTTTTGGTATGAAAGTATCCTTAGGGAGGACCCAAATTCTTTTGTTTAATATTAATTAACTAATATTCTTAGGCAGGGCTTATTAATTAATTAAGTATTAAATTTTAGCTTTATTTCTAAGAAAATAGCAAACCATCTAATCGCATTTTTAGGCGGAGTCAAGTAATTAGAATTTATTCAAGGTGTCTAAATTAAACTTAAGAATTTAATTGTCCAAGTACTAATTTTCAAGCTTTAAAACCACTACTGAAATATATGTCGTCGATACATTTTAAACAATAGTTATTATAAAAAAACTTTTGAAATGGAGTTTCAATATAATTACCGAGCGATTGTACTAACAAATAAAAATGCACTACTCTAAATCAGACCGAATAATTAAACCATAAAATCTGATTTTCAGATTTAAGTTTGTAATGAAAAATAATATATTTTTCTCTAATATCCTTAATATAAAATCTTGAATAAAAACAAAATCAATTTATTTTATAGAGATGTTTTACCTATTTAATATTTCACAAGCATAACAATGTTATTATTATATCATATTTACAAACAACTAGCCATGTTAAATTTAATAACAAACAAATTAAATATAACATATAAGAATAAACATAAAAAGATAATTGTAAAGAATTCATTAAAATTATACCTTAAAAGAATCCTTACAACAATTTGATGCTAATTCTGTTGTTGGAAAACCTCCAAATGGATTTTCATTTCTGTTTATTGGATCAAAAACTAAAAAGTCTATAAAAACATACTAGTTCTTTTCAAAAAGAGAAGAATTTTCAAACTAAAAACTAAAAATTAAAAAAAAAAACTTTCTTGAGAGAGAAAGAGCTGAGAAAATTGTGTGTTTTATAATGGAGGGAAAATGTCCTTTTATATGTGAGGAAAAGGCCAAAAATGGTGGGAAAATATTTCAAAAATTGATTTTGGGTACGTTTGGATAGGATGGCATATGTGTGGGTTGCAAATATATCAATAGATGAGCATTTGATGGGCACAAAAGCACGCGAGACATGACACAAGTGGGCGGTTGGCACACATGAGGCACAACATGGGCGTGTGCTAACATGCATGGAAATTGGTATGGCGTGTACCATTGGTGCTCTGGACGTGTGTTGGCTGCTTGTAGTGGCAGAGAGTGTTCGAGCGTTTACTGGGCTACGTGCGTATGCTGGGTTGAGTGTGGGAATGTGTTGGACGTGTGCCGGCTATGTGTAAGGGTATGTCGGCATGTGCTGGCGTGTGCGCATGAGACTCGATGTAGATACGCGGCTATGCACGGGATTTTGACATTTTGACCATTTTGACCATTTTGACCCATTTTGTCCAATTTTGTCATCCTTTTTACCTTTCCTCATTTATTTTCTCAATATATTTATGATGTATTGCCTCCAGTATTTTTCTTCGAGTCTTTAAGTTATTTTTGAACAAAAATAGCTGAAAAACAATAAAAATACTCGTGATTCCAAACAGAAATATTTATATAAAAATATGATAAAATCATACAAATATGATAAAATCATACAAATATGAATCTATTTAACCAATTGAAGTACATTAAATCATGGTAATTTTAATTCTTTGTAAGCACTCATCACAACCCCCAACCAACTTATTGCTAATCCTTTAGCAAGAGAAGCGATAAAAACTAAAAATTAAACTTTCCTAAATCACTTTTGTAGATTGACACAGTTGCATTTAGCGTATGCAAGAATCCTTTAAACCCCTAGGTTGCCCTAGCGAATGAGTTTAAGTCACGTGAGGATTTTCAGTAATGTTACCTATAAACATTAACAAAAAAGTGAAAACAAAATAAAACAAATAAAATAAGAAGTTAACTAAAATTTAAAATAAAGTAAAAAGACTAAAATAAAATAAAGAAATATAATACAAAAATATATCATCCTTATAATCTCTTTTAAATTTTGTAATTAAAATTTTAATCATAGATTATTTCAACTTCCTAAACATTCATGATTTATTATAATAATTAGTTGAAAATAGTTTTCATATTTCATATTTCATATAAAAAATGTATCAATTTAATTTGTCAAGAATCTGAATTCGCTTCGACTCTATTACTCACCAGTAAATACTCTAAAAAATATTGAATTCTATGTGTTTAAGTACTCATACTAATTTATATGTGAAAGAGTTGATGTATAGAAATGAACTAATATGTTCGCATATGTATAAAGAAGAAAGACTCAAAGTGTTATTTTAACGTTGATATCATGAAAGGAATCAAATGTAAATATTTATAAAATATTATACATTACTTTCATGCATCAATCAAATTCATCAAATAAAAATATCAAGTAATATGCCTTTTAGAAAAAATAGGAAAATGCAATGACTTTTTAGGAAATTACTTCCTATATTTTATTTTGCATTAAACCATTTCTCACAATTGCTTAAGCTTTTTAAGTCATAGTATATATTATACTATTCATTTTTCTCTCTTTCTTTCTATTTTTTTCCTTTCTCTTATATTTTTTTATTATAAGAGAATCCATTGTTTTAGTGAGTGAACCCACGTAGAGAGTATACATTTTTTTATATGGTAAGGTGAGTGGTTAATATTTGGCTTTTCTGTTTGTATTTGTATAGGTAACCCTAGATATATCTCTTTTTTAATAGAAGTCATGCATGAATGAAGAAAAAACATATACTATCAATTTATACTTAAATAATTTAATCTAAGCAAATGAAAAATAAATATATAACACTTTATTAAGATATAAAAATCTAGACATTCAATGTTAAGTTTTATAGAGATCATCTAATAATGTTGAAAAAAATAAGAAAAATGTTTAGAGTAGAAAAAAAATAATATTTATCACTCAGAATAAAGTATAATGGGTTCAAATTATATCTCACAAGGGTAGTCACCATTATTTGATTCCTAAACACCGATTTTGGATTTAATATGATTTTCACACCTTATCAAGAAATACTAGTCATGACAAAAACTAACTAATTACTATATACTCTATGATATGTTTTCAAAAATTAATCTAACAGTGCAAAAGACTTAACTATTTACTTAAATTGTTTTAGAGAAATGATAATTTTTTGTGAGAAAAGTTTTAAAAAATAATCCTAACATTCTAAAAATTACTAAACCATATAAAGAAAATAAAAATCAAACATAATAAAAATGAAAATGTGAATATAATTTTTTTTTAAATTGTCAAATTTTTTGAAATTAAGCATGGTAACTTTTCATCACCCCCAACCTAGAACATACATTGTCTCAAATGTAACAATTGTAAATTAAAGATAAAGAGAAAAGAGAATGTGCAAGTGATGGAGAAATGTGCAAGTAGTGATGGAGAAATGTAGGTGCATCCATCATGTTTATCATTAATGTTCACACTGAAAGATCATTGTGAGCTTCTAATATCTCAACAAATATTTTTAGTTTTAAAAATTCTATAATTATTCACATGCAATTAAACAAAAAAAATTAATTAAATAAAACAAATAAAAGAAAATTACCTAAAATGATGGGTTGCCTCTCACCCAGTGCTTAGTTTAACATCTTAGCAAGAAGTAACTTTGGAGATTTCATTTTTAGTAAACTCAATGTCCTCACATTCTTGAGTCAATCAAACCTACAGATAAAACAAGGTCGTCTACCTATACTTTTTCAGTCATTTTCTATGGATTTTCAAAATTTTTTTTACTTAAAACTAGGAACATAATTTTGGGTGTTAGATAACCCACATCTAGGTACAAGTCAAATAATTAAGGCATAAAAATACAATTGTACCTAGATCTAACAAAGCAACTACCTCTTTTTATCACAAATTGTTATTAAAAACTTTGAAATTTTTGAGATCGCTTTAGAATTTTATTTTATTTTATGATAATCTTTAAGTTCAATAACATAATCAGTATTAACCAAGAGTGCTCCCAATAAATAATGGTGGGCCAAGGCCACCTTAAAAACTATCCTCCTAGACAGAGCAATGTTTTTAGGAAAGACTAGTGACATAAAGGCTTTCAAGAACTAGTCTCTGAATTCCCTTAGATATTTACTTTTCATGCTATTAAATCTAAGTTAATTAAGTTAATAAATTAAGTTAAGTAAAAAATCTAAGTTAATTAGTTTTTTTTTTCGAGCTATTATTTAAATAATTTTTTTTCTTAAATTGTTTTTAAATATTTTGAATTTTTTTTGGAACTCAAAATAAATAAAAATATCATAATAATGTACACTAAAAAAAGTTTTCAAAATTTTGATAAATAATTTAAAAACACTATTCTTTCCTCAAAAACGGCGCCAAAAACATGATGAGCACAACATTGGTATAACAATACCGATCTTGTAGATACTTTGGTTTTATATTTGTAAAACTCTCGCAA
The DNA here is from genome assembly GCA_037013495.1 of Hippophae tibetana. Classification (NCBI taxonomy): domain Eukaryota; kingdom Viridiplantae; phylum Streptophyta; class Magnoliopsida; order Rosales; family Elaeagnaceae; genus Hippophae; species Hippophae tibetana. The sequence continues at coordinate 32,014,005 of CM072806.1, forward strand.
GTACACGAATAATTTTATACCAAATGACAAGTATACTCCCAAGGTCGATCTAAGAAAGAAATATATGCGGTTTTTAATTTATTATTCAAAATCTTAAAAATGAAATTAAATCCTAAACATCATGTCACGATATTTTTTGGTTTGTGTGTTCTAATCTAATGACATAATAAAAATAAACATAGATATGATTCAATAAACAATAATGCAAGTTTTTATCATTCATAACAGTGGATTATTTATGGATATAATAATTAAGTTAATTATCCTTGCTCATATTATTTAGGTTATTAAAGATATAAATTGATATTTGTTGATTTTTCTTCTTTTGGTATGAAAGTATCCTTAGAAGGGGCCCAAATTATTTTGTTTAAAATTAATTAACTAATAGCTTTAGGTGGAGCCTATTAATTAATTAAGTATTAAATTTTAGCTTTATTTTAAGAAAATAGCAAATCATCTAATCACATTTTTAGGCGGAGTCAAGTAATTAAACTTTATTCAAGGTGTTCAAATTAAAACTAAGAATTTAATTATTTGAGTACTAACTTTCACGCTTTAAAACCATTACAAAAAATATATTATCGATACATTTTCAAACAATAGTTATTATAAATTTTTTTTGAAATAGAGCTTCACTCTAACTATCGGGCAATTGTACTAACAAATAAAAGAGTACTACTCTAAATTAGATCGAATAATTAAACCTTAAACTCAAATTTTCATATTTAAGTTTGTAATGAAAAATAATATATTTCTCTCTAACATGCTTAATATAAAATCTTGAATAAAAACAAAATCATTTTATTTTATAGAGATGTTTTACCTATTTAATATTTCACAAGCATAACAACGTTATTATTATATCATATTTACAAACAACGAGACATGTTAAATTTAATCACCAACAAATTAAATATAACATATAAGAATAAAACATAAAAAAGATAATTGTAAGGAATCCATTAAAATTATACCTTTAAAGAATCCTTACAATAATTTGATACTAATTATGTTGTTGGAAAACCTCCAAATGGATTTGGATTTCCATTTGTTGGATTAAATCCTAAAAAATATATAAAAGCATCTTCTAAAAAAGAGAAGAACTTCAAAACTAAAAACGAAAACTTTCTAGAGAGAGAAAGATTTGAAAAAATTGTGTGTTTTGCAATGGGGCAAAAAGATCCTTTTATAAGCGAGGAAAATATTTCAAAAATAGATTTTGGGCACTTTTGGACAGGATGGCACATGTGTAGGATGCGTATATTTTGACAGATGGGCATTTGGAGTGTGTGGGGATGTATGGGACACGGTGTAGGTGGGCGGCTAGCACGAGCAGGGCACAACGGGGGAATGTACTAGTGAGCATGGAAATCAGTGTGGCGTGGGTAAGGAATGTTCTGGGCATGTGCCAGCTCATATGGGTATATTCTAGGCATGTGCCAACTCTGTGTGGGTGTGTTGGCTTGCGTGCGCATTGGCGCACATTGGACTTGGCACGGATGGGAGGATGTGTGCGAGATTTTAGCCCTTTTGATATTTTTGATAGTTTTGACCCATTTTGTCCAATTTTTCCATATTTTTGCTCCTTCCTTTTCCCAATATATTTGTGATGTATTGCCTCAAGTCTTTTTTTTTAGTCTTTAAGTTATTTTTGAATGAAAATAGGTGAAAAAAAAATAAAAAATATCTATGATTCCAAAAAGACAAATTTATATAAAAATATGATAAAATCATACAAATATGAATCTATTTAATTAATTAAAGTACATTAATTTATGGTAATTTTAGTGCTTTTTAAGCACACATTAGATGTGGCTTCTACCCACTTTGACATGTAATCCACACCTAGTAGTACATATTACTTACCAAAGGATGATGGAAAAGGTCCCGTAAAGTCAATGTCACAAACATCAAATAATTCTACTTCAAGTATACTCTTTAGAGGCATCTAATCTCTTTTGGAAATGTTACCTATTATTTGGCATCTATCACATGTTTTTATGTAAAGGTATGCATCTCTAAATAGTGATGGACAAAAATAGCTAGATTTAAGTACCGTAGCTATTGTTTGTGTGCTCCCAAAGTGGCCTTTATAGTGTGAGCTATGGCAATAGTGAAGGATACTTCCTTCCAACTTCATCATAAGGGACGAACCTTCCTAAAATACCATCACTGCCTTCTTTGTAGAGGTATGGGGGATCCCAAAAATACTATTTAACATCATGGAAAAATTTCTTCTTTTTTTCCATGTGAGATTAGATGGAAGGATGCTGGTAACCAGGAAGTTTGCAATGTCTGCATACTATAGGATGTCAATTTGAGTCATTGAGAGAATTTTCTCATCTGGGAAAGATTCCCCAATTTCCATGTTGTCATCCATATTAACGTTCCTCTCCAATCTAGATAGATAGTCTACCACATGGTTCTCTATTCCTCTTTCATCACAAATTTCCAAGTCAAACTCTTATAAAAGAAGATCCCATCTGGTCAATCTTAGTCTAGCATCCTTCTTTGTCATGAGGTAATTTATTACAGAGTGATCCATATATGATTTTAATTTCTCAAACGCATACACAATGGCTATGAGTTCCTTCTCTATAGTAGCATAATTTATTTGAGCATCATTGAGAGTTTTTCTTGTATAATATATGGCATGGAACATCTTTTCTTTTCCCTATCTCAAAATAGCCCCAATAGCAAAGCCATTTACATCACATATTAATTCTAAGGGCTTATTCCAATGAGATGTTACTATAATTGATGTTGATACTAATTTATATTTAAGCACTCGAAATGCCTTTAAACATTTATCATTACATTGGAAGGTGGTGGTAGTTTATCAATTACTTCTATCTTAGCACTATCCACCTCAATACCTTTAGATGAGACTTTATGACCTAAGATACCTTCTGCACCATAAAGTGACATTTCTCTCAATTTAAAACGAAATTTTATTCTTTGCATCTTTCTAACACTAAGGAGAGATAATATAAATACTCATCAAATATGTTCCCAAAAACCAACAAATCATCTATGAAGATCTTTAAATGCTTATCTACCATGTATGATAAAATAACCATCATATAACATTGAAATGTTGTAGGTGCAATGCATATCGAAATGGCATTCTTCTAAAAGAAAAGTTCAATATAGACATGTGAATGTGGTCTTTTCTTGGTCTTGAAGTGCCATGGTGATATGATTGGAAGCTAGAATATCCATCTAGAGGGCAAACGTATCTTCATAAAAAATACTCCTACTTCTCAATAACACGATATAAAATATTTTTCAAAAATACCCCTAAAGATAAATTAAGTTAACAAAGCACACAATATCAAGTTAAATATTTTTGAAAAATATTTTATATCGTGTTATTGAGAAGTAGGGGTATTTTTGATGAAGATAAATTAAATATTGTAACAGTGGTATTTTTGATGAAGTTAAATTAATTATTCTAGCAGGGGTATTTTTGAAAAAAAGTAAAACCTCAAGGGTATTTACGATAATATTCTTAACGATAATATTAAAAAAGCTATATAGGTAGGGGTAGAAAAGAATTTTTCATATATTGATGTGATTTTTCATGGTTTTTTATGCTTCTGTTAAATAATAAGGAAATTTTTGAAGATACCTTAAACCTCAGAGGTATTTAGCTTTTTTAAAAACGTTAAAAGTATTTCTAAAAATATTGAAAACCTTAGGGATGTTTTTTATATTGTATCCCATGTAAGTAATATATTTATAGGGGTGAGATTACCATTTTGCACCTAATGTTAAACTGAGATATAACACTGATAACGTTCATGAACATTTTTTATATTAAATAAAACTTAGGGGTAATTTTGAAAAAACGTAAAACCTCAAGAATATTTGCGATAATAATCCACCTAAAATAGACTAAAACTGAAGTATAAACTATAAGTTTTTCCTACAAATTAATTATTTTCTCTGTCTTAAGACATCATATCAGTAACAATAGTAAGTAGGATATAAAAATGATTTTTCTTTCTAATTTTTTCATAAAAACAAATAAGAATATTTAAAACAATTAGCAAAAGAGGCTAAAAAGCACCAAATAAAAGAAAAAAAAATGCTAAATAACGCTTTTATTTTTTATATTAACAAACTTTTTCAATTGCATATTCTAATTTTGTGTACATGGACGATTTAATTGATAAGATTATTTACAAAAAAATACAAATACTTGAAATGATGAGTTATTATATATTTCTCAAAAACTCTATTTATAACAATTTTTACAACTAATATAATAGTTAAAATGTCTTAACTAATAAATAATTATCACAACAGTTATACACTTTATTTTAAAATATATGGTTTAACAAGGTAATTTATTTAGTATACAACAAGTCATTGTAAAAAAAAATGTTCTATATTTCATAACGAAGAAAGAGAATAGTTAAAAAAAAGTATGATAAACCTATAAAAATACTATCGAATTATTGTATTTTTTTGTTCATATTATTGAATTATTTTTTGTCTCGTTTATATCACACAATTATTGTATTTATTTCATTTATATCATTCTGTTAATTCTTGTCTAACAACATCACACATCAATGGTAGATTTGAAACAATCCAGATACTTAAATAGTAAATATGAAACAACTCAAATGATTAAGTAGTATATTTGGAACAATAAATTATTCCAAATATATCACTTAACTGTCTGAGTTGTTCTAAATATAATATTTGATTATCTGACATGTGAAGTCATTAAACGAAGACTAATAAAATGATATAAATGCAATAATTAGATGGTATATTTATAGGCTTACGAAAAAAAATCAAAGAAAATGATTTTTATTTAATTTAAAAAAAAGTGGTATGAGTTAAGATTTTGTCATAATGCATTTTGTTATTGTCATGAGAATAATTTATTAATGATAATTTTATCTAAAAATAGTTACACTTGGTGTAATTAATATTAAAGATAAAATAAATATTTCATATATTTTTATGAAAATAATAATAAAACATATTATGAAAATATCATCATTCATATTAAATTAGGTAATATCATTAACCACAATTTCTTGATGAAACATTTTCTCCATGCTATAACACAAACATTAAAAAAATTAAAACTAAAACTAAAAAAAAGTAAAAGCTTAAAAAAATCAACCACAAAATATTATGTGTCAAAACTAGTGTTGTTTAAAGTGTTATAATTTGTATCGTAATTTGATTGATCAAATCAAACTCAAATCGAAAAACAAAAATTTAATATAAATTAAATTAAATTTAGGTCAAATTTGAAAAGCTTAAATAACTTTGAAAACATTGGGTTGGGTTCTAACTAAATTAGGCTAACCTATTAGCACGAAATTTAAAAAAAAAATTATGTTCAAGTAAATTAAAAAAAAATTCTTTCTCTTTTAGGTTTTCTTATTGACTCCTATATGACTCGAAATCACTCTCATATAGTCTTATGGTAAGTATTATTTTAATCTATTTTTTTGCTAAGATTTTTTTATCTCTAAGCACAACATAAACCTACTACCTTTAACTTACCATAAAGGTATTTAAGTCATTTGGATTACTAGGCACGTATAAGTATTATTTTAAATGGTTGAAAATATTTTAATTAAATCTAGTTCAAAAGTACACTATTTTGTAAAAAGAATTGAAAAACATATATATATTATATATGTTATATATACCACCACCAAGTTGTTGCTTATGGGTTTTTTATATATAGTTTTATATTATAAGATTTTAGTAGTAACTATATATTTGGTTTTGAACAGTGACATATATAAAGAGATTATTTTGTTATTATGATATGTAATTATCATTTATTTAAAAGATGGACTAAATGTATGGCTCTATATAGGGATGAAAATTTGAAATGGGTCAATCGAATTTTGGCTTTGGCCAAACATTTTTATCCGTAAAAATTTGATAGTTTTTTTTCTTTGAAAATAACTATAACTAATAAAGTCTAGATCGATAATGGTTATTATAATATCAAATTGTTATTAATCAAAATCGAACATATATTAATATTATATATATATAATTAGAATGAATTTTATTTATTCTTATTTTTATATCTTTATTTTACTTAAAAATATATACTAAATAGTTAAAAAAAACAAAATATTAATGTGAATAATATAATAGATTAAGAATTATATTAACATTTAATTTTTTAAAACTAAACATATTTTTCGAATAGATGTTAAAAAATAAGAAGTGTGATTAAACCGTGGGTAAATAGCTATCCACTCATAACCGACGGTTATAATCTAAAAACATCCAAAATTAATGTGAGATTGTTATGGTAACTTTTTCTGTTGTCTCACACCCATTCTTAAATTTATAAAAACTTGAGTTTTGATAATATATATTAAATAGATTTTTTGATATATAAAAAAACCCAATTAACAACTTCAGACTCATTTTGATAGTTAATTAATCCACACAAATGTCTCACCTCTGCTCTTATGAACGCGAGATTGAAACTCTACTCTTGTGAATGAGAGGTTGAAAGTAACGACGATGGGAATTAACATCTCATTTCAATACTAAGGTGGCGTTAGGTTCACATAATGAAATCAGAATCGGAATAAAAATAAGAATGAAATGGAATGAAAAAGAAACAATTTTGTTTCGTTTGATCACTAGAATCAAAGAAGGAATCAGTATTATAGTGTTTCGTTTACAACTTGAATGGAATGGAAAATACTATATATTACCTTAATACCCCCTATATCCAATTTAAATAATATCATTTAATTATTATTTTTTCGTCTAACAAAATACATTATTGAAATCATTATTTTTTAAATAATTATTACTTAAAAAGAAAATATATTATTAAAATTATTATTTTTCTAAATAGTGTTTAGGGTTTTGAGGTTTGAGATTTGAGATTTAAGGATTTAGGGTTTAGGGATTTAGGGTTTAGGATTATATTTGTAGGTTAAGGTTTAGGGTTAAAATTATTATTTTTCTATATAGAGTTTAGGGTTTTGAGGTTTGAGATTTCATATTTAAGGATTTAGGGTTTAGGGTTATAATTGTGGGTTAAGGTTTAGGGTTAAAATTATTATTTTTCTAAATAGGGTTTAGGGTTTCAGGATTTGGGATTTAGGATTTAGGATTTAGGATTTAGGGTTTAGGGTTATATATGTGGGTTAAGGTTTATGATTAAAATTATTGCTTTTCTAAATAGGGTTTAGGGTTTTAGGATTTGGGATTTAGGGTTTATGGTTTATGGTTTATGGTTTTGAGATTTGAGATTTAGGGTTTAGGGTTATATTTGTGGGTTAAGGTTTATGATTAAAAATTTTATTTTTCTAAATATGGTTTAGAGTTTTAAGTTATATTTATGGGTTAAGGTTTTGAGTTAAAATTATTATTTTTCTAAATAGGGTTTAGGGTTTAGGGTTTTGGGATATAGGGTTTAGGATTTTATTTAGAGTTTTAAGTTATATTTATGGGTTAAGGTTTTGAGTTAAAATTATTATTTTTCTAAATAGGGTTTTGGGATTTAGGGTTTAGGATTTGGGATTTAGGGTTTAGGGTTTTGGGTTTTGGGCTTTGGGCTTTGGGATTTGGGATTTGGGTTATATTTAAGATTTAGGGTTTTAGGATTTTAGGATTTTAGATTTTGGATTTTGGGTTTTGGGTTATATTTGGGATTAGGATAAAATTGAAAAAAAAAATTGAGATTGAAATGGAATCATGATTCCTTAAAGGGGACAAGGAATTCTGATTCCTTTTTCTTTAGGAATCGATTATATTTTATTCTCATTTTTCAACCTAATTAAACATAAAAATTGAATAAATCAATTCTGATTACATATCATTCCATTTCATCCAACCAAACATAATATAAATATTTATCTACTAGAGTTTTAAAAAATTTATATGGATGGATATTTTTAAATTAACTAAACATATATATATATATATATATCTTATGTTGACAATGAAATAAAAATAAAAGTTATATATAATAGATATTAAATTTAATTTATATAATTCAATGGTTTATTTTGATCCTTATTAAATAAATTATAAAAATAAAATACAAGTTTATTATCAATTTAATTTATAATTTATTTAAAATATTATAACTTAATTTATTATATTTCAATTCATACAATTTAATTTATAATATTTTTAAATTTAGTTAAAAAATTTAATTTTTTAACAAAAAAGTTCATCCGAATCAAAACAGTAATTCTTAAAGTAAATAAGGGGATTATTATTGCAAATACCCTTAAGGTTTTTCATTTTTTCAAAATTACCCCTAAGTTTTATTTAATATCAAAAATACTCATGAACGTTATCAGTATTATATCTATGTTTAATATTAGGTACAAAATAGTAATCTCACCCCTATACATATATTACTCCTATAGGATAAAAAATCAAAAATACCCCTAAGATTTTCAATATTTTCAAAAATATACTTAACGTTTTAAAAAAAACTACAATATCCCTGAAGTTTAAGTTATCTTCAAAAATGTTTTTATTATTTAACAAAAGCATCAAAAAACCATGAAAAATCACATTAATATCTGAAAATTCTTTTCTACCCGTACCTATATAGCTTTTTAATATTATTGTTGAGAATATTATCGCAAATATCCTTGATGTTTTACTTTTCTTCAAAAATATCTCTACTATAATAATTAATTTAACTTCATCAAAAATACTCATACTACAATAATTAATTTAACTTCATCAAAAATGCCACTGATACAATATTTAATTTATTTTCATCAAAAATACTTCTGTTTCTCAATAACACGATATAAAATATTTTCCAAAAATATTTAACTTGATATTGTATGCTTTGTTAACTTAATTTATCTTCAGAGGTATTTTTGAAAAATATTTTATATCGTGTTATTGAGAAATATGAGTATTTTTGATCAAAATAAATTAAATATTGTAGTAAGGACATTTTTGATGAAGTTAAATTAACTATTATAACAGAGTAATTTTTGATAAAATAAATTAATTATTATAACAGAGATAATTTTAATAAAATTAAATTAATTATTATAGCAGAGATATTTTTGAAAAAAAACAAAATCTTAAGGGTATTTGTAATAATATTCTTAATAATAATATTCAAAAAGCTATATAAAAAGAGGTACAAAAAAACTTTTTAAATATTAATGTGATTTTTTACGAATATATTTTTATTAAATAATAAGAACATTTTTAAATATAAGTTAACTTCTATTATAGTTTTTCTTTTAAACTTTAAGAATATTTACCAAGATATTAAAAATTTATGGGATATTTTTTATTTTTTCACTGTAGAAGGAGTAAAATCGTCTATAGAGCTTGAGTGCTTAAACGGCATTAAAACTGCTTTACGGGAGCCAACAAGCCACCCTGTAAACACAGTGAACTCTGCCATGCTAATGCTAATGCTACTCTATATCCCTCTCTCCCTATAGTACTCTATCTCTCTAGTACTCTCTGCTCTCACCACCCCAATTAACTAACATCCACAACATCACTTTCTATTCTCTCTCTAAAATTTTCTCTAATTTCTCGACTTTTTTACTCCTGCAAACACCAGGTCTATTGGAAAGCCAAATAGGGGACAGTTTCGTCAGGGTCTCACCGATCAGATTATCATAACTTTAAGCTTACACAGAGAGAGAGAGGAAGGAGAAGATTCGTTGAGATTTGTGCTACTTAAATAAACTAGTAAAATATATTCAAAAATAGATAGAACATCTTCAGCAGATCAGAGTGAATTAAAGCAAAGGCGGCGACAATGAATTTATGATGTAAGCTTCTTAGATATATATATATATATATAATTTAATCTCGTTCTCTCACTTTTGTTTTCTTAACGTAAACTTTTCCTTCGTGGCCAACAAATTTGGTGTTTCAGAGCCTTTTTTTTTTATTGGAGGGGGATTTGAGATTTTGTTTACCTGTATAAGTAGAACATAATGAATGTTATCATAAAAGCGGGAAGGGAAATTTATGGTACCAACTCGAAAACCGAAATGGTTGTTGTATAAGGGCAAAGCAGAGATTGACTGGGTCCGTCTAGTTTTGAGCGTTTTGGCCTTATCTTATAGTTGTGTGTTTTAAAGGGAGAAAGATAAGAGAATAAGAAAAGGAAGATATTGGGAGACTGAAGAAGCGCCACTTTTGATATTTGGGTTTTTTGGTTTCTTCTCAGTGTGGGTTTGTTTATTTGAGTTTCTGGGGTGGAAATCGTCAAACTTGAGAAACGGCCATTTTAAAGAAAGAGAATGTTGGAATGAACAGAAGCTTCTGTGGAAAAAGAGGTGTGCTTTGTGTAATCTCTTTCTTAAAGTTATTTTGGGTAATAATTGGCTCTTCAAAGGGGTATTTTCTTGGAGATTAAAATGAAGTATATGAAGTTGGGATCGAAGCCTGATGCGTTTCAATCTGATGGGAAGTCAACCAGGTTTTTTTTGTTCATAAGAGTTTTTTTTTCTCATTTTGATTTGGTATCAGTTATGCTAAATGTGTACATGAGCTGTAGTTTGCTTCACTTTTGATCCATCAGTGTTTATTTTTGCGCTGAGATGCTTTCTGATTTTTGTGAAAACGTTTACTTCATCTCTTTACAGACACGGAAAGAAGGGGGTTGTTTTTGGTTATGTTGATTAAATAGGTAATGCCCATCATTAGTTGTTTAGTCTTATGTTAAAAGGTGGAGCACATTGTGAGTTCGAACCTCTAGTGGGGAATCGTTTGTAATTTACCTCTCTAGTAACTTTGATTGAAAAAATAGGTAATATAAAGATCTTGTCAAAACTAAGAAATTAAAGGTAGAGATGAAAGAGCACATGGATGTTTTATTCTGTTGTTGCTTTTACTGTTATTATTAGGGTTTGTTTCTAAGAAATTCCAGGAGGTGGTCCAATGTTAGAGAGAATCTTCCACGTACAATAGAGACATAGACACATGTTGGAATGGAGTTATCTTGAAATAAAAATGAAAAAGTGTTGGAATTGAGGATTAACTACTGATATTAACAGGAGGCATACAACATGTTCTATCTAAGATTATCACGCAGTGAGTGTTGGCTTGGAGTTTTCTTATCTTCTAATGAGTTTGTGGTCCTATTATTGGTAAAGTTTATGTGGAGCACAAGAGGCGAGCACATTCTTCCTCTAACCATTTACATTTCCCTACTATTATGAAGGTTCATTAGTGGTGATTGTGGAAAAGTTGGCTGGTAGCCTTTGTACTTTTTCTTTTTAATATTAAAATTTTCATTTTTTACATTCTTCCTTTCAATAACCCACGTGGGAGTAATGAAACCTTGGTAGTCTTTGATTCAAATTGGAGTGTGAGGCTAGTAGAGAGTAGGGTTGTTATCAGTTGCTGTGGTTTGGCAACTGGTACATTAGTAGTTTTGAGTGTATATTAGTAACACATGTCTATGTCAGCTGGACTCTTTTCGGACAACAAGTGTCTTAAATATTAAATATATGTATTCATGTATTGGACAAACTCATTTTTGTCAAAAAAAAATTAATTTTCACCAAATTAGAGCTTTGAGTGGCTACATGTCTATGTCGTGTCAATTAGCTACACTATGTCCATGCCATATTGTTTGGATACAGGTACTTTACTAAAATTAAGAGTCTATGCAGGATAGAGAAAGGTTTGTAGCAATTGACAATGTCATTATAACTCAAAATCTTAATTCTTCTAGTGACCTTTCAACTTAATTTAGGACATTTCAGTTTTTGCAAGTTTGTAAAATTCATATGGTGAGTGAAAAATGTATGCCTTGTGAGCAAGAATGCATCTTCTTAAGGGTATTGAGTGTTATTTTATTACATGTAAGGTATATTCAGTAGAGATTTTGAAGACTGATCTGCTACTGAGGTTTGTTTTGAAGAGAGAAATCTCATCAAGCCTGAGCATTACTTTAATTAATAGTAGCTGGTCTCTCTCTCTCTCTCTCTCTCTCTCTCTCTCTCTCTCTCTCTCTCTTTAAAGTTTGTTTTACAGTAGAAAGACCTGTTTTTGGACTTTGTCCCCCATGTGTTTTATTTGATTGAAATCCACATGGTTGTCTGTTTAACTATGAAAATGCCAGAGCTTGCATGTGAGGTAGCGTTTTAATGAACAAATTAATACTTTCATGTGGTGTTGTATGCATTTGTGTATTAATATATAACTTTTTGATCTCTGTCAAATATTATCTCATTCTTTAAGTAAATAAAGAATAAAATTGCTTTCTTCTTTCAGTGAGTTTATTGATGTTACATGCTAATCAAGAAAAACTGTAATGTTACTTCGGTGGTCTCCTGCATAAATTTCCTCTCAAAGCTTCAATAGAACAATATGTCTTGTTATCATTGTTTCATAGTACGAATATATTGTTGCTTTCTTTGTGTCCCACATGTTATATTTGCTCTCACGATCATGTCATTGTGTATAGCAAGATGATCAATTGGTGCTATCCTAGCTCTCTTCTTAAGCGCCAGTTTATACTTAAATTACTTAAATTATGACATTCGGTCTAAAACCAAGGTAGTTGGAGGATTTGCAAGTTGCCAACATATATTTTGATTCCAAGTTTATTATTACAACAAACCTCTGTCTAAACACCCAAACGACGTAAACAGTTAAGTTTAAATTATTTGCGTTTTGGGGGAGGGACTATATTCACTTATAAACATGCAGGTATGTCTCTTCTGAATTGGCAACAGATGTCATCATAAATGTTGGTGATGTTAAGTTTTACCTTCACAAGGTATGCTTTCCTGACTAATATTTTCTTCCAGAAATGACTGGATTCTAGACTTCCTATTAGACCATTTCGGTTTGTGTATGGCCATAATTTATTTGATCTTTTGCATGAACTAGTGGTAGTTAAAAGACACTAATGACTTTCAAAATTATTGTGACAGTAATTTGTTCAAGCATTAGAAGAAAATTCAGTAAAAGCTTCAACTTTCCTTTTACTAGCAAATAAAATGTGCATTGCACATGAAAAAATTCAATTTAAAATATATTGCAATTGATCATAATGTAGTACAATTAATTTAAACGAAATATAAAAGTTTAATTTAAAAATGCATAGAGTTTAATAGATGTAATCAATATTTTAGGTGTAATTTGGTTTTTTTTCTCCATTTAAAGATAATTAATATATATAATCAATTATTTTTTACACTAAATATAATTAGAAAATTAATTAATTAAAATTAATTTATTGTTAGATTATATTATATGAGAAAATATATTAATAGTTACGGTAAATATCATCAATCGAAATACATATTACTTAAAGGGTTAGCATGGTCATTTTTATATGAAAATTCTTAATTTCATAATAATAGATAATTATTATAATGTTAATGAGTCTTTTGATTTTTTTTGTAATTGTTAATTTTATTAACTTTTTCAGGTAGAATCAAATATGTCATAAACAATCAAATATTTTAGTAATATTTTGGTTTTTCCTTTTAATTCTTCTATAAAAGATAATTATTAATACATATAGTTAATTCATTTTACATTAAATATAATTTAGAAAATAAATTAAAATTTCATGCATATTTAAGAGATTTTTGATTCTCTTTTAATTTTATAATAATAGACAATTATTGTATTGATAATCGGTCTTGATTTTTTCTTTTTAAATTTATTCGTATAGAATCAATTATTTAGATGTTTTTTGCTTTTTCCTTTTTACTTCACCCACTAAAAGATAATTAATATATATAATTATTTTTTTACACTAAATGTAATTTAGAAAATAAATAATTTTATAGTTGGATTATATTATACGAGAAAATATATAGATATTTACTGTAGATCTTACAATGACATTTCATTTCTAAGGCTAAGATGATTATTTCCATATGAAAATACAAACTTGTTTATTTATAATAGTTATAAAATGTTTAATAGTCTTGTGCTCTTGTGGTCTAAATTATGACTTATAAAATCATGCTGTACTGCTGTTCAACAGTTTAATTGCTCATCTTTGGTCGTGTAGTTTCCTCTCTTGTCCAAGAGTAACCGCTTGCAAAATCTGGTGTCAGAAGCCAGTAAGGATAATTCTGATGAAATTGATATAGTTGATTTCCCTGGTGGGCCGAAAGCCTTTGAAATATGTGCAAAGTTTTGCTATGGAATGACAGTTACTCTCAGCGCATACAATGTTGTGGCTGCTCGTTGTGGAGCTGAGTATCTAGAGATGACTGAGGATGTTGATCGAGGTAATTTGATATTTAAAGTTGAGGTATTTCTCAACTCTAGTATCTTTCATAGCTGGAAGGATTCAATAATAGTTCTCCAAGCCACAAGGTCTCTTATGCCATGGTCTGAGGATCTGAAGATCGTAGAAAGATGCATAGATTCCATTGCTTCTAAAACTTACGTGGACCCTACAAAAGTTTGTTGGTCATACACACACAACCGGAAATTGGCAGAGCCTGATAAAATTGTAGAAGATGGCTTCGAACTCCAGGGAAAAATAGAGTCTATTCCGAAGGATTGGTGGGTTGAAGATATATGTGACCTGGATATTGATCTCTACAAAAGGATCATGATTGGTGTCAAGTCTAAGGGAAGTATGGATGCTACTATAATTGGGGAGGCATTGAAAACTTATGCAGTTAGATGGTTGCCAGATACTGTCGATGCACTTGTTTCCGAAGCTCATACTTGGATGTACAAATCTCTTGTAGAAACAGTCATTTATTTGTTGCCAGGCGAAAAGACTAAGGGTGGTTCATGTAGTTTCTTGCTAAAATTGTTGGAAGTATCTACATGGGTTGGAGCAAATGAATCTCTGAGGGAAGATTTGGTGAAGATGGTTGGCGTAAAGTTGCATGAAGCTCATGTTATTGATTTATTGATTCGAACAAGATCTCCCCAGAGTACAATATATAACATTGAACTGGTTCAATCCATTGTAGATCAATATATGATACAGGCAAAATTCAAAAGGGATTTGGGTTCTGCTGGAAACAATGAGAATGGGACTGATAAATTTATACTAGAGCATGGATCCCTGCTGATTGTTGGGAGACTTATTGATGGGTATCTTGCTGAAATTGCGCATGATCCGAACCTTAGCCAGTCCAGTTATATAGAATTGTCCAAGTCTATCCCTGATTCAGCAAGACCAACTCATGATGGGTTGTACAAAGCAATTGACATCTACTTAAAGGTATGAATATAGCCAAAGTTCAAAATTCAAAAATGGATCTTGATGAGGCAACTTTATTATATGTGCAACCTTGTGAATAAAGACACGATTCCCATACGGCTATAATCTTGATGACTAATGTAAATATTCATTGTTTAATATATTCAGGAGCACCCTAATTTGAAAAAATCTGACAAGAAACAGATATGTGGATTAATGGATGTGAAGAAGCTAACAATGGAAGCATCGGTACATGCTGCACAAAATGAGCATCTTCCACTCAGAGTTGTAGTCCAAGTTCTGTTCTTTGAGAAGATTAGAGCACGAGCGGCTGCTAATGTTCAAAACTGTGCATCAAACTCTGCAACAAATATAGATGAAGAATGCGAAAATACAGTTACTATAGTAGACGACTGTAAAGCCATCAATAAAGAGATGAGGAAGATGAAGCTAATAGATGAGGAGTCCCGAAGAAATGAGAAATTGGGAAAGAAGAGCAGCAGAAGTGGAGTTCAACTTTTGCCATGTAGATCAAGGAAAATATTTGATAAGGTATGGGGAATGGGTAAAAAAGGACAAGGAGAGAGAAAAAGCAAAGAGACTTCAGGGAGTTCTCAAAGTCCAACAACTTCATTGGCTCCTGGGGACACAAAGTCCTCTACTTCATCTTCACGACAAAGAAGGCATTCCATCTCCTAGTGACTTTCATAACTATTTTGCCAAAATGTATAGGATTTAGTCTTATTTTAGGATCAGCAAATTCACATTTCTTTGTGTTAATTACTCACTATAGTAAATATATAACTGATTCGTATTGCGCAACATCTTCAGCCAGATTCATTTGTAATGCTATATTTAGAGAAAAGTGATATTTAATTGCTGTATTATTATTAAAAAATGATGGCATAAAGACCCATTTTTTTATTTTTATTTTGTCAAACTAATTATTTCAACTTAAATTATAACTGAAAAAAATCAAAAATACATAAAATTATAAAAATAATCATTTGTTTTAATACAATCATTTTTTAATAATAATAACAATAATAATAATAAGATTAAATTATTACAAAATACATATAAATACATCATTTAAATTTTATTTTTAAAATAAATATGCAATATACTTTTTTAAATTAGAAGGTCCCACAATATATTTATATTGGGCATCAAATCAAGTAGCAATTTGTGAAGCCTTTATTCACTATTGATTATATTTTTAAAAATTAAATAAATGTAAATGAGTCTTTTTACTCATTCCATTCCCTTTCCATCATAGTAAAGGAACCCTTGATCTATTAGACAGCGTTGGATTAGAATAAACAAACTAAATATGTCGACAGCATGGAAACAAGTCCACTAAATTATTTTCATGATTTCACTTTTGACCCCCTCTTAATAAAATATTTTTATGTTATGAAAAAAGTTCAAAAATGAAAAGTATTTGTAAAAAGAATTATAATATGCGATTAAACCAACTAATAATATCAAAAATAATAATTAAATATTGAATCATATAGGTGAATCTGAATCTAAAAAGTCTACCTCCAAAAGCTCACCTTTCATTGCCAAGGTTAAATCTACCCAATCACTGAAACAAATAACATTACTACATAGATACCTTAATATGCTTGAAAACCAAACCACACCTCTGGAAGGTTGCAGATTATGGGTTTGCATGGCCATGAGTTCGAACTACATGACTTACAGCACTTCCACACTACCGAAAGTCCGTTTCGTAGGTTTGAAACACTAATCAGGAAAGCAGAGATAAACAACGGGATCATGTGTAAATTAATTCTTCGGGCCAATGTCCTTCAGGGCACAAATCTGCTCTTCTCCCATAGCAGACATAACTGACACAACAAGGTCCTTCCCTTCTGCAAACCCATCTTTGATCTATAAAAATGAAACACAATATAAATGTGTTAAAAATATAGGTCTACAGATGATTATCCTTTTAAATCAGAAAGTAAGATACACACTGATACATACCAGGGGGTGGGAACATTTATATTAATAATTATAACTATCATGCATCGATTTCGAGTAATAATCATCGGTTATGAGCAGATAATTTTTCAATGGTTTAACTACTCTTCTTATTTTTTAACATTTATTCAAAAATATATTTGGTTTAAAAAATTTAAAATGTTAAACATAATATTATACTACATTATTTCAAATATTTACTACATTATTCAAAATATTGACATTAATTTTCTTTTTTAAGTAAAATAAAAATATAAATATAAGAATAAATAAAACTCAATCTAATTATTCAAAGTGCTATATGTTTTAATATTAATAGTGCATTTTTCTATGTAGTTGGTTTCGGTAACTAAGTTTTGGTATTGAAATAATTATCTACGTCTTATGCCTAATAAGTTACAATTATTTTTGGCAAAAAAAAAACCATCATAATTTTATAAATAACCACAGTTTTGATTATCCATAGTTATAATGTTCATTACTAATACACACCCTCTCATCTCCAAGAATATAGAATATAGAGGGGAGGGGGTACAGAAAATAATCAGAATATATTCGTTGTCCTTTGGTGAAACAAAAAGGGTATCTCTTCTGTGTGGGAACAAGATTTTCTCAAGGTTGACAGAATATACAGCCCTAACTAACGAGTGAGTACTAAAGGATCAACTACATATGACAGTTGCATGGACTTTGATTTTTTATTCAGCCTTTGGTCCTTTCCCTTGAGATGTACTCAAGGAAGATTGCATTGAAAATAAGTTGAGAATACACAAGATAGAGAATACTATAAAAGAATTAGTGCATCACCTGGGTTAGCAGATTCTCATCAGTGGGGAGCTTTAAATCGTCCTTGGTATTGCCATTTTCAGTCAGAAGACTAACCTGCAAAATAATCAGAATTGGTTAAGGAAAAAAAGCTCATAGTTTGCCTCAAAAGATTACGCAGGAGTTCAAGAATCTGAGTTGAAACAGAAACATTTTATTATGAGATTATAATGACAAATGGTTATACTGATTGGAATGAATAACACTAGCAGTTCAATACATTTCATCAGTTGAAGTTGAGAAGATCAGCCAGGGGTCAAGAGATATTACAACTGTAAACGTAGTGACAATAAAGAAAACGCCGCAACAAAAAACACAGTCCATCTCTTTTTCTTTTTCCTTTTTTACAAATGCATCAATTAAACAGATACAGGGGCTCGAAACCTTCTGACAACAACTGCATTGAGATTGTAAATAAAATTTCAGAAGGAAGATACTCACAAATCCATCTTCAGAGATATCAATTAGCTGATAATCAGTACGGTTGACATGGGGGACCTGCAGAAAGCCAATAATCAGAATGAAAGAAGGAACAGCAAACATTAGCATATCTGCATAAAAAAAAACTATAGAAAATGCATTCAAATTTTGGTTTGATAATCCTATAAATCCTTACATCACAGTTATGGGATGATGGAACAATATCTTCAAGTTTCTTGCCGGTGAAAATATCAATTGAAACAAAATGACACTTAGCATGTCCGTGCTTGCCAGTTTTGGAGGTTGAAACTTCAACCACCTGTTGCAACAATAGACCAAGAAAGGGAAAAGAGATGATAACAGCAATTATCAAAATATAACAACATAAGATAACAGCCTAGCCGCCATAAGAAAACAGAAACCTATCCAACAGTTAACTAACAACAATGCTCTCACAAAAGGAATCCATAAAACAATGGCTAAAAGTCAGAAAATAGTTTTATCATGATTGATTGCAACAATCAGCTCTGAAGAGTTGTTTTACTTCGAATTTGTCCCATTACGATTTTAATAATCTTTAGGACTTCAACAAATACTTAGGTTCTACCTAAGGATGAATAAATAATCTGATCAATCTGTTTAAATTAAAAAATCCGATCCAATCCATTAGATTCGGATCTGATTGGATTGATAAATTTTATAATTGGACCGGATTCGGATTGAAAACTATACAACCCGTTCGGATTCGGATCGACAAATTTTATAATCCGTTATATCCGATCTGGACCAAATTACTATTAAATTATAAATAAATGCATATTTTATTTTATATTATGTTATATTTAAATATTATGCATGTCATAATTATATTAGTTTAGTATTTTAACTTAAAAATAAATATAAATGTTTATAATAATTTAATAATTATACAGACATATTTTTTATTTTTTTCATCTTTTTAGTTGCGACTATAAATAATAATATTTATTACAAAGATATAAATTTAAAATTTAAATTTGTATATGTCGTGTTTTACATATGACAATAATTCATAAATAAATTTTAATATCAATATGTCTTTATCCGATAAGAAAAAATCTGATCTGTTAGGATTCGAATTGGTTCGGATTGATTGTATTATCGGATCAGACTCAAATTGAAAATCTTCAAATCCGTTTATATTGGATCAGATTCAGATTGGCCAAAAACAAGCAATTCGATTCGATAATCACCCTTGGTTCTACCTGGTTCAAAACACGTTAAAATATATGCCACAAGTAACCACCTTGTCTATCAGTAGTTTTAGTCTTATATACTTAAGAATAAACCATGCCAATTGCCAGGTCATTAAAGGTATTTACCTAATGGGTTTATCAATACAAAGTCATGTACCAAATAACATAACAATTTGATTACTTTACTTTCACAAATTAGGTACTCTAATCACCTTTTTTAAAATTTGTGCACTTTAATAGCCTCATTGTTGCATTTTTAGATACTTTATTCATTTATTACCAATTCTAGTCTTTTAGATATTTTTTGTTGAAAAAACTTAAATTTGATTGAATGAACCTTTCTAATTAAGGCTAATAAATGTTTAAAGAACAGAATGTATGATAAAGTTGAAAAAAAAATGATTAAAATCATCAAAATTCATCTAAAATAACTAAAATATCCACACTATATGAGTAAAATAACTAGTGTCCTAGTTTAAAGTAAAGTGATAAATGTATTCAATTTATGAAAATAAAGGGACTAGAAGTGTACTCTTTTCTAGAATAAAAAGGGGCTAACTATGGCCACGTAATCAAATTAGCAAAATCCTAATAAACGCAGAAATTCATTTCATAAATCAACCGAAAGAAGATTCAGAACCGAACCCTAGATTATTTCAAAGGTGAAAGTCAATAAGGAGAAAAAAAATTGAAGAGTTGAGCAAGGTCAACCGCAAATTAAGTGGTAAGCCCATCATAATTATAATTACTCTACTTAAATTAGTAAATAGATGATATGAAAGCAATAAGAGAAATTCACAAGTAAGCAATCAAATATCAACCGCATCAATCAACGAACAAACGCATAGTCATGTTTAGATTCAACTCGCAGAGAAACACAACATGTCAATTAAATCGAAGGAAACTAAGATCCAAATCGTACACAACTAAAATTATAGTAAGAGTAGTGAATTTAGATGAAACAAGTTTCTTTTTTTTAAAAAAAAAAAGAGAGAGAGAAAGAGGGAGAAGACCTTGCAAGGACGACCCTTGATAACGATGTGACCATTCTTACGAATAGTACCAGCTTGCTGCGGATAGGTCTTTGACGCTCCAGCGTCGGCCTTGGACTCAAATTGGTGCTCTTCGTCAGACATGTCCTTTTCAATGACTTCCTCTCCTTTTTTTCTGTTTCAGCTTTTCGGGTACTGTGAATCAGAAGACGGGAGAAGAAAGAAATGGTCTGGAGCAAATTTCGGTGCATATACTGTGAAAGTATATCCACCTTAAACAAGCCTAGGGGGTTCTGTTTCGAGCAAAAAAAAATTTCAAATCGCAGTTAGAGGAGATTATTGTCAAGAATGCATCCAAGATTTATGTAAATTTTGTTTTCATTTTACATTTTTTTTAGAATCTATAAAAATTTAATTATATTTAATTTAAAAATTTATGATTTTTTTAAAAATTTATAAATATCTGTATTCCATTATTATTTTTTAAAAATTTATAACATTTCATATTTTAATTTTTTTTTTAATTATAAACTTTTCAGAATTTTAAATACTTTTGTACGAAATAATATAATTTATATATCGAGTTTTAAATTAATAAATATCACAAATACTCATAATATTTCAATAATATTACTAATATCCTTCAAATTTAAGAAAAATTAAAGTTCATTGAAGTAAATAATATTTTTATACATAAAACTGACAAAAAATCAATAAACAATACAAAATCAAGAAATATAAAAAGTAAAAACATAAGATATCTCAAGATTTTGCTCACAATAAATAGTGATTAATAAAAAGAAATTTTAAGAAATTCAAAAAGTAAGATTAAATTTTAAAGAATAAGATGGATTTAAAGATTTATCATTTTTAAGACTAAGGAAAATATTTTAAAAATATATATATAATTTATTATAGAATAAGTGATAAAGAAATAATTGTATCAATATTACATTTGCAAAAAGAATATATAATATACTATTAATTAACAAAAAACATAATGTATTACTTATCAAAAATTACTCAAAACGATAAAAGAAGAATTAGATACATTTATTTTTAAAAAATCCAAATATTAATAAAAACTTATTTTAAAGAATAATATGATACATCAATAAAACTAGCATTATTAGAAAATAGAATAAGAAATAAGAAATATGTTTTACTAGAAATGATTCATGATAACTTAGGATAACATAAGTTAAAATTAATGATTCATGTTAACTTAAGATACGAGATGTTAAAATTTACAGCATATCTTATGTTTGATATTAATATTCGTGATAAGAAATCATATATTTCCAATACAATACATTATAGGATATTCATTAACAAACAGTTATAACAATTCAATATATGAACAAAATGAATTTATAGAAATAAATAAAACCTTTTAGAAACTGACAAATAATAAAATCATACATAGTAACAGACTTTAAAATACAAGAGAAATAATACTTAAATATTAAAGGAAAATATTTGCTATTAGTAAGGAAAAATATAGTCAAAAATAATAATATACCAAGATTTATTTTTATAGATTATAAAAAAGAAACTTCTAACAAAGAAAAAAAAGTTAACGAGCTAAAAAAGAAGTTCAAGTAATGAAAAGATTAATACATGATGTAATACTATAAATAAATAAGTTATATAGTTAAATGAAGAAATTCAAGAAATGAAATCATTGGTACATAATATAATACTAGGAATAAAATAGTAGTAAGATGTTTAAAGATATATTACAAGATATAGAACTAGAATTTAATAAAAGCCTAATAAGCGTATCAAAAAACCAAATAATAATAATAAAAGTTTTGATTCTTTTAGCATAAGAAATGGATGTAACATAAGAATCAAACATTAAGTCCTTATAAGATATAAATAAAAGCAAAAAGATATATATGAGATAAGAGAAATTAAAAAAAATTACAACAAGATATACGCAAGGAATTTATAGAACTAAGAATAAATATAAATAATATACCTAGAAACAATCATATTACAATTCATAATCTTGATCTATTCAAAAGATTAAAAGAATAATCATATAGAATATAGAAAATCAGATGTACTAATACCTAGAAATAAAGAAAGAAAAAGCTAAAGACAAAGAAAAAACTATAACCATAGTTTAATGGAATACATAAAAGAATTAAAAGAATAATTCATAAACCCTGAAAATAGGGATATAGCAAAATTAATTAGTTTTTTTAACACTAACTAAGAGAATATTATGATGAAAAGTTTTGTACAAACAAAGAGGAAGATGATATGATAATAATCAACGAGATTGATTCTGAATCAGAAATCATGACCCCAAAAGGTCAAATAAAACCAATTTTATTACCAGTTCCTTACTAAGAAGAAACATCTAACTTACATAGGGAATAAAGAAATAGACAAATGTTATGAGAGCTTGATACTTCCAATAGAAGAAGACAACCACCCAAAATGGAAGAATGATTACATTAGGAAACTAGAGGCAGTTTCTCACCAGAATTCAAACTTTATGAAAATTATAGATCTAATCTTTTAGATCTAGATTGTATAAGAGATAGAAAAAAGTCTTAGATGAATGAGATAGTGGTATGAGTATACTCATATAAACCTCACAAACTACACAAACAAATCTTTCAATCTGTAGGGTATTAGTAGCTCATAAAATGACAGAATATATTAATGTTTGGTTTTCAAATTTAATTGATCAACAATATTTATTAATACAAGAGAATACTCACATATGAACAGAATATCTAAATATTGTACTAAATGGAATATACAAAGAATTTATTTGAAAAATAAAGAAATAACTATCACTAAATACAGTGAAAATGAATCAATGAAGCCAAGTGGCATTTAACAAATATAAAAATTTGTAATATGGGTTACATAGATTCTTTTATTTGTGAATATAAAATGTAAATAGCTTATAAGGAAAATGTTTTTCAAAAACTACTAGGAACATTATACAAATCCTTAACAAAAGGCTAGAATCAAAGAAAAAGGAAAACCATATCAGACACCTTACGAGGAAAAATAAGAAGCCTTATTAGCTAGATAATTATTAAATTCCACGAAATAAAAGAATATAAAAACAATAATAAGAAATAATAAAATCTATTGTGATATAAGAGATTTTAAAATTCTAGAAAAATATGGATATAATATAAAACCCTACAAATAGAAATATAAAAAATATAAGATTTAAAGATTTGTCCTGATTTTAGAGAGAGAACTTAGAAAAAGGTTGAGACGATTGGCTGAATGTATGGATCTTATTGGAGATCCATATATTTATAGAGCATTACCTGTATATGTATCAATTACATGATGAGTACATATATTTACATATTAAAGGGATATAATTGGCATAAAGTACAACATATCAGGGGTTGAGATCAACCCTAGCTTGGGCTTATCATCAATTTGGGTTGGTTATTGAGCTCGAGTTGACCTACGAATAGGACATATGGGGTGCTTTTCATTCCATCTTGAGCAGCTTTCATAGGTCGGGCACCAGACAAGTCTGGATATCCAAACATCTAGTCCCCTAACACTTTTAGTTCAAGCTCTAGTATGAGGTGGAAGAGTAATTACCATGCATGGAATATGAACTGTTTATCCCCCCTAATAAATATGTGTTAGTTTATTGGAAAGAGAAACTAAGTGCCTCTATATAAAAGGATGATTGGGCTGGGACTTATCATCATTACCTACACAATTGAGAAATAGTGAAGAAAAATGCTTTGTCGCATCACCTCAAGTTTTAACATGTTTTTAGTTCAGTGGTAAGAATTTAGCTTGGAATGTAGTTTTTTCTATTTGAGATTTTAGAGTTCAAGCATCGAGAACCTAACAATTTTCCACTTACTTTTTAGGTCGATTTTTAAAGGATCATTTTCTTTTATTTTCAAACTCAACCCTAGGTAACCTCTTCTTCTTATACCTTACCCTTCAGGTTTCCTTTTGTTTTTATGTTTTTGTAGCTTTTATAGAATGCACAAAGAAGAGACCTCGGTCTCCGATTCAAGCTTTTAGGAGAGCACCCAATATTCTAATGCTAGTGACGACTCGGGGTCTTCTAGCTTGGGCACTTCAAGTAAGGAGAGTCGATCTCTACCTCATCTTTCTACCTCTATCCCTCATACTCAGACCACTCCTATAGTTGGATTGAGCGTGCCGCAAACTCAAATCTCTATGGCCAGGAAGTGGAGGAAGAAAATGAGGAATATAGGATCTAGGGAACCCATAGGTGGTACCAAGGGTTGGTCGGTTGTGTCTAAAACTTGTGGGTTGAAATCCTAGGAAAAACCTACAACATCCTATCCTTGGTTAATATAATGATTCCTTTAGAGGAATCCTATGATAGTGATCAACCTTCATCCGGTTGGATTGTCTTTCATGAAAAGGTCTTGTGGTTGGGGGTAAGGTTCCCTCTATACCTTATCGTTATGAGATTCTTGATTAGGACATAGCTCATCTTAGAGCAGTTGATGCCTAACGGGTTGAGGTATCTGCTCTGTCAAGAACTCGGAGTGGATTTAGATATGGTTGAGTTTAAAGCGCCCTATATCCCAAAGTAGAACCTCATGGATCCTAGGATGGTGTATATGTCGGTGAAGCAAGATCAAGGGATAAACATGTCACTTCCTAAAAATGAGGAAAACTAGAAAGAGTACTTTTTCTATGTTTAAGGTCGGTAGGAGTCTCATACTAGTGAAACTAGATTGATAAGGAACATTTGGAACGACACTAAGGGGTTTAACTGATTTCACCACTATGTCATCTACGTATGCTTCTAGATTTTTCCCCAGTTGCTTGTCAAACATTTTTTTAACAAAGTGTTGATATGTAGCCCCTATATTTTTTAGTCCAAATGGCATCCTTGTGTAGCATAATTTTCCTTCCTCTGTCTCATTCAAGAAACTCATCAACCCAAACCCGGAATAGGCGTCTAGTAGTTAATATATTCTTAGAAGGGGAAGCAATCCTTGGGATATGATTCATTTAGATCATGAAGGCCACACATATATAGGATGACCAATACACTTTCTTTACCAGTACCACATTTGAAAGCCATGAAGGATAATTGACCTCTCTGATAACTCCAGCCTCTTTGAGGGCAACCATATGGTATTTGATCACCTCATTCTTCTCCTTGGGGAATTTTCTTTTCCGTTACTAGATAGGTCTAAATTCTAGGTCGACGTTCATTTGGTGTATTATGAATTTTGAATTAATTCCCGGCATTTCTATAGGAGACCATGTGAAGATATTTGCATTAGCTCTTAGGAATTGTGAGAGTGATAACTTGCATAATTTATAATAATTTAACACTTCTCAACTTTAAACTTTAGTATAATTTTATTTATTTTTATTGATTTTATACTTCATTATTATTATTTAAATTATAAGTAGATTTGAAGATAATGAAACTCCAAAATTTTAGAAGCATATCATCTAAGGACTCTCAAATTTAACAAAATATTTATTTAAATTAGATTTATATATATATAATATGGAAAGTGGCACAAGAAAAAAATGGGAGATACATATTATAAATATAAAAAAAACAAGAAAGTGGGGAGTGGGGCAGAATGAAAAACTAAGAAACCAGGAAAACAAAGCTGTGAGAAAAGAAAAAGGAAAGGAGCGAAGACGTGAAATCATATTCTTTTTGCAAGTCAATTTCTTTTCAATACCTTTCAGAAAATTATGATGAATTCATTTATGTTTAATTTAATTTTTAGCATGAACTAATTTATCTTTATTCTTGGAAAAAAGATGTAATTTAATTCTGAACTGTGCTTGATTTTTTTATGTTAATTTGAATTATTTCTCTTCATGTTTGTTTGATTTATTCTGAGTTTAATGTTTCTAATTAACTGGTTATTAATTAGATGATTTTAGTCTTGTGATTTACTATCGAAATATGAAATTATAGTATATATCTAGAATATAGAAATTGAAAGACTTGTATGAACTTCTGTAGTATTAAAACAATTGGTTTTAATACTTTCTTGCTTTATTAAATTGCATAGTCATGTATAAATTGATGAACAAGAATGTTTTCAATTGAATATTGAAAGAGGCTTTTGGATATTTTTTAGAGATTGCTAACAAATAGAGAATTAAATTCAATTAGCTATATAAGTAAAGCATAGTGAGGGATTAGGTGAAATCGATTTCCTAGAAGTTTTCTTTCCATTAATTTGATCTTGAACAATATCTTTATTTTCCTTAAATTAATTTTATTTTAAATTCCAATTACAACAACCTTAGTGACTTCTCTAGATAAAATTAAGATTAGTATAATTTTGGTATTTGTCAAAAATAAGTTACCAATCCTTGACGACGATACTCTTTTTATCATTTTATTATAAAACTATGATACTGTGCACTATGATACTGTGCACTTACAGTTTTACACCGATTAAGTTTTTGGCACCATTTTTGGGGATTAATTTTAATTTTTCTTATTTTTGGCAATATCGATACAAAGTAATCTTGGTTTTAATTTTAAATTATATTTTATTTTAATTTTTAATTTTATTTTAATTTTTAATTTTTTAGGTGTGTTTTTGATGTTGGATGCACCGTGCTAGAACTCGAAACATTATTCCTTTGGATCCGAAGATTAAAATAACCTTTAGATCACGAAGAGATAAAAAGGTACTAGTCATGGATGAATGAGAACAAAATGCACAACCACACATCTTGAAAGATTATGTAAGGCTAATTGTGAATAAAAACTACTCAGGTGTAAGGCGTCATACCATTAATGCCAATAATTTTAAGCTCAAATCATCATTGATCAGCATAGATCAACAAGCCTAATTTAGCGGATCACCACTTGATGGTCCCAATATTCATTTGGCGATATTTTTGGATATTTGTGACACTATAAAGAAGAATGGTGTTACTAGAGACACTATTAGACTGATATTGTTTCCTTTTTCATTAAGGGACAAGGCCAGAGGTTGGTTACAATCTCTACAACCAGAAGCATAATAATTGGCAAGACATGATATAAAAGTTTCTTGCTAAATTCTTTCCACCTTCAAAAGCAACCCAACTCAAGAGTGAGATTAGTCAATTCAGATAAAATAATTTTGAGACACTCTATGAAGCATAGGAAAGGTATAAAGATATGATTAGATGTTAACCTCAATATGGATTGCTAGATTGGTTGCAATTTTAGATGTTCTATAATGGGTTAAATGGGAAAACTAGAACCATAATTAATGTTACTTCTAGTGGAACTTTGATGCCAAAGACAACTGAGGGTGTTACTTCTCTTTTGGAAGAAATGGCCTCAAACAATTATCAATGGCCAGCTAAAAGATCTAAGGCTAAGAAAGTTGTTGGGATTCATAAATTAGAGCTATTTGTTACCCTTTCAACTCGAGTAGCTTCTCTATCTCATCAAATTTCATCCTTAACAACCCAAAGAATACAACAAAGTGTTGAATATGTTGTAGACCCGAGTATAACAGTTCTGATGGATGAATCAAGTTAAGAACATATTCAATACATCAACAATTGGAACTACAACTATTGTGGTAATCCTATGAAAAATTATTACCATCCAGGGCTTTGAAATCATGAGAATTTTTCTTATGGAAACACAAAGAATGTGTTGGAACCTCCTACAGGGTTAAATATTCAACCAAGCGAGAAGAATATGTCACTTGAGGATGCCACGGTTTCCTTTGTTAAGGAGCCTAAAGCAAGGTTTAAAAATAGTGGTTCATATATGGATAACATTGAGACTCATTTTAGCAATATTGAAGCCACTATGAAAAATATTGAAGTACAAATTGGGAAACTAGCCACGACCATCAATTTCCAACAAAGAGGAACTTTTCCTAGCAAGACATAAGTGCATCCAAAGGAATAATGCAAGGCCATTACACTTAGGAGTGGAGGAGAAATTGAGAGGTCACCATCAAAGGAAACCGAGTCCAACCCTACAACTCCAAATAAAGACCAAAGCAATAATAAAGTAGAAGAAGAGGAGATTTTTAATGATATACTAAGAGAGATTGACATGCCTCTATCAATTTAATTTCATGACAATCCTTCTATTTTCTCTACCTCACTTCCTTATCCTCAACGCTTTCAAAAACAAAAATTAGATAATCAATTTTCTATGTTTTTGGATATCTTTAAGAAAATTCACATAAATTTTTTTTTTTGCAGATGCCTTGGAACAAATGCCAAATTACTGAAGGACATCATGTTTAAGAAAATAAGGTTGGAGGAGTTCAAAACAATAAAGCTTTCTAAAGAATATAGTGCCATTCTTCAAAATAAATTACTTCAAAAATTAAAAGATCCAAGAAGTTTCACTTTGCCTTGTACTATTGGAAATTCATTTTTTGATAAAATTTTATGTGATCTTGGTGCTAGCATTAATCTTATGCCACTTTCTATTTATAGAAAATAGGGACTTGGAGATGATACATGTATTTTATATAGTTATTTTCATCTATTTTATTAATTATAATTGTTATGTTCTTGACATATTTAGTTAATTTTAGTTAAATAAATTAATATTTACTGTTTATGTGTTAAGGAATATATTTTTAAAAAAATTAAATAATTTGAATCGAAAAGGTATTATTTTCAAATTTATGTTTAAAAATATAATTTAAAATAAAAGAGTTCTTAATTGCAATTTATAATAGTCTAAAAATATAATTTGAATTAAAACCGGGTTTAATTATAATTAACAGAAGTTGAAAAGTTAATTTAAATTAGAAAAGGGCTTAATTGCAATTAAAGAAAGTTTTAAAGTTAATTTGAATTAAATTGGAGGGCTAAAATGCAATTAAGGAAATTTATATTCTACGCAGGAAAATGAGGTCACGCGTACCATCATTTACATGTGACACCAACCGTTGGATCAAAAAATCAATGGATACGGTGAGCGTGTGGATTGCAAACGCGACAAAAGAGAGTGTACGTGGGTATTCAGGATTCACGCGACTTAGCATGCTCAGTGGGGCCCACCTGCCGTGTAGGCTGACGTGCAGAATGGGACCCATGTGTCGCGGGCGTTGCTCCCATGCAGTGTAACCACGTGTAGTCTCTTCCTCCAAGCATTTAGAGTCTACCATGTGTCCCCTCATTCCTCGCAGGCAATCATGTGGCTAACACGTGGCATGTTTCGGTGAATGCAAAAGCGTAGAATTTCATGCACGCATTTCCAAATATTCCCCACGTTTTGCGCCGCTTATCCCGTGTGACAATTCTACGTGCAACCGTTTCGCTCCCCCAATGAAATACTGCCACGTGTCTGTATTAATTCTTCAGCCAATCAGATAGCGACACGTAGCAGCGTGAATTGAAAAAGAAAATCTGAAATGTGCACGTTCCCTGTTTTGTGTATTCTATGTTTTTGTCCCCTACACATATTATTTAATCATTTTTGCCATACGTGTTTGTCCCCCGCGTGTAAAAAATTTTTGTCCCCCACGCGTATTATTTAATCATTTTCACCATACGTCCGCGTGTAAAAAAAATACATTTAAAAATATATTTTTTTACAAATTTGATATTATAAATAGGGTTATTATTGGAATTTTTGGAGAGTTTGTGGGTTGGACTGTGGAACACACAGAAGCCATTTTTGGCTTCTGTTGTGTTCTACCTGTGCCAAATATTTACGAGCCGAGATGTTTTAATTTTCTTTGTATTTTTCATCTAATATTCCTTAACTGTTAAGGCTATGATGTAGTTAAATCAAGAAAATTTGATTTCTTTTGTTATTGTTATATGAATTCATTGCTTTCAAGTTGAGTATTTATTTCCATGCTTAATGCTTTTAAATTTCTGGCAAAGATTTAGATGATTTGTTGCATTATATTGAGACTGAAAGGAGATGTGTAATGAATGCTTCTTGTGATAAATACCGTATGTTGTATACGAGTGTCAGACCTAATGCATGATGTATGTGGTTATTCTAGAAATTCCATAAATCGTAATGTGCTTGTTTGTGATTAAATCTTCATAGAAATATAGTTGGTTTTCATAGATAAGTAATTCTAATATAACTCGAGAGAGAGTATTAGGTAAATTTGGGTTTTTCAACAATCACTTTTAGCTTTAATTCTCATATAACATGACTTGAAACTGAATTGAATTGATTTAGCAAAATCAAATGCCTTAGCGTTTTTAATCATTTGTGAACAACATTCAATTGTGTTATTTGCATTTATTTTTAAGTTAATTTGCTTCTAAAACAATTTCACCAATTAACGATTGTTTTGGATAAAATCAGAGGGAAACAATTTTAGTACTCAACAAACTATAGTGACAAATCTCCGTTGGAACGATACTTTACTTATCAAATTTTATTACTTGTGACCGTGTATACTTGCACGTTTTATGTTCTCCTAAAAGAGACAACAAGTTTTTGGAGCCGTTGCCGGGGATTTGTTTACTATTTTCATTGTTGATATTAATACCAATCAATATGAATTTAATTCAAAATATATATATATGCTTCTTGTTGCGTGCTTAATTTATTTCTCAATTTTCTCGTAAGTTGAGATTTTGTTTGACACACAAATCTTAACTCACAAAAAGAAAAAAAGTTGAGAAGTCAAACTGGCGACTATAATTCAAACGCTTCTTGGGAGGCAACCCATGTGTTTTATTTTCTTTATTTACGCAAGTATCTATATTTCTTTATGTTGTTATTTTATTTTATTTACTTTTCGTAGGTGCAAATTGGAGGAAATGAAGCTATTTTGGATTTTAACCATTCAATCCAAACCAGAAAGTTTCTTTAAACCCATCTCATATGTTCTTTAACGTTCACACATTGAGGACAATGTGTATATTAAGTTTGGTGGTGGTAGAGATATTGAACTTAATTGAAATATTTTCTGGGTATTCTTGCTTGTGAATTTATTTTTGTTTGGCTGATTGAAGATAATTTGCTTTGAATGATGATTTATTTTTATTTATTCGGTTTAAATGATGCATAGCTCCTTGAAAAATTTGAATATTCTCTAAGCGATGAATAATTTTTACGTATATTTCATTTTTACAAGAATAAATATTTATGTGCACTAGTCTTGATTTTTGAGTTGATGTGGTAATTTAGAGAAGGTTTATGTGAGTATGCAATTCGATTGATATTTGTGGTGTCATAGTTCTTAGAATTTGTTTAATTTTCTCTCGAGGAAAAATTATAGATAACATTTAACTAAGAAAATGATTTAGGCCATCTTTGAATTGTTTGAGCCTTTCTATCTACCTTTACATGCTTTATAAAAGGTATGGATGGACTATCTCTGATATAAAAGTTATAAGCCCTTCCATTTTCATGCAAAAGATTCTAATGGAGGAATTTTATTTACAAACCATCAATTGAGCCCCAAATAATATTAAATCCAGCAATGAAGGAAGTTGTGAAAGCTAAAATTTTGAAGCTCTTCAATGTTGAAACTATTTATGCTATTTCAAACAGCTCATGGGCAAGTCTAGTGCATGTTGTACCAAAAAAGGGTGGAATGATAGTCGTGAAAAATGATAACAATGAGATTATTCCTACAAAAATAGTCACGGGTTGGCATATATGTATATATTACCACAATTTGAACAAAGCAACAAGGAAGGATCATTTTCCATTTCCATTCATTGATCAAATGTTAGATCAATTGGCCAAATATCCCTAATATTTCTTCTTAGATGGTTATTCAGGGTATAACCAGATTGTCATAGCCCTCGAAGATAAAGAGAAAACTACATTCACATTCCCCTACAGAACATTTGCTTTCAGAAGCATGCCCTTGGGATTGTGCAATGCCCCAGTAACATTTCAACATTGCATGATGGCTATCTTTTCTGATATGGTGAAAGACATAATGGAAATTTTCATAGATGGCTTTTCAATTGGAAAAGAATGTTCTCTCCCTATTGAGTTGAAGCATAGAACCTATTGGGCTATAAAGAAGTTTAATGATAAAATCTAAGTCCAGATTATGGCTTGGCGAGTGAGGGTAGTTTTATAGGGGGTCTAATTGATATTCTCTATTGTAATCCTTCCTTTGATTTTCTTTTTGTTTGAGGACAAACAAAGTTCTAAGTTTGAGGGTGTTTGATGAATTGCATAATTTGACATAATTTATCACTTCTCAACTTTAAACTTTAGTCTAATTTTATTTATTTTTATTAGTTTTAGACTTCATTATTATTATTTAAATTTTATTGCAGATTTGAAGATAATGAAGATCCAAAATTTTAGAAGTATATCATCTAAAGACTCTCAAATTTAAATTAAGATTTATTTAACTACAGAATTAGTAGTCTTGACTCCACAGATTAAAACCTTTTCAGAAATTAAACCTAGCGAAATCACATTAGATGACTTCGATAAGTTTTTAGAAGAAACGGATGATCTAGTTAACGAAGTTAACATGATCAAAACAAAAAAAAGTTACCCATATGGGAAACTCCAGAAGGATCGGTTGAAGCTGAACATCCTCCATTAAGACCTA
Source organism: Hippophae tibetana (assembly GCA_037013495.1). Lineage (NCBI taxonomy): Eukaryota > Viridiplantae > Streptophyta > Magnoliopsida > Rosales > Elaeagnaceae > Hippophae > Hippophae tibetana. Next base: position 32,047,144 of record CM072806.1, read on the forward strand.
TTACCATCCCTTACCAGGATAGTCAGGTAGAAGCATTTCCTCTCAAGAACCCTCAAGAGAACCAGGCAACCAACCTCAAAAACATAGTTACCCAAAATAATTATACCAACATAAGCCTAAATACTTTAGGAAAACAATTAATTAGGATAGAGAAAAATCTAAAAATAGATATTCCCTCTACCTCTTATCAAACAACAGATAGAATAGTTAAGAACCCTATCTTCAAACCATTCCAGGTCTCCAAACCAGCCCAGGAAGAAATTACATCAAAATTTGAAAAACTTCAAAATTGGAATAACACCCTAAGATCCCAATTAGAAGACCAATTTTCAAACAAAATAGGAATAATTGTTCCTGAGTCACCAGTGACTTCAAAATCAACCCATAAACCATTACAAGATCTTAGCATTCTTAGCAAACTAGGATCTGAAGTATCATCAGAGGATAGTGATTCTGAATCCATTTTAGAACCAATTCCTCACCTACAAAAATTAGCTTGGCAAGAACCTAGCCTAGTTAGGTATCCTCACACCATAGGAACCCAACCTAGTCAGCTTGGCCAATCAAAATATAATGCATCTTCTATCTATGTTTGGAACATTGATGGAATGACTGATCATGAGATATTAAATATCTTACAGCAAATGACCATGGCGTCAAATGCTTATAAAACCCAAATTGGTACAACTGATAAAACAATTGTTGAATTACTAATAGCTCGCTTCTCAGGCCAACTAAAAGGATGGTGGGATCACCATCTTTCAAAACAACAACAGTCAGATATTACCAATGCAATATTGACTGACGAGTATGGTACCCCCATACTTTCCCATCAAGGAGCTCCTATACAAGATGCAGTCTCCACTCTACTCTTTACCATATCACATCATTTTATGGGGGATCCATCCCATTTAAAAGATAAAAACACTGATCTTCTTTCTAACATAAAATGTAGGAAGATGAGTGATTTTCAAAATTATAAAACTACATTCATGTCTAGAGTTATGTTAAGAGATGACTCTATTCAACCATTCTGGAAGGAGAAATTCCTAGCTGGACTTCCTCCACTCTTAGGTGAGAAAACCAGAAACAAAATCCGCGAAACTTATGGGAATCATATCATCCCTTATGATCAACTGACCTACGGTCAGCTTATCAGTTTTGCTCAAAACCAGGGTCTTCAAATTTGTCAAGATTTGAAAATCCAAAAACAAATGAAATTGGAACTTAAAATGTCCAAAAGAGAAATTGGATCATTCTGCAAACAGTTTGATAGTAATCTCTCTATTGAAAAAACCTGTGAGGGAACTTGCAGTAAAACTAAATCAAACCCTTATAAGGAATCAAATAAAACTTATAAGAAATTTTCAAAATCAAGAAAACCTTTCTTTGAAAAAAGAATGAATTTCTACAACAAACCTTATAAAAGAAATTTTAATAAGGAATCAAAACAACATAAAAAACCCTTTAAAAATTTTAAAGAGTTTAAATGTTATAAATGTGGCAAGAAAGGTCACACAGCTAGTTTCTGCAAGATGTCTAAAAAACTCCATGAATTAAAACTTGAAGAAGACACCTATGCTAAAATATATGCCCTAATAGTAGATACATCATCATCTGAGCCTGACCAATGGTCAAGCGACGAATCTAATCCCCAGGATGATGAATTTGCAACCAGCAATTCGGATTCCTCCATTAAAAATATTAATGTACTAACTAAGGATGAAGATGAACAACTTCAAGAAACAATCCTTAAGTTAAATGATCCATCAATAACCAAACTTTACGTAGAATATCTAAGTACATGTTTGGCCAAATCACAATCAATTAAAAAAAATTCTGAACTTCCAAATACCAGCACAGGCTATTACAACCTCACTGCTGTTCTGGAAAGAAAGAACAAAGCCATCACACCAGAAAGTCAAATTCAAGACTTAAAAATTGAAATCAAAACTATTAAACTGGAACTCCACCAGCTTAAAGAAAAATTAAAACAATACGATATTAAGTTTCAACTACTTAATAATGGAGAAAAAATATCAACTTATGTGAGTGATTCTGATGATGATCTTACTCCCAATAATCAAGAAATCCAAAATTTGAGAAAAATTACCACCAGGAAATATAAAATCAATATAACATTAATATTCCCTGACGAATCAAAACTAGAAACCATTGCCCTATTTGACACAGGGGCTGACCTAAATTGCATCATACCATCAATAGTTCCCAGAAGGTTTTATAAACCAACTGAAGAACGACTTAATTCAGCCAATAAATCTCAAATGAGTATTATTGGAAAAACTGAGATATCTATCCAAAAAGGATCATACCTTATCAACAGCCCATTTGTCATAGTATCTGACATAGGCTACTCGGTTATATTGAGTACTCCCTTTATGGATATCATTACCCCATATTCTGTTAAACATGACAGGATTTCTTTCAAAATTGGAAGAGAGGCCTTCAGCTTCCCTTTCATTGAAGAACCAAAAACCAGAGATCTTAATCTCATCAAAACATATTCAATCTCTACAAAAGAGATTTCTGTTCTTATAAAACATAGAGAAAAGGACCTTCTCTATCTCAAAACCAAACTTCAGTCTCATACTGTTGAGAAAGAACTTCAAATCCCAGAGATCAAAGACAAAATCTCTAAATTACAAACATCTTTTGAGAAAGAGGTTTGCTCTAAATTACCCAGTGCATTCTGGGAAAGAAAAGAACATATGGTAGATTTACCATATGAATCATCCTTCAATGAGAAGGATATTCCTACAAAGGCAAGGCCTATTCAAATGAATGGTGACCTTGAGCAATTCTGTAGAAAGGAAATCGCTGATCTCTTATCTAAGAAACTCATATCAAAATCCAGATCGCCGTGGAGCTGTGCGGCCTTCTATGTCAACAAATCTGCTGAGATTGAGAGAGGAACTCCTCGGCTAGTTATCAATTACAAACCTTTGAACCAAGCCTTAAAATGGATTAGGTACCCTATCCCGAATAAAAAGGACTTACTTCAAAGATTGTATTCATCATCCATATTTTCAAAGTTTGATATGAAATCAGGCTTCTGGCAAATTCAAATCGAGCCTCAACATAGGTACAAAACTGCTTTCACTGTTCCATTCGGACAGTTTGAGTGGAATGTTATGCCATTTGGGCTCAAAAACGCACCTTCTGAGTTTCAAAGGATTATGAATGACATATTCAACCCTTACTCAGAATTTTGTATTGTGTACATCGATGATGTACTTGTATTTTCAAAAGATGTCAGACAACACATCAGACATCTCAAAACTTTCTTCCATATCATCAAGAGGAATGGACTGGCTTTATCAGCCAAGAAAATGACTCTTTTTCAAACAAACATTAGGTTTCTTGGACACAGTGTATCCAATGGAACAGTAATTCCTATCAATAGATCCCTACAGTTTACAACTAAGTTCCCTGATAGGATTATTGACAAAACCCAGCTACAACGATTTCTAGGTAGCTTAAATTACGTATTAAGTTTCTGCCCAAATATTAACAGGTTAGCAAAACCTCTACATAATAGGCTTAAGAAAACTCTTGAGCCTTGGACAGAAGAACATACCAAAATTGTGCAAAAAATTAAAGCACAGGTTCAAAACATTCCCTGTTTACATCTTGCGGATCCTACACTCCCCAAGGTAGTAGAAACCGATGCCAGTGAACTTGGCTATGGTGGGATTTTAAAACAAGTCCAAGATAATAATGAACAAATTGTTCAGTTTGTCTCTGGCCATTGGAATGATTGTCAAAATAATTATTCCACTGTTAAAAAAGAAGTACTATCCATAGTACTTTGTATTTCTAAGTTTCAATCAGATTTATTAAATCAAAATTTTTTACTAAGGATTGATTGCAAATCTGCAAAAGAAATTTTATTAAAAGATGTTAAAAATATTGCATCAAAACAATTTTTTGCCAGATGGCAGGCACTACTAAGTATTTTTGATTTTGATATAGAATTTATCAAAGGAGAAGAGAATTCATTACCTGATTTTCTAACCAGAGAATTTCTTCAAAACAAGTACAACAATGAGCAAGAAAAAGAAAGGAAAGGAGAAGAATGAACCTCCAAACCTAACTATTACCAGCCTCTCTTCGGCTAAACCTATCATGACTTGGTCTCAAGTTACTCATAACCAATCATCATCTTCCAAACAAACTTTGGAACAACCATCACCTCAACTCACTCCTGAGGATTTAGATTTAAATAATTGCATCCATGAATGGTTGCAAAATATGGATTCTGAAAAAATAAGAACTGCATTTCGTTGTATACCAGAGATTGGGGGACCAACTGTTTCATCAAATTTGGAAATCATGCCTTCCAAACCAAAAACTTTTTCCCAAAAAATAACTGGAACAATTTCCATTCCAGAAAGAGGAGTTACATCCTCCACTTATTTTCCTCCCAAAGGAGTAGGGGAAGCATTTCTCAAAATAAAATCATCATCTGAGTATTTTAAGAAACAGCCAACTCAGGTGGTAACAATTATTGAAAAACAATTTTCCAGCCAAAACCCTTACTTGGCCGTTCAAAACTATTTTGGCAAAGGGATTTTCTATCGGCCATCGTTATCTTCAAAAACTCCTCAATACTATCAGAGTATTCTGGAAATCACTGGTAGTGTGGAATTCAAACATTTCCACTATCCTAAATCAACAGAAGTGCAGTTTTCAACTGCCAAACTCCATAAAATCATATCTCCAACAGATTGGGGAAATGAACTATATAAGCAGCTGACTTTCCCAGTCAGCGCTACACATTCCATCCCACATTGTACATCATACAATTATTGGGATTATCACCAGGCATGGTTCAATGCTTTCCTCATCCAAAATAAAGATAACCAACATTCTTGGTTATTTTTCTTTGTTAATAAATCTATTAATCCCAACAGGTTCCCATCTTGGTTTATACAATGGTGGAAACTATTCGGAAACCTTTCATCAATTCTGATCTCACCTGTGAAAGAAAGTTATGAGTCTTTCCAGTTTCATTATAAACCATCCACAGAGGAAGCTAGATTCCCTCCTTTGTGCATATTTTGTTCAAAATTCTACCTCCCTTGGGTATGTCAATGGATCTTATATCCAGAAACATCGGAGGTAATAACTATCAAACGCTCATTTCAAATCAAATGGTGGTCGTCCTTCACGATCCCAAAAACACTCTTATTACCAGCCGTTGAGAAATGGCTAACACAGAAAGGATACAAAGATCACCTAGTTAAGGACATACAAGCTTCTTCATTATTACTAGCACAGAAGGCGCACACTAACGCCCTAATTGCTCAAGCAAAACCCCAAGAAGAACTCTTGGAAATCATCAAGCAACTATCATCTGGGCAAACATCTCAGACACCAAAAGAAGAGTTACCTGATTCGGATGAAACACAATCTCCCGATAAAACAGTGACTCCATCACAAGCTTCAGAAGAGGATTTAATTGATTTAGAAACCTCAACTGTAGATATGAACTTTTGGACCCCTAGAAGATAGGAGAAAAACATTATTGGGCCTGTGTGTCCATTACTATTTATTATTGGGCCTGCGTGTCCATTATTTTTTATCATTGGGCCTGCGTGTCCATTACTATTTATTATTGGGCCTGCGTGTCCATTACTATTTATCATTGGACCTGCGTGTCCATTACTATTTATTATTGGGCCTAAGTGTCCATTACTATTTATTATTGGGCCTGCGTGTCCATTACTATTTATCATTGGGCATGCTTGTCCATTACTATTTATCATTGGACCTGGAAATTGGCCCATCAATGTTTTCTGAGGACAACTAATTTTTAAATCAGAAAATGAAAAAACAGCAAACGGTGCCGACAAGGTTACTGTTTAAATACCCGTACAGTGCCCAACAAAGTATTGTTCAAATACCTGTTCGGAATAATGAAGCATCTACTATTCACAACAGTAGTCAAGATTCCAACAGTATCAAGTGGCCGACCAATTACTGTTCATTGAATAGTAAAAGCATCCCCACAGTGCCATCACTCGATTATTTAAGAAGAACGAAGTCAGAAGGGAAGGGGTTCCAATTTTAGGAAAGAATTCTCTCTACTCTTGAATTCTCTCTACTCTGATTCTGTTTTGATTTATAATCTTTAGTTTTAAATTAAGTAAGTGTGTTTAATTTTTAATTTTTAGTTTCTTTATTTCTTTTACGTAATTTATTATTTTAAATATTTTATTTTATTGTAAGTTATATGGCCGGCTAAGCCGCCTAATCTATCAATATAGTATGTATGTATTGTTAAGCACGTGTTCTTAATTTATCAAGTATGATTGCCTCTATTAATAACCTCCCAGATCCTAGGTAGACATTATGGTATCAATATATATATATATAATATAGAAAGTGGTGCAAGAAAAAACTAGGATATATATATAACAAGAAAGCGGGGAGTGGCGGTGGAATGAAAAACTGAGAAACTAGGAAAAACAAAACTAAGAGAAAAGAAAAGGAAACAGGAGCAAAGAACGAGATTAGAATTAAATTCAAGTAACTAGATGAGTAAAGCATAATGAGGGATTAGGTGAAATCGATTTCCTAGAAGTTTTCTTCCCATTAATTTGATCTTTGAACAATATCTTTATTTTCTTTTATGCATTTTCTTTAAATTAATTTTATTTTAAATTCCAATTACAACAACCTTAGTGACTTCTCTAGATAAAATTGAGATTAATATAATTTTGGTATTTTTCAAAAGTAAGTTACCATTCTATGAGGAAGATACTCCTCTTATCACTTTCTTATAAAACTATGATATTGTGCACTTGTAGTTTTTCACCGATCAGAGAGTTGCTCGTTAACCTTTGTCATGAAATCCTCACCCAATTTCAAGGGCTAGCTCTTGCCTTCAACACCCCTTGGGAGGTCCTTTACTCTATCCAGGTAGATAGACTTTGCGATGCCTTTACTACTTGGTCTCTTTTGTGGGAGACCTCTTGGTAATTTCTATTTGGGAGTGGTCCCTTTTATAGTGGAATTATAACAACTTCTAGCATTCTCTTGATTTTATCTTACCTTTTCAAGACCCTCGGTTGTGGGAAATTTGATTACCTAATGAAAGGTGGACGAGAATGCCCTCATTTTATGTATCCATGGCCTTCCCAGGATGGCATTGTAATGTGTAAGGACATCAATGATCACAAAATTGGTCATTATTATTACTCATTTTACCATGATAGGCAATACTACCATTCCTTTTGCATAGGTGGTACTACTGTTGAATCTTACAAGAGGGAGCTCTGTGTTAACAATTTCATAATCCTTTACTTTTACACCCCTAGTAGAGGTCAGAAAAAGGAGATCTATTAAACTCCTAATGTCATTCATTATCCAACAGACATCACAAGATTTGATCCTCAAAGTTATTACTAAAGGGTCCTCGTGATGGGACGAGGTCTAGTCCTTCTCAATGAAAATGGATTCTATAGGAGGTCTTGTTTTATCCAAGGCGTATACATGGGGGACATTGCGTAGTTCCCTAACAAATATTTTACTCGAATTGTTAGAGATCCCATTGACTCTTCAGTCCTTAATGTATGGTATGTATGGTCATAATGTTAGGCTCATCATACAACTCCCTACTACCGCCTGATGGGTTTGTTGCTTTCGGCACCCTTCATCTACCTTGGTGGTTCCCTCTATCCTCATTTTCTGTGATGAGGTCCTTTTAATACCCCTAGCCATCAACTCTTCTATCTCCTTTTTCAAGTGTCTACTATCTTTTGTTTCGAGGCCCATATCCTTATGAAAGGCACACCACTTGGACATGTCTCTAAAGGATTTCATCTTTGGTGGCCATCTGACATTGGGCTCATCCTTCATTCTCTTCACATCTTAGGCTAGCTCAACTCTCACGGGAGAACCCTTAAAAAGGGAGTATGACCTTCCCCAAGGTTCTTTATTTCTTGGCCATTGTCTAACCTGCTTGTTACTTGGTGCGAAACATTTGATTTTGTTATTTTGATATGCCATATCTGGACTTATCCTCCTCTTTTAATTATCTGGTACTACCTCTACCTCAGTTTGATGGCTTTTGACCAAACCTAGCTCCCTCTCAAGAATGATAAACTTTCTTGCCTCCTCATAAGCTTCCTCTATAATGCACAATACTATCTTAGTTAGCTCTACGAATAGGTCAAAGTTCTTCAATAGGCCTTGCCTAAAAGCCTCTATAGCAATAGAACTAGGGTAGTCAAATATCTCCAATTTCTCTTCCCCAAACCATTTCATATATTCTTCAGTGGATTCGCCTCTCCCTTGGATAATTGAGAAAATATGGTGAAATTCCTTCCTCAAAGGTTTGTTGTAGGCGTAGTTTGTGATGAATATGAAGGATGTGTGTTTTAAAAGTTATTCTTTTTGATAAAGATTTATGCATTGTTCATGATTTTGAATATTATGTATTCTTGTTCCTTGAGATTAACATGTTATATTTTGGAAGTGTTCAAGAAGATGCACTTGGTCTAGAACCATAGAACTCTTAAAATGAGAAACATGTAATCCTAAATATGTTCACAATTGTGGTAATTAAGGAGGAACATTAATTACCTTGAAATATTGTCACGACAATTAAAAGTACATTGTAGTTCTATAAATGCTGATAAGGGATTATCATTTAATGACATGATTATATAAAATGTGTATTTTATATATTGAACATGACCTAGCTAGATGGAACATTATATGAATTGTGTTTTGTGTCATTAATGTTTCCATTGTGTCTTTAGAATCTTATATATGAAATGTGTAGGTTTTTTACATGAGAAGTATATAATGTGATTGCTATTTAAATAATATCTTATGATAGGAATGAAATAGTAGTTTGTTATGTACAACCTGGGTGGAAGAAATCTATATGTGAATATTATCATTGTCCCTCGATTTTGAGTTATGATATTACTGGGCCCCTTGGTAAAGTGGAATTATATCACATGCAATATAACTGATATAGTTATAGTTATAATTCACTTGAGAAACCAAGAAAACAAATATAATGCAAAAGTGACACGATCCTATTTTGCATATTATTCATAATATCATGTGACAAGGATAGACACAAAATTAGTGGATCAAGTAAATAATTACTATGTCGTTTGGAAAACTATAATGTAATGATAGAACCTCTTATAGTCAATAATATAAAGTTTTGTATTATTGCCAAAATGATATAGATCCTCTATAAGGTCACACGAATTGAAGAAAAACAACAAGTATTTTACATTTCATAATGATGTATAAGATAAAATACATGAGATGAAATGCTAAAATAAAATGTCATAATAGGACATGCTTAGACCATAAATAAATTTGTGAAGTTATACAAATATTATTTGGTATAATGTTTGAATGCATTATAAGGATAATAAAGACATTGTATAATAGAATAATATGAATAATATTTTTTTTTCATAAATTAATTTATTAAACCAATCACAAGTTGAGATTAAAGAGAGCATAAGATGGCTAAATAAGGCTAGTGACATTTGTGTAATTGATTCAAACCTTACATAAAGAGTTACCCTAACCCTTTCCTATTTAAGGAGGAATAATTGAGGAAAATAGAGCTAATATGTTGCCTCCAAAACCCTAGCTGAAATTTACAATTTTCAGCAGCCAAGTTTTTCCTTCTTCTAGGCCAAAACTTAGAAATGCTTGCTCAAGGCCAAAACCTAAGTGGTTCAACCCTAGGCCAAAATACTCTTCTCTCATCTCTTCTTACTAAGTGGTTAGATCTAAGTCTTGAACTCTACATCCATCTATCTAAGAAGTGTGGTTGTTTTTTGTTTAGGTTCAAGGTGAATGAAAAGGTGCTCCCGAAAGAAAAAGTGGTTTCCAAGAGATCTAGAAGGGAAATCAACTTCCATCTACTCAAGAGATTTAAAAATAGCTTAAGATAAAGATAATCTTCTTCATCTCTAGCAATAAGATAGATGGGATTTGTTTATTTTATTTAGTGCATATTAGGTGTTTGTTGAAATTCTTAAGAGAAAATCTTGCTTACAATTGTCATACAAATGAGGTCCTTTTGTGTATTGAGCCAAGTGGTCATAAGAAAATTTAAAATTCTCACCATATAGGTATACACATGAACTTACAACTTAATAACCTAGAAAACTATATAAAGGAGGTTATTGATATAGAGAATAGGTTGTTGAACCATTTCTACACGCTTTCTTAGAGGGTGGCAACAAACAACTTGCACATCATGGCATCTTTCTTTCCCTAGGTGAGAATTATAGGAGCCATGGCTATTTTAAAGTGTTGAGCATGTGTTACCTCACATAGTTGCTCACATTAAGATCTGACCTAATTTCAGAGAAAGAACTTAGAGAGAGGTTGAGATAATTGGCCGAATGTGTGGATCTTATAGGTATCCATATATTTATAGAACATTACTTATACAAGTGTCAATTACATGATGAGTACACATATTTATATTTGTCATAGGGGTATAATTGGCATAATGTACAACATATTAGGAGTTGAGGTCGACACCAACAAGAGCTAATCATTAAACTTGGGCTTATCATCAGTTCGAGCTGGTTGTTAAGCTTGGGGTGATCATTGAGCTTGGGCTAGTCACTAAGCTTGGGCTAACTTACTGGTAGGACATCTAGAATGCTTCACCTTCCATCTCGGGTTGGTGACTTGGCTTGAGAAACTTGCATGGGTTAGGCACCAGACCATTTTGAATATCCAAACATCTAATCCCCTTACTCTTTCAACTCAGGCTTTGGTTTGAGATGGTAGAGTAATTTCTAGGTATGGAATACAAACCGTTCAGCTCCTCTAAAAATTATGTGTCAATTTATTGAAGAGAGAAACCAAGTACCTCTATATAAAGAAATGCTTGGACTGGGACTTATCATCATTACATGCACAATTGAGAAATAGTGAAGAAAATGCTCTATCGTATCACCTCAAGTTTGTAAAAGGTTTTCAGTTTAGTGGTAAGGATTCAACTCACACTATAGTTTTTCCTGTTTGAGTTTTTAGAGTTCAAGCGTTAAGAACCTAACAATTTTCTACTTTATTTTTAGGTTAATTTTTGAAGGATCATTTTCCTTTATTTTCAAACTTGACCCTATGTAACATCTTCTTCTCATACCTTACCCTTCGAGTTTGCTTTTGTTTTTTTGTTTTTGTAGCATTTACAGAACCTTGGCCTTTGGCTTAAGCTTGTAAGAGAGCCTCCAATATTCTAGTGCTAGTGGCGTCTCAGGGTCTTCTAGTGCTAGTGGTGACTCGGGTCTTCTAGTGCTAATGGAAACTCAGGGTCTTCTAGCTTTGGATTTTCCAATGAGGATAGTAGATCTCCACCTTAGCATTTTACCAATATCCTTCATCCTCAGACCACTCCTATTTTTGGATTAAGCGTGCCCCAAACTCAAATCTCAGTGGTTAGGACGTGGAAGAAGAAAACGAGGAATATAGGATTTAGGGAACCCATAGGTTCTGCCAGGGATTGGTTAGTTGTGTCTAAAACTTGTGAGTTGGTGTCCCTCGATAAAGATTGATTAATAAAAACCTACAACATCTCATCCTTGGTTCATATAATGATAACTCTAGAGGAATCATGTGATAGTGATCAACCTCTATCCGGTTGGACCGTCTTTCATGAAAAGGCCTTGTGGTTAGGGGTAAGGTTCCTCATATACCCTCTCGTTAAGATATTCTTGATTAGGACATAGCTCGCCTTGGGGAAATTGATGCCTAATTGGGGAAGGTATCTTCCCTACTTGACGCTGATTTGTTAAGAACTCAAAGTTTGTTTAAAGATGGCCGAGTTTAACGAGGCCTATATCTTGAAGCAGAACCTCATGAATCCTAAGAGGGTATATATGTCGATGAAGCATGATCAGGGGATGAACATTTCACTTCTTGACAATGAGAAAAATTGGATAAAGTAAATTTTCTATGTTTTAGGTTAGTGAAAGTCTCCTACCAGTGACACTAGTTTGATAAGGAGCATCTACAATGATATTAAGGTCGTGATAAGGAATATGGGTTCCTTAATCACTACCTTGAGTCTTGATGTGAAGCAAAGGTTGGTTTATATCCAAAACGATCTTCATGAAAAGACCAACTAAAGGATCTTGTTGAATACCCTCGTTTCATCGCATGTGAGTTAATGAGGCATGGTGTGGTGGATCCTCCTCTAAGGATCAACCGTAAACCCTGGTATCCTCTAAAATGCAGAACTTATCCTACAGACTTTGAGGTCCAGTAGGAGGTGGTGGCCGATGATGGTAAACTAGTCCTATGACTTGCATTTGCCCCCATTTTTTACTAGTGAGACGTGACTAACGTGTAGTTCTCTCATATTATTTTGCAGATCCTATAGATTTCACCGCTGCTCAATCTTTTTTGTATGAAGAGTATGGTCACACTTGTAGGGAAGGGCTCTCCAATTGGTACACCTTTGGCTCCTAGAGAGGGTTCTTCTAGAGGAAAGAAAATGGGCAAATTAATCTTCTCTAAAGAAGAAGAAGAAGAAGAAGGTGGTGGTCGATGAGCCTTCTCTCGACCTTGAGCCTCTGAATGTTTTCCTTCCATTATCACTTTTGTAAGAACAAAACGTGGGTCCTACTCCTTGCTCGAGCTCTAAAGAATCTAAGGATCTTGTAAGGGATTCAAGTAAGGGAAAGGTTCTCCTTAATGGTCTCACTACTGATGCCGATGGAATAGTCTTGAATTGAGGCTTGGTGCCAGAGCACCTCGATCATTATATAAACCACTTTTTTATAACTAGTATAAGAAGTAGCTTGAGCCTATTTGCGAGGGTGTAGACTCTGGTGAGGTCTTCCATCACCAGATGTGTTAGGTGGGTGATCTCACATTTTGTTTTTATTCAATAATTAGTGTATATAAAGTTTGATCTTGAGACTTATTGGCTTGACCTTTGTTTGTTTCAGTTGATGCTGCTCTATGACTTTGATAAGGCTCATAACATTGTTTTTTAAAAGACAAACCAGTGAAGGAGAAGTAGAGCCATACATCTACTTGATCAAAATACACCGCATTACTGTCGAGAGCAACTAAGTGGGAAGGAAAGGAAATTAATAAGGAGGAGAAGTTAAAAGAGGCCACTTCCTAGTAGAATGAGTATGTAAAATGCCTTACTGAGGTCAAAGAGGCTCTTAGGCATTCTAAAGAGGCACATAGGCATATTGAGGGGGGGCCAGGGTAGCTCAAAGAAGAGCCAAGGCTTCTACCGATGAGATTTTTCATAAGGTGAAGGCCGATGTGGATGCCATGGCCTAAAAGGTCAAGTTGTGTATGGGAAGGGTGTATGAGTTGGCCATGGAAACCTTTAAGAAAGAGGCCAAGAAGAAGGATCTTGATGAGTATTATTATCACATGCTGGATATTTTTGTTACTCCACCATGTATGTAGGTTCCTTCTATGTAAGAGGAAGATGGAAAAGGCTTAGATTATTCTGATGGTTAGGATGGTCCTAAGGTCGTAGAGGTAGGGGCAAAGTAGCATTGAGTTTGAATGACTCTATCCATTTTTTCTAAGCTCGATGCCACTCTAATTTGTATGGACATGAGCTCATGCTTTAGTTATTAATGGGAAATTAGTTTTCCATTTTTATTGTGTATATATTATGTTGACCTATCCACATTTGTTTCGGTAACTTAAGTCAATGATTGTTCCTATATATATATATATATATATATATATTATCAACCTTCCTATACTATAAAAAGGAGTTGAGAACATATTATTAATTGATATACTTAGGGATTTCTATCAATTCCTTCAACTTTTTTCATCATATTTTATGGATTTTGATCGAACCATTAGACACTCAATTTGAGCTTTATGCGTTGAAAATGTTAGGCTTAAGGACAAGGTTAGGGTGCTAAAATATGAAGGGGTTAAACTTGAGTGTATTGTAAAATAGACCAAGTGTGAGCTTGCTTCTTATAAGAAGCAGATGATCCAAACTCAATCTTGAAAAAGGAAGACCTTGGCTAGTATGGCCGTACTTGTAGTTAGGGAATCATTTTAAGTGAGCTTTTATATGAAGTGATCTTAAAGAGTCTTCCTTAAGGTGTTAGAGGTTATTGAATAATTGGAGTGAGGGCTACTCGTGCTGATGTCAACTCACCTTGATCCCTTGACCTACATACATAAGAAAATTATTGAGATTCAGGCCGAGTTATTGTCCTTAGTTGAAGAAACTAATGATCCAGACATTGGTCACGCATCTAAACGTTTAAAGAGATTTTATCCTTCTAAAAATATCAAGCTTTGTATTAATAATTATCAAAGATTTGAAATTTTTAAATAATGAAAACATTCTGGATGGCATGTACTTGTGATGCCCCGATATTGTGCGCGTACTTGTATTAATGAATATCCAAAGATTTTTTCTCTTTTTTTATATATATGGCACGACTAGGTTGCTTACCTGAGTTGTCAACTCATGACGTTATGCAATTTAGAGTGCCAATCTGGTTTCTAACCAAGATGGGAAACTAGTGACCCTATGCTAGTGCCAGGGTGTTCTACCTAGTTCCTAACCGAGGTGATTAGCCCGTGGTTTAGATTGGTGGGAGAAAAAGCCTTACCTAGTTCTTGGCAAAAGTGTACATCTCATCTCAAAGTTAGAGTTCCAACCTAGATCCTGATCGAGGTGGAAAACTCGTGACCTTATGCAAGTGCTAATTGGCTCTATCTGGTTTCTGACCAAGGTGTACATCTCATATCAAAGTTAGAGTACCGACTTAGTTCCTAACCGATGTGGACAACTCATGACCTTATGTAAGTTTCAGGGAGCTCTACCTGGTTCCTAACAGAGGTGATCATCCAATGGCTTAGTTTGGTAGGAAAGAGAGGCTTACCTGGTTTTTGACCAAGGTGTACATCTCATCTAAAACATTTAGTGCACCGACCTGGTTCCTGACCGCGATGAACAACTTGTAACCTTATGCAAGTTCTAAGGAGCTTTACCTGGTAAGGGAGCTTTGGGGAGGGCCATATGTTGGAGGGATTTGTTTCATATACTGATATGTGTTGATGTTACAAAAAGTGGCAA
This sequence comes from Hippophae tibetana, assembly GCA_037013495.1. Lineage (NCBI taxonomy): Eukaryota > Viridiplantae > Streptophyta > Magnoliopsida > Rosales > Elaeagnaceae > Hippophae > Hippophae tibetana. Next base: position 32,062,253 of record CM072806.1, read on the forward strand.
TTTAAAAGTGGTATCTCTTTAGGTGTATGGCATTCTAGCTCGTTTCTTTCTCAATGCCTTCAATGTTTTTCAATATGTATACCTCTCCTGGTGTTCTTTCAATTATTTTATAAGGTCCCTTCCAATTGGCACCCATTTTTCCTACCATCCATTCTTTTTTTGTTGGGGAAGACCCTCCTCAGAACCCTATCACCTTTGGAAAATGTTTTGTGGCGCACGATTTTGTTATAGTGATCTAATACTTTTATTTTTTGCTCGACCATCCTTCTTAAAGCTTCATCCCTATTCTTCTCTGCTAGGATCAATTAGGGTTCTCTTCTCAGCTCATTTTGTTCCTCTATTAGGACTGATCTGGAAGTTGGAATTTTGACCTCGGTTCGTGTAACTGCCTTAGTTCAATAGACTAGGATAAAAAAGTCTCATTAGTGCTCTCTCGGGGGCTTGTCCTAACAGTCCATAACGTACCTAGCATCACTCTACCCATCTTCCTTTTTTACTTTCTAACATTTTCTTCAATAGGTTGATGATTATCTTATTGGAAGACTTTACTTGACCATTAGCTTGGGGATAGTATAGCGTTGAATGGAACATCTTAATATTGTATTTGAGAGCTAATGCTTTGATGTTGTGGCTAGTGAATTGTCTCCCATTATTTATGATGAACTCCTTGGGAAGGTTGAAATGATAAATTATGGGCTTCCATATTAATCGAATTACTTCTTCCTTTTGTATTCTACCCAGAAGCTCTATTTCGATTCATTTTGAAAAATAATTAGTGGCTACAAAGAGAAACTTCTTTTGGCCTATACCTAAGGGAATATGTCCTACTATGTCAAGTCCCCATTTATAGAAAGGCCAAGGACTTACCACTCCCACCATGGTATTCGGGGGTACGTGTGATGGTGGGGAAAACCTTTGGCATTTATCACATTTTTGAGTGTGTTTGGGGCAATCTGCTAGCATGGTAGGCCAATAATAACCCTATCTTATAATTCCTTGTGTTAATATCCTACCTCTAGAATGTGAACTGTAGTCTCCTTCATGTGCTTTAAACATAAATATTTTAGATCCCTCCTTGGCTATACATAAGAAGCCATGGTCGAGTCGAGTTTTTCGGTATAGTTTCCTTGCTTCAATCATGCATCGACCTGCCTTGGCCTTGATTTCTTTTGTGGCCTTGTGATATTTTGGTAGGTTCCCCTTTTCTAGGAATTTATAGATTGGGACAAACCATGTTATAGAGGGAGCATCCACACACCCAACCTTTCTTTTGGCCTTCTCCAAAGATACCTCTACCAAAACTGTTACCGCTACTACTCTATTGTGCTTGGTTTTCCTTACTAATGCCAAGGTTTCTAGGGCATCGACATAAACATTCTTGTTTCAAGCTATATGTTTGATCTCTAACATTGAGAATCTTGAGCATTCTTGCTTTAATCTTTCCAGGCATCCCTTCATTTTTTCATCTCTCACCTCAAACTTCCCTAAAAACTAATTGACCACTAGCCTAGAATCACTATGTAAGCTAATTATGCCTGCCCCTAGTTGTTTTTTGCAATTATGGTGCTGAATATTGCAGCTTCATATTCTATAATATTGTTAGTTGCTTAGAAATCAAGTTTAACTACATATTCAAAGTAGTTGTTGTCATGATCAACGATGACCACCCTTACTCCTACGCCGTTGAAGTTGTGTGCCCCATTCATAAATACATGCCAAGTTAGGTCTTCCCATTAATCTATCCTAAACACCTCTTATCGCTTTATCTTGGTGACAACTTTGGGCTAATTTCAAAATTTAGCCATAAACTTTGCCACTACCTACCCTTTAATTGCTATTTTAGGCATGTATTTAATATCATACTCTCCCAACACTACGATTATGTGGGCTAGTCTCCCTACAATATCTGGTCTCATCAGCACACTTTTAAGAGGGTGTGAGGTGAGTACCACAAATGTGTGTGAGCCAAAGTAATGCTTGAGCTTTCGTATAGTAATTTTGAGAGAAAAGGCTAGTTAATCAATGGTAGAATATATACTTTGAGCCTCCGTTAGGAATTGATTGACGTAATAGATATGGTTTTGAATTTTTTTACCTTTCAACTAAGATCACCACGCTACATGTTTAAGGATATTGTATGTTTTTTACAATAGGGAATAGGGTCCTTTTATAGGTGAAGAAAAGGCCAAAAAGGTAGAAAAATATTTCAAAATTTGATTTTGGATGCTTTTGGATAGGTTGGCACATGTGTTGGGCACAAAAAAGATGGAAATCAGTAATTTGGAACACGTGTGACATGGTGCTTGCATGGGACACGACGTGGGCATATATTGTCATGCGTGTGTTGGGTGTGTGCCTATTACGTGTGCTGGTTATGCACGCGTACGTGTGTTGGGTATGAACCGGCTATGTCTGGGCGTGTGATGGGCATGTACTGGCTATGTGCGCACGGGACTCGTTATAGGCATGTGCTAGTGTGCATGGGACTTTGGCATGAATGGGAGGATGCTCGAGGAATTTTAGCATTTTTTACATTTTTGACCATTTTGATCCATTTTGTCCAATTTTTCCATCTTTTTGAATTTTTCTCATTTCTTTCTCAACATATTTGGGGTGTATTGCCTCCATTATTTTTCATTGAGTCTTTAAGTTATTTTTGAATGAAAATACCTGAAAAATAATAAAAATACTCGTGATTCATAAAAGACAAATTTATATAAAGATATGGTAAATTCATACAAATATAAATCTATATAATCAATTAAATTACATTAAATTATGATAATTTTAGTGATTTTTAAGCACTCATCAATTTTGCAATGCCCCACCAACATTTTAATGTTGCATGGTGGCTATCTTTTATAATATGGTGGAAGATATAATGGAAATTTTATGGATGACTTTTCAGTTTTTAGTACATCTTTTAATCATTGTTTGCATAATTTAGCTTTTCTTTTGCAGAGATGTGAAGATAAAAACCTTGTCCTAAACTGGGAGAAGTGTAACTTCATGGTTCAAGAAGGGATTTTTCTTGGCCATAAAGTGTCATATAAAGGAATTGAGATTGATCGAGCTAACATTGCAACTATAGAAAAACTACCACCCCCAAGGAATGTGAAGGGAATCAAAAGATTTTTAGGACATGCGAGATTTTATAAAAGATTTATAATGGATTTTTCTAAACTCTCTAAACCTTTATGAAATCTTCTTTAAAAAAATTGCATTTGACTTTGATGATGTTTGTTTGTAGGCCTTTAATGAAATCAAGGAGAAACTGATTTCACCAATAGTAATGATTGTACTTGATTGGAGTCAACCGTTTGAAGTCATATGTGATGCAAGTGACTTTGCAATTGGAGTAGTGTTAGGACAAAAGCAAGATAAATTGTTTAGGACCATATACTATGCAAGAAAAAAATTGAACAAAGCCTAATTGAATTATACAACTGAGAAGGAAATGTTTGCTGTAGTATTTTCTTGTGACAAATTTTGGTCTTACCTCATTGGTATAAAGGTGATAGAGTTCACTAATTGATGAGCGAAAACCGGCATCGCCGATTCTTGCCAATATTTTGGTTTTAATATTTATAAAACTCTCTCAAGTGCACGAATCATTTCGTAGAAAATGATAAGTATACTCCCAAGGTCGATCTAAGGAAGGAATGTGTGTGGTTTTTAATTTATTATTCAAACTTTTAAAAACGAAATTAAATCCTAAACATCCTGTCACGATATTTTGGGGTTTTGTGTTTTTAATCTAATTACATAAAATTAAACATAGATTCAATAAACATTTATGCAAATTTTATCATTTATAATGGCGGAGTATTTATGGATATAATAACTAAGTTAATTATGCTTGCTCATATTATCTAGGTTATTAAGGATATGAATTGATATTTATTGATTCTCCCTTTTTTGTATGAATACCACCTTTGGTGGGGTTAGATATTCTTTGTTAACTAAACAAATCAATTAACACCTATGGGTGGGGTTGATAACTAATTTGCTTAATTAAATTAATTCCTTTTTCTAAGAGATTGAAAATGAACCATTTAAATGCCACCTTTGGTGGGGTTAGACAGTTTAAACTTTATTCAAGGTGTCCAAATTAAACCCAAGAATTTAGTTATCTGAGTACTAACTTTCAAGTTTTAAAACCACTACCGAAAACATGTTGTCAATACATTTTCAGATAATAATTCTTATAAAAACTTTTGAAATAGAGCTTCACTCTAACTACCGGGCGATTGTACCATCAAATAAAAGAGCACTACTCTAAATCAGACCGGATAACTAAACCTTAAAATCTAATTTTCAGGTTTAAGTTTGTAATGAAAAATAATATATCTCTCTAACATTCTTAATATAAAATCATGAATAAAAACAAAATCAATTCATTTTAGAGATTTTTACCTATTTAATATTTCGCAAGCATAACAACGTTATTATTACATCATGTTTACTAAATAGCCAGCACAGTTAAATTTAACCACAGACAAATTAAATATAACATGTAAGAATAAAGCATAAAAATAACTGTAAAGAAAATAAAATCCTTACAGAACTTCGACGTTATTCCCGTTGCTGGAAAAACTCCAAGCGGAATTTGCACTCCCATTTATTGAATCAAAGAGCTAAAATATTACAAAAACATAACTAGTTCTTCCCAAAAAAGGGAAGAACTCTAAATCTAAGAGAAATTAACTAAGAAAAGCTAAAAACTAAGAAAACATAAGAAAAACTAAAAAAAATCCTAAAAATATAAGAAAAGAGAGAAAAGAATGTATTTGGAGGTTTTTGAAGGTGTGATTTCAAGTGAAGGTGGTATTTATAGGTGAGGATGGAGAGAAAAAGTAGAGAAAAAATGTTAAAAAAATGTAAAAACGCGGATTAGTGATTGCTGACGTCATTTGATGACGTCAGTATGACGGGGGCGGCTGCACAGTACCGGGTATGAACAGTACCGCGGCTGCACAGTACCGGGGATGAACAGTGCCGAGGCTGCACAGTGCAGCGCGGATGAATAGTGCAGCGCGGATGAACAGTGCGCGCGGATGAACAGTTCCGCGCGCAGCTTGGGGCGGAGCTGGGCGGTGGGGCGCGGCGGCACGATTTTTTCATTTATGACATTTTTGTCCTTTTTGACCCATTTTGTCCAATTTTTCCATATTTGTTGACCTTTCCCCATTTATTTATTAATATATTTGTGATGTATTGCTTCCAGTATTCCTCTTTGAGTTTTTAAGTTGCGTTTTTAAGCCAAAATACCTGAAAAACAATAAAAATACCCATGATTCCGAAAAAGACAAATTTATATAAATATATGATAAAACATATAAATATATATATTTTTAATCAATTAATGTGCATAAAATCATGGTTATTTTAGTGCTTTTTGAGCACTCATCACTAATCATGCAACACTTCATTATTTTTTTGGCAAGAAGAATGCTAAGCCTAGACTGATTCATTGAATTCTTCTTCTTCAAGAATTTGATTTGGAGGTTCGAAATAAGAAAGGAAGTGAAAATTTAGTTGCTGACCATCTCTCTCGGTTGGAACAAGAGGAAATAAAACCATATTTTGAGATCCAAGAAGTATTCCTTGATGAGCAATTGTTTGCATCTGAGATGAAGCTTCCTTGGTATGCTAATATTGTAAACTATCCAGCTTATAAGGTATTGTCTCTAAATCTTACTTACCACGAAAATAAGGAATTTTTGCATGATGTGAAATATTATTTTTGGGATGAGCCTTTGCTTTTCAAAAGATTCCCTGATCAAATCATCCGAAGATGTGTTCCTGAAGAGGAGATGCAAGCCATTCTTCATCATATGGAGGACATTTTGGAGTAACATGAACATCAGCTAAGGTACTTTGAAATGGTTTCTTTTGGCCCTCTATTTTTTCATGATAGTTATACTTTGGTGAAGACTTGTGATTAGTGCCAACGTATGGGAAATATTTCAAAAGGTTGAGTTATTTCATGTTTGAGGAATTTATTTTATGGGTCTTTTTTCTCCATATTTTGGCTTTGTCTATATCTCGTTAGCAATTTATTATGTGTCAAAATGGGTAGAGGCAATTGCTGCAACAACAAATGATACAAAGGTAGTGCTTAAATCTCTACATAAGAACATATTTACAAGATTAGGCACTCAATGAGCTATTATTTGTGATGAAATGACCCACTTTTGCAACAATTTATTCGACAACTTTCTCTCTAAATATGGTGTGAAGCACAAGATAGCACTTGCCTACCATCCTTAAACTAATGGCCAAGCTGAAATTTCAAATCGAGAAATCAAGAATATCCTTGATAAGACGGTCAACACCAATAGAAAGGATTAGGAAAAGAAGCTTAATGATGCTTTGTGGGCATACCGTACAACTTTTAAAACACCTATTGAGATGTCTGCTTATCGATTAGTATTTGGAAAAGCATGTCATCTCACTGCTGAGTTAGAGCATAAAGCTTATTGAGCTGTAAAGAAGTTTAATTTTGATTTGACGGTAGCAGGGGAAAATGACTTCTTCAATTGAATGAAATGGATGAGTTTTGAAATGATGCATATGAATATACAAAAATTTACAAAGAATAGAAAAAAAGTAGCATGAGAAACAAATTCTTAAGCGTGATTTTTCCCTAGGACAATAGGTTTTTTTTTTCAATTCATGACTAAAACTCTTCTCAGGAAAGTTAAGATCAAGATAGAAAGGTTCTTATACAATTGACAAAGTTTTCACTTTTGGAGCAATAGAATTGAAGGACAAGGTAGGAAATATATTCAGAGTTAACGGTCAGAGATTGAAGCACTATTATGGAGAACAAGTGGAAAGGAATTATACATTTATTCCTTTTCGAAATCCTATTTGATGAAGATTGAAAAGTCTAGCTCTAAACTATAAAATAAGCATTTATGGGAGGCAACCCATAAAACTTTATTTTATTATTTATTTTATTTTAGTTTATTTGTTATTAGTATTTGAATAATTTGGATTTTGATGCTGATATATTATGCAGGAATAAAAAGATGAAAATTACAAACTATTACGGATCCATCATAAAACCAAAGAAGTTCCTTTCATTTCTTCAATCTGTCTCACTTTTAAATTATAATGAGGACATTGTTTAGTTTAAGTTTTGGGGTGTCAACTCATATAGTCTGGAGTTGTTGAATTATCTTATCAGCATGTATTTGAGTATGATTGAATTCACTATGACTCTGAAATTTGTGAATGAGGATGGTTTTGAGAATTTTTTTTTTCAAAATTGGCTATTATGTTAGGTAGATTTTTGTTGGTACTTTGATTTAAATCTGTGTCCTTGGAAATAATTTAGCACATAGTAAATTTTTCTCTACTCCATTTTTCATATAAAGAGAAGGAGTTGAATTAACAAGGTTAGGAAAAGTTTAATCGTGCTTTGCTCTAGAATCTATTAATGGATCCTTAAGGCAAAATCCTAGTTGATACCAAATATTAGAAAAATGATCTAGGATTTTTTTTTTTTGCTCTATTTAATGTTTGCTCAAATTAAATAATCCATATTATGTTTGCTCTATTTAATCAAAGTGTGAAAAAAATAAAGAAAGTGAAAGGTAAGAATCGAAAATGGGTTAAAGTGGTTGAAATTAGTAAAGACTATGAGTATCAAGGAAACCATATCCTAAAAAAAGGAAAAAAGAAAAAAAAAGTACTCTACTTATTGAGTATGGAAACAATATTTTCATTAGTATGAGCATATTGTCGAGAAAGAGCTATAGTGTGAATCCTATTGATATTCTTTTCATTATTTTTTTTCTACCAAGTATTTTCCCAGTTTGCTTTGATTTTCCATATCCATTTCTTTCTTAATCCTCACCCTTTGTCCTATCATTAGAACCTTTATTAAAGACTTTTTGATCTCTGAATTTGCTATTTGATAGTGGAGAGAATTTCTAAAAATTGGACTTATGGAGTTAAGTTTTGAGATAATTCTTCTGATTTCAATTGTTCTACTTTTATCTTAATTTACTGGTGGTTTGGAGTTAAATTGACTATTTCACACACACACTCAAGGACTTATCTTTAGATTGAAGTAAATGTTTAACTCTTACTTGACAAATTGCAGATTGTTTGATTAATTTTCCTGCTATCTTCAATGTAAAAAGAGTAAACTATTAGTGATAAAATCTAAATTCAGATCATGGTTTGGTAATTGATGGTAGTTTTCTATAAGGTTTTGTTAACACTGTCTACAATTTTCTTTTCTTTTTTTGTTTGAGAAAAAACAAAATTTTAAGTTTGGGTGTGTTTGATGGCTTGCATAATTTTGACATGATTAATCACTTTTTAACTTTAAACGTCAGTCTGATTTTATTTATTTTTACTGATTTTAGAATTTATTATTATTATTTAAATTTTATTACAGATTTGAATATCCAAAAATTTTGGAGTATATCATATAAGGACTCTCAAATTTAAAGTAAGATTTATTTAAATAAAATTTAAATTAATATATATAAAGAGGATAGAGGATGAGAGAACAGCTAAAAGAAATAAAAAAAGAACAAAGGATGAGGCGACATAAAAAAAAGGGAGGGTCTAGGAACGAGAACAGAAAAGAAAAGGATGAGAACGCCGCCAAACTAAAAAAAGAAAGAACAGTGAAGCAAGCTGAAACAAAGGATTGACCATTGGTTGAGAGGAAAGTTTACTAGATCCTTGTGCTTCTAGTTTTCCAACTATAGTAGCTAACTTGTTGAATCCATTTTCAAGGTTCTTGATAGCGGATTTTGTGTCTCATTGATAAGTGAATGATTCTTGTTGGAACTTGATAGTATCTTGTTGGAAATTTATAGTATCTTGTTAGAATTGAGCAGTGTTAGATACTATCGTATTTACCAAACCCTTTAAAGATTTACCTTGAAAATGAGAGGATTTTGTGGTCTTACTTGATAAGGTTGTTGGTTTCTTATAAATGGAAAATCTAGGGAATTACTAGGCACAATTGCTTGATATCCTCTAGACTATTTAAAGTTAGGATGATCTCTCCAACCAGAATTGTAAGTGTTGAAGTATGGATCATATTTTTGCTTTATTGTCCTTAGTATTCGCCCATAGCATTTTCTTGCTCAACAGTAGGATCTTGAATTGGAGGACATATATCTATTGGTTTTCCATTGTTAGTATAGATTTCACAAGCTTCAACTTGTCTAATTTCTATTTGTTGCATAATTGAAGTAAGGGTGCTTATTTTTTGTTCAATATTATTAGGAACTCTTGCTTCATTGACCTTTTGTGGTGGGTTGGAATGGGTGCCAAACTATTGAGTATTTGCAACCATGGTGGCAATTAAATTCCTTATAATTTCAAGAGTTTTATTAACCAAAGCTCCACCACTTGTTGCATCTATCATACTTATGTCTATAGGTATAAATCTCTCATAGAAGTATTGGAATTAAGAGTTGCTCACGTATTTGATGATGAGGGAAAATTGCACATAATTTCTTGAACTGCTCTCAGTACTCATATAAATTCTCCTTGTTATACTATTGAATATCACACATTTATTTTCTTATTAGGATGGCCCTAGAAGCTAGAAAATATTTCTCCAATAAGAGCTTCTTCATCTCATTCCAACTATTTATAGTCCCAGATGGTAAGTAGTACAACCACTCTTTAGTGCTATATGCTAAAGAGAAGGAAAATGCTCTAAGTTTTATTTATTCTTTAGTAGTGCCATTAGATTTCATGCTAAAATAGACCACATGAAATTCCCTCATATGCTTGTTTGGATCCTTACCAGCTAGAACTCGGAAAGTAGACAATAGATGAATCATGCCAGATCTCAATTCAAGAGAATCAATGTTGTCATCATATTGAATGCATAATGGTTGTTGATTTAAAGTTGGTGCTACCATCTCCCTAAGAGTTTGATTGAGATTATTTATAGTCATTTCTACATAGATGGAATTATCTAATCTTCATATGAGTCACTTTCACTTGGAAGATCTATTTGAATTGCTTACTCAAGAAATTATGAATTTCATCTCGGATTGTAGCATGAGTTCATTTACTATGACTTTAAAAAGAAAATAAAGCTTAGGAACAAATTAAAATGAAACAAACATGAATAAAAATAAAAATAAAAAAATTTAATAAAAAATTTGTATTTTTTTTTGAATTTTTGAATTTTTTATAATTTTTGTATATAAAAAATAAATAAGAGTTAATTTGACGAAAATCCCCAACAACGGTACCAAAAATTCATGCATGTTAAGATACAAAGTCAATTTAAATCTTATTTTAAATTGCTTAAAATGTCGTTATTTAATATATAGCAAGTAAGAATATTTCTTGTAGATAATTTTGAAAACTAACTCTTATTTATTAGAGATGGAGGTTTATTTTATAAACTGAAATTAAATCTAACTAAAGATAAAAATATAAATATTATGATAAAGATTCGAATAAAAGAAAATTTGAATGATCATTATCCACCACTAGCATATATTGCGAATCAACAAAAGCATATCATATTAATTCTTTGATTATACTAACTTAGAGAAATTCATAAACGTAAAATTCTCGACCTTTTCTTACAAATTCATTGAATTAAACAAACTTTTAATCCAACTCTCTAAAGAAGCAATTTTTAAAGAAGAAATTGGACCAAGGTTAAACATGCAAGCTCGATTTAAGTATATTGAGTATTAATTCTCATTACAAGCAATTAATCACTAATTATTTAAGTTGATCAAACGATTATGTACTAAAACAACTAAATTGATTAACGATAAATTAATTTGATTATTTAATTGTACACATAAATAATCAAATAAATTTATACAATAATTAAAAATGAGAATTAATACACAATAAAAATAATAATTGAATAGAATATTATACATCTTATTAAATATTACAATCCATATTTAGGGCTTTCAAATCACTCACAATTAATTATAAAATTAACTACTCATAAAAAACAATAAATCAAGAAAATTATTCATGAAAATAGTAAAAGAAAGGGAAAGAAATCTTAGATTTTTTTTTAATTTTGTTCTTTAACTATTTTAGTTGCTTATTGAATCATCTTCTTCTAAATTGTTACCTTCAACTTAATTCTATAATTTTAATATTTTTATAATTTTTTCTCTTAAATTTTGTGCAATTATGATAGTGTCCTATTTTATGGAGTGTTGTTTTGTATTTATATTGAAAAAAATGATATATTTTTTAGTTGTATTAGGGATGATAATACACAAGTTACACACTAAAAGAGATATATGTGCGAATCTTTATGGTGCCATGTGTCACGACATGAGATTAAGAGTAAATAGTGACACACTTTAAAAATGTTTTGGATTTTTCTTTTAAGTACATTCAAAAATATTTTTAAGTATATCCATTTGTCAAATAAATATAATAAACAATTTATAAAAATCTTATAAAAATCTTGAAAATTAATATTTTTTTAATAGATGTATAATCAAGAATTTTAGCTCATTATAATAATAATATATATTTAAATAAATATAATAAACAATTTATAAAAATCTTATAAAAATCTTGAAAATTAATATTTTTTTAATAGATGTATAATCAAGAATTTTAGCTCATTATAATAATAATATATATAAAAATATGAAAAAAAAATTAATATCTAAAAATATATATAAAATATTACTTATCATTATGTTATTTTATAATTAATCTTAGATTATATGTCTTTAAGTTTAATTAAAGTTGGACCGTAGATTATTTATAGAAAAAAAAAAGAATTACTTTGCTACATGTGATTTGAGATAAATAATTAAGAATCATTCATCGGGTATACTTTAACTTTATTTTCTTAATTGGTAAATCACTAGGGCTTTTTTTATTTTATGTATTTTTTATTTATTTGAATATAATAAAAATGTTACGCTTTTTACTTTTATTTTATTAGTTTAATATTATTAATTATTTCATATTTTAGCTTAAAATTAAAGATATCACTCAATTTTAAAGATGATATTAAAATTTCATTGAACAATTGTAAAGTTTATTTGCAGTAACAAATCAAAATTCAATTGTATTTTTGTAACAATCTCCAACATTCAAAAAATTATTTACTATAAAATTTATAAGATATGGAAAAAAATTAATTCTTTAAATCTCAACTATTGTATTAAGGGAGGACAAAAATTGTGTAATATTTTAGAGTGTTGATCTTATCCCTTTTATTTTATAGAGAAAAATGTCACAGATCGCTAACATTATGTCAAAAGGTTCATTTAGTTCATAAAGAGAAAAAAATGTATCATTTGGTCTTGCTTTTATAAAAATGCCAAAAAACTTTAAAATTTATTTTTTATTAATATTCTAAATGAAATATTATTATTTTTACAATATTTTATTTTATTGGTAAATAAATAAAAGTAAAATTACTTTTTACTATGGTATTTATATTAAAAACTATTAAAATATTTAGTAAATAGTGAAACTTTTACCAGTAAAATATTAAGTAAATAATGAAATATGCCATTATTTGATACCTTTTACAGAATATAAGTGGTTAAATAACAACTTTTATAATTATTATTTTTGTGCATGCTTTCCTTTCTAAATTCAACACTAGCAAATTATTTTTTCTTATATATGGTTTAATGAGGAAACTCGTAGATTTTCAAGCAAGTGGATATCCACTATCAACCAACTTAGTGTTTGGAAGCATTATAGAAATTATAATATTAGGAATTTTACAAAGACTCAAATTCTAATGTTGTATGTCTTCTTTATGCTAGATAATAATTTTGTTAACAATTGTTTGAGGTTGATTTTGTATCTTAGTTTTTAAGTGTATTTCAAAATATTTTTTGTTTATAGAATCTAATAGCCATATTACTTTTCATTTGGTGTTTAAATTCTTAATTACCTTAAAATTTGTAACATTTTCTTTCTTACCGATTGTCTCAATTTTTTAATTGTTCAATCTTTATAAATGACATGATTCATTTAAACCTTAATCATCATGTCAATTGTTCATATTATTTATATTATATTGTTAAAGTAGTGATATCTTAGAACTAAGATCGTATTCTTAATCAAATGTTTACATTTTAAATTCATTATAAGTCAGTTTTTTTCAAAAATCGACTTTACACAGCGACTTAAATATCCTTTTTTATAGTAGTGGAAGCTAGTGTGAGATTGCAAGAATAGAATGATTGTACTTTCATAGGAAACCTATATCAACAAAATCCTTAGCCTTTTAGTGAGGGAAACTCCAAGAAGTAAAAAGAACGAGGAATTGAGTGAACCCTAAAAGGACTAGTCTTGAAAACCCACAAAAAACAAAGTAATGTGTACCCAAAATGTCATAGCCTTGAAACCCAACAATAAAATTGAGTATAATCAACCCTGGAAGCTAGAATATATATTGTGGGATAGGAAATGCCACATGATTTTTCAAGCCTTGATAAGCTATTACACATCACAAAGTTTGCTAAGCCTTAATAAGTTCTAAAAATGTTCAATTAAGAATCAAGAAGAAAAAATGATGATAATTTTATTCATAATATTTGATCTCCCTTTTCATTACATAGGAACAACCATATATAGGCTAGAAATAAAATTAAACTATCTAAAAAGATAATGATAAAATCCTAAGTGATATTTGAAAATAAAATAATTCCTAGGATAGTTAAATATTAAAATATAGTTAATTTCTAGAAACAAAAGCATAAAAACCTAAAAAAAAAACTTCAACCAAAGTGGTATTCCTTAAGAAGGAGTCTTTTTGCATACATTCAGTCTAGATTTTTGGCCACAATGTGCTATCTAATTTTAGCCTCGTAAACGCCCAAATTGAAAATTTTGTATCCCTATAAATATTGTAGCCAATCTCATACTTTTTCTAAAGCATTTTGATTTGCTTCAATTGGATGTCGGATGACAAAGATACATAAAAATACTGACAATCGCTTATAGAATTTTTCAAGCGGGATTGTTTTTAATAACTTTTGGTCCACAACCCAAAGCTGGCCTAATGTACTTACAATCTGTTGAAAACTATGCAAAGAAAAAAAAATCATTTGTACAAGAACATGCCACTTTTTTTTATCTATTTCCTTCATTTTCATTCAACTCTATTTTTTCACACTCATTTTAATTCAACACAATTTTTTCACTCTCCATATTATCAATATTGGTTTGGCATCCTTCTTTGTTATGAGATACTTTATTGCATAATGATCCATGTAGACATTCACTTTGGGGCCAACCAAATAAGATCTGAATTTCTCAAAGGCATATACAATGGCAAAGAGCTTTTTCCCTATAGTAGCATAATTCATTTGAGCCTTATTCAGTGTCTTGCTTGCATAGTATATGACACAAAACATTTGGTCTCTTCGCTGTCTAAGAACAAATCCAATAGAAAAATCACTTGCGTCACACATCAACTCAAAGGGCTTGTTCCAATCTGGTGTAACTATTACTGGTGCTAGTCTCTCTTTAAACACTTGAAATGTTGTTAAACATTTATCATCAAACTTGAAAGGCATATCCTTTTCCAAAAGATTACACAAGGGTTTGGAGATTTGGGAAAAATATTTTATGAATCTACGATAAAAACCTACATGTCCAAGAAAACACTTTACTTCTTGTACATTGGTAGGTGGTGGTAGTTTCTCAATCACTTATATCTTAACTCTATCCACCTCAATACCATTAAGTGAGATTTTGTAACTAAGAAAATATCTAAGAATACTTAATCCCCTAATTTTCTAAACATGTTAATCGCTAAAATTCCCCCTCAATATAATTATCAATCAATTAATACATGATTAATTGAATCTAACCTAGCATGTATTCCTCTCTCAAGTAAACTACACATCATATAGTGATTAATTTAATCACACTCTCATGACAATTAAATTGCATACTACTCATTAAGTTCATCAATTATGGATCACATACATAAGAATCATATATCTCTGCCTATAAACTATGCATGTTATTTAATCAAAACAAACAATTAAATAATTCTCTCAAATCTAGTTAATTGTCACTATAGATAAATTGTTGACCAAATAATTAATAGCATATAAATCAAATTAAATAATATAATTAAATTATAATTATAATTGGGGTAAAATATTAGATTATCACATAGTGAAAATTGGGTTCATAAGATCTCTATATTAATAAATTAACTACACATAATTGTGTTCATAAAACTCATATTTTTCCATAAATAAAGACATAAAAATTGATAAAGAAAATAGTAGAAGAAGAAATACAATCAATCTTTTCAATTGTATTGTTAATCTCCTCTTGAATCTCTATCAAAATTGTATCTCCTTTTCAATTTTTATATATTTTTCTCTTTTTTAGCTCCAAAAACTAACCAAAATTATGCTAATGGTGGCTCATTAGGGTTTATGAGGTAGGGGTTTAAATATAGCTCAGGTGCAATCTGGATTGTCATATCAGCTCTAGATCAAGGGTTGTGATCAAAATAAGCAAAATGAACAATGCCAGAATATCGTAGTGCGACACGTGGCACATGAAATTCACTGGCCAAATTAGAGCATGACGCATGGTAAGGGAGACTGATCTGAGTCAACACATGTTGAGTCAGCACCATGTGGTGCAATGTGATTTATAGTAACAGATGGCATGGCACACGAGTGGAATGTGGGGAGCAATCACATAGTGACACATGGTAATGCTGTTTGACCATACTCTGAAGTCAGATTGAACATTGTGGTGACATGTGGCACGCAGTTTGTCCTCCTCATACGCGGAGATCTACCATTCGTTGTCCCAACTTGTATAGTATCCATGTGGCTTGCCCAATTAGATCCTCTGCTTGCATGGCAGACCACATGGTAGCTCCTGATATGCCATACATTAAAAATTCCTAAAAATTCCAAAAACAAATCCCAAAAAATTATATTTTCACCCTTTTTTAGTAAAAATGTCATATTTTAATATATTTTTTCCATAAAAATACTATTTATTGAATAAAACGGGTAAATATTAAGTAAAAAAGTGTGCTAATAACTCTAATTTCATAGAGTACACTACTACAAAAAGAGGTATTTAAGTCGAATGAGGTTGGATATATGTTTCGTGGAGGCGTATTTAGTAAATATCAATAGAATCCAAAAGAGCAACATTGGTTTGTTATGAAACATATACTCAAGTACCTTAAGAGAATGAGAGATTATATCTTAGTGTATTCCAATGATGACCTGAAACCTATAGGCTATACAGATCCCGATTTCATAGCAGATAGAGATTCATGAAAGTCAACCTGATGTAATTATGAATATAAAATAAAGATAATTATTATTTTAAATTATGTTTATCTATATTATCATTATTATTCATCATATATGATATATTTAATTATATTTTAAATATTTAGATTTATCATTTAAATTATTAGATAGGTTATTTAATAGTTAAATCGATTATCATTTTAGTCCAATTAATAGAATGCCTTATTGTAATTAAAAATAAAAATTGAATTATTGAATCAAATATCAACCCTTCATCCATATATTTATTTACTTTCTCTCCCCATATTTGATTCTATTTCCCAATCTACATTAGTTTGATACCATGGCATGCTTAATTTTCTTTCTCAAAAAATTGTCATAAGACTTTTTCTCAAAATTATTTTCAACAATATTTTTTCATAGCTAGATCATTGGGTTCATATTTATATATATATAATCAAGTTGAATAGGAAAATCACTACATATATTTGGCCCCATATGATTGGTTCATATTGTCTTTAAAAAGTCAAATAGGTATCACAATTAAATATATCTTTTATTATTTATAAAAAATTATATCTTTTATTGCTTAAATTCAAAAATGAATATTAATGAAAGAATTCACATGTATGAAAGATCATTAATAATCTAAATATATTGATTAATTCAATACTTAAATATTATAAATTTAAATATTAATTAATCGATATTAGTTATTTATGATTATGTCATTGCCAAAAATTTTAATTAGGTTCTCATAAACAAAAAAATGTATTCATAAGTTTACGCATAAACTACCTGAGCTCACCACTCATTCTCTTGCAAACTCTTTATGATCTTACCTTTTCTCTTAGAAACTAACTTAAGCATTAGAGCGAATATGACACCTATTAATGTCATCCATTCTCACAAGATTTTTTAGTGATATATAAATCTACGTGTTAAGAGAATATGACCTAACAAAATTTGGTTTCAACATCTCTCATCAATTGGAACCCACACTAATTACGGTCTAGGATCAAAACATCGATATCTATGTAGGCCAAGTCTTTTGCAGAGAACATAATTGGGACATAACAACAATGAATGTTCAAGTTCAAGACACGAGGATCGGGAAAGGTACACCAGGGAATGAAGTGAGGCATAACCTCATTCACACCCAGGAAATACCTTCCCAAGAATCAAGAATTTTCAAAGGTAGAGGTCACGCGTCCACAAGAATAGGGGTCAAGAGAATGGTTATTACTTACCTCTCTCAAGAAGCCCACCAAGCAAAGGGTTGGGAGATTGGAATTCCAAACCAATAATGAATACTTGAATAACTAATGTTACATGATCTATTTGTACGTACATCATTATTTAAGCAAATCTATGTGTTTGAAATCACGTGTATTTTATGTTATTTTTTAGGTATTTTTGGCTTTAAATTGATTCAAATGATAAAAACTTATAGAATCATGCCTGAAGCATTCATTTTCAATTTAGAAGATTAAAAGAACAAAACATGTAAGGCTTACATGTAATCCAACCAATTTGTAAGGGGTTAATCAAAAAGTGGAAACAAAGAGTTTAACTTGAGCTAAAACGTGGATAAATGTTGGCTACAACACAATCCTTTCTGGACAAAATTAGGTGAACCAAAATGAGATGCGAGTTATAGAATGGATAAATATGGGCCACAGTATGCAATAATTAATCCCTTATGATCCATTTTTCTCTCCCATTTTCATCAATAGAAAGAGACTTATACACACCAAAATCAGAGACAAAAGAGAGGTTAGATAGAAATTGTTGTAGAAGTTTTATTTTTCTTAGTTTTGCAATAGTTTCAATCGAATAAACATTACAGACGATATTTTTTGAGGTTTTTCAAAGTATAGATCATTAAGAAAGTTTTGTATATTGAGGTATTTTATTTTAATTGTATTCGATTATTAATAGATTAAATCTTTATGTATTTTTCTAAATGTTATTTTTAATATATAGGTCATTCATTAAATCTGAGCATGTATGGCTGAATATTACTACGGGACATTAGTTATGTTTCCATATTTGTAAAAATTAATTTAGGTAAATACTTTTACAAAATAAATTGATATTATTTCTTTATTCAAGATTTATACACAGTTTATTACTGATAAATATATTGATGATATATTTTTCACAATAGATTTAAAATATAAAAGTTAGGTTTTAGGAATTAATAGTATAATTTAATCCTATCAATTATCTGAATTTAAATCTTCAATGACCAAATTAATTCTAAGCAAACATGATTAACTAGATAATAATTTTCATAAATTTTCCTTTGAGTGTTAATTATCTATCTATCTATCTAGAATTGTTTGAATCAATTCTATTTCTATCATTTAATTTTATGTTATTAGTTTAGACTTTTCAAAACACAAATTATTGTAAAATAATGTTTAGGCTTACTTTTCTTGTTTGTTTTTAAGAAATTTATTAAATTATTTAAAAACATGTAGTTTTTCTTTGGACCGATCTTGGAAGTATACTTGTCACTTTTTACAAAGTGATTCATATACTTGTGAGCTTTTTTATAAATACAAAAATAGCTCCAAATATTCTAAAAGTTTTAATATCAATATAATCATGGGTAATAAAAAATAGATAACTACTATATTAGACCTAGGTGTAAGTATTAATTTAATGTTTTATTCATTATAATTGCTACTAGAAGAAGTAGGTGAGTTGAAACCTATAATCATGTAAAGGATTTATTGTTACAAGTAAATAACCTTATCATACATGTAGATTTTGTAATTACAAATGTGCAAAAAACCCTAAAATTGGAGAAGGAACACAATGAACTTCTTGGTAGGCCAATCATAGCCTATACCAAAACTTGTAAGTGTCTATTAAGGGAGTTTTTCAATGACAACCTTGGCGCAAATACTATACATTTTCAAGCACATACTAGCACAAACTCAATGACTAGTGGATCATTGAGTGAATTAGATTATACAAACTATAATCCCCCAAAGAAATGTCTTGCAAAGACGTTCAATTAGCACTTGATAGGAGTCAATCCATCGACATGGTAATATTATTTTCCTTTATTTTAAAAATTGTTATTTTTTTTTATGTTATTTTACATTTTATATAATTTGCTTTACTTTAGTTTATTTTATTTTCTATCTACGTGAACAATGGTTATCTTATTTAGAACTTGTTAAATTTGTAACTATTTGTTGAGATGCAATGTATGAAAAGTACATAGTAATCTATCTGTATAGTTAAATTTTTGAGATGATGGATACACGTGACTTTCTACATCATTACTTTATCACATAAAACAAATTGGTAACTTTTATTTTCTTTATCTTTCTCTTTAATTTACATTTGTTGCATTGAAAAAATGTAAATTTTAGGTTGGGGGTGGAGGAAAAGTTACATAAATTTAAGCATTTTTTTTAAAAAAAATATTAAACATGTGCTGATATTTATTTTCTTTTATTTAGTTTATTTATTGGTTTAGTGATAGTTATGTTTTAAATTTTTTTACAAAATTATCATGTATTTAGTTGATCTTAAGCTATTAATTGAGTTCTTTGCACACTTGGATTAATATCTTAAACATATCATAGAATAATGTGATAATTAGTTTTTTTCATAGTTTGTGTTTCATGATGTAATGTTGAGATTGAGATAAACCCAAAATTGGTGTTTATGAATCAAATAGTGGATGTTACCTTGGGAGAATATTTTGAGCCTATAATATTTCATTCTGAGTGATAATTTTGTTTTCTACTTCTTTAAACACTCTTCTTAATAATTCAAATTGTTATATGATCTCTACAGATTTTTCATTGAATGTTAGAATTTTTAACATCTAACAAAATGTCATGCACTTATTTTTTAAATTGAATGACTTAAGTAGTGCCATTTATGCATGACTTTTAATAAAATATATATATCTGGGGTTCCCTAATGCTAATATAAAAGCCAAAAATTGGTCACTCACTAAATACATACATGTACATGGGTCTGCTCTAATAAAATAAAATATATATATATATATAAAGAGTAAAAGAAAGGAAAGAAAAATAAATACTATAACCCAAATGAAAGGAGTGAATCATTTTTATCTTGGTATCCATTCTCAATTTTGAAATCTCTTGCATCATAATTCTTCATCTTGGACCTCTTTTTGTGATGATGTTTGTGTGACTTATCACGAAGCATGGTGTTCCTAGAAGTAGGTTTATCAAAGTTGAAGTAGTGGTACATAAACTCCTAACTCTTAAAAAAAATCTTTAGAAAAATTCTTGGCCGACCAGTCGGGATCCATATAAAAAGAAAAGGAAAAAGTTCTAAAAGTATAAGTATTCTTCAAGTTCCTAGAGGTCATGCAAATTCAAGGTAAACTAACTAAAAAGGTTAGAAAATGAAGATATATAGATCTACTTACCAAGAGTTGGGTGAAGCCTTAACTTTGATTTTAGAATGAGAGTTGTGAATGAGGCTGAAAGTGACCAAGTCTATATATAGACTAGCAGGTCCAATTTCAACCTCTTGTCAACACACGATTCAAGAGTATACACTGAGAGAAGATCAAGAAAAATTAGGCTCAAAAGATATTAGATTTGGAAGTCAAACCCATAGGTTTATAGTTGACTTTTTCCTAACTTTCACTAGCCTTAACTTTCCAATCGAGACTTCAATTGAAGAACTATAATAGCCAATGGAAAGCATGTGGCCTCAAAATTATGGTGGAATAAATATATTTATGGTACCATCTATACAAATTAGCTAAGACACTCTAGACCTAACTGTCATTGAGTCACTATACTTGTGTGAGATAACTTGCCTACCCACCTCACCCAAAGCACCCAGGTAGCCAAAGAGGCTTGTAATGGATAGAAAAACCATCATGTATGCATGGCCCTATTTGATTGGTCCACATCAACTTTGAAAATTCAAATGGGCATAATCAACACACAATCATATGTATCTTTTATTGTTTAAATTCAAAATGAATATTAATGAAAAAATTCACATGTATGGAAGGTTATTACATTCTAAATAATTTTATATTAATTAATTTAATATTTAAATGTTATAAATTTGAATATTAATTCATCAATATTAGTTATTTACGATTATTTCATTCGCTAAAACCTTTAAATATGTACACATAAATAGAAATTGTATGCATAAGTTTACACATAAAATACTTAAGCTCACCACTCATGCTCTCTTAAACTCCCTTTGATCTTAGGTTTTCTCTTAGAAACTAACTTAAGCATCGGAGAGGATATGATACCTACCAGTCTCGTCCCCTTTGATGTGATTTTCTAGTGATTTATAGGTTTACATGTTAAGAGAACACGACCTAACAAAAATCAACTTCAACAAATCACATCAACAAGAATAAACCAGTTGCCACCAAACCCTACATCCATCACTATATTCAATAGTCATATAGTCTAAAGCCTTTTATAATTGTTCAACTCGTCTAGTGGTAGCATTTGTAACCAACTCATGTGTCTTTGTTTCCAATGTGATTCATTTAAGTCAGTTCAATTCAAAGCATATATTTGGGACAGTTCTCACATGTTTGAAAAGCACACTAGTTAACTTTTGGTTGGGTCTATATCTTTTTCATTTAATTTTTGGTGAAGGGCCACAGAAATCATGTAGATTATATTGTTTGTACTGTTTAGTCCATTAGATTGAAAACAATGTCATTTTGTACCTTATCTTTATCAAAATATATTTAGTCCCTTAGTTTTGTCAAAATAGCCAATTACGAAAAAATTATATTATTTTAATGTTTTTTTATTTAAAATATTATTATTTTCTATCAAGTAATTAAAATACGAGTCTTTATTATAGAAAAAAAAAAAGTTAATATGAAAAATTTAAGGAAAAAATAAACAAAAATTTATATATATCTGTGTGTGTAAATTTTAATTTTTAATAAAAATTAAAAAAATAAAACATTAAAATAAAAGAATGGCAATTAAAAATATTAAAAATGAATATTTGTGAATTTTTTCATATTAATTATAACTTTGCCATTGCTAAATATTCGTGGTTTAATTGTGTTTAATCACTTGACAAAAATAATAATGTTTTAATAGAAAAATCATTAAAATAATATAATTTGTCTTTAGCTCCTTTTACATAGCTAAGAAACTAATGACAATGTTTCTAATATAAGGGACGAAACAACACACATAATCTAATCTAAGAAACTTCTGTGGTATTTTTTTCTAAAATATAATTATTTTTTTAATAAATTCACATATATCTCTGTCAAAAAAATCATCTTGTTAATATCTATTTGAATCACAACCTTTTACCTATGAGGCTATTAATCAAACAATTAATAACATAATGAAATTTTTGAATCATAAAACAAACATGTAAAAATGTTTGGTGCTCTAGTAAACCTATAAAAAGTGTCACATTAGTCTTGTAACCAAGTTAATCCATTTACATTTACATACAATTCTTATTCCCCACAACTTGAGCCACCACCTAAGCCATTTAACAATCTTATGGTGAACAACATAGTTAAATTGGCTTCTAATTCGATTAGGAAATATTTTCTTTACTCAAACATTCCAAATTTTTGCATTGAAACAAGCAACCCAAAAAAGAGCCTTCACATGCATCTATTTTTTCCAAAATTTACATTATGCGTGTTTTCTACCAAAGTCGCCTGATAAGCATCCATTTGTAATCATAATTGAAAGTCTTAGGTATGGTTTTTTCTATGGTCCTCCAAAGAAATTTACTAACACTTCCTTTAATTTGAAGAAATCTCATGCACCCTATTGAACCCCCGTTGACCAACTTGATGAGTTTGATGAAAATTTCTTGAACAATTTGACAAGTTTTGCTAAACTTACAAATTTTTAATGGGATGGTTCATTTCCTACCTGAAGCATGCTAATGCCTCTTTTACTCTTTTTAGACATTTTGCAAGTTGACTTACTCACAAGTTCTCGTATGCTCCTATTCCTCCTCGTGCTCCTCTAACGATACTTGTCAAAGTTTTTCCGATTTTGTCTGCTACTTTATAGCTATACAACTCGTTAGGAGTCAACTTTTTGTTAGAGGTGGATAAATGATAGGAATTATTAATAAAAAAAATAAAGATAATTATTGTTTTAAATTAGGGTTATCTATATTATTACTGTCATCATCATCCTCATTATCTATGATATATTTAGTTATATTTTTAATGTTTAGATTTATGATTTAAATTATTATATAGGTAAATATTTATCTTGATTATCATGTTAAAGTGTTATGCATCACTGTATTTTAAAATCATAATTGAATTATTGGATCAACTATCAACTTGTTCTTCCTATATTTCTCTAATTTATCTCCCTATATTCTATTATATTTCCCAATCTGCAATACAACCACTGTACATGTGTTCACTTTGGGTGTTGCAACTTTTAGTTGGAGGAGTATGAAATAATCTTGTATTGTAGACTCCATTATTAAGGCAGAATACGCCCATGGTATAGAGTGACCCGTTATTCTATATTGTGATAATACTATAGACATAACACGGTCAAAAGAACAAAGAAACCACAAGAAGCAAAAACACAGAGAGAAAGTACTATTTTATTAGAGAAATCATACAATGTGGGATGTTAAAGTCACTAAGATTGCATCAAGAAAAATTTAGCATATATGTTCACCAAGTCCTTGACTTCAAAGATATTTGAGGGAATCCGCAGTGTGGGACACCTGTTTTAAATGAAGAAGTATGAGTTTCTTAGTATATGTGCTCTTATGTAAAGCTATGTTAGTTTATTAGAAATTAGTGAATGTATGCATGTCTTAGCGAGAAGCTGATAACACAATAAAAGAATTGAACTGTTAGTTTTCACTTAGATTAAATGATTATCTCTGACTAAATACCATAAGGCACTATAATATACATACTTATAATCCCGAGTCTACTATAATTTCAGTTGAAAGGATTTAGTGCCTTTGTATGAAAGTCTAAGATTTTCTCACGTGAGATGTTTTGGTACTTGATTACTTAAATCTATAGTCATGATAATCTTTCAAGATTCAAGTACCAAAACATCTCACGTGAGAAAATCTTAGACTTTCATACAAAGGCACTAAATCCTTTCAATTTACAGTTGGTACTTGAAAATATTGAGTATAATTATTAAAGGAACTGAAAACTCAATAGCATAAGAAACTTACAGTTGGTTGACAATCTTAGTAGTGTATTCTAGTATCACACAAATTGGGTATTTCCACGAAGAGTTAAATAAAGTTTGTCTTAGTATGACATGGAAATCGTTTACTATTAGAAGATTGTGTACCAAAAGTTACGGGCTTTTAGTGGAATAACATCTAGATTAATAATTAGATCATTGTATTCAAAGAAATGGAGTTACTAGTGATTAAATATTGTAAGCGTCGTGATATAATCTCATTGGTCCTCAAGATGTTGAAAGTAGGTGCTGCTACTCCCTTAATTTTAGGATTGTTTTAGTCAATCCATGTTTTCAGCATTCTATGTTTTCATGAATAGAGTATTCCATGTTTTCATGAGTGGTGTGAGCATGAGTTCCTAGTTTTAAGAAGTGGTGTTTTTCATTCCTGAAATTCCGTAAAACTGCTGAAATTTCAGCAATTTGTTTCCTATAAATTGATGTAATAAGAAGCTAAAAATAAAAGCAAAAAAACTTATCTTAATCTCCAAAATGTGTGTGAACTCAATCTTCAAAATTGAGATGAACAAATGAAGGGTTTAGAAAACTTACCCAACATCTAAGAGGGGTTTAGAAAACTAACCCAACATCTGGTATCAGAGCCAAGAAGGGAGCTGGAAAAAAAATCACAACAGCAAAATGGCTACAAAAATGAAAGTTTTGTCCAACCAGTTATTCCCATATTCGATGGTCACTACGATCACTGGAATATGCTGATGGAAAACTTCCTAAGATCTAAGGAATTTTGGGATCTTATAGAAACTGGGATTGGAGAGATTAAACTGGATAGTTCAGAGGTTTCTGCTCAACAGAAGCAGAAAAATGATGCATTGAAATTGAAGGATCTAAAGGTAAAGATTTACCTATTTCAGGCAATCGACAAGTCTATTTTGGAGACAATCCTTAACAAGGATACAGCTAAGGACATCTTGGAATCTATGAAAAAGAAGTACCAAGGCTCCAACAGAGTGAAGCGGGCACAACTTCAAACTCTCATAAGAGATTTTGAAACTCTTCAAATGAAGAAAGGAGAAACAATAAATGACTACTTTGGAAAAGTGATGACAGTGGTAAACAAGATGCGTCTTCATGGTGAGAAAACCACAGATGACATTGTGGTGGAGAAAATACTAAGGTCATTGACTCCCAAGTTCGACTATGTGGTCTGCTCAATTGAGGAGTCTAATATAGTTGAAGATATGTCCATAGATGAACTGCAGAGTTCCATGCTCATGCATGAGCAAAGAATTAACAGGACCAGTGCAGTTGAAGAAATGTAGGCACTGAAGGTTTCCACCTTTAATGAGTCTTCAAACACAAGAGGAAGAGGTAAAGGTATTGGTGGACGTGGAAGAGGTCGAGGACAACACTCTTATAACAAAAACTACAGAAAAGATGAAGATAGGGAATGGAGTAGAGAAGGAACTAAATCATTTTCTCAAACTCGAAGGGATGATGATCAAAACAAGAAGAGACATTTTGACAAATCTAAGGTCGAATGTTACAGATGTAGGAACTTAGGTCATTACAAAAATGAGTGTGACACAAAAATGACCAAAGAAAATGGTGAAAGATCCAACTTTGTAGAAAAGGGAAAGGAGAAAGAAGAGGAGACTTTGTTGATGGCCTTCCATGCAATGGAAGACACGGATGAAGACACATGGTACGTGGACATAGGTTGTAGTAACCATATGAGCGGTTGTAAGTCATCCTTCTCTAATCTAGATGAGAGTTTCACCATTTTTGTTAGTTTTGGTGATCGATCAACTGTGAAGGTTGAAGGAAGGGGTGATATTCAAATAAGAACTAAGAATGAGTTCAGTGAGGTCATATCTAATTTATTTTACATACCTGACTTAAAAACAAACCTGCTAAGTGCTGGCCAGTTGCAAGACAAAGGTTACACGATCACAATTAAAAAGGGAGAGTGTGAGATTTATGATCCCAAATGTGGATCAATTGCAGTGGTACAGATGACAAGAAATCGACTTTTCCCTCTCAAAATTAAATCAATGCAAACATGTTTGATAGCCAAAGAAAATATTTCAGTGTAGAGATGGCATGAGAGATATGGGCATCTTCATTTCAACGGCCTCAGGACTCTAAAACAAAAGTACATGGTGGAAGGACTACCTGAAATCACAATGCCTTCCTCAACAACATGTGAGAACTGCATCACAGGGAAACATGATCGTGATATGTTTCCTACAGGAAAATCAACAAGATCCTGGAGCTGATTCACTCATATCTTTGTGGTCCAATGTCCCCTACATCTAATGGAGGTAAAAGATTTTTCATAACCTTCATAGATGACTACAGTAGAAAAGTTTGGGTGCATTTCTTGCAAGAAAATTCAGAAGCTTTTGAAGCTTTCAAAAATTTCACTTCTCTAGTAGAGACACAAACAGAAAAAAAAGATCAAAT
The DNA here is from genome assembly GCA_037013495.1 of Hippophae tibetana. Classification (NCBI taxonomy): domain Eukaryota; kingdom Viridiplantae; phylum Streptophyta; class Magnoliopsida; order Rosales; family Elaeagnaceae; genus Hippophae; species Hippophae tibetana. The sequence continues at coordinate 32,089,161 of CM072806.1, forward strand.
GTCTAAGAACAGATCGAGGAGGAGAATTATGTTCTAAGGAGTTTTTTGAGTTTTTCAATGAAAAAGGGAATTAATAGACAGTTGACAACAATTTATACACCACAACAAAATGGTGTATGTGAGAGGAAGAATCGTACCATAGTCAATATGGTAAGGAGTTTACATGCAACAAGACAGGTTCCCAAATTTTTCTGGCCTGAAGCTATTTATTGGACAGTTCACATTCTTAATAGAAGTCCAACATTTTCTGTTAAGAACATGACTCCACAAGAATCATGGAATGGAAAGAAACCAATTGTAGATCATTTCAAGGTATTTGGTTGCATAGCATATGCACACATACCTAATCAGAGAAGGAAAAAGCTGGATGACAAGACTGAAAATGTGTGTTCCTAAGGGTAAGTGAATTGTCAAAAGCTTATAAACTATTTAACCCAGTTTCAGGAAAGATAGTGATAAGCCCTGACGTGGTGTTTGATGAGGAAAAAAGGTGGAATTAGGGATAACAACCAGAAACACCAAAGAATGTGCCGGTGGAAAGTGAAGTAGATGATGAAAGGAAAACTCAAATGATTGAGACTCAAATCCCTCAGCCACTAACATCGCCACAGGAGCCTCAAACTCACACATCAACTCAAAGTGATGAGGAATCTAAAGAAAGAAGGGTTTACAATATGAGAAACCCTCAAACGCTGACAAGGCCTCCATGGATGATGGACTATGAGACAACTTTCAATGGTTCAAATGAAGACACTTCCAACTTTGCCTTGTTCGTTGGAAGTGATCCTATCACCTTTGATAAAGCTGTGAAGGAAGATAAATGGAAGGAGGCAATGGACAGTGAGATACTGTCAATTGAAAAGAATAACACTTGGAAGCTCATCGATTTACCTAAAGGGCAAAAGCATATTGGGGTAAAGTGGGTATTCAAAACAAAAGTGAATGAAAGATGAGAGGTTGATAAATATAAAGCTCGTTTAGTGGCTAAAGGATACAAACAAAAGCATGGCATAGACTATAATGAAGTCTTTGCACCTGTAGCAAGGCATGAAACTATAAGAATGCTCATATCCTTGGCTGCAAAGAAATCCTAGAAGATTCTACATATGGATGTAAACTCTACTTTTCTCCATGGAGAATTGCAGGAAGAGGTTTATGTTGAACAACCTCCTGGTTTTGTTCAAAAGGGAAAAGAAGAAAAGGTGCCAAAGTTGAAGAAAGTACTATATGGCCTGAATCAGGCTCCACGAGCATGGTACAGCAGAATTGACACCTATTTTTCCATGTTAGGTTTTGGGAAATGTCCCTCAGAACATACATTGTACACTAAGTCTGGAACTGGAGGTAAAATTCTAATCGTGTCACTCTATATTAATGACCTAATCTATATAAGAAACAATCAAGAAATGTTGAATGAGTTCAAAAACTCAATGATGATAGAATTCGAGATGACAGATCTAGGATTGCTGCACTACTTCTTAGGGATAGAAGTAATTCAAAAATCTTTTGGTAACTTCATTTACCAAAAGAAATATGCACAGGAGGTGCTTGAAAGATTTCAGATGGAATATTGTCGAGCCATTGGGACTCCAGTTGAACCTGGATTAAAAATCAGCAAGGATGAAAGAGGAAGAGAGGTTGATAACACTTTCTTCAAACAAATCATTGGAAGTCTCATGTATCTTACTTCAACTAGACCATACATCATGTATGGTGTAAGCCTGATAAGTAGATACATGGAAAATCCAACAGATTTGCACCTGAATGCAGCAAGAAGAATTCTAAGATACGTGAAGGGGACACTAGACTATGGAGTATTTTATAAGAAAGGTGATAACTCAAATTTCTATGGTTACACTGACAGTGATTATGCAGGAGATCTAAATGACAGAAAGAGCACATTAAGCCATGCTTATATGTTAAGCTCAGGAGCTATCTCATGGTCCTCCAAGAAGAAACCTATAGTCACTCTATCAACTACTGAAGTTGAGTATGTGGAAACAACATCAAGCTCCTACCAAGGGATCTGGATGAATAAAATGTTTGAAGTCCTAGGAATGAAGCAAGACAGCCCTATGATAATCTATTGTGATAACATGTCTACTATCAAACTGTCTAAAAATCCAGTAATGCACGGGATGAGCAAACACATAGATGTCAGATTTCATTTTCTTCGTGACTTTGTCAAGATGGGGTTATTGAGTTGAAGTATTGCAAAAGTTCAAAACAGATATTCTAACCAAACCTCTCAAGCAACCAAGTTTTGAGAAACTTAGGAAGTTTCTTGGAATGTGCTCAATCTTCAGTCTCGGACAAGGGAGGATTGCTCAAAGTTGAAAATCAATCAAGAAAACTCTAAACTATTTTTCAGTAGAAAAACCAATTTAATGGAGGGTGTTGAAAGTAGCTACTGCTACTACCTTAATTTTAGGATTTTTTTAAGCAATCCATGTTTTTATCATTCTATGTTTTCATGAATAGAGTATTCCATGTTTTCATGAATAGAGTATTCCATGTTTTCATGAATGATGTGAGCATGAGTTCCTAGTTTTAAGGAATGGTGTTTTCCACTCCTAAAATTCTGTAAAACTTCTGAAATTTTAGCAGTTTGTTTTCTATAAATTGATGTAATACAAAGCTGAAAATACAAGAAAAAAAACTTATCTTAATCTCCAAAATGTGTGTGAACTCAATCTTCAAAATTGAGATGAACAAGTGAAGGGTTTAGAAAACTAACCCAACACAAGGTAGTCGATATTACTCAAGCACTTATTATGGAGAACATGGTCTTTTGATCAGATAATTATTTTAGGCTTAAACCTCAAGATATATGAATAAGAGTAATCAGTGTGAAATTTTAGGTAGCTCATAAGGTACCCAAGCAACTATCTATTTTCATAGTAGTTTAGGCTACATAAGGTGCTTGGGCAACCCTATATGGTATCCGAGAAAAAGGCCTAGTTTTTTCAATGGTTAAATGTTTTTCACTCATTTTCTACTTGAGATTTAATTATATTTCATGTGACACGTGTAGAATACAAACCCTAAGGTTTCTAAGGTTATATATACAAACAAATCTTAAAATCTAACTTTGGCCTCCCATGCACATTAACATAGGTACAAACTATGTCTTAGTTTTAATATATTTCAATTAATCCCACCCAAAATAAGTTTTAACAAAATACATTTAAAGTGTATCACTTACATTACTTAATTAGAAAAATACTATCGAACTCAAATTTTCAAAATACAAGAGTTTTCCCACATTTTCTAATTAACCAATACATTAAATGAGATGTTACCAAAAACTTGATGCATAAATTTTATATTAAAAGCTCGCACATACACAAATTTATAATAAGGAACAAGTATACTCCCACGATCAGTTTCTAAGGAATTGTAGTGATTTTAAAAGGTTAAATTATTTTATAATATAGTGAATAAAAAATTCATAAACACTCTAATAATCGTCAATCATAGAACACAACTGCAAATCCTAAATTACTTTATAACTAAAGAAAGTAAGTAAAAGAAAAAAAAGTAAAAGAAAACCAGTAAAAGAAAATAAGTAAGAGAAAGCGAGTAAATGAAAGCAAATAAATGAAAACGAGTAAATTAAAATATAGTCGAATGGAGGATGATGGATGAATATGAAATTTTAACGAGTATAACAGAATAACCTTTTTGGAAAGAAAAACAAATTAAATGATTCAAATTACAAGTTCGATTTACTGATTTTTTTTCTTTTTTAAAATAAGCAAACTCCCATGGTTATAGTGAATCTGTACAATTTTTAATTAATCAATGACTTATTTGGTTGTGCTTAAAATTGATTAATTGAAAAAAATATAAACCAATGTCCTCAATTAATTAATAAATTTTTTGACTAGGTTTGACATTAATTAATTGGTAAACTTAAAGTAAATATATTCTTCAATTATAAATCAAGATTTAGTTCATCATTATTTTATAATTAAATGTATTTTAATAATTTAATTTATTCTCATTTAACCAAAAATTTCCTTAATCGAGATTGAAATTAATAAATAAAATTAAATTAAACTCTTATTCATTTATACACAACTAAGCACAGATAATGTTTCTAATGCCTAATTATAAAATATTTTTTTAATTATAAATCAAAACTTGGTTCATCAATAATTTATAATTAAATATTTAAAGAACATGAAAAATAAATAAATAAAACTCTTATTTATTCAAATTATAAAAACATTTCTTCCAATCATCGGAAGAAAAAAACTACTAAAATTTCAATTAGTAGGTCTTACTTTACTTTCAAATAATGTGTCACATCACTTGTTATTTATTATAAATTTGTGATATATAATTTTTTTCACATAGGATATTATAGAGTATTGTTTGCTTATTTTTAATTGATATTGCGGTAACTCAAAATTTTGAAGAAAAGTCACAATTTTCTTTGAAATTTGGTTGCAAGATCTAATTTGAGTTTTTAAGGAAGGATGTTTTTATTATGGATAAGGGGCGAGGCCGTATAATTTTTAGTAAATGAGTACTTTATTCTCATTATTTTTAATTGAAACATTTTAATTTAACTTTTAAAAACATGCATTTTCAAGTAGTGCAAAAGAAAAAAGGAAAATATTTGTAACTTATTCTTGTATTGAATGAATTTTTATGAGAGGATTACATCAATATATATATACTCAATAGCAAAATATGTAAAGAGTTGTTAAAATGACATGTTAAAGTAGTGACGAACTCACCTACAATGCTAACAAACGTACAAGGAAAATAACTTACTCTAATACATGTTTAAGTAATTCTATCAACCTTCTTCAAATTGATGGGTGAGGGATCATTAATTTGACTAGTAAACAATTAAATTAAGCAATTTCAAGAGGCTTAGTAAGCAAGACAGTCAATTGATCTCGCACAAAATGATGATCCAATTCAATATGCTTCGTGCATGCATAAATAGGTTTTGGTAAAGATGTTTAGCACTAAGATTGTCACAGAGAATTAGAGAAGTAGATTGCAATGTTACATGCAATGCAGAGAGTAAGAATTGTATCCAAAGTAACTTAGTTGTGACAAATACTAAGACACGATACTTAAACTCCCCGTAGGAGAACGAGAAACAACCTTATGTTTGGAACATTTTTAGGAAACTAGATTATTGCTAAGAAACACATAATAAGTACTAGTGCTCTTGTTTTCATCAGAGTAACAAGCCCAATCAATATCATTGAATGCTACAAGATCAAGATAAGAGTTTTTGGGGAATTGCAAACAATAGTTTAGAGTACCATTGATGTACTTGGTGAGTCTTTTGAAAACAAGCGAATGTGTATCAATTGGAAAAGCCATGAATTGGCAAAAAAAAATTAACTACGAATAAGTATTCCGAATAAGTAAGAGTGAGATACTACAAGCCTCATACTATAGTCATGTACTTAGTGGCATTGTCAAGAGAAGTACCTTCACATTTACCAAGTTGTTTGCCTTAAACCATGGAAGTATTAGCATGCATCTTTGTACAAGGTCTAGTGCATATTTTTGTTGACTTAAATATAAACCCGCATTGTTGTATTGAACTTCCACACCAAGAAAGTATTTTAGTTTATCCAGATCCTTAAGTAAAAGGTAGCATTTAATTGAGTAATAGTGACTGAATATGAAAGGGTTTGTTTCCTATGATGATGATATCATTGATAAAACAAGAACCAATAATAGCACAATAAAGTCGCATAAAATGAATAATCTAGCATCAAACCGAGAAGGAGTGAAACCATATTATAGCAAAAAACTTGTGAAACCAAGCACAAGATGCTTGTTTTAAACCATATAAAGCCTTGTGTAATTTACAAACTAAACCATAATCTTTCTCAAATCTTGGGGTTGTTGCATATAAATAATTTCACCCAAGTCTCCATTAAGAAACACGTCATTGACATTAACCTAATGAATTTCCCAATTAAATATCAAGTCAAAGCATATAACAATACGTATTGTAGCTGGTTTTACCACAAGACTAAACGTATCATAGAAATCAACACATTCTTCTTGCAAATAACCCAAAGTAACCAATGTACTTTTATATTTCTCCAAGAGACCATGTCTAAGTAATTTGACTCGAAAAACCCACTTGTGACCAATGGATTTTTGATGTTCAGGCAAGGGAACTATTCCTAAGTACCATTGTTAAAGAAATCATCATACTCTTTTTGCAAGGAATCCTTCCATTTAGGAATTTTGATAGCTGTTTTACAATATTTGGGAACATATAGAATGACTACCTGACCATTAAAAATATTTGGCTTTCGAATGCTAATCATAGCTCGAGTGAGCATATGATGAGTATTGACAGGAGTAGAAGGCAAGACATTAGGTATATCAGGTAGAATGGTAGGTATATCATGTGGGATAAGTGTAACAGGTAAAGTGTTATGGAATTACAGGTGGGGAAGGGTAATAAATGGAGATGGAATGTCAATATTAACAAAACATGTGATGGACTATTGAATGTCTTAACTGGATGATTTAGAGAAGAAGAAGTAGAAGAAAAAAAGAGAGATGTAGGCATAGGATTAGAAGATTACATAGAAGGGAAAGAGGAACAAAATGAGCTTAAGAAAGATAGAAGAGTTAGGCAAAGAGGTGGAGAGGTGGAGACAAAAGAGAAAACATGTTCATTGAAAACAACATGTCTACTAACATAAATTTTAACAATGAATTTGTCTAAGCAAATGTAACTATGATGATGTGATGCATAACCAATAAATACACTCTATAAATCATGCTTGGAGATTACGTTTAGTATAAAGACGCAAATAGAGAAAACATTAAGAGCTAAAGGTTTTTAAAAGAGTAAAGTCAATTAATTTGTTGAGCAAGACTTCATAAGGTGAGCGATGAGTTAAGATATTTGTGTGCAGTCTATTCATAAGATAGACAGAGGTGCTCATAGCATAAGGCCAGTAAGAAAGTAAAGTGCTATATTGATGAATGAGAGCTAAATCTTTTTCTACAATTCTTTGATGCTTGCTTTCCACAACCTATTGTGTTCAGATGTGTATAGACAGATAAACCTATGTGCAATGCTATGTTTGAGAAGTAAGGCAATGAATTCACCATCACCATCAGTTTGAATGCTCTTGATATATACATTAAAATGAGTTGTAACCATAGCCAAAAAAATATTGAACAATATGCAGTGTTTGATCTTTAGTTTTAAGTGAAAAAGACCAAGTAAAATGACAATAATCATTAACAATTGATAAGAAGTACCGATCACCATTACATGAAAGAACAATTGAAGACCACATATCTAAAAATAACAATTCAAAAGGAACAACACTTTTAATAATTCTAGAAATGAAAGGAAGCTTATGGGATTTAAAAGTTTGACAAAAAGAACAAAACAAATTATTCTAGAAACATTTGAAGCTTCCACATAGCCCTTATTAACAAGAGTTCTAGTTGAAGAGAAAGAGGGATTACTAAGGTGTGAGCTCCATTGCTCAATAAAGATAGCCAATGCTTAAGGGTTGGAAAAGGTAGTTGTGGTGGACACAACTCCATTCAACTTGTACAAACTTCTCTCATCAATTCTTTGCATTAGGATCTCCTTCATGGAAGAATCCTTGACAAAGAGAACATCATGGTGAAATTGAACATACACATTGTTATCACTACATAACTTGTGCACATATAAAAGATTGTGTGTGGAATATGGAGTATGCAAGATGTGACTAAATGCAAGAAAACATTTATAATGTGTGGGAGAAAGATAATCATGTCCAATATAATGAATAAACAAGAGATTAACATTTTCAAGTGACACTCTCTCACTACCATTGTGAAGAGCATCATGAGGTATATTATTTACATCAAATGTTATATAATAGCTAGCTTCTATGTCAAGAAGCCAAGAATTGTTGGGAGTTGAATCAAAGGAAGAAGAAATACAAGCAATAAAGGTTGAGTGATCACTGAAATTTAAGGAATCAATCTTATAGGTTTTGTTCAAGAGATCACAAAGAATGAAGCATCTAGTATCTTGATGGCCAATTTTGTCACAAATTTGACAAATATGCCTTTCTCATATGATTTCTTGGATTGAGAAGAAGGATTCGAAGAGGAATTGATGTTGTTTATAGGAGGTTGAAATAAATTGGAAGAGTTTGATGACTAGAAAACTAATGTTCTTAAGAAAACCATATAAACTCTAATAATTAGGTTTAGGTTGACTAGATCGAAGCTTTTGTGTATTTTCAAATCGATTGATTGATGCAAAATTAGCATGAAACACATGATCTTTGTCAACACCTAAACTCTCATAAGTTTCTAATTGGATATGAAAGGCACTAAATGTTGGTTTTTCAATCATCATGTTGATGGATGTCACAAGAAAATTATAGCTTGCATTAGAACTGAGATAGGTTCACCTATACCAATAAGGTGATTTGAGATTTTTCGAGTCCATGAGATGTAGTCATGTATAGAAATTCCATCTTTTCTCATAGCATGTAATTGAGTTTGAATATCAATAAATCTCGACTAAGCACTAGAGGTAAATGTGTCTTCAAGAGACTTCCACTAATCATAAGCAAATCCTTTTCGTGAAACATGTGTATTCATGTCAAGAGATAAAGGCATATATCCAAATTTTAGCTATATTGTTAAGCCTATTCCAATTCGCAAATTGAGGATTATATTGACAATATTGCAGGTAAGATCAAGAAATTTTAGTAAAGCAAACATCATGCCATTAATGAAGTTTTCGAGACCATAAGCAATGATAAAGCTTTCTATTTACTCGCACCATATTAGGTAATTATGATGATCAAGCTTGATGGACAAGCTTGCATTTATCATGGAAGAGATGCAAAATTTTAAGCAAGTAGATCAATAGAAGTTGGAACAAGATGTGTCATGTGAATTGCAGAACCTAGATGAGAATTCTAACTAAGAGTTTAGAGTTGTTGGTATTGGTGTTGGAGAATTAAAAACAACACAATAGGAAGTGTTTTTACTAGTCATGGATAAAGATCAATGGCTAAAGAACAATTGTAGAGAAAACATTCTACAATGTTGAGTCTGATACCATACTTAGCAAACCGAGAGAGAGAGAGAGAGAGAGAAACGGAAAATATCAATAATTAATTCTTGTATTGAATAAATTGTTACGAGAGGATAACACAAATATATATATGTGCAGTTGTAATGCTCATAGCAACACATGCAAAGAGTTGCTAAAATGATATGCTAAATGAGTAACTCACCTACGATACTAACAAACATACAAGAAAATTAAGTCTAATACATGTCTAAATAACTTTAACAAAGTGCACACTTTTAGGATTAAATTATACCTTTTTTAAGTTATAAAATTTTGAAAACTACGAACTAATATCATCTTTTTACTTAAAGTTAAAAGGACCAATAGTATCCTAAACCTTTTTATTATAATGAAATCATGGAGAGTAATTTTCGAGGTCAACATATATATTATATCAAATAAATTTACCCTTATATTTTTTATAATATATCATATATCATAATTATTTTAAAAAATAGAAATTATTCAATTTTTTAGATAATATTAACATGTAACAAAATTTAAGTCATATGTGTGCAAAAATAAGTACAAATTCTAAATTCTAAACTTTAAACTCTAAAATATAAACATTAAAATTTAAGTCCTATATATATATACACCTATTTATGATCGTTTTTTTTTACAAACTATTTTAAGAAATTACCTTCAACCATTTATTTGACTCTAATTAACAATAATATTTCTTTATGTTTGATTTAAGTTTTTCTTTGATTAATTATTTAGTAACTACTATATTATTGTATAATTAATATTATTTATTATATATATTTATTTTCGAAAAGAACACATAATATATATACGTAGAGAGTGTATTTTAATTTCATTTAGGAGTATATATATGTTAAAGTCCGGTCCAGTTTTTGAAGAAAGAAATTCAAAAAATAAATAAGTAAAGACCAAACCCTTCTTTTAAGTGAAACTAAACCAGACTGGATTTTCCTTTATTTTTTTCATTTTTAACCGTTAGAGTTTGTTATTTATAAACAAAAAAAAATTATTAATTAATTCGTTATAAACAAGTTAATCTGTTATACATATCCGATTTATAGCGTTACCTGATGAGGGATATGGGCATGGGTGGCTGATAATGTAGCACCGTTTCATGGATCAAGTCTGCCCACTGGTTTTACTCTTTGAAATGAGCCGGTCCGGAATGCTTTTACAGTTTGGTTCCATTTTTTTCCCCTGACAACCCTACTCCCATTGTACCTACTACCTACTCTTCTCTCACGTATTATGTAAGGGTGAATCAGTCTTAAGACATTTTGTCTATAAAAAAAAATATTATGCGAGTAGAGGCTTGGGATCAATTTTTTTATTCTATCCTGTCACTTAAATTTCAACTGGTACGAACAAAAACAAAAGGTCTTTATATATCAATTTGTGTGTTAAGAACTGACATGAGTTTTAATTATTGATTTAAAAGAAGTATGTTCATTTATATGAACCAATAAATAGTTAGCATATAACAATTTGTAATAACTTGATATATAAATAAGTGTTCCAACAAAAAAAATAAAGATGAAAAATGTAAGTTAATCTAAACTCTAAAAGATCCATCAGTTTTTTTGAAATATGTCATTTAAATTTGATAGTTTTTTTTTATTTAAGTTAATCCACTGGCTTTGAAAAAATAACAATATGGATCCAAAAGACCAATTTTATGTTTTACTATTTTTTTAAACCAAAGATTAGATGACTACCAATAATCGTTTTTTCAATCTTTTCTTGTTGGGTCATTAGTACTATTTTCTTTTCTTTTTTCCACACGAGAATAAATAAGTATTCTCTTGACCCTTGTCAATAGTATCATTGTCAAATTACCGAGGCCTTCCTCATAGAATATGACAAGCATCCATCTCACTAACTTCACAATTCACTTTATCTTGATAGTATTTTATAAGGTTTATGATGTTTTATGTGCTCAAACACATTGCATTCACTAAGGTCATTAACACTACATTTTCACTAATTCCTCCATCCACAATAACATCACAAACCTTATTGTTGATAGTGCATCTTCTCCTTGATAAGGCATGTCTTTGATGCTCTCTATTTTAGAAAATAATAATAACCCTTGTATGACACAAGTGAATCTCTCCCCTTCATCATCTTATGTAATTTCAACTTCCTCTAATTCATCATTATCTATATCCTCAAATCCATCATCTAAGTTTTCTACTCCAATCTACAATGTTGACAGATTTTCTCAAAGGATATTCACTATACCTATGCCCAGATTTATTACATTTAAAGCATTTTTTCCATTGTAGGTTTGAAATAAATGTTGGGTTTAGTATTGATAATAGGTTGTTTGTTGGGATTTTGGAGATAAATTAACAAAATCAATGGTAGTTTTATAGGATGATTGAATTGTATTTGTATTAGAAGGATAAGGTAGTTTTTCTGGATTTATCTTTATCTCCAAGTCATTATAGATTGAATACGATCACACTATGCATTATATGCCATCATTTTGACTTGTTTATCATAAAAAAAAAATCATATATTCTAAGAAATTATAACTGCTTTAACCCAATCTAAAATTCCCTAATATTAAGTTGGCCAACATATGGAGGTATCTCATTTTTAGTTCTGTAACTTTGGCAATCATTGAGACGTGGTCAAAGATGAATTCAGTTGCGATTGATGTTTAGATTCTTCAAATAAGTGATTACCTGTCATTTTGGGTTTTGAAATTTTGGTAATTACTGGGGTGAGGTCGACAAACTATGGGTAATTAGGATTGAGGGTCAGGTTCTTCGAATTGAAGATTACCTAAGCTCTGGTTCTTGTAAAACATGGGGTCGACACACAAAATAGTGAATTCCACCACCTTAATTGGATTTACATAAGTTTTAACTTGAATGGATCGGGTGCAAAATCCATTAGAGAATGATTTGGGTTGGTCGAATCAAGCTGGGTAAGTATTTATATGGGCTCTTTTCAATTGTTGGTTGGTGAATCACGAAGTTCCTTCACCAATTCCAGTCGAAAAAGAGTGTCACACAGATCATCAATGAAGACTCAAAACAAGTCTCGTTCTAATCTTATTCAAGTAAATAAGCTATCAAAGCTTTTCGTCCCTGTTATGCTGGCCACCATCGACCTTTACCATCTAAATTCAAGAAAATCCAAGAGCTTTGATACCAAAATTTGATATATTGAGCACTAAATTGAAGATAACCTAGACTAAAGCTTAGACCAGTATATTGATATTCGAAAGCAAAACAAAATTCACAAAGAACTCATTACACAAGAAGTGAAGAACCTCTCGCACAAAGTCTCATATAGTTGAAAGGTAGGAAAATATAGTTAACCAAAATTAGAGTTATGGTATCATAAAGCAAATAAAACAAAAATAACAATGCAATATTAAAGGATAAACTTAGCCTCTACATTGATAATATCTAGTAGAATTGCTCGCTGAATATCTATGAGAACGCACATAAAGCATAGTTTCATTATATCACAAAATCATCTCATATTTAAAATAGACTTTGTACTACTGATTGATAGTTTCAGTATTCATGTTTCTATTTATTCTCATAGTAATAACCTAAAAGCATCAAGAGGATGAACAACTACGGGCAGCCATTTTTGCTTTTAGATTGACCCAAGGAAACTATGTGGGTACTCTTTCGGAGAGAGAATCTTAGTCTCATACCCACCCATATATTACCAAACCCACTAGTGTATTACCAATCCCACTCTTCTCAATCCTACCCTTACTTTTGTTTTGTTCCTATCTTTAAAGGAGCACATACTCCTAAATAAATTCTCAAGGAAAAACTTAAAATAACTAACTATGAATACATCAAGAGGAAAAAGAATCCTTTAACAATGATATCGTAAGATTGGCAATTAGGCCTGCCAATGGCAACATCAAATTTTTCCATCTATGTCACTTTCTAGTTTCTATCCGTCCAGCAAAAGCTAAACCAATGTTTTCTACAAGTACCTTCTGAATACAAAATAATTCTACAGTAATCCTAACATTACTAAAAACTACAATAGTTAATATAACAGTATCATCCACCATTTGGCAACCATGTGGAAAATGACCAAAATGTATGTTTCAACGTGCATAGACAGAGGACATGAGCAACTACAAGTGGAAAAGTTTACCATTTTACTCACCTTTTCCGCTTCTTACCCAACTTGGTCTCACTTCCCTTCGCCTTCGATGAATTTGACAATTTTCCTTTTGTACTTTCTTGCACTTTACCAGTATCAGATATGTTTTTCACATCCTCACTCTGTTTTATCTTTGACGAACCAAATTTAACCTTACCAGTACCATTATCATTAGACTTTCCCACACTTTGAGAGGATTTCCCCTTGGATTTGGAGGGTGTCTTTGGCATGTCTTGATTTGACTTGCCAATCTTCCCAATGGTTTGCTTGGATTTAGCTGGTGTGCTAGTTTCATATTCGGATATTGTCTTCGAAGCCTGATTATCGGTGTTATTAGATTTGCTAGATGTTTTCTTAAGAACACTACCTGATTTATTAGCACCGATTCTTGAAGTATGATCCTTGGATTTGCCACTGGTCTCATTTTCTGATTTGCTGACAGACTTGGAATCATCCTTGGATCTACCTTCAACTTTACCTCCCTCTTTAGACTTGTGACCAGACTTATTAGCCGTGCCCTTGGGTTTGCTTGAGGAGTCTCCTTCACTCCTAGAATTTATATATAAATGATAAGAAACATGAATAATAACTAGAAACTAGGAAGTAATGAACTACTCACCTTTTGGATGAACCATCATTCTTTCCTCCTTTACTAACAGCATCACCAGAATTTGTTTTGAATTTCTTCAGGAGCCTGTTTAATCCAAATAAAGTTAAAAGGTTCTATAATAAGATCAACAAGTAGAATATTTGCATCAAGAAGAGCTTAACAAAATGACTTATTGAACAGTGAAACTAAACAATTCTGATAACCAACTAGGGCGTCATACTTGCAATCATGCAATAAAGTTTTAAATTTTGAAGAGGGAGGGAGGGAGGGGGGAATGGACATCAATTGGTCCACCCAAAATCCCAAATCCCCTACTCAATATAAAGAATAAATATGATTAGTTATATTACAACACACAAGTATGATGTATAAGACTCTTCAACCGCCATCCAATTGATTTGAATAAATAACAGACTTCAGAAACCAGATGATGCAACAATGCAGACATTCAATCAAGACGAGTTTTTCAATCCCATAAGGCATAGTTATTAGCATCAAGAAGAACATAAAATAAAGACTAACAAAATTTCAACACCTTAAGCCAAGGAAATCATAGTTTCTCAATCAGAAAGAAAATATTAAAATTATAGAATTCTTACATTTCATCTGAATCTTGAGGACTTAATTGACCAGAGTCTTCTCCCTGCTAAGAGACGGTTTTAGCAAAACCTTAAAACATTAGGACAGACAAGCTAACAGAAAACAAATAAATCAGTTACTTACCCCTTCTGAGGGTTCAATGATCTCCCATCTTTGCCTTCTGAGATTTAATTCTTCCTCTTCACCATCAGCATATAAAACCTGTACAATAAATCATAACCGCATCAAACCAACCCCCCCCCCCCCAAAAAAACTCAATTATGGTCATTATATTCAATAACATGAGAATGTAGTATAAAACAAATAGGATCTCATACAAGCCAGAGTAAATGGGGAGAGTGAGATAAAAGGGTTAACTAAAAGAAACCATTTCATGACTTGGCATCTCACCTTATGCTTCCTTTTAACAGGATCAAAAGAACCAACTATACCATCATAATATCTGCATAATTAAAAAATGAATCATCAGAAAAGATACACTAAGCAATTGAATCCACACCAATTATCAATTTCAGAAGTCAAGTCCATGCACCAAAAGTGGATGTACATGAACAAAAAATCAAAACGAACAGTCAAATTCAGAAAGTCTATCAGCATTAGAGTAATGCTGCAATTCAAAAACCTCTTAAATACAAACCAAATAATTTAAGGTGGGGGAAGATGCGTAACTATATCAACCATTCTCTGCAAGCAGGGAGAAATAGGAATCATCAACAAAAAGAGGCAACCCAAATGGTAAAAATTGTAAAATGAACGTATTGTCCCTGAAACTAGGATGGGGTAATTGTCCTTTATGATTCCAAATTACAGACACCATCAGAAAATTCAATCGAGGTGGGAGGTCATCCCACAAAAAACAACAATCAGGTGCTATATATAAATGCTGACAAATACTACCAAAACAAACTTGGAAGAGTGAAAATGTGTAACATAAAAAAGGCTAACGGGCATTTTTCATGGTTAAATGGTTAAAAAGCTTGAATCGCTCTCTCAAAGATTACCGTTCAAACATTCCCTCAAAGATTCACAGGAAACTACATGCTCAAAGTTAATCTTCAAGGAAATAAAATTAAAATTCTCCTGAATAAAAAATCCGTGTCCCCCCCCCCTTCAATTTCTGCAGTCATAAAGCGCTTTAATAACAATTCATGCATAACGTACCATTCACAGAGCTCAACTGAACTCAAAGACATTGATTAATCACAAAATTAGTTTAATACAAAAATCTCCATCTTTAATCACTGTCAGCACACATGTTTCAGTTTAATACTTAAAGAGTAACTCACATCATCAATCTTGCATGCAACATAATAGATGACCAAGGAGGCCTCATCAGTAGTAAGATACATCTAGCTGAGAATAACCATAACAAACACAAACAACCTCTGATTGGTTTCACAAAAATTGACCGCATAGATAAGTAGAGCATAAGGTCGGTATTTACTGTTTATCTGCTGGCCACCACACTTTGATTTTTGAACCAACCATTTCCTCCCCAGAGCCTTCATCCTTGGGATCCTAACATGATATTGACAACAGATTGAATATAGAAAATACATAGTAGTCCTTCAGGTAGATAAAATGTGATAAATGCATCAGATGTTCAATCATCTAAGTCTAGTAGTACATACACAGTAAACCACTTCACAAACAGAAAGTGACTATGCAATTATTAATCAATCTCCCATATTGGATAAAGTGGCTTCATAGTAAGCCTATGACTAATCCTGCTTTGGAAAGAAATGATGAATATATACTCTATTGCAATAAGTTCTGCAAGTATGAATTACAATTAGAGGTATAAATTGAAATGAGATGTTAATGAGATTCATAGTATAATCCATTAATTTTCAAAACTCATCTCATCTTGTCTTACTTAATTTTTAATGAGATAAGATGGTAATAAAATTACACTAATTATAATATCTCATTTGTCCCTAATGGATCAAAATGAGACAAGTAAGAATACAAAAAAATCTTAAATATGATACATGATTATTTATAATGTAAGTTTATCAAGAAAAATAATACAATATATGTTTAAAGTTATACCCCTTAGGACTACAATCTAAATAAGATGAAATGAAAAAAGATGGTATTTAAATTAAATAAGACAATATTGTACCATAAGTCCATTAGAGATATTAAATGAAACATAAGATGAGAGTCCATTTCACATCTCTAATTACCATGGTAGCACCTCTTACAAAATAATATTATAAGTAAAATATATACATACATCAACTTTTATCAGAGGACGCTTCCTCTTGGAACCTGTCTTCGGGGTCATCTCCAACTGATTTTCATTTTTGGCGGATTTTGTTGCTGATTTTGACGAAGATATCATTTCCTGTAAAGTACATGAGCAAAAATAATTACTAATGACACAATACAAAAAATCATGATCACTAGAACTAACATAACAGGTATGATTTGATGAAGCCAAAATGGAGTTACTTTGCTATTATTTTTTGCTGCAGCTTTTGGTGTGTCTTCTTTCGTGAGATCTTTTTCTCTACCTTCCTTTTTCCTAGCCACAGGATGCTTCGTGGGTCCATCATTCTTTTTGTTACTTACACCTACCTTCTTAGATGACTGTTTTGATGGCTTTGTCTCTGAGTCACTCGTTACTATATTTTCCTTCACAGATGCATCTACCACAGTTGAAGTTTTCTTCTCATAAGAACTCAAAGAAGGCAACTTTTTCCCTGAACGCTTGTTCGCTTTCACCTCTGAATCACTTATTCCATCAGCCACCTTCTTGGACGCATCAGCAGCAGGCTGTAAAGCATCCTTATCTAAATTATCTTTCTTTTTTTGTCGCCCAGCCTTCTTGGTACTAATTTTATCAGGATTGTTTCTATTTGGGGATGCAGAGGCAGAGGCAACATCAGTAGACTCATTCTCCAATGCCTCCGATGGGGACTGCTTGATAATAGACTCGTCATTGTTTTCTGAAGGAACCACTACCTCATTAGATGGACCCTCACCATGTGAAGTAGGACCATACTCAACATGACATTTCTGATCCGACAATTTTTCATTCTCTATCTCATTCTCTGCATGAGAATCGTCTGAAATTGATTTCACAAACCTCTGTTTTCCCCTTCTCTTGGTAGATTGTTCTGATTCTTGCTCTTTATTGGATAAATTCTCATTTTCCAAAATATTAGGTTCAGCTGTGCTTGACCTTAAGTCTTCAGAGTTCTCAATAGGGTGGTCACCGTCTTGCTTCTTCGGGAAATTGGAATCATCCAAAGGGTCTTTTCTTTTCTTTTCCCTTCTCTTGGTAGATTGCTCCGATTCTTTTTCTTTATTGGATGTATTCTCATGTTCTAAAATATCAGGTTCAGCCTTGCTTAACTTTAAGTCTTTGTTGTTCTCAATAGGGTGGTCAACATCTTGCTTCTTCATGGAGTTGGAATCATCCAAAATGTCTTTTCTTTTCTTTTCCCTTCTCTTGGTAGATTGCTCCAATTCTTTTTCTTTATTGGATGTATTCTCTTTTTCTAAAATATCAGGTTCGGCCTTGCTTGACTTTAAGTCTTTGTTGTTCTCAATAGGGTGGTCAACATCTTGCTTCTTCATGGAGTTGGAATCATCCAAAGGATCTTTTCTTTTCTTTTCCCTTCTCTTGGTAGATTTCTCCGATTCTTTTTCTTTATTGGGTGTATTATCATTTTCTAAAATATCAGGTTCAGCCTTGCTTGACTTTAAGTCTTTGTTGTTCTCAATAGGGTGATCATCTTGCTTCTTCATAGAGTTGGAATCATCCAAAGCATCTGTCCTTTTTTTTACTCTTCTCTTGGTAGATTGATCTCGTTTGTTTTCTTTATTGGATGCATTATCATTTTCCAAAATATCAAGATCAGCCTTGCTTGATTTTAATTCTTTGGAGTTCTCAATAGGGTGGTCGACGTCCTGCTTCTTCAGGCAGTTGGAATCATCCAAAGAGTGTTTTCTCTTTATTCCTCTTCTCTTGGTAGATTGCTCTGGTTCCTTTTCTTTATTGGATGCATTCTCATCTTCCATACTATCAGGTTCAGCATTGTTTGACTTTAAGTCTTTAAAGTTCTCAATAGGATTGTCATCATCCTGCTCCTTCAGGGAGTTGGAATCATGCAAATACTCATTTTCCCCAGTCTGTTTCAGACTGTTATCTGCATCAGGTTTGCAAGATTCCTGAACAGCACGATCAACTTTTCCTGAGGGTGATGAAGTTTCACTGGCTACCTCTTTAATCTCCTGAATAAGAAAACAATGTTTAAATTTAGTAATAGTAAGTTACAAGATCTATATAGCTTTTAGGAAAAGGTGTTAACCAATAACTTAAAAAGAATTGCCACCATAAAGAACTCATAAAAAAGGACATGCCTGTTCTCCCACACCACCAGATGCCTCTACTGTGTTGCTCTCATCAGCCTGGCAATAGCAAATATAGTTAAATGAAAAGAACCACACACTGAGCATGCTCAAATTAGGAAGAAAAATGTCATCTTCATTCTTCAGTGAATCACCATCAACTCAAGATAGCTCGCTGTTTCAAAGAGGGCACATGGTAAACGGTAAAACAAGGTGGATCAAGAGAGGGAGTAAACACTCCTTTCAATGCCCATTCTTTGGAACATATTTCATGTACATAACCCTACACTGACAACTCAGCATGAGCATATAAATACAAAAAGAGGCAAAACATACAACTGATGAGTATAAAAATAAAACTGCTACAGTTAGAAATGGGCCATGAATGTTATCAGCACATTCTAAATCTCACAACATATATAAAAAAAATACATGGCACAAAAGATAACAAGAAAACGAAACCAGGACAGCAGCCCTGCAGCCTCCTAAAACCATAACATGCTCTCAATTAAGGTTGCTATTTCTGAATAATGCAAAAAAAGTTCAGAAAATGGATGAAAAGTGATAAAGTTATCAAACCTTTAGGGGTAGTTCAGATGTACTTATGGGACAATAATGCATGACTAAAGAGGATTTCTATTATAGACTTCATTGCATACAACAAAAGCAGAATGAGAATAATGATTGGCCAGGAGCATTAAACCAATGCATTACTTAGGTTTCTGGATAAAATATTCAAAAATATTACCTTATGGTCACAAGAAGCTTGGACTTCATTTTGCCCATTATCAACTGCATCTTGATAGATAGATGCTAGAACTTTACTATAATCATACAAAGCAATACTCTTTGTTTCTACAGCTTGCACAAGGCAAGGCTTTAACTTGGCTGCGCAACTTTCAAGCACTCTCTCCCCCAGCTTCCTAGCAATGGGCAGTACATCCTGAGCAAAAATTATTTTAGCAAGAATTAATTGGATAAAAGTTACTCATACATAAACATAAAATTACAACTGAAGAAAATAATTAGACCTTATTGCCTTTCTTCACTGTAGCTAATATAGGAGAAAGTATCTCCAGAGAAATGTCTTCACTTTCTTCTAGAACAAGGGTCATAATTATCTCCATGGATGAAAATACATTCTCCGGGTGATAATCCCTGGGGATTAGTAATAAGAAACATCAGCTAGAAATAAACACATGCAGATGCCATTCAATTATACAAAAATGGATATTTAGCATCCTAAATCAGCCTTATATCTAGTTTGGGAGTGGGAAGGGAATACTATTGGGGGGGGGTGGGGGGGGAATGCAGCAAGTTGTAGAAATATTATTTGATGAAGATAAAAAGTAAACAATGCAAACAGGGTGAGTTGAAAGCAGAAAACCTCTAAAGGCATATTAGTTAGAAATAAATACCACCAAGTTACTATTTATTACAAAAATGATACTTAGGCCCTACATTTATTTTTTGTAACAGTTTAGTCCTATTGTTATTAAAAAATGAATGCACAATGACAAAGTAATTTTTTTATTTTAATTTTTTTAGCTGCATTAGATAGATATTATTTTAACTTAAATAAACTATAACTAAAATTCAAAGAAAAATTAAATAAAAATAGAAAATAAATAAATAAAAACAAACAAAAAATCATTTGTCTTTATACAGTCACTTTTTCATAACAATAAAACTAAATTATCACAAAAAATAAGTATAGGCCTAAGTATTATTTTTAGGATAAGTATAAAACCTTATCCTCCCTATTAATTATTATGCGAAGAACCCTAGCTTTATTTCTTTTTATTAAATAGTTTTTTTCCCTTTCAAGATCCCAAGCACCAAACTTCAAAGCATGACAGCTAAGAAAATCCACTTAGCTCCACGCTATACATGCTACAACAATAAAACCAGCCAAACTTGTACTTAAATTATCTAATACAATTATTTTCTAAGTTACAGACTCAAATGAAAATGTATGGGCAACAATATTGTACTTGCAAATAATTTGTCTCTACCCTCCAGGCAACAAATCTTAGAATGCGCTTATCACTGTATTTTTTATGGGAAACAAAAGTTTCATCCAAAATTAAAAAGAAGAGGTAAAAATGTGGATCTTGAAAGTTTTTTAAAAAAACTAAAATAAAATAAAAGCACACATAAAAGCTTACATGGTTAAAACAGATAATCCAGAAATTAAGGCCAAAAATTTCAAAGACCCTGAAGAAATTCAGAAAACATTGAAGAATGTTATATCTCAAAGCTCTTTGAAAAGTGTTGAAGTAGAAGTCCACGACTACCAAGTAAGTTAACATCTTCCAAATCATCTCATGTTCTTTACGTTAAAGGTTCTTCCCTTTCTAGCCAAACCATCCAAAGGAGGGCAATGACTCTATATCCCCATTAAAAAAATAGGTAAATAAATAACTTTCCTCTGTAAGACTGAATTAGGTAGAACTCAAACCAAATTTGCAAGGGAGAACCACCAACTCCATAAACCAACAACAAACTCACTCCAAAAACAAAAGGAAAGATGTTTACCCTCCTTACCACTCTTAGTGTCTAACCAAACAGCATGCTAAATCAGATTTGAATTCTTTTACAATTAGTGAGAAGTAACTGCGTCAGTTTCTTGTGTTACTACACTAGTGACTTTAGAAGGCCCTTTGCAACTTTCAGATGCATACTCTCCAGAAACAAATTTACAGATCCAGTAAAAAGACAAAAAAATGAAAAACACAGTCAGCAAAGATCAACCAAAAGATATAACATATACACTAAACACAATTTCTTAAAAAATCTGTGCCAAATCATCAACCAGTTTGAGGAAAACTAAGCATTGGAACAAGGGTAAACCCAAAGCAAGAATTATGAAAGAAAAGTGAACCAGCTCTTCTTCTTTTCTTTTGGCCTGAGAATAAACCCACTCAATTATAACAGCACATACCTAATTGTCCTAAGGAAATGCTGAAACATTTGTAGAATCAATGAATCACATTCAAGATCCAACATCACCACACAAGATCTGACTTTTGCAACAGTTTCAAGAATTGAGATCCTCTTTGTGTAGGACCGACTCAACTTGTCGTCTATATTTTCAAATGATGACACAATAAGCTGAAAGACCTCCTACATGCAGAATAAAGAAAATATTTTCAGTAAAAGAATCTAGTAAAATGGACAGAAATCTGTAGCCTAATCACTAAATTTTACCTTCATTTGGTCATCATCATAAGGAGCATCGGGTGCAGTTATTCTTGTTATCTCGCTGATACATGAAGCGACCACTACTTTAACATCTATATTTGAATGCCTTAATAGTTGATCGGAAACCAATGCTTTCTGAGATGGAGAAAGTGCATTTTGCATTGACTCATTAGGTGACTGCTCAACCTTCTGCAGACAGCTCTCAATTTTCTAGAAATAAGGAAGAGGGAATTATTAATAAAGTACAAATAATACATACAATCATAAAAATAGTCCCACCGTAATTCATATGCTCATATGGCTACTGGAAATTGAAAGAAAATCCGAACTAGACACCAATAAAATCCAAACTATGCAGACACAGAAATGATCTGTATCAGGCATCAACCTAAGTACAAAATGAGAAGAAAAACAATTAGAGACTTCACCACTTTTCTCTTTCATCTCATTAACGCTCTTCATCGTGATATATTTTGGTGATAATGAAACAAGATTGGAGCAGCCAATGATTTATTCACAGGAAACAAAATTCCATTTTACTGATTTTATCTAATAATAAATAAAAGCAAATAAACTGCACTATCTAGGTTTTATGGTACAAGAGCCAAGTCATCTCCATGGCCCCATTCAGAGAGAAGTGGATTATGATGGTATCCAGGTTTTGAACAAATTTTTAGTTGATAATAAGGATGTTCAGGGTTAATCTGTATGCGGCAGGGAAACACTAGGGTGGCAGAGACTACAGCCTCAGCCCAGGTAATAGATAAGTCTTTTTTGTTTCAAACATTTCTACTTAAACTCGTGTTTGATTTGAGGTATATGGGTTATGCAGAAAGCACAAATACTTCCATACTTGTGGGTACAACTCAAATATTGGAAGAACGCCCACATTATGCGCATTATAGGACAAAGATTAGGGAATAAATGTACAAATCAGAACAGCTAGAGCAAGTCGACCAATCAACATCCGTCATGTAGCTAAAAATATGAGACATTATTAGGACGCATAACCCCCAAGTATCCTTTAACCAAAGGAAATAATACAACCCAAGAGCATGAGCCAAAACGAAAAGTTTCATGTCGCAGCAAAAATAGCACAAACTCAACATGGATGCCCCATCACAGACTTAACATCAAAAATCCATCTCATTGATGATAAAAGGAAAGATAATCACAGCAACATAAAGCTTTTCGAACATAAAAACCAGAAAAGTATGCATGAAGCTGAAAACACAGCATTCTTTGATGCACAACAACACGACACTTGAATAGTTAATATAAAATAATTTAAATTAGGGCTTACATCGAGAAGAGGAAGAAGTTCGTCGAATGACGACGGAGGATCGACAAGCTTACTCCCAGCTTCCATGAGCTGTGATTCGAGCTCGTTGTCCGACGACGCCATTGTTGATTTTTCTTCTAGTGTTTCACTCTAGATCTTTAAATGATTTTAGCCTTAATTTCACACCATAGAAGCCCTAAATCCACGAATCGAGTAAAGGGACAGCGAATTCGAATATAGAAAGGTAGAAATTGGGAAAGTTAGGGTTATCTTCACACACAGATGTTCAAAATGAGCGAGGGATAGAAAGACAGAGTTTTCAGAATATTTTCACAGAAAACAAAAGTGGGTGTAAAAGATTTACGAAATAATTCGATTTTATATGTTTTTCTTTCTTTTTTTTTCTTTGCAAGACATTAACACTTTCTGCTATTTGTAATTCATATTTTTATAATTTTCTAAACTTTGTCAAAACTCAGCTCGGATGTCGCGGGTTTTGTGAATTTGAGTTCAATTTCAGGTCTCAAATCCACCTTTCAAATTTCAGGGCGTGGATCAAGTGGGATTGCTTAATGGAGTGTACACTACGGTCGGTTTCAAATTTCACAAAAAATTTAAATAAATTTGACCAAATTATTTATATATCAAATTTGACCCGACCATTAAATTTGATAGGTTTGTTATGATTTAATCTAATGATAATGTAAATATTAAAATAATTTTATATTATCAAGTAATAATTTATTAATTTTTTATATATTATTAATCTTTTTTTTATTTTAAAATATAATCATTTAATAAAAGTAATATTTTTATTTATTTATCTACTATCAATTAAGATAATTGAAAAAAATTGTTAATTTTAGGTATCGAACTTGAAAACACTAAATTTAAAAGTAATTGATTTGAACACTAACATATATACACTATTATATTTTTAAAATATAAATTATAAATATAACAGTATAAAATGTTTGATCTAATTTAAATAATTTAATTTTTTTACAAACTAAACCTGATTGAATCAAGTAGTAAATTAGACTATTCAAAATAATTAAATTTTACAGTACGATGTAGTCTACTAGTTTTTTTGTCCGATTTAAATTACTTCTATCTTTTTTATGATCTTTGGACATGTTTGATGCATCATATTAAATATATTAAATATAATTATATTATATTAAATTATATTTGATTTTATCATAATTATTTTGTATAATATTTAAGGAAAACATATATAATATAACCGAATAAAATTAATGACTATTAGGAGAAAATTTAGTGTTGAAATTTAGTGATCTTAGATATAAGTATAAAATGTAGATAATGATAGATCATTTATTCTTCTCCCTAATGAGATATTTATATCACCTATTAGACAGGTTTCGAGGTTACATAAGGTGGTATTCGCATATAATCTACCAAAGTACAATTAATTTACATAAAATCAAGTCGCCATATGTGTTACCCAATTAGATCGTCATATGTGTTACTCAACTAGGTTGCCATATAAAGGCTACCTTAGGTCTTATAGGTAAGAGTGACTCTAAGTTGTTAGGTAGGTATATTATGTCATTTTACTTAGACCAAATCTTGATCCTCAGGTCTTGGCTCTCAAGTCTTGATCCTCACCATATGAGCGAGGTACATCATGTCTTTAGGATCGCGTACTTGTTACCTGAATAATACCAAGCATTAACTCTCATATTTCCTTGATTTTGAGAAGTCATGTGAATTAACACTTCGTCATCTGGTCTTCGTATCATTTAGACCATTATTAATACGAGGTCTAATCCAATAGGCTCTTTAATAGATAGTGGTATTCTCATGTGTGCTATATCTAACAAACTCCCCTAGTCACGAGGTTATCGGGTTATTAAAAAGTATTCTTATAATTAATATGAGCTTTAATAGATAGACCCTTCAACTTCCACCCTCTTTTATAAAATAGTAAAAAAGATTTACTTTTACCCTGTCCAAATAACTTAGTCAAATTTTATTTTCAGAAAATCTCAGCCCGGTAATTATTTTTTATACTATCTTTCTACTTCACTGACTCATTTGGAAAAACACTTGACTTAGATCTCAATCTATTTGACTAACAACATCAGTTGAGAACTAGCCCGCTTTCTACCACTAGGTCATTTATTCTTCGACCTCAAACATACAAGTTGGGTAATTTCTTCCTTTATATTTTTTTATTAACCATGTCTCTTAAAGGAAAAGATGGGTCACATCCTCTTCTAAAGAGACCCTTCTAGGTCGTACCCAAAATGCCCCATCAAGGATGGATCTTCCCAGATAAGGATCACAAGATTCAGGTCGTTTAGTGATGAGCTCGTCACAAAGTAAGTGACTTGTTGAAATTTCTAGGGGTAGTGAAAAAAGGCATATTTCAAGTGCCAAGGAAAGCATCATTGTTCTCCCTACTTCGTATGGATCTCATGCAGCTTCCTCCTCCTCGTCACGGGGTCCAATGACTATTATTAGGAACCATGTATCCGCAACTATTAAGGTACCTCGTCCCAAGAAAAAGCATGAGAATTGGGATGAACCTATCCATATGACCAAGGATAAACACCAAATAGAAAAGGTGTCTAGCATTCTTTCTACTAACGACCTAATTGAGATCAGACACAAATACAAAATCCCATCCAGCGTAGGTTTAATGCATGTACCTCATCATTTGCATTACCTCGATGATCCTCTATCGAAGTAGTGGGTGATGCATCTGGCACATTTCAAAATTGGACTCTAATGTTCATTCCCCAAAATAATAGTTTGTGCCCTCCATACTTTTGATATCAATCCTGCCCAAGTAAAGCCTAATGGGTGGCAGACTCTAATGTCTCTCTGTTGTTTCTAGTGAACACGGAGTAGAATTGACTAATGATGAACTCTAAAACAAGTATTTCTTGAAGAGAAATGGCCTGAACAAAAGAAGGGTGTATATATCATGCATTGTTGGGCATGGGCTACATCTTAAACTCCCATATAGGTTAGAAGCATAAGTATTTCTATATTACTGGGGGTGTTTGGGGTAACGGGGTTGACTTACCTTTCCTCTATACTTGGAATCATCACTCAGCACCACTCAACCTCGTGCAAGTGAACTGATAAATAAGTTAGGTCCAGATGATAAGGAAAATAGAACGATCAAGCTACATAATACCTCAGGTGAAAGCTATTAAGAGATATTGACTACAGCTCGCTTGAAAAAATTTGGGTTGTGGAGAGAATATACCAACGAGTTTTCAAGTTGTTTATTGTTACAAGGTAAATATTAGAGTATCGGTACTGTTTTCCTGACCTTTGGCTTCAAATTTTTTTACACATTTGGACTACTCACACATCGACCTTGAATAACTGATATAAACTTTTGGTGTCCAAGACCTGGTCCCCACATACCCACGTCTTATACCCATGTTGCTCTCACCAACCAAGGACTAGTCTCCTCAAGTGGAACCAACTAAGGTCGTACCCTCTACTAAGGTTTCTAACCTACGGTGTTCTCTTCCACCCCCAAGATCTGAGGTCACAAAAAAGAGGAAGGTCATGGAAGAATATACTCCTAATATGGAGGCCATGGACCTAAATGACTTCGATTTTGATGAAGTTATATTGAGGGACAATGTGGTGTTAAATACCCTAGTTATGTATTTTGAGGAGGGCATCTTTGGGTGGACTGACTTGAAAAGGGACTTGTATCATCATTTTTGTAGTGATTTTGATAAGTCTAGAGTCAAAGAGGCCCGCAAAGCGGAGGATGGCTCTAACGGAGAGCTAAAGGTAGATCGTTTTGATTGAGGTAAGTTTGCACATACTTGCCTATTTCTTTCCCTCCTTAATTTCATTGATCACTGTATATTATACAGTTATTTTTTCCATTTTATTAATTATAATTGCTATGTTCTTGATATTTTTAATTAATTAAAATGTATTAAATTAATATTTACTATTAGTTTTTTAAGGAATATATTTTTAAGGAAAATTAAAGAATTTAAATTTAAAAAGAACTTAATTGCAAATAATAAAAGTTGAAAATATAATTTAAATTAAAATAAGGCTTAATTGCAAATATCAAAAGTTTAAAAGTTAATTTAAATTAAATTTGAGGCCTAAAAAGCAATTAAATAAAACTTTGTTTTTCCACGCACGCCACACACCGTTAAATCAAAAATAAACAATGATAATCAGGTGAGTGAGATACACACACAACATAGGTGAATGGACACGTTTCCCAGGTGGCACACTGCTCGGTGCACAGAGTGGGGCCCATCTAGCTGTGCAGGCCAACATGTAGGGTGGGACCCACGTGTTTGCACCAACAATGTTCCCGTGCGACGAGGTCCATGTAAACTACTTGCACTCCACTATTCCACTGAATACAAAGATGTCATGTGTCTTGACTATTCCTTCACCAAGTCAGATTCCGACATGTGACATGAGTTTTGTAAAATAAAAACACAGAAATGGCATACGTTTCCAGTCGCTTCTACGTCACCCACGTGTTTGCGAAAGTAATTTTCCCGTGTGACGCGGTCCATGTACATCCTGTCATCACAACGAATTAAAAGCTGCCACGTGTCTCGATTATTCTTCCAGCCAATCAAATGTTGACACATGGCATACGTGAATTGAAATGAAAACCAGAAATGGTGCATGCTTGTCTCCCATGCATATTTAAATATTATTTTCGATATAATGTTTTGTCTCCCATACATGTATTAATTATTATTTTCGATGTAATATTTGTCTCCCGCGTGTCTAAAAAATATATTTTATGATGTATTTTTTTAGAGTGTTGGAGCTATAAATAGGGGATTATTGCGATAATTTTAGGAGGGTTGGATAGGTGACTGTGGAACACGTAGAAGACATTTTTGGCTTCTGTTGTGTTTTTGCATAGATGGAATGTTTTAAATTTTCTTTGTGTTGTTCTTCAGCTAATATTCCTTAAATGTTTTAGTATTTTCGTTTTGTAATTTTAATTTTTCGTATGAAGTAATTTAATTTTTCTAGGGTTCTTGTGTTGCTAAAGTTATGAAGCTTGGATTTAATTATTTTAGAATGATTTGTGAAATGTTTTTAAGTTGTTTATTCAATTTGTGCTTAATGCTTTTGATTATTGGAAAATTTATCAATTGATATGTGGCACCTAAATAAACTTGGAAAAGACATTTTTGTGTATATTGCTCGTGTTTAGGATAACATGTATGATGAAAGGATAGGAACATTCTTTACTGTATGTGCAGCTATTTGAGAACTTTGAACGTAATGAATCTTGGTGAATTTAATTCTCATAGGAATATGGTGAATTATTTTAGCTAGATGTGTCTATATGGAGCTCGGAAGAGATATATAGATAGAATTAAATTCAAGAATATAAATCAAGAAAATATAATATAATTCGAGTGGATTAATTTTGTGAAACTTCAATCCTAGAATTTTCTTATTTATTGTTTACAAAAATTAGTTGTTAAACTTTCATCAATTTTTGTTTGTTTGGATAAAATCAGAGTGAAATAATTTTAGTACTTGACGAATAATAGTAACAAATCTCTGTGGGAATGATATTTTACTTATCAATTTTATTACTTGTGACTGTGTATATTTGCACGTTTTTATGTTCTCGTAAAGAGACAACAATGTCTTTGGGTGAACTGACTTGAAAATGGACTTGTATCATCATTTTTTTAGTGATGCTGATAAGTCCAAAGTCAAAGAGGCCCACAAAGCGGAGGGTGGCTCTAACCGGGAGCTAAAGGTAGATCGTTTGATTGAGGTAAGTTTGCACATACTTGCCTATTTCTTTCCCCCATTGATTTCACTAATCACTAATATTTTCAACATACGCAGGTCATGTCTTTAGCTAGGGAAAATGAGTTATCTCTTAAGGGTTATAAATGAGAGGTTCAAGCTAGGCACTTATAAATTGCTAAGTATTAAAAGGTCGTAGAGGACAAGGACACTTTTTTTAATGAATATAATATGAAGCTGTTAAAGATAGATAGCAATCTACTCAACAAAGTGGAGAAGCTTAGAAAATTAGACAGTTATTGCTTTGAGTAAGGACAACGGGCTAGTCATTTTGAACAAATTCTAAAGAAGGATGAGGAAAAAGCTATCACAATAGAAGGTTAGATGAGTGCGATGTTAGATCAAATCAACTCGCTTTTCAGACCTAGTGGAAACTTTGAAAATGAAGTGCACCAAGGCATATAGAAACAATATGAGTTTCATGGTAAGAAGCCTCGAGACTCAAGCTAAGAAGTTGGATTTGACATTGACTTATTTTACTTTGATGCGAGCCTTCTAGAGTAGCCGATCTAAAGCACCCCTAGCTAGTACCATGTAACTTTCACCTCATGGAAAATAGGCCTTGATTGAAAGTTGACCTGAAAGTATGGTGGAATAAGCTACTCTTTAGAAAGCACCCTGACACCCTATTTATTTATTTAGGAATGACTTGTACTTCTGGATGTGAAATTTTTGATGTAAAGGAATTTTTGGGAATTTGTATTTTCTCTTGCAATTAAATGCTTTTGTGTTTAATTTCTATTTAATGCCTTCTATAGCATTTGTGTTTGATTCTCTTTATATAAAGCTTTATTTTTCCTGAGTGTATGAGGCTGTGTTTGAAATTAATCAAATCTCTTTGATTTCATTCCACACTACTTGAAGGTAATTTAGTCTTTGTTTGAGGTTGTAAAGGTGTTTAGAGTCAAATGGATTACAACCAAGTAAATCTAGACAATTTAATTGAAAGAAAGCTACGTTTTTCTTGTACCCTAGACATCACTTCGTAAGCTACTAGGCAAATTCTCGTTCCCGTTATTGGTAAGCGACCTATTTTTCCCTCTCTCAGTGAAGAGGTGAAACAAATCCTCCCTGATACCCATGCGGGAAGGAAAGTCAGAAAATCAAAGGCACACGTGTCACCATTCTTTCTTGGGACGTATCCCGCAACTCAAGTGGGGGGTCAGTGGAATCCTTCCTTCAATCATGAGGCATAGGACATATGTTGCATCCCAAGTGGGAGGTCAGTGGACTTCTTCCTCCAAACATGGGAGTCACCACGTAAATGTTTAACGAGATAGGCGACATACAAGGGTGAAAATCCCACCCCTTGCATACGTTTCCAAAAAAGGGTGATTCACATTGGTGAACACAAGATCCTTTCTTGAGACGTATCATGCACCCTAAGTAGGGGATCAATGGACTCTTTCTTCCATACATGGGGGTCACCATATAAATATTTAATGAGATAGGTGACATGCAAGGGTGAAAAATCCAACCCCTTGCATACACTTCCAAAAGAGGAGATTCACATTGGTGAACACAAGACCCTTTCTTAGGGCATATCTTTCATCTCAAGAGAGGGTCAATGGACTCCTTCCTGCAATCATGAGGCATAGGATGTATCCCACATCCCAAGTGGTGGTTCAGTGGACTTCTTGCTCCAAACATGGGGTCATCGCGTAAATTTTTCACAAGATAGGTGACATGCAATGGTGAAAAATACAACCCCTTGCATATGCTTCCAAACGGGAGATTCACATATGTGAACGTAAGACCCTTTCTTGGGACGTATTGATCACCACACATGAAGTGTGTGCAATGAAGATACAAGTATACATATCGTAACAAGTAATATAATGATAAGAAAAGATCATTTCTATAGAGATTATTTTATTAAAAACTAATTTTTAAAACTTAAAAAAATAAAAATCAATTTTTTATGTTTTTATATTTTAATAAATTAAGCAACATTAAAATGACTAAAAGTAAGTAAATAGAAATAATTAATTAAATCAAATTTAGTAACTAAAAAAATATATGAGAAAATATCTAGGAATACTTAATCTCTCAATCTTCTAAACATGCAAATCGCTAAAATTTTCTCAATATAATTCTTTCAAATCTATTTAATTATCTTTATAGATAAATTGTTAGCCAAACAATTAATAGCATAAAAACCAGATTAAATAATATAATTAAATTAAAATTATAATTGAGATAAAATATTAGATCATCACATGTTGAAAATTGGGTTCTTAAGATCCCTAGATTAATAAATTAACTATACATAATTGTGTTCATAAAACTCATATTTTTCATAAAGAAATGCATAAAAATTGATAAAGAAAATAGTAGAAAAATAAATACAATCAATCTCTTGAATTATAGAATTAATCTCCTATTGAATCTCTACAAAAATTGTGTCTTATCTTGAATTTTTATGTATTTTTCTCTCTTTTTAGCTCCAAAAATTGACCAAAATTATGTTAATAAAGGTCACTTAGGGTTTATGAAGTGATTAGGGGCTTAAATAATATTCAGGTGTGATATGGACTGTCAAATCAGCTTCAGATCACGAGCTACGATCAAAATAAGCAAAACTAACATTGAAAACCAATCAAAGCACGACACGTGACATCAGGAATTCATTAGGCCAATCAGGGAGCAACGCATGACATGAAGACCGGTCAGAGTCAATGCTCATTGAGTCAAAAACACGTGGCGCAATGTGATTCGTGAAAATGGATGACGTGGTGCACGAGTGAACGCGTGGAGCAATGGTGTATAGATATATGGCAACTCGGTTTAGCCAAGCCCAAACTCGAATTGAACGTTGTGCTGACACGTGGCTCATATTCCGTCTTCCTCACATTTGGCCTGACGTGATTTGTTATCTATGCTTGCATGGCTTACTGATTCAGATCTCTTGCTTGCGTGGCAGGACACGTGGTAACTCCTGATTGGTCCTACATTAAAAATTTAGAAAAAATCTAAAAAAAATCCAAAAATTATATTTTCACTAAATAGTTTATATTTTGATATTTTTGGCCGTAAAATACTACTTATTAAATAAAAGAAGTAAATATTAAGTAACAAAGTGTGTTAATGAATCTACTTTCATAAAGTCATCACATATCTCACATCTCAAGTGAGGGGATCAGTGGACTCCTTCCTCCAATCATGGGACATATGACGTATCCTACATCCCTAATGAAGGGGTCATCACATTAAATTTTCCCGTTACAATATAATACACAGGAGTCGGCTCAAAACACAATTGTTTTTCAATATATTGATCATAAAGTTTCATACATAATATTTCTTGAGATATCTTCCATTCCAACTTAACTTCACCTTTACGTCATCATGTTCTATCATATAAGACCCTTCCAGAGTAATATCGTATATTCGATATGGGCCTTCCCATACTGCAGAAAATTTTCCATAGGTAGTTTCAAATTTGTTTCCCAATGATTTTTGCAAGACCCACTCCCCTACACTAAAGTTCTTATGTTTAATGGATCTATTGTATGACTTTTGGATTATTCTCTTTTGTGATTTGATGTGTATCAAGGCTTTTTCCCTTTTTTCATCTTCCAATAAGATATCCTCTCGTATAAGGTAATAATTATCCTCTTGCGTAATCTTTGACCTAAGAGTAGGTCCGTGTATCTTCGATGGGATAACTGCTTCAATGCTTTAGACGAAGGAAAAAGAACTTTCCCTCATTGATACTCTAGGGGTTGTTCTTGGAATCTAAAGAACGTCGGACATTTCATCTACCTATTTACCATTTCCTCATTCCAAACGTTTCCGCAATATATTGATAAGTGTTTTGTTCGACGAATCTACTTGACCATTTTCTTGTGGACTATAAGGGATGGAATAGGACAACTTGATACCCATTTCATCACAGAAAGATATTACCTGTTGAAATGTGAATTACCGGCTATTATCTGTGACCAACTCTTGAAGTAAACCATACCTAAATATGATACTTTGCCAAATAAATTTCTGTATGTCCACCTCTTGAATTCTTGCCATAGTTCAGTCTCTATCCACTTGGAAAAATAATCAATTGCCAGAATTATAATTTTTCTTTGGCCTGAGGTAAGAGGTAAGGGTAAGATAATATCAAGTCCTCATTATTGAAACGACCATGGATTGACAATGGACTTCAGTTCACTGGCCGACTAGTATGAGACGTTAGCATGCCTTTGGCATTTGTCACATCTCTTAACGTAATCGATATAATCTTTGAGAATGGTGGGCCAATAGTAACCTTATTAAATGATCCATTGAAAAAGGGTTCTTCCTCCAGAGTGAGCTCCGTATCGTTCTTCATGTAACTCGATCAAAATAATATAAACTTCTAAGATGGGTAAGCATTTCAGCCATGGTTGATCGATGCAAAATTGCAAATGCATAGTATCATAATTTTATAATAAAGTGATAAATAGAGCATCGTCCTCAGGGATTGATAACTTACTTTTGACAAATACAAAAATGATGTTAATCTTAATTTTATCTAGAAAATTCACTTAGGTTTTGTAATTGAAATTTAAAATAAAATTAATTTAATGGAATATGTGCAAAAGAAAATAAATATATTATTCAAAGATCAAATTAATTAGAAGAAAACTTATAAAAAATCGATTTCATCTAATCCCTCCTTATGTTTTACTCATCTAGTTAATTGAATTTCATTCTCTCTTTTGTTAGCAATCTTCCAAAAATATCTAAAAACCTCTTTCGATAGTCAATTGGAAATAATCTTGTTCATTAATTTACACAAGAATATGCAATTTAATAAAGAAAGAAATCATTAAGACCAATGATTTTTAAAACCATACAGGTTTATACAAGTCTTTTTATCTCTATATTTACCTATGTCGAAATATTTCAGATCTATTCTATAATTCTCTCTTTCCATAGTAAATAACAAGATTAAAATCATTTAATTAATGATCAATTAATTAAAAGCATTAAATTCAGAATAAATCAGATAAACATAAAGAGAAATAATTCAAATTAACAAAAAATCAAGCATAGTTTGAAATAAAATTTAATTAATAATAATTAAGTCTAAAATTAATAAAAATAAATAAAATTAGACTAAAGTTTGAAGTTGAGAAGTGATAAATTATACCAAATTATGTAAGTCATCAAACACCCCTAAATTTAGAACTTTGATTGTCCTCAAACAAAAAGAAAATAAAAGAAAAAACAATTGTAGGTAGTGTCAACAAGACCCCATAGATAACTATCATCACTCACCCAACCATGATTTGAATTTAGATTTTATCAATAATAATATACTCTTTTTACATTGAAGATAGCAAGAAAATCAATCAAAATTCAACAATTTGTCAAGTAAGAGTTAAACATTTACTTCAACCTAAAGATAGGTCCTTAAGTGTGTGTGAAATAGTCAATTTAACTCCAAATCACCAGCAAATTCAAATAAAACTAGAACAACTAAAATAAGAAGAATTTTCTCAAAACTTAACTACATAAGTCCAATTTTTAGAAATTCTCTCCACTAATGTAATCAAATACCAAAATCAGATATCAAAATGTCTTCAATCAAGGTTGTAATGACATGCATAGGTTGAGGGCTAAGAAAGAAATGGATATGCAAAATCAAGAAAACTAGGAAAATACTTGGTAGAAAGAAACAATAAAAAAAGTATCCATAAAATTCACATTAAAACTCTTCCTCGACAATATGCTCATATTGATGACAAAATTACTGCCATACTCAATAAGTAGAGTACTTTTTTTTTTCTTTCTTTACTTTTTTTCACCTTGATACTCAATAAGTAGGGTGTTTTTTTACTCTTCTTCTTCTTCTTCTTCTTTTTTATCAAATAGAGCAAACATAATGTGAATTATTTAATTTGAACTAAATTTATCTTTAAATGAAAATTTCCAACAAAGTATTTTCTCAAAATTTAAGGTAAGTTCATGGTTTTTTAGGCTAAGAATGAGAATGATTTATGTAGTTAAAAGAACAAATAAGGCTTACGTAAAATAAGGCTCAGTGGGGTTGACTATGGGAATACGCCATGTAATGATGGTGTGATAATTAAGATGGTTTGGAAAGCTTTTTGGTTGTGAAAAAAAATTGCTTATATAATTTCTCTAATATTTGGTATTAATTAGGATTTCACCTCAAGGATCCATCAACAAATTATAGAGCAAAGCAAGATTGAACTTTCCAAACCCAGTTAATTCAACTCCTTCTCTTCATAGGAAAAATGGAGTAGAGAAAAATTTACTATATTCTCAATTATTTTCAAGGACAAAGATTTAAATCAAAGTACCCATAAAACTTTGATTAACAAAATAGTAAATTTTAATTTTTTTTATCAAAACCATCCTTAATCACAAATTTCAAAGTCATAGCGAATTCAACCATACTCAAATACATGCTTGATAAGAGAATTCAATAACTCAAGACTATAGGAGTTGACACCCCAAAACTTAAACTAAACAATATCCTCATTGTAAATTTAAAAGTGAGACATATTGAAAAAATGAAAGGAACTTCCATGGTTTTATGGTGGATTCACATTAGTTAGTAATTTTTAGCTCTTTATTCCTACAAAATAAATCAAAATTCAAATTCAAATTATTCAAATAGATAATAATAAAATAAAAGAACAAAAAAAGGTTTTATGGGCTGCCTCCCATAAGCTCTTATTTTATAGTTTATAGCCAGACTTTACAATCTTCATCAATTAGGATTTCAAAGAGAAATAAATGCACAATTCCTCTCCATTTGTTCTCCATAATAGTGCTTTAATCTTTGACCGTTAACTCTGAATATATTCTATGTCTTGTCCTTTAAGTCTATTTCTCTAAAAGTGGAAACTTTGTCAATTCTATAAGAACATGTCCATTTGCCCGAAAAGAGTTTTAGTCGTGAATTGAAAAGCAAAACCTATTATCCTGGAGAAAAATCACACCTAAGAATCTGTTTGTTATGCCACTTCTTTGTCTAATCTTTGTAGATATTTGCATTTTCATAAGCATCGTTCTGAAACTCATCTATCTCATTCAATTGAAGAAGTCGTTTTCCCCTGTTACCTTCAAATCAAAATTAAACTTCTTTATAGCCCAATAAGCTTTATGCTCCAACTCAACAGGGAGATGACATGTTTTTCCAAACACTAATCGATAAGGAGACATCTCGATAAGTGTTTTAAAAGTTGTACGGTATGCCCACAAAGCATCATCAAGCTTCTTTGCCCAATCCTTTCTATTGGTGTTGACCGTCTTCTCAAGGATATTCTTGATTTCTCGATTTGAAATCTTAGCTTAAACATTAGTTTGAGGATGATAGGCAAGTGCTATCTTGTGTTTTACACCATATTTAGAGATAAGGTTATCAAACAACTTATTGCAAAAATGGGTCCCTTCATCACTAATAATAGCTCGTGGAGTTCCGAATCTTGTGAATATGTTCTTATGTAGAAATTTGAGCACTACTTTTGCATCATTTGTTGTTGTAGCAATTACCTCCACCCACTTTCACACATAATCAACTACTAACAAGATATAAACAAATCCAAAAGATGGAGGAAAAGGACCAATAAAATCAATTCCCTAAACATCAAATAATTCAAGCTCTAAGATATTTTTCAATGGTAGCTCCTGATGCCTTAAACAATTTCCCATACGTTGGAACCAATCACAAGTCTTCACCAAAGTATAACAATCATGAAAAATAGAGGGTCAAAAGAAACCATTTTAAAGTACCTTAGTTTTTGTTCGTGTTACTCTAAAATGTCCTTTATATGACAAGGAATGGAAATGGTGGATAATGGCTTGCATCTCCTCTTCAGGCACACATCTTCGGATGATTTGATCTGGGCATCTTTTGAAAAGCAAAGATTCATCCCAAAAATAGTATTTCACATCATGCAAAAACTTCTTACGTTGGTGGTAAGTAAGATCTGGTGGCAATACCCTACAAGTTAAGTAGTTTATAGTATCAGCATACCAAGAAAGCTTGATCTCGCATACAAATAACTACTCATGAGAGAATGCTTCTTGAATCTCAAAATATAGTTTCACTTCCTCTTACTCCAACAAAGAGTGATGGTCAACAACTAAATTTTCACTTCCTTTCTTATCTTGAACTTCCAAATCAAATTCTTGAAAAAGAAGAATCCAACGAATCAATCTAGGCTTAACATCATTCTTGCTAAACAAATAACGAAGTGTTGCATGATCAGTGAACACTATCACCTTTGTACCAATGAGATAAGACCAAAATTTGTCGCAAGCAAACACCATAGTGAGCCTATCCTTCTCAGTTGTTGTATAATTCAATTGGGCTTTAGTCATTATCCGACTTGCATAGTATATGGTCCTAAATAGTTTGTCTTGTTTTTTTTCCTAACACTGCTCCAATTGCAAAGTCACTTACATCACACATGATTTCAAAAGGTTGATTCCAATCAGGTACAGTCATTACTGGTGCTGAAATCAGTTTCTCCTTGATTGCATTACAGGCTTGCAAACAAACATCATCAAAGTCAAATGTAGAATATTTTTCAAGAAGATTACATAAAGGTTTAGAAAGTTTAGAAAAATCCTTTTTAAATCTTCTATAAAATCGTGCATGTTCTAAAAAATTTATGATTCCCTTCACATTTTTTGGAGGTGGTAGTTTTTCTATGGTTACAATTTTAGCTCGATCAACCTCAATTTCTTTAGATGACACTCTATGTCTAAGCACAATCTCTTCTTGAACCATGAAATTACACTTCTCCCAGTTTAGGGAAAGGTTTTTATCTTCACATCTTTTCAAAACAAGAGCTAAATTATGCAAACAATGATCAAAAGATGTACCAAAAATCGAAAAAGTCGTCCATGAAAATTTCCATTATATCTTTCACCATATCAGAAAAAATAGTTATCATGCAATGTTGAAATGTTGTTGGGGCATTGCACAATCCGAAAAGCATCCTTCTTAAAACAAATGTTCCATAAGGGCATGTGAATGTAGTTTTCTCCTGATCTTCGGGGGCTATGATAATTTGATTATACCCCAAATAACCATCTAAGAAGTAATAATAGGGATATCTAGCCAATCGATCTAACATTTGATCAATGAATGGAAGTGAAAAATTATCTTTCCTTGTTGCTTTATTCAACTTGTGGTAATCTATACATACATGTCAACCTGTGACTGTTCTTGTAGGAATAAGCTCATTGTTGTCATTTTTCACTACCATCATTCCATTCTTTTTTGGTACAACATGCACAGGACTTACCCATGATCTGTCTGAAATAACATAAATAATTCCAGCATTGAAGAGCTTCAAAATTTCAACTCTCACAACTTCCTTCATTATTGGATTTAATCTTCTTTGGGACTCAATTGATGGTTTGTAAGGTTCCTCCATTAGAATATTGTGCATGCAAATGGATGGAATTATACCTTTTATGTCAGAGATAGTCCATCCCAGAATGTTCTATGCTCCCTTAACACATGTAGTAACTTTTCCTCTTCTTCGGGTGTGAGTCATTCTACAACAATCACTCGAAAGGTGTAATTGTCACCCAAGAACACATAGCGAAGATGCTCAAGCAATTGCTTCAACTTTGGAGTTGTAATTTACTGCACTTTTTCTATAGAGATTACAGAATTTGTCTTTGTTACCATTGGTTCTAGCCTCTCTACTTCTATGCTACATAATGTAACCTGCTACAATGCTTCCAAGGCAAATACATAGTAGAGAAATTCTTCACTAATAAAAGGTAAATCAGGTTCACAAACAATAGAGTTGTTGAAATCATAAGCATGAGATGAAGTGGTGATACATCGTTCTAGGTGATCAGTCGACATATCTTCTTGAAAGGCTTTTACTACACATTGCTCAATGACATCTACCCGAAAGCAAGTGCTTAGATCTTCTAGAAATCTCATAGTTTCGTAGATGTTGAATGTAACCTCTTCCTTGTTCACTCTCATTGTTAACTCACCCTTTTGAACATCCATTAAAGCCATTCCCGTAGCCAAGAATGGTCGGCCAAAAATTAGTGGGACATCTTGGTCTTCATCCATGTTTAACACCACAAAATCAACAGGAAAAATAAATTTATCCACCTTTACCAATACATCTTTTATGATTCCACATGGATACTTGATAGATTGATCTACTAATTGCAAATAAATTGTTGGTTGTTTCATCTCTCCAAGTCCTAATTTCATATAAACAAAAAGTGGCATAAGATTAATGCTAGCACCAAGATCACATAAAAATTTCTAAAAAAAATGAATATTCAATAGTGCAAGGCAAAGTGAAACTCCCTAGATCTTTTAATTTTTGAGGTAATTTCTTTTGAAGAATGGCACTACATTCTTCAGAAAGCTTCACTATTTCGAAATCTTCCAACATTCTCTTCTTGGAAATGATGTCCTTTAGAAATTTGGCATAATTTGACATATGTTCCAAGGCATCTATAAAAGGAATATTTATGTGAATTTTCTTAAAGATATCCAAAAACTTAGAAAATTGCTTATCTATTTTTTGTTGAAAACGTTGAGGATAAGGAAGTGGAGTAGAGAGAATATGAGGATTGTCAGGAAATGAAATTGATAGAGGCATGTCAGTTCTCTTAGTGTATCATTAACAATCTAATCTTCTTCTACTTTATGATTGCTTAGGCCATTGTTTGGAGCTATCAGGGTGGACTCAATTTTCTTTGATGGTGACCTCTCAATTTCTCTTCCACTCCTAAGTGTAATGGCCTTGCATTGTTCCTTTGGATTCACTTATTTATTGCTAGGAAAAGTTCCTCTTTGTTGAGCATTAAT
This sequence comes from Hippophae tibetana, assembly GCA_037013495.1. Lineage (NCBI taxonomy): Eukaryota > Viridiplantae > Streptophyta > Magnoliopsida > Rosales > Elaeagnaceae > Hippophae > Hippophae tibetana. Next base: position 32,129,098 of record CM072806.1, read on the forward strand.
GGTTATGGCTAGTTGCCCAATTTGCACTTTAAGATTTTTCATAGTGGCTCCCATATTGTTACAATGAGTCTCAACATTATCCAACCATGAATCATTCTTTTTAAACCTTGCTTTGGTTTCCTCAATAAAGGAAACCATGGTATCCTCAAGTGACATCTTCTTCTTGCTTGGTTGACTATTAAACCCTGGAGAAGGTTGCATCACATTCTTTGTGTTTCCATAAGACAAATTTTCATGATTTCGAAGCTCTAGATGGTAGAAATTTGACATAGGATCACCACGATAATTGTAGTTCCGATTGTTGATGTATTGAACCTACTCTTGACTTGATTCATTCATCGGAACTGTCATACTTAAAGTTGTAACATATTCTACACTTTGTGGTATTCTTTGAGTTGTCAAGGCAGAAATCTGATGAGATAGAGAAGCTACTTGAGCTGACAGGGCAGCAAATAGCTCTAATTCATGAATCCCGACAACTTTCTTATCCATAGATCTTTCAGTTGGCCATTGATAGTTGTTTGAGGCCATTTCTTTCAAAAAAAAGTAGTACCTTAATGTGCTTTTGACATCAAAGTTCCACTAGAAGCAACATCAACTATGTTCTAGTTTGTCCATTTAACCCATTATAGAACATCTAGATTTGCAACCAATCTGGCAATCCATGTTGAGAGCAACGTCGAATCATATCTTTATACCTTTCACATGCTTCATAGAGTGTCTCAAAATCATTTTGTCTGAATTGACCAATCTCACTCCTAAGTTGGACTATTTTTGCAAGTGGAAAGAATTTAGCAAGAAACTTTTCTACCATGTCCTGCCAACTAGTGATGCTTCCTGGTTGTAAAGATTGTAGCCAACCTCTAGCCTTGTCTCTAAATGAAAAAGGAAACAATCTTAGTCTAATGGTGTCTTCAGTAACACCATTCATCTTTTCAGTGTCACAAATCTCCAAGAACATCGTCAAATGAATATTGGGGTCATCAAGTGGCGATCTGCTAAATTGAGCTTGTTGCACCATGATGATCAACGCTGATTTGAGCTCAAAATTATTAGCATTAATGGTTTGGTGTCTTACACTTGAGTAGTTTTCATTCTCAATTGGCCTTACATAATCCATTAAGGTGTGTGGCTGTGCATTCTATTCTTCTTCAGTCATGGCTAGTACTTTCTTCTTTCTTCATGATTTAAATGTTCTTTCAATTTCTAGATCAAAAGGAATAATGTTTTCAATTCTAACACGGCGCATCCAACGTCAAAAATACACCTAGAGAAAGAAAATAAAAATAAAAATAAAATATAATTCTAAATTAAAACTAAGATTACTATGTAACGATATTGACAAAAATAAGAAAAAATCAATCCTCGACAACGACGTCAAATAAAGTGCACAGTATCATAGTTTTATAATAAAGTAATAAATAAAGTATCGTCCTCAAGATTGGTAACTTACTTTTGACAAATATCAAAATTATGTTAATATCAATTTTATCTAGAAAATTCACTGATGTTGTTGTAATTGAAATTAAAAAAAAATAATTTAAAGAAAGATGCGCAAAAGAAAATAAAGATATTATTCAAAGATCAAATTAATTAGATAAAAAAAATTTAGGAAATCGATTTCACCTAATCTCTCTCTATGTTTTACTCATCTATGTAATTGAATTTTATTTTCTATGTTTGTTAGCAATCTTCCAAAAATATTCAAAAGCCTCGTTTGATACTTAATTGGAAATAATCTTGTTCATTAATTACACAAGAATATGCAATTTAATAAAACAATAAATTATTAAGACTAATGATTTTTAAAATTACACATTTTCATACAAGTCTTTCGATCTCTATATTTACCTATGTCAAAATATTTCAAATTTATCCTATAATTTTCTCTCTCGATAGTAAATCAAAAGACTAAAATCATTTAATTAATGATTAGTTAATTAAAAGCATTAAATTCAAAATAAATAATTCAACATGAAGAGAAATAATTCAAATTAACATAAAAAATAAAATATAGTTTAGAATTAAATTACATATTTTTACTAGAATAAAGATAAATTAATTCATACTAAAAATTAAATTAAACATAAACGAATTCATCTTCGTTTTTGAAGAAGAATTAAAAGAAAATTAATTCGCACCAAAAAGAATCTATTTTTGCTTTAAATTTCTCGCGTTTCTTCCTTGCGCTCATGTATTCACCTTTTTATTTATTTTTTTGTTTTTCTTCCCTTGCGGCTCTGCCGCTGTTTCCTTTTATTTTTTATTTTTTATTTTTTATCTACTGGTTAAGCGGCTGCCTCTGTTCTACTTTTTTTTTCCCATCCCGTATGTACCCTTATATATATATCAATCCAAAACCCTCTCATTTATCTTTTTTTATCTCTCCATCTCCTTTTCTTATATATATATATATATATATATATATATATATAATATATATATATATATATAATATATAATATATATATCCACCGAGCCGTTAGTTTCTTTTCTTTTAATGTATATATATATATATATATATTAATTTAAATTTGAGAATCTTTAAATGATATAATTCTATAAAATTTAATTATTCATTATCTTTAAATCTGTAATAAAATTTAAATAATAATAATAAAATTTAAAATAAATAAAATTATATTAAAATTTAAAATTAAGAAGTGATAAATTATACAAAATTATATAAATCATCAATAGTCCACCATAATTATTTTTGATATAGTAACCTTGGATAATGGTGTAATTTCTTGCTTTTGTCATGATTTTACGAGCTAGGTCTTTGTTCTGTGGTAGGGTATCCTTGATGAGGTATTCCAAGTACATAGTCAACCAAGATGTAAGAGTTGTAGAGTTGACGTCCAACTGATTTTGATCCCTTATTCCATCTCCTTCGATGTTGGGGCTTTATAAACATGATACATGAATCACCCTCTTTAAGTTTGAACTTACCGCTAATGCAAACACTACTAAGAAGTCGACATATGCATTCCCCTCATGGAATTTTTTTAATCTCAAATGTTTCAAAGAATGCCCTTACTTTCTTCACTTATTGTATATATAACTTTATTTTTTCTTCCTTAGCCTTGAATTCGTCATTCACTTGGTTTACTACCAGTCATGAGTCACTATGAATCAACACCTTTTTAGCTCCCAAAGTTATCAATTGGTGTAAAACCAAGAGCAATGCCTCATATTCGGCCATATTGTTAGTTGCTTGGAAAGTGATATGGAGACACTACTCTATTAAACCCCCTACTAGAGTGAATATCACGATTCCAATCCCCGTTCTTCTCAAGTTGCTTGCCCTATCGACATACACCTTCCATGGATCCGATGTAAGGACAGGTACTACCATCATAGACATTGGCTTTGTAGTATTTTGTAAAGGTGTATACTCCTAAGTCTATTCGGCAATAAAATTAGTGAGAGCTTGTCCCTTGATTGCCAACAATGGCATATAATGTATTTTGAACTTGATTAAATCAATAACTATTTAAGAAAGACAACCAGATTGATCCAGTTTACCCAAGATATTCTATAAGGGGTGTGAATTGAGGACTATTATTTTGTGGGCACCAAAGTAGTGTCTAAGCTTGTGTGCCATCATCCTCACGATAAACCCCACATTATCCAATGAAGGGTATAATTGTTGCACTCATGTCGATGAGTGTCTTATATAGTACACAAAGTGTTATTTTCCTTGTCTATCGACTATCAATACAACACTAACGACTTTGTTCATGAAAGACATGTACATGTACAACACCTCTCTCACAATAGGGTTGGTCAAAAGAGATGCCTTCCCCAAATATTCTTTAATGGATTAGAAAGCTCGCTCGTAGTCAACATCCTATACATACTCCTTATTTTTCTTCAACAATTGAAAAACGGCCAGCACTTTTTGGTACATTTGGAAATGAAGCAACTGAGTGCATCTATATGACCATTTAGTTGTTGGACCTCTTTAAGACAACTTAGAGGTCTCATGTTCACCGAAGTTGAAATTTTGTCGGGATTAGCCTCTATGCCCATGGACAATACCAAATACCTTAGGAATTTTCCCGAGATTAACCCAAAGACATATTTCTTCAGGTTGAGCCGCATCTTATAGCCTCTTATTATAGTGAAAACCTCCTTAAGATCATAAATGTGATCCTTGGAACACTTGGATTTTACCATTATGTCATCCACATAGACTTTCATGTTTCAGCCAACTTAGTCTTCAAACATTTTATTGACCATCCTTTGGTAAGTAGCCTCTACATTTTTTAGGCCGGAGGGCATCCTTGTATAACAATAGGTGCCTTTTTGTGATAAACACTATTTTTCTTCATTTTTGAGGTGCATTTGGATCTAGTGATAACCCGAATAAGCATCCACGAAACTCATGGTTTCAAAACCAGTTATAACATCAACCAATTGATCAATATTTGACAAGGGGAAGCAATCATTTGGTGTCATTGTATTAAGATCCATAAAATCGACACACATTCTATATTCTCCCCTGGTTTATTCACCAACGCCACATTCGATAACTATGTTGGGTATGTAACTTCACGAACCCAACCCACACTCCTTAAAGAATGGACTTTCTTCTTGATAATATCACCTTTATCTTGAACAAATCTTTGTTTTCGTTGTTGAACTAGTTTTTTGGTGTGATTGACACACAATTCATGGGAAATTATATCAGGATCAATGCTAGACATGTCTTTTAGCTTCCACGTAAAAAGGTCAACATTATTCCACAGAAAATTGCTAAGTGTAGCTCTCGACAAGAGGGTCAATTTGGCATTGATCTTCACGGACTTGTCATTTCTGGTATCTTCTATGTGAATTATTTCATAATCATTGAGGTTTACTGTCATGGTTTATCCCTCCGTTCGTGTCATTCTCCCTCTATTCAAATGGTTCTTGTTCTTTGATTACTACTTCGACGAATGTGATATTGCATTTTTCATGGTAGCGTTGTAGCAACTACTCGCCTTATCATGTTCTCCCTTAATCTCTTTAATCCCCTCAACAGTAGGATACTTGATGAGTTGATGGTATGTGGAAGATACTACTTTCATCTTGTGGATTCATGGTCGACCCAAAATTGCATTGTAAGATGTGGGAGTATTTAACACCACGAAATTCGTAAGGATTATTACTCTTTCCACGAAGACCGATATACGTATGGTCTTTACTAATATGATTATGCTACCGTTGAAACCCACCAATGGTATTTGTTGTTTCGTAATCTCTTTAGGACCTATCCCTATATCCAATAAGGTAGATGAATATAATAGATCCGAGGAGCTACTATTGTCTACCAAAATCCTACGTAATTCACAGTTTGCAATTTTGATAGTAATGACCAGAGGATCATCATGAGGTGGGAGAATCACACTTTTTTTCTTCAATTGGTAGAATGACCTGCAATGATAGACCCATCATGTATGGTGTGGATTATGTGAACATCCCCTTACGGGGGTTGATTGGTTCTATTTGTGTCCTTAAGAGCCGGATTTAGGAGTGCTTTGCCTTGATGAATGAGGTTGTTGCCTTTTCGGTTTCCTTCTTATGGACCCCTTGTCGTGTCAACAATATCCTCAAATATCCTTCCAAGAATAGATGTTTGATCTCTTGTTTAAGATGCCTACAATCTCTGGTCCAATGGCACGTGTCCTTGTAGAACACACATTATTTATTAGGGGTTCTTAGTGGAATCATCATTAACGGTGGCCCATAATTTTAATTTTTTATAATACAATCTTACTTTATAACCAAATATTTAATTATATAAAAATTATATATTTAAAATATTTAATATTATGTAAAAAATATATTATTTATGAATTATTAATTACCGAATTACCAATGCCCTAAATTTAACATATTTTTTTAGATAATCTTACTGTCATATTTTTACTGTGTGAAACATTATTAAATAATTTTAAAATAAAAATTATTTATTTTTAAAAAAAATTAATCATGTATAGTGTCTAACGAATGACATTCCTCCGATTGGATTATATAGTGTGAAGTATTATATCAGTCTTTAATTTCTAACAAAGATAAGATTGAGGAAAATATATTTATTTAAATTTTGATGACATAATAAAATATAAATAATCATATTGTGTTTTAAATGGATTAAAGGAGGAGATTTAGAAACAAATATATGATACCTGTCAAGTGCACAATTTAGTTATAATTATTTATTGTCTCTTTGATCTCGAGAAGAGTAAATAGACAAATGTATTATTTTGTTAGGGGTAAATAATATAGTTTTTACTGTTATAAATATATTATTAAACTTTTAAAAAATTACAAAACTACCATTATAATGTTAATGTTTTTTTACCTCTGAATTTATCAGGTTAATGTTAACCGTGTCAAAAAAGTTAAAAACATTCTTCCTCAAAAATCCCTCCCCCACCAATTTATTATGATGGGACACATTCCAATCCTTTCGGTATTCTACTTACCCTAATTTTACAATCTTCATCTTCCACTGGAACGCCATCGAAAGAGTCCTCCACCATTGCAGTTCGTTAGAGCTACAGCCTGCCAATCATCTTCAGCTCTGGTCTTCATTAAAAAAAGAGAGTAAGAAACTCAGCCAATCATCTTGTATTTTGTTTTAATTTATAGTGAGCTTGATTTATTTTATGGTTTTGAATTTTTCTCCTCTTTATAGTTTTTTAGTATTTGAAGAATTATTATACATAAATCATGTAAATTATTATGTTGCATAATAATAAATAAATTGATTATATAATATAATCATTTGTGTATCATAATAATATTGACATAATAATATTTTGACATAATGATGACAAATTTCAATTATCTTTGTGCATTAACCTCTGACTTGAGATAATTACCTCACTTGGAGCAGTTTTATGAAAATTGTTCTTGAAGCCAAGCTGAAGTTGAGTTTCGTTGACGGTAAATTTTCTATGCCTAATGAAGAAATTACAGAGTATGAACTCTGGATAAGAGCTAACAATATGGTAACTTTTTGGATACTTAATTCCATATTCAAGGACCTTTTTAATAGTTTTCTTTATACAACTTTAGCCAAAGAGTTGTAGGATGAGATAGCTGAAAGATATGATAAGAGTAATGGATCTTGCTTTATCATATTCAAAAAGATATTGCTTAAATATCTCAAGGTAATGATTATATTGCGAAATATTATAGCAAACTAAAGCGCTTGTGGGATTAATCTGCTTACCTTATGTCTTTACCTCACTGCACATTGGAGCTGCAAAAGTAATTTCAGATTTCTATTCTATGAATAGACTGATGTAATTCCTTATGAGATTAAATGAATGTTATGACCCTACTAGAAATCAAATTTTGATCATGGATCTATTGCCGACTGTGAATCGTGCTTATTCAATGCTTCTTAGTGTTGAAAAATAGAAAGATGTTAATGTTAATTTTAATGAAAGCATTGAAGCTGCTAGATTACTAGCCATAACTCAAGTAAGAATGAGTCAATTTAAGAAAGAAACTTATATGAAAGGAGCTACTGCTAAGAAGAAAGAAAAGAAGAATAAGGTCTGTGAATATTACAGAATGTAAGAGCATGGAAAATATACTTGTTTTAAAATTCATGGAGTTCCAGACTGGTACAAGAAATTAAAGGATCGACAGAAGAAAGGTACTAACAAAGCTATGGTAAATATGATTGACATTCCACTTGATTATGAAGATATGAATGAAGCCAAAGGAGAGAAACAAGGTGATTTAGCTAATCTGGTTCATCAAGAGTTGATGAAATTGATCAATGGAAAAATGACTGTGGATGGTAACTATGCAAAATTTGTTAGTTTCAATAATTCTGCAGGTAACACTTTTTCTCTTCAATATACTTTAAGTTCTTCTACTAGTACTATTAAGTTGTTGAAAAATGGTACTTGGATAGTGGACTTACGGGCAACCAATCACATGTCAAGTGTTAGAATTTTTTTTAGCAATCTAAGAAAGCCTAAAAGACCTTCACCAAATGGATCTATAAAATATGTTCATAGCATATGAGACATTAATCTTCCTAATAAAATTTGCCTGAAAAATGTCTTATACATACCAAGTTTTAAATTTAATCTTATATCTATTCAAAAACTTGCTCACCTTGCTAAAATAGAATTTAATTTTACACCAACTACTTGTATTCTACAAGACCTACAGACTAAAGAGATTCTGGTAGTAGGAAAAGCTCTAAGAAGTTTCTATGTTTTAGATACTACTAGTTTTCAAGACTTCAATTGTAATAGCTTTATTACAAAAGTTGAGTTTCTAAAATCAAATCCTGATCATGGATTGAATTTTAGTGATGAAGTTTCTATCAATGAAAAGAAAAGATTTCTTAAAACTCAATTGTGACATAGCTGATTGGGACACTGTCTTATAGATGTTTTGAAACACAATGTTTTTTTAAGAAACAAGATTTTTTTTTATCAATGTGAAGTTTGTCACAAGTCCAAACAACAAAGATTACATTTTCTCATTAGTCATACTAGAGCCTCATAACCTTTTGAACTGATTCACTTAGACTTATAGGGTCCTTATAGCCAAATCTTTGTTAAAGGAGTCAGATATGTTCTAACTATTGTTGATGACCACACAAGGGCCACCTGGACTTACCTCATGATCCATAAAAGCCAGACCAGTTTTTTTTTACCAACTTTGTTAACATGATTTATACACAATATGAGAAAAAAATTAAAGTCATAAGGGGTGACAATGGTGCAGAATTCACAAATTTAGAATTTTAATCATTTCTTTTTAGTAAAGGAATAATTCATCAAAAAATATGTCCTTATACTTCTCAAAATAATGGGGTAGTAGAAAGGAAACACAAACATCTCTTGCAAATAACCAGAGCTCTCATATTTCAGGCAGGTTTACCAAAGAAATTTTGGGGTTCTTCAATCCTTATGGTCACTCACATCGTAAATAGATTTCCATCATCAATTTTAAATTGGAAAACCCACGTAGAAATTTTTCTCTCAAAACCACCAGAATATTCAAACCTTAGAGTCTTTGGATGCTTATGCTATATGGAAATATTTTTACCAAATAAAGACAAATTTAATAAAAGAGCTTTCAAATGTATATTTCTTGGATACGTTTAAGCTCAAAAGGTCTTTAGAGTTTATGATTTGGAAAAACGTAAATGATATGTTTCAAGAGATGCAAAATTTTATGAACAAATTCTTCCTTATAAAATTGAAAATGACAGTATTGAACACATAGAACAAGATGTCTTACCTTTTCCTATAAGTGAAAATGACACTAAACCAATCATCTTAAACATAGACCAATCTCCTTCTATACCCATAACTGATCAAAATATTTCAGATGATTCATATGCTCTTAATGATGATCATGATTTGCCTAATTCCATAGAAGAATATCCATATAAAATGCAAATAACCAATGAAGCTCAAAAACACAATACCATAATTAGAAGTAAGCCAACATAGATGACAAATTATGTTCTTAATTTAGTCATCAAGTCTTCAGATAGAATCTCTTGTCAATCACAGGATCTCAGAACATATACTCCACAAACCTTTCCTTTTACAATATCCTATATTTTTCTAATGCTTACATGTTTTTTTTGGCAAATATGTCTAATGTTCAAGAACAAAGTTCTTACAAACAAGATAGTACTAGTGAAAACTAGATAGAAGCCACAAATCAAGAGCTTAATGCTTTTGAAAAGAATAATACATGGGAGTTAGCATACTTGGCAGAAGGTAAGAAAGCAAAAGGATCAAAGTGGGTTTATAAAATGAAGCTAAAACCTGATGGAAGTGTGGATATGCACAAGACAAGATTGGTTGGAAATGGGTTTAATCAAATTGAAGGAATCGATTATGTTGAAAGTTTTTCTCCTGTAGCCAAAATTGTTACAGTTTGAATTCTACTTGCTATTGCAACTTCTAAAAAGTGGCCAATTTATCAATTAGATAAAACAATGATTTCCTACACAACTTCTTGAAAGAAGATGTCTATATGTTACCACCTGAAGGATACAACAAGGATAAATTAATCAAGTTTGCAAATTGAAAAGATCACTGTATGGACTCAAGCAAGCCTCAAGACAGTGGAATATCAAATTCTGTGAGAAAATAACTTGTTTTGGATTCACACAATTAGCTCATGACAACTGTTTGTTTATTAAAGAAACTGAATCTTCTTTTACAACTTTACTCATTTATATAGATGATGTTCTTCTAACAGGAACTTCAGGAAGGAGATCGAATTGGTTAAGAATCATTTGGATCATCAATTCACTATTAAAGATCTTAGTTATGCAAAATATTTTCTTGGATTAGAAATTGTAAAAATGGCTATCTGGAACTGTTATAAACCAACGAAAATATCTGCTAGATATCCTTTTTAATTCAGGTCTTCTTGGAGCTAAACCAGTAAAGACACCTTTTCCCAAAGGTTAGAAATTAGTTGGTAAAAAGGGCTCTCCTCTTCTTGAGCCAGAGAAATACATGTGTTTAATTGGAAGATTGTTGTATTTGAACATCAGTTGATCAGATATAAACTATCATGTACAACAATTGAGTCAGTTTGTCAATACTCCTTGCAAGACTCATTGGGATGCAACCATGCATTTACTAAGATACCTAAAAAGATGCCTATCAAAAGGGTTATTTTATCCTAGTCACAATGGTCTTCATTTGCAAGCTTATAGTGATGCTGATTGGGCATCCTGTCTTAGACACTAGAAAGTCTTTAACAAGTTTTTGCATCTTCTTAGGTGCAGCTCTCATCTCCTGGAAAACTAATAAGTAAACTACTGTTTCTTGATCTTCTACTGAAGCAGAATATCGTAGCTTAACTACAACAGTCTATGAGGTGCAATGGATTTCATATATTTTGAAAGATTTCAAGATTGATTTCAATACTCCTATCCCATTTTGGTGCGATAACAAAGCTGTCATTCACATCACAAAAAATCCAATGTACCATGAAAGAACGAAGCATTTGGATATTGACTGTCACTTGGTTAGAAATGATTTCAAAGAAGATTTCATTAAACCGTAACATGTGTCCTCATAAGAACAAATAGCAAACATGTTCACCAAATTCTTATCAGTTCCTCAATTTAATACGTTAATGTTCAAGTTGGGTTTGTATGATATCCATCAAACTCCAACTTGATGAGGGGATGAAGAATTATTATACGGAGACTACTCAAATTATTATGATGCATAGTAGTAGACAAATTAATTATGTAACATAATAATTTGCATGACATAATGATGTTGGTATACTGATGAAAAATTTCAATTACAGTTGCACAATAATTGATATTATATTAATTATAATTCATTTGTATCATTGCGTGAGAATAAAAATATATATGAATTTTTTTTCTCTTCTGACATTATTTTATTCGGTATTACTATTTTTAGTTCATGTTTTGCTTATATAAGAGTAATATTTATATTTTTAAAACATTTTAGTAATAATTTATTAGGTTACATTTTAAAAATTTTATTTGATTTGCCAGGAAGCAAGCAACAAAGTTGCTAGAAAAGAAAAAGAAGAAGATAGTTTATGAAAATCAAATTTTATTTCAGAATGAAGCTCGGTAAAAACTTAATAATATCTCCTTCTGCTTTTGTTGTAGATGCCCATTTAACAAAATTGTTTTAAGAGTTGAGATATGTTGAACTATGCTACAACTTTGCATGCATTTCCTTGACAATATTTTGACAATCTATTGTTACTTTTTTCCATTTCTAAAACAACAGTAAATCATTAATTTCTTTGTCATCACTTTTAATATAGATTGAATGATATTCCTTAACAGCGAAAGCCTTTGTGGTTTTTTCATGAGAATTAAAAACAACAATTAAAGCCAAAGAAAAACCTTCCTTGTTTCTAAATGGTATCACAATTTGTTTTTTGAAGCAAAATCTGAAATTCTTCGATTCTTTTACAAAGGGCTTGGATTATTGATTTTGCTTCTAAAGTATAATTATGTAAGAATTAGGTATATGTATGAAGCAACATCTAATTTTTCTGTGAATTTTCAAAGCAAGCACCACTTTGAAGTTAACAATTAATATCTCAAAATTTCATATCTAATAAATAAATGTTCGATATCTTCCACTTATTTATGGAAAAAAGGGAAAGTATAATCCTCAAGAACCTTCAATTTGCTAATTGACTTCATGGTACATAATCCATTGTGCAGCACTTTTTGCATAAAAAATTATGCTTTTCTAAATTTTTGCTTTCCATAATTTTGAAACTTGCTTTAGAATAAGCAAGATACTCCCCTTTGACATTGTACCTACAATTTCCTTCATCTTTCCAAAAAATGCTATCTATCAAGCACTATTGAAGAGTAGGTAATTTAGTTATCAAGTGAGCTATGTTTATCCTAAATAACTCAATGATCTTTTGAACATTCCATCTCAAGTATCATTTCTAATTTTTTTATAATTATGAGTGGTTTTTTTATTTTGGATCTTGTTTTGTCCATTTTCAAATATGATCTTTTTCAATTTTATTTGTAAAGATTTTCGTATTTTTAAAGTTTTTTGATATATACTTAGCATATGTCAAACATTTTAGAAGTCTTTGTAATTGATTTTTGTACTTTAATTCACTAGGAAAACCTTAAATGTCATTTAGTATATAGAGTTTTAGATTATGTTTTTCATCTTCAATTTCTAATCATAAATACTTAATTTTTTGCTGAGTAATTATTGTTTTCCAACCCTACGCAACACATATTACAAATTTTTATATTTGTTAAATGCCATTTGACTTCATTAATTTCATTTTCATTGGATTTAGTGATAATTTTTCCTTTATTTTCTCAAATGAATTTCTTGTATATTTCATTTACTATTATATCTAAATATGCTCTTCTTTTTGGAGATTTTTCTTAGAATAATAAATGTTGTTAATATGTTAAATTTGAAACCAAGCGTTATCATTTTCTGTCATTTTATGAGCTATTAATACCTTACAGATTGAATGGTTTGTTTGTGTGGTTTGAGAGAATTATATGGGTATACTCATATCACTTATCTATTCATCTAAGAATTTTTCATTATCTCTTATTTAATCTATATCTAAGAGAGCAAATCTATAATTTTCATGGAGCTTGAATTCTGATGAGACATTAACTTTAGTTTCCTAATGTAATCATTCTTTTGTTTCATTCTATTAAAAGTATCAAGTTCTTCTAACATTTGTCTATTTATTTCTTTTATACGTGAGTCAGATATTTTTTTGGTAAGAAATCGGTAATGAAATTAGTTTTATACCACTTTTTAGGGTTTTGATTTTTAGTAGTTTTATCGATTATTTTCATATTATTTTTCTCTTTGTTTCTAAGTAGCTTTTCATCTTAATGTTTTTCTAATTTTTTATTAGTTAATATTAACAAACTATTTCATTTTTTTATATTCTTATTTTTTAGATTTATGAATAGTTTTTCTATTTTTTTTATATTCTGTTAAATTAAAATTATATATTTTTCTTTAGATTTTTCTTCATTTTTCCTTATCTCGTTTAAACAAAAACATAAATAAAATATATTAAGTATACTTAACATATTATTACTTTTAATTTGTAAAAAATCTTTTTATTAAATTTAATATTTTTAAATTATTTTAAATTAAATATATATAAAAATTTAGTTTTTTGAATTAGGAACGGGATAACAATTGCTGATTATTTAAATTTATACTCACTAATTTTAATTTTAATTTTGATTATAATATAATAATTTGGTTTTAATTTTGATTAAAACACTCTAATCTTTAAAAAGAATATATTCTATAACAATCTGATCACGATTCTTGAGGCCAGCTTATGTATTTTTGTAATTGATTTACTTTTAATTTATTAATTTAAGTTTTTTTCTTGTCAATATAATTCCTTATATAATAAATTTTATATTAATTAGATATTTTAATTAATATTTATATTAAATTTAAATAAAATAAATTAAAAAAATTATCATCGTAAAGACCAATCTCCTTTCGTTTAACTTAATAAAAATTTTATAACCCTCAAATTTAATAGCTCTGAGTTATTTATCTTATAAAGATCGATAATAATATAAAATATTAAATTAATATGAAAAAATATAGTGTAATGAATAACTTAAATTTTGAAAGTGTTGTTCATTTATCATTAAACATGCACAAATTTTTAATAAAAAAATAAAAAAATTTAAAATTTTGTTTTAACTTATATTTCACTATAATTATATATCTTTGATTAATTTTTTCAATTATATTTTTTTATTTAATAATATTGTTTAATTTTTAGTATATATAATAAATTAAAATTAAATATATAATATAAAATTAATAAAAAATTAAAATAATGATTTAATAACTGAGTAAATTATTTTTAGATAATAATTAACTAAAAAAAATAAATGTAATATTTTATTTTATTAAGTGGTATGATTTTTAATACAGTATTTGATATTGTGAATTAGAAAATAGATTTAGTATAATTTTTCCGCCTAAACCAAAATGGTGGGATGATCCAAGTAGAACCGACCTAACCTAAAAAAATAAAATAATAATAATAATATGTAAATAGAATAGAAAAAGGTAAATCAGCAGGAAAAAGGGGAAAGAGCTATCAGTTATGGCGTCGGTAAATTCATCTCAGCCCTATCCAAGTGCTGCAAGAATTGCTGACTCGTCTTGTTATCCTCAATATACTGCTTCTCTCAAATGTAAGTTGCTTTATTTGTTTCTTCACCCATGAATTATTCTCATCTCAGTTTTATTCCCTTTCCAAAATTCCCAACTTTCTTTGATATCTTGCCTATTTGTCGTTTTTTTATGTGATGGGTTTTTGTTTTACTAATTGTAATGCTTCTTTTAACCTCGATTGTATAAATTGATGCATGGAATTGAATATTGATGAATTATTTGGTCGTTTATGGAACCACATTGACTAATCTGACTAAACTTTGCAATCAAATAATGACTGCTACGTCATTAGGTTTAGAGGTTATTTAAAACTTAAAAACTTAATCTTTAGGTTGTATGATGGTGGATGAAGTTATTAATCTTTGAGTGGTATGATGGTGAATAAAGTTATTACTTTTTAGGTGGTATGAAGGCTTTCAGAATGATATATAAAATGTGGAGAGTGTACTTGTACACATTAAAACAGGATCCATATGGATTTTGTGATTGTGAGATTTAGTAGTACTTTTATTTAAAAAAAGATAAGATTATCCATATTTTTATAACCGTACATTAATAATAGCTATATTTAATTTTAAATACACTAGTGTTCTAAAATTAAAATTTAATTAGAGATTTTAGCATATGTTACACACATGGGTAGGCAAATTCGTCTATAATATATATAAATAATAAAAAAAGATTCATTTAATTATATTAACCCAAAAAATTGGGAACTTATAAAAAATAATATCTTTAAAACTTATAAAATTATTAATAGCACTCTAATAATATTAAACGGTATCTAATTAAATAATGTTTAATATTGAACGTGTTCAAGTGACTATAGTTCAATTTGAACGTAATTCAAAATGAAATGATGTGTCAGACGTTTTTTAATAGTGAAAATGTATAAGATGGACATAAGAAGTATTATTTATGTTGTTTTCCCAAAAATATTTTATTTTAATCCTAAAACAAAATGAAATCCAGAAAAAACTGAGAGTATCAAAAAAACCCTAAAAGAATCGAGTCATGTTGAAGATGATAGTTTATAAGAAAAACCAGAGTGGGAGATGACTTTTCAAGAAAAACTTAGGGTTTTTATCTCAAATAAGCAACTAACAAAATTTATAATAGCTTTAATACTCTTAGAAATAGCAAGTTGAAGACTGAGAGATGGTTCGCTGACAGGAAACAGTTTTAAAGACAAATTTGCCCTTCATGTTCACTTATGTGCGTGACACATACTTAAATCCTCAATTAAATCTTAATTTTTGATTCCTAGTCTACCTACAATTAAATATAAGGATTACTAGTATACTGTTATGAAAAATATGAGTTTACATGTGAACCTTTTGTTTGATTAGGGGTACTACTAAAGTCCCGAACCCTTAGTTTTTTATTAAAACATGATCTCTTGCCATTGCTTAACCAGTTAGTTTTTTATTAAAACATGATCTCTTGCCATTGCTTAACCAGCTGCACGCTATCAAACCTTGTACTGACCTCTATTTCGACCTTCATTATATGCCTATTTTCAACTATTTGTCATTTCGACCTATTTCAAACTTATTTGGATCGAACTGACAAAGTTCATAAACCATGCACCAGTGTTTTTCTTTCACCGTTTATTCAGGTTGAACTGTTGAAGGCTCTGAAGGTCATGGTTCCTTGTAAAGCTTATAAAATTAGTGTATGTCCGTTCATGTTGAGTGTGGATTATCTGTTTGATGGAAGGCTGTCGATGCATTATCTTTTTAAATGCACTCTTGGTTTCTTCAATGATTAAAGTCATCATGTTATTACTGGTTCGAATGTGTCTCCTTCATTGTTTTAAAATTATGGGAACAACTTTGATCGTGATTATATTAACCAATTATATCAACAGCCACTTATTTTACTGCATATCAAAATTTAAATTATAATTTAAGACTAATAATAAAAGAAATTGGAGCCTTAATAGAGATGCATCTCTGGCTCTAGAGATATATCATTTTAGTTAAGTAGGTGATGTTGTCAACTTACATTAATGATTTTTGTACATAAGCTGCTATTTGAATTCACATGCACGCGCAGTTGTTTTGGACAAATACGAGCGAGATTAGAGTTAGTTTGATATTGTGCTGTTATTTAAAGATTTGTTGCCCCATCTTTTTTGTAATTTTTACCAAAGTGTTTATCCCATGCCCCTTATGATGAAATTTGCAGGCCTTGAAGAATTTAACTCAGACAAGAGCAAATGTCAAGAGCATTTTGATGTCTACAAGGAATGCAAGAAAAGGGAGGTGCTATATTTTTTTTTTGAAAAATATAATAATAAATAAATGCCCTGTTCTCAGTTCTATCTTCTTTTTCTTTTCCTTTATATTTTTCTTTTCCTAGTTTGTTTGTTATATCCCCATCTGGCTATATGTAATTTTTTGTGTTTCTTTGAACAACCTCATATTTTGAATTCCTAATCCTATATGTTACATGATCCACAATTCTATGTATCCTGACTCTAAGTTTGTGATGAGTTGAGGACTGTAATTTTAAACATTTAACATTCATGAGAGCAGACCCAAAGCTATCTTGTTCTGGTACAGTAATGTTGTATAATGTGTTTGCACCTATAATGCTGAGTTGGTAGTGGAAGTGTATGAACTTTGTGCCTTGTTATTTAACAGTGTTGCTTTTGACACAGAGGGAAGCTAGATTGGAACTTAATCGGAGTAGGTCATTCTTCTCATGAGATCTCTTTATATCATCTCCAACAGAAGATGTTTTTGGGATATATTGGCTTAGCATTTGCATTTGCATTTATGAAGATGGAAAGTGATTTTTACTACTAATAACAGATCCACCTTGCCACAAGGATATCAACGTTTGGTCTTTGTTTGTTTGTCATTGTTATTAAATGTTATATGTGAACATGATATCAGGATGTTTGTTGTAGCTATGAATGTGTTGCGAGTTAATATCCAGTAGAAATCATTCACATTGATGTTTAAGTTAATTCTCATTAGTTAAACTTCTTGAGCTTTTTGTATTTCTAGTGTTTTTTTATCAAATGATAATTAAAAGATTTGAAGGTGTATTTTAAAAAAGGTATCATGCTTTTGCTACTACGCTAGAGCATAACAGAATACAGAGTCCATCATCATCATCATCATCTAGTCGGGTGGTATGTTCAATTTGAAAAAAATAAAATAAAATAAAAAATTTGCTTGAGCCGAATGAATTTGTACTGCCACGCATTTACATTTCACCCTAGAAATATCAATTATAGTTCATGCATCTTTAGGTGGTCTTGCCTTTAATCCTTCTACCGATCATATTTATGATTTATAATATCATTATTTTTATATATGTTATAACTATTTTTTATTTGTTACCCAAATTTTGTAATATATTACAATCATATTCTTTTATTTGTTTTAATAATTTTTTTTTGTGTTTCGATTATATCTAGTAGATAATTCATGTTTGATTATTAGATTAAGTTTATTTTATTTGTTAGAAATCTTAAAGCATTCATGAATATTGTTTTATTAGAAGTTTTTTGTTCATGATTTATAAAAATAAATTGTCATATTATTGTTTTTAATTGTATTATACTTTTTCTTTTTGGTATAAGAGATTTTTCTTTTAACATCTAAGTGACATTCTTTAGGCATTTTAAAATTTAATGGTATAGAAGTAACTAAAAAAAACATAAATATTATTTTTAACACTTGTAATCATAAAAATAGTATTTTTATATCGATTTTATACATTTTTATTATTTAAATTTTTTTATCACATTATTTTATTTTAAATATTATTTAAATTTAATTATGATTATTTAAATTCATTTAATATTAATTATCATCAAATTGAATTTCGTTCAATATTATTAGAATATTATTTTTGTTATTAGAAGTTTTAAAAATGTTAATTTTTATAAATTTTTTAAAAATTTAATAATATTTTATAACATTTATAAATTTTAATAATATAAAAACAATAAATTAAAATTTAATGATATTTTAACAAATTTTAATGATAAAAAAATTCATTTACTCATCCTAATGACTAACTTTTTAATCTCTCAATCTCTTGAAAGGGAGCCTGAAGTATAACTATATTTTAAAGTGATATCGTTTGGTTAAAAAAATAAAAACTTCTATTCCACTAAAAAGTGTCCATATCATCATTACATACACGTGTAATACATTCATTCGCAAGAACCGTGTCAACCAAGGTGTTCACAGAATCACACTAAAGATATCTCTCCGAGTATTGCCCTAAACCAGCACAGAAAGTCTCGAATCAATTCTCAAAATTCAAACTCTCAAATGCCCAAATCGTAATTCCACATTTCCGAATTTGACATAAATCTGAAAACCTTAATCAGTCTGAAAACTTTCTTATCTTGTGATTCACTCTTGCTGCCAGCATTTGTCATAGTGGCTTCCTCGGGGTCTTCGAACTTGTCTCGAAGAAAGCATTCTTCTTCATCTTCAGCTCCTTCGTCTTCGTCGTCACCTGTACCGAGTCGGGCTATTCTCAGAGAAGCTACAAGGCCTTCAGAATCTGATTTCCCATTTTGGCAACAGAATTGGTTCCTGGGGTTGCTTTTCTTGATGGCTATAGGTTTCTTAGCTCTCGCTGTTGTCCTTTTCCTTGGTTTTGATCCCGATAATGGCTACCATTCATCGGCTTCCGCTGCTTCCCCTGAAGGTGTCGATGTGCAGGTTCGATCATTCTTTAAATTGTAATTTTATTCTGAATTATATTTGCGTCTATCAATTTAATGTTATCGTTCCGTTTGTTTTCATGCTTGGATGGTATTTCAGTTTGTTCTAAAATGAAGTAATTAGTTTCGGCAATAATGCTTATAGATTGAATTTTGTTTAGATTGAAGTTTTTTTTTTCAATAACTAAATTAACGTTTTCCCTACTAATAACAAAATATATGATATGAATAATTTTCTTTTCTGATCCTATGAATTTCTGAACAAAAAAATGAACTTCTTATGATATCTCATAGGACCAATAATGCCTTGGAGCCTAGTAGTTTTTGTTGCTAAAAACAATTAAACTAAATCATGACATTTTGGTTACAGTTTTTACAAATTGGATTAGTTACTTTTTTGAAAATCGGTTAGTCACATTACCGTTACATTTTTGTGCATCTTAATAATTTATTGCCAATTTTAGTTTTTTTTTTTTTGGAAAATTTTGAATTGGATAGAATTGAACCTTACTATTAGGGATAATAGATATTTAAAGAGAAAAATGTTTAAAAATTTGAGTAAAAGTTCAAAATAAAGTTATTATAATCTACAAAATTACCATAAATTGATTAAAGTCTCTGCAAATATAATATTAAGGTGATTAAAATGTAACTGTTTAAAGTAAGTTGACTAATATGTCTAATTCGTGAAAGTAATGTACATTTATTTTCCAAAAAGAATAGAAAAGATGATATTTGGAACTAGAACTTGTAATATTTCTTGAATTGTTTTATTTTCTTTGGCAGATAACGTATGGGACTACGCTTAAACTGATGCACGAGAGGACCAAGTTTCGATTGCATTCTCACGATGTGCCTTACGGTTCTGGTAGTGGGCAACAATCAGTTACTGGTTTTCCCAACATTGATGATTCCAATAGCTACTGGGTACTTTCTCTATAACTCCTCTCTCTCATTTTGAAAATTAGAGTATGTATTTCTGTATTTTTGTTGCAACAATTTAGCATGTAATGCCAAGAATAAATGACTATACTTATACTGTGGGTCATTCTGGTTATGGAGTTAAAATGAATTCTTGTTGCAGATTGTTAAACCCGAGCTGGGATCATCTTCCAAACAAGGTGATACCATCAAATCTGGAACAATTATTAGGTTGCAACACATGAGGACCAGGAAATGGATGCACAGTCATTTATTTGCATCTCCGATAACAGGCAACCAAGAGGTATTTTTCCTTTTAGTTATTGTCATCCTAGTTGAAGATTAATCCTTCGCTAATATTTTAACTCCATCATATGATACATGGGCTTTATGTTCACGCAGCTATTTTGCAAAGCCAGCTCACAAGAAACTCAGGATTCCATTATATTCTCCAATTATTTAAAAAAAAATCATGGCTGCTAATTCTTCTTATTTAATGTTGTGTCGGGTAAATATATATGCAATATTTCTTTGTTCATTTATTGCCATGAACCTAAACTAGATTTGGACCGGAAAACCATCAATGCTTTATTGTGTATACCAGAAGCTGGTACTAGAATGTTGTAAATATTATTATATTCCATTTCATGTACTTTGGGATAGAAATGAGGCAATGAGGGGATGGGGAGATCCCCTTACACGCAAAGAAATTTGTGCCCATCCCTATTTAAAATCCTCATAGGGAAACAAGGATCCCAAACGGGATCCTTAAGTCACAAACAAAAATGAAGATTCAGTTGAAGAATGTGAATCCAAGTAATATTTTAAAGATTAATTTATAATTTTTTTTTGATAAAAAGAAAAATAATAATAATAAACATACATGTATATGTATGTGCTGTGCTAAACAACTTTGAAAAATCTTGTTAATGAATTCTAAATAATATTCATATTATATATAATAATAATACATGATTTTAGATTTTTTAAAATTGAAATAAGTAGTTTAAATAATTTTTATAAAAGAAAAGTGACAAATGTTTTGTTTTTAAAGACTAAAGAAATTATAATCTAATATATATTATATGCCAGTTGAAAGGATTGATTTGAGTTTCAATATATAAATTTATTTTAGAAAAATACAAGTATTTTATATATTATTAAAATATGGTATATGGTTTCGAGGGAATGGGGCGGGGCGTATAATGTTTGCTCTTGCCTTACCTTGTATTATCAAAACGTGAAGGCCATCTTTGTTTCTCATTCTCTATTTTGTATTCCCATCTTGGCCTCCAACTGGGTAATTCTTGTAGGGATTTGCCCCGAGAAATTGATTTCCTGCAGGGATTTTCTCCATTAGGAAGAATTGACAACCCTACCTGTCAAATATCTTTATTAGTCTGTTATGACTGTGCATTCTTTTTTGAAAGAAAAGCACAGGTTAATTGCTGGGTATTTTTCCTGTATCTTCTATGTCTCTGTCATCTTCATCTCTAGTTTATGATAGTTACTGTCCTTCATAGGTTGATGGGTAAAGGTAATGATTTGATATAGGCAGCAGTTTTTCAGTTAAATAATTGATTTTCCATATAAGAAAGTAGAAACCAAAGGGATTCTATGCAAAAATGTGCCATTTTAGTTTCTAGGAAGCTATATGCCATTTTAGTTTCTAGGAAGCTATATGCCATAGATCTTTGATGGAACTGTTTCCTGCTAAAAGCTAAATGGGTTGTTCAGTTATTTGACATGATTTCTTTTCCCCCCAAACCCAATCCAATTGATATGGGATTGGTACTCTTCATTCTTTCATATTAATGTCTGTCTTGTTTTGCTTGTTGCAGGTGAGTTGCTTTGGTGGGGATACTGAATCTGACACTGGTGACCATTGGAGGTAAGACCTAGATTGTTTTTATTATTTATTTCTGGTTAAACCATGTTTTTTGTTCAAAGCTGGTGGTTTCAAATATGCCATAGTTAAAGATATATCCCCAATGTACGACCAAAAAGAGAAATATTTTTGCCCTTTATTTCTTAACCTAGAAAAGTTGTACCCAAGTCATCAGAATTGATTGTGGTTTATGCTTTGTAATTTTTAGGCTTCTGATTGAAGGGAGTGGAAAGACTTGGAAGCTCGATCAAAGGGTTCGACTTCAGCATGTTGACACGGGAGTCTACCTACACAGTCATGACAAAAAATACACCCGTATAGCCGGTGGGCAGCAGGAGGTAAGTGCAATTAATTGCAATACTGTATTTAGTAACAAATTCAAATCTTATTGCCCTGAAAGTTATATGTTATTAATGTTTCATTTCCATCATGGTGTTTTCAATCCCAGGTTTTAATTTAGCTATCTTATGATATTAAGATTCCTCTATAATTTAAAATATTTTTGTTCAAGTTAATGATGGATGACTAAATATTTAGAATTCAAATTGCTTAGTTTAGCCAATTTCAAATAAGCAATTAAATAGTTTGAAACTGACTATTAATAAAACTCGGAAAAACATGAGTTGTTGGTAGGTGGTGATATTGTACATTTTGTTGTTGATATTATATACAGGTTTGTGCTGTTAAGGAAAAGCGAGCTGACAATGTTTGGTTGGCAGCAGAAGGCGTTTACCTTCCTATCACCGGAACCAATTAGATATAAGAGTTTTAGAACTTGCATTGAATCCATGAAGGAATACCATGTATTTTGGCTGGCTTAGTAATTTAGTACCTGACCATTATTTCTCACTAAATAACAACGGTGAGATATGTTTGGATGTGCTTTTTATTTAAAAAAACACCTTAAAACTTATAACACAAATAGTATCTCAATAATATTAATAATATTGAACTAAGGTTGAGTTAGATAGATTTTAATATTTAAAGGATCTAAATAGTAGTAGTTTAATTTGAACCATGTTTGAAATGATTGATTAAATTTTTTTAATAATAAAAATATAATATAGACATAAAGAGTGATATTTTATTTTTATAAGTTTTTTTTAAACAACTATTTTTATTGTTTTCTCGTGTTGACTTTAAAATCTTAAAATAAATTTTGGTGATATAATGATAATAATGTTGGGAAATATTTCCTTGTAAAAGTGTTAATAATGAATTTCCGAACTTTTAACACATTTGTTTTTTTATTAAATCTATGAGACAAATTTCTTTATTAAATCAAGTGGAATTTATAAAAAATTATTAAACAAGTAGTTTATCTTTGAATAAAGATACGGTGAAGATAGAATTTTAAAGAAGATATGTAGGATTTTTCCTTTATTTTAGTAACAGTGTTGAAAGGTGTATTTGGTTGATTGGGTAAAAAAGTATGAATAAAATAGAATCGTTTTCTAAAAAAAGAATGAGACTTCTACTCCTTTAAGAAATCATAATTCTATTCTTATCTTAATTTTTTGTTTCAATTTTACTTAAATCTTAAATATAATCCTAAATTTTAAGCCATAAACTTTATATCTTAAACTTTAAATTTTAAATTTCAACATCTTAAGGTGTCGATTGGTTCATGGAATGGAATCAGGATGAGAATGAAATGGAATAGAAAAGAAACAATTTTGTTTGGTTGGACCATTGAAATCAAAGAATGAATCAATATTACAGTGTTTGGTTTACAATTAGAATGAAATAAAAAACATTTTATATTACCTCAATATCTCTATATTCAGTAAAATTTAAATAATATAATTTAATTATTATTTTTTTATCATACAAAATATATTATTGAAATCATTATTTTTTTTAAATAATTATTACTTAAAAAGAAAATATATTATTAAAATTATTATTTTTCTAAATAGGGTTTATGATTTTAAGATTTGGGATTTAGGGGTTTAGGGTTAAAGTTATTATTTTTTTAAATAAGGTTTAGGGTTATAGTTGTGGGTTAAGGTTTATGATTAAAATTATTATTTTTCTAAATATGGTTTAGGGTTTTGGGATTTAGGGTTTTATTTGTAGGTTAAGGTTTAGGGTTTTAGGATTTGGGATTTAGGATTTAGGGATTTGGGGTTATATTTATGGGTTAAGATTTAAGATTAAAATTATTATTTTTCTAAATAAGGTTTAGGGTTTTAGGATTTAGGATTTATGGTTTTGGGATTTGGGGTTTAGGGTTATATTTGTGGGTTAAGGTTTATGATTAAAATTATTATTACCTTAAAAATAGTTTAGGGTTTTGGGATTTAGAGGTTTGGGTTATATTTATGGGTTAAGGTTTAGGGTTAAAATTATTATTTTTCTAAATAGGGTTTAGGGTTTATAGTTTTAGGATTTAGGGTTTTGGGATTTGGGTTTAAGAGTTATATTTAGGGTTGGGGTAAAATTAAAAAAAAATTGAGATGTGAATAAAATCATGATTCCTTAACCCCATGTTTGGTTGGAAGGAATGGAAAGGAATCAGAATTGATTCCTTCCATTTTGTGTGTTTGGTTGGACGGAATGAAATCGATTACTAAAGGAGAAGGAATCACAATTCCTTCTCCCCCCTTGGTAATCATAATTCCATTTCCATCTAAACTTTTTTTTTCCAATTTTACCCTCACTTAAAATATAACCTTAAACTCAAATCTCAAATTCTCAAACCCAAAATTCCAAAACCCTAAACCCTAAAATCTAAAATCCTAAACCCTAAAACATAAATACCAAAACCCTAAACCCTAAAACATAAACCCCTAAACTCTAAACCTTAAAACATAAATCCCAAAACCCTAAACCCTAAATCCAAATCCTAAAACCCTAAACGCTAAATCTTAAAACAGTAAACCTCAAAATCCCTAAACCCTAAACCCTAAAACCTAAATCCCAAACCCTAAACCCTAAAACATAAATCCCAAATCTTAAATCTTAAAACATAAATCCCAAAACCCTAAACCCTAAATTCAAATCCTAAAACCCTAAACCCTAAACCTTAAAATAGTGAATCCTAAAATCCCTAAACCCTAAACCCCAAATCCCTAAATCCCAAAACCCAAAACCCAAAACCCAAAACCCAAAACTCAAAACCCTAAAAGATAAATCCCAAAACCGTAAACCCCAAATTTCAAATCCTAAAACCCTAAACCCTAAACCCTAAATCCAAAATTCCAAATTCTAAAACCCTAAACCCTTTTTAAAAAAATAATAATTTTAACCCTAAACCTTAACCCATAAATATAACCCCAAATCCTAAATCCCTAAACCCTAAACCCTAAATCCCACATCCCAAACCTCAAAACCCTAAACCTTGTTTAGAACAATAATAATTTTAATAATATATTTCTTTTTAATTAAGTAATAATTATTTAGAAAAATAATGATTTCAATAATGTATTTTGTCTTACGAAAAAATAGTAATTAAATGACATTATTTGAACTTTACAGCATGTAAGGGTATTAAGGTCATTTATAGCTTTTTTCATTCCATTCTAGTGGCAAACCAAACACTGTAATCCTGATTCTGAGCTTGATTCCAGTGGTCAAACCAAACAACATTGTTTCTTTTACATTCCATTTCATTCCGATTTCGATTTCGATTTCGATTCCATTCCACGAACCAAATGCCACCTAAAGGGAGAAGGAATTCTTATTCCTTCTCTTTAGGAATCGATTTCATTTCATTCCCATTTTTTAGTATAACCAAACACAAAAATGGAAAAAAATCAATTCTGAATCCATTCCATTCCATCCAACCAAACATATCATAAATCTTATTTAGAAAAATAATAATTTAACCCTGAAATTTAACCTACAAATATAACCTTAAACCCTAAACATTATACCTTATACTCTATACCATATACCCTAAATCTTAACTCTAAACCCTAAAATCTGAAATCTGAAATCTAAATCTTAAACCCTAAACTCTAAATCCTATACATATAGTCTATACCTTATACCTTAAATCCTAAATCACAAACCTCAAAACCCTAAACCTTAAACCCTATTTAAAAAAAATTAATAATATATTTTATTTTTAAGTAATAATTATTTTAAAAAATTATAATTTCAATAATATATTTTGTCTGACGAAAAAATAATAATTAAATAATATTATTTAAACTTTATTGAATATGATATTAAGGTAATATATATTGTTTTTTATTCTATTCTAGTTACAAACCAAACATTGTAATATTAGTTTCTTCTTTGATTCCAGTGGTCAAATCAAACAATATTATTTTCTTTTCATTCACATTCCCATTATAATTTCATTCCATGAACTAAATGTCACCTAAGTGAGTTTATGTCAGCACTTATACATCTAGTTTTTGATTTAAATATCATTACTTTTCATAAATGGATCAATTTTTTAAATTAGCAACAATTCATTCTAAAACTTAGAGTTTTATATCAAATTATTCATCAAATAGATAAAAATATCTTTACTTTATAACTTCAATAAAATGGTATCATTATGAGATCCCATCAAATTTCTAATGACTTTTTAGAGCTTCAATTATTCTACCGACAATTTAATTAGAGTTATGGTAGTCCTATTAGCAACCTTGTTGGAACTTCAACGATCACCACTAATGATCTCGTTGGATGTTGATGTTACATATTACATTTAAAGATAGAATTACATCCTTATTTGAGCTTCGATGATCCTATTAAAGTTGAATGTAATATATTACATTCAAAGGTAGTGGAAAATGTAAAATATTACATATAAATGTAGCGTTGAATTTATAAATTGTAGAATGAAGCTAAATCGATCAACTTGTAGATGTGTATGTAACATGTTACAAATATTTCGATAGATGTGACATGTTATATACAAAGATACACGTGAACTTAATAGGTTACGTTTGGTGGCCCATTAGCAAATATTATCGAAACTCTGGTTGGTCGCCAGAATTCCATTGTATTTCCCTCAACAATCATTGAAGATCTTGTGAGATATAATCTTATTTAGTTTTTATTAAATTTATGTAACAATAAAATTTTGATATTTACATGTATGAAATTATAAGTTTTGGGTTAAGTTTTTTGCTAGTTTGGAACAAAATGCTATTGTAATTTTCTCCTTATATATCTCTGCCATTTTTTTAGCCATATCTAACATACCCATGTGCTCAGTACATGACAATGATCATATCAAATCCATTGATTGTTCAAAAAATAAGGTCTAATTTGATACATTTTGATTTGTAGATTTGACGGA
The DNA here is from genome assembly GCA_037013495.1 of Hippophae tibetana. NCBI lineage: Eukaryota > Viridiplantae > Streptophyta > Magnoliopsida > Rosales > Elaeagnaceae > Hippophae > Hippophae tibetana. Next base: position 32,156,592 of record CM072806.1, read on the forward strand.
TTGAATTATGTGTTAATCTATGAATCAATAGATATCAATGATTTGATTTGAATTGTTTTTTTTAAATTAAATATTATTTATTATGATATATTATATATTTTAGATTAATAAATAAAAAAATAAATATACAAAGTAAATACTTTTTTAAGGGATTTTCTTATAAATAATAAATATAGTTTAACTTTTATTTAAATTTTTTTATTAATGATATATGAAAAAAATTTAATACTTTTAAATAATAATTTATACATTTATTTAATGAAATTGGTGAATTATTTATTTATTTACAAATAAAAAGTAAAATTTGAATTAATTAGTCAAAAATTAAAAAAATAAGTAGAATAAACATAAGAATAAAAAACACTTATGAATATTATAAGATTTGAATTTTAGTTCAATTTTTTTAAGCAATAATAGATTAGATTTATGAGAATCCTAAAGATAGAAATATGTATAAAAATATAAAAGACAATTGTTTTTTAAATTATTTGTTATTTATTTTTTTAAAAATAAATAGATATAAAAATTAAGAAAATATGTTAAAAATATCATTCATTTATTTATAAAAAAATTTAGATTTTAATCCATCCAATCTAATATATTAATCTCATGTGTCGATCATGATCTGTTCCGATTAAATTGATTTATTTTGATTCAATTCAAATCAATTTATATGGAATAAATATAAATGAATTTTTTTATCATCCCTAATTTAATGGGACTGGGAACTAATTTCCCATGCGTTCTCATGTGACAAGTATACACGGTAGTAGTCACATAGTAATGTATAGAGTCAGAGGTAATAATTATACTGATTATAAGATTGGAAAACAATGATAAAGGGAGCCTGAGACCTCAAATTGTCCTAACCAATTAATATCATTAATTAACTACTCAAACAATCTATAAATGTTAATATTACATACATTTATATATTTTTAATAATCATACTGTTTAAATTATACAAATTATTTTTAACAAAGTTAACGAGTTAAAAGGATTGAATTTCAATATAAACAACATTTAATTAAAAGACTTGCAATGTAAAATGTTTAGATTAAATTTACTTCTAATAATAAAAATATATAAATTAAATATGTAATTGTTATTTATATGATAATAAATTTTGAAATATATTATTAAAATTATTATTTTTCTAAATAGGGTTTAGGATTTTGAAGTTTGGGATTTGGGATTTAGGATTTAGGGTTTAGGGTTTAGGGCTATAGTTGTTGGTTAAGGTTTAGGGTAAAATTATTATTTTTCTAAAAAGGGTTTAGGGTTTTAGAAATTGGGATTTTGGATTTAGGGTTTATGGATTTGAGGTTTAGGGTTTATGGATTTCAAATTTAGGGTTTAAGGTTTTAGGATTTGGGATTTAGGGTTTAGGATTTAGGGATTTCAAATTTAGGGTTTAAGGTTTTAGGATTTGGGATTTAGGGTTTAGGATTTAGGGTTTTGGGATTTAGGTTTTTGGGTTTTGGGATTTAGGTTTTAGAGTTTAGAGATTTGAGGTTTTAGGATTTAGATTTGGGATTTAGGGTTTAGGGTTTGGGGGTTTGGGATTTGAGTTTAGGGTTATATTTGGGGTGAGAGTAAAATTGGAAAACAAAATTTGAGATGAGAATGAAATCATGATTCCTAAAGGGTTGAGAATGAATTTCTATAGTAATCGATTTCATTCCATGCCCTCATTCAACCCAACCAAATACACAAATAGAAAGAATCAATTCTGATTCCTTTCTATTCCCTCCATTTTTTACCAAACACACATAATATTCTATCATTTTTATTTTAAATTTTGGTCTTATAAATAATCATGTTTTAATTTTAACATTGTTATTGTATTTGTACTTATTTAATTTAAGTCATACTTAGGATAAATGAGATATTCCATTAACATCACATTCCATAAAAAATTAAATAGAACAAGATAAAATAATTTCATAAAATTAATAGATTGTATCATAATTTATACCTCTACACATGATCATGCTTCAACAAATAAAAAAGAAAAAAAGCAAACCTAAGATCACGTTACTTTCATAAATTGAATATATCGACCACACTATTTTAAATTGATACACTTTAGTCACCTTATTATTACATTTATGGAATCAATTTTGATAATTTTATTTTCTAACTTTTTTAACATTTTGAGACATTTTTTCTATTTAAACATCCACCAACCCTTATTAATAAAGTTCAATTCCATCAAACTTAAATTTTCTTACAAAAAAAATTCAAAAAAATAAAAATTGACAAGAAATAACTAGTATTTAAAGAAACAATAATAATATGATTAAATCGTACTAATTTTTTTTAAATATACTAATATGTAAATTTTTTGAAAGTAAATGGAACAAAATGTGGAAATAATTGACACCCATTTATTTATTGTAATTTGCAATTAATAAATGTATCGTATGCTAAAGTGCACTTGAAACTGTAGAATAATACCTCAAATGCCCTTGAAGTTTAGCATATATTTACTCATGCATTAGAGGTTTATAAAAATGTCCAGAATACCCTTAGACTTTATGGTTAATACCATCGGTGTCTTCAAAACCTAATGGTATTAACTTTTCCATACATTACTATTCATATTCTTATTCCTTAGCTTTGATACCAATTTTTTGGGAGGGTTTCGATCGCGAGAGACTACTATGACGGAATTTCAACTAATCTGACCTTAATGTGTTGGCTAAGTTATTACCTTGATAAGTCATATGTGTTGAATGCATATTATTTTGACTTATTCGTAGTATACAAGCATGTTTTTCCTGTGTACATACAATGTACTTGTAATATTCAAAGAAGTAGTATCCAAACATTAAGTTGTTGAATTCCTCTTTTTCTATTCTTACATATTTGTGACTAAAATAGTCTCATAATGTCCTTGAAACAGGATGGTCTATGATACTTGTGATAGCTTTAATATAATATGTGTAGATGTCTAATAAGGTGTTCAATCTTTTAAACATTAAGTTGTTGAATTTCTCTTTTTATATTCTTACATATTTGTGACTAAAATAGTCTCATAATGTCCTTGAAACAGGATGGTCTATGATACTTGTGATAGCTTTAATATAATCTGTGTAGATGTCTAACAAGGTGTTAAATTTTTTAAAATTTCAAGACAAGTTTCATAATCCTCATCTTTAAAATATTCATTTAAAGCTAAGAGATAACATTTATCAAATTTTCTAATAAAATTAGATTTTTATCTTTAATTTCTTTTGGAATTAGTTGTTTACTTCTGAAATTAAAAATAGTTTCCATTTTCATGTTTATCAGTATTATAATTTGATGTAAGCAAATATTTAAATATCTAAGATTTTTAACTAACTTAAATTTATAATTATTATACATGAATTTAATGGGTCTTCCACGATCTTACCTTCTATTCGTCTCCTTTTGTTACACCTGTTATGCCTAAGTTTTGCTCAAACCTCAACACCCTTCTGGAAATGGTGAACCTTTTACATCCGTACATAGATGGTGTCCAATATTTGACTTACTAAGAAAGAGTAACAAAACTCCATCTTATTCATAAGATTAATTATTACAACTTAAGGCCAATTAAGAACCTTGAAGGGATTCTTAACTGCTCATAATTACTGGGTATAATATTATTGGTTTTGAGATTTCTAGATAGATAGGATTTCTATGCTAGAGTTTGTGTGTTTTTTCAGAATAGAGAGCTCTGGTTTTTTCTGTGTTTTGAAATGAGAATAAGGGTTCCTTTTATAACACAAGGAATTTCTATTTTCAAGACTAAAGTTACTATTTTATCCTTGTTTTAATAATTTGCCTACTTTTTTAATTTAAATGATAGCCATTGTTTTTTTTCCTTGGCACGTGCTACCGATTAAAATGTAGGGTTTGCATCTTTATTTTCTTTGTAGTATTCTATTGACAGTTCTTTTCTTTATTCTTTGTCATTTTCTATTGATAGTCTTTTTGATGATGACACATCTTTGTATTCTTGATATTTGATGTAGTGTATGTATCTGTGATCTTTGATAGCTTTCCTGGTATAGAAACATAATACCTTCCTTATTTTTTGACCAATTTTCAGGTTGTATCTGTTAAAATTGGCTTCATATTTGGAATTTTTTTCACCATATTCTTCTGATAGAGCCATATTGCTGTGGGAAATGATGATGACTTTACTAGTTGAATAATTTACTTTGATCTCAATAGAATTATCAATCTTCCTATGTTCATTGTAAATTTGATCTAATATTTGACGTCTTAGTATACAAAGTTTTTCTGTGTTGAATTCCTTTTCTATAAGTGAGATTGGTTTAGGAATTTCTCTATTTGTATTGGAAATCCCTATCTTGATGAATTGGTAGGGACTAATACATCCTTCCTCATTCTAGTCCATTACTGAACTGAAAAGTCTAAGAAAAACAGGCATGTCTCCTACTTTAATCTTCTTTCTAAAGTTCTTGATTGTTCTTTTAAATTTTTATGGGAAATAATTTAATTCACTTTAATTAATTTCTGGATATATATTTTGTATTAGTCATGCATGGAAAACTTTATAAACAAATATTGGATCAACTCCTTCCAAGATATTGAATTTACTTCATGTAGGAAATTCATTGTTTGTGGTATAGAACTTCATATCTTTAATATGTTGGTAGATTTTCTAGCCAAGTTATAAAGACTTAACAATTGTGTTTTATTGAGGATTAGTCCATCTCATCTTCAATGATTGGATAATTTCTCTGGAATGTCTCCCTGAATAGCACTGAATGCTTTACTATCTTTGATGTCTCTAGGATAGATGCTTCCCTAAATAACACTGGAGGCCTTGCTATTTTCCCTAGATTTTTCAATCTGCTTGGGGCTGTTGGTTATTATTGTAATGTTGTAGAATGATTTCTTACTATCTCTTCTAGAGTTATTAGTTTGTGGTATTTTGTAATTGGCATAATTACCTTCAGCTTCTATTATGCTAGCGTAGGCTCTATGAGTTACTCCACTAAATCCTAGAATATATTTAATGGCTTCTGCCTAGTTGTTATAAATTCCTAATTTTGGGTCCTTATAGACCATATAAACCTTTTTCTAATCTTTTTTTTCTACCTCATTTGGTTAGTTAAGCTTTTTGGTTTCATAAATTTTTCTATTTTTTGACCTATTAGGTTATTCCTTTTCATTTTGAATTCTTTTTTTAGAATTTTTATATTCTTTAGATTGAATTTTTAATGAAGATTCTTCTTTTGAGGTTTTGGACTGTACAAGTAATTTTGAACAATTAAATTCTTCCTGTTTATTTCCTGTCTCCATAAGAGATTTCTCGAGGTATAATAGCTTGAGTTGTTCATGTTGTATTTTAAAATTCTTTTTCTTTATCTTGATATCAAGATGTTCTATTCCTGAAAGCATAAAAATAGTTAGAGGTGCTAATTCTCTAGTAAAAGCATCAGCTAAACTATTCTAATTTTTTGGAAGATGTTCAATATCAAAATTGTAATGGTTGAACCATTGTTGCCATCTGACTAATCCTCCTTGTGTGTAATCACCTGCAATATTATTTCTTAAGAATCAACCAAAATTCTTGTTATTTTTTCTAACAAGAAATTTGTAGCTTATAACATATATTGCAAATTTCTTACCGGCTCTTTTAACAACTAAATATTATTTTTCATTACCATGGTAATTTAATTCTGGTCCTTGGAAAGATCCTAATGTATATCTACAAAGATATCCATCTTTTTCATCTACTTTTGCTTTCAGAACTGCTTCATAATATTCTTGTAAAACATATGTTTCAATTATCATTTTATCATCTGGCCTTTGATGGTACAAAGTTAGATTTTTTTTACCTTTTCTTTTACTTATCCATAGTATCTTCTTCTGTCCATTTCCAGATAATCTTTTTTCAATTTTTCTTGTAAAGGTTTTTGCATTTATGCAAGTTTCTTGATATATACTTATGCATATGTTAAACATCTTAGAAATCTTTGTAATTAATTTTTGTCTTTTAATTCATTAGGAAAACCTTGAATATTGTTTAGTATATGGGTTTGTAGATTATGTTTTCCATCTTCCATTTCCAACCCTAAATACTTAATTTTCTGTTGAGCAAGTACTACTTTTTTTTTCTTTCTAAAAGTACAATGCTTTCTTTCCTGCATTATTGTAGGAAATTAATAATATCTAAGTAGTGTTTATTTAATTCATTACTGAAAACTAAAATATCATTTATGTAAACATAACAAATATTTTATAATTTCTTAAAGATGTTATCCATATATCTTTGAAAATTTCTGAAACTTCTTTTCGTCTAAATGGTACAACAATCCATTTGAATTGTCCTTGGAGGCAATTGAATGCTGTTAATTTGGGATTCTTCATCTAGTCTTATTTTCCTAAATCTGCTTTTTGCAATCAAAACTTGAGAAATATATTTTTTCCTTTTATTAACGATAATAATTCTTCTTTCTTTTAAATGAAATATCCATCATCTATGGTTTCTTTATTTAATTCTTTGGAGTTTATTACCTTCATGTTTTCAGGTGGTTTATACCTATTTCTTCTAAAATATCTTTTCTTATGGGTTTCCCTATTAAGTGTTCTTCTATATTTTTAGAAATCTTGTTTTCTGAATTTATATCTTTTAAATCTTTTAAATATTTTATATTTGTTTATATTTTTGTTTATCAGGTTTTATATTACATCAATATTTTCTTGGTATTCTAAAATCTCTTATATCATAATATATTTTTATCATTTCCTCTTATTTATTTATATTCCTTTCTTTCTTGACATTTAATAATTATCCAACTTTTAAGGCTTCTTTTTTTCCTCCTAAGGTATATGGTATAGTTTCCCTATTTCTTTGTTTCTAACTTTCTGTTAAGGTCTTATGTAGTGTTACATATAATTTTTGGAAAAATTTCTTTATAAGTTGTTTGCATAAAGAGTGGTAATTTATGTACATTTTATATTCATAAATAAAACAATCTATGTAACACATGTCACAAATTTTCATATTTGTTAGATGCCATTTAACTTCATTTATTTCATTTTCATTGGATTCATCGATATTTCTTCCTTTATCTTCTCCAATAAATTCCATGTATATTTCATTTATTACTATATCTAAGTATTCTCTTCCTGTGGGAGCATTCCATTACATTAATAAATGTTGTTGGTATGTTAAATTTAAAAACCAAACTTTAACATTTCCTACCATTTTATGAGCTACTAATACCCTACAAATTGAAAGATTTGTTTGTGTAGTTTGAGAGGTTTGTATGAGTACACTCATACCACTAGCCTATTTATCTAAGGATTTATGCCTATCTCTTATACAGTCTAAATCTAAAAGATCAAACTTATAATTATCATGAAGTTTGAATTCTGGTAGGACTCTTGTTCCCCAATGCAATCCTTCTTCCATTTTGGGTGGTTGTATTGGCACCAAGTTCCTCTATCCTTCATCTATTTCTTTCTCCCCTATACGGGTCAGATTTTCCTTCTTGATAAGGAATTGGTAATGAAATTAGTTTCATATGACCTTTTAGGGTCATATATTTTCTAGTTCAAAATAAGTTTTTCTGATTACTGTTATATCATATTCTTCTTTGTTTGTACACAATTTTTCGTTATAATATTTTTCTAATTCTTTATTAGTTAGTGTTAATAAACTAACTAATTTTTCTATATCCCTATTTTCAGAGTTCATGAATTCTTTCTCTAATTCTTTTCTATATTCCATCAAATTTAAATTATATCTTTTTCATCATATTGTTCTTCATTTTTTTCTTTTCTCATTTTTAGAAATCAGGACATATGATCTCCTAGCTGGTTCTTCTTTTAGTCCTACTAAGGGATCATATTTATGACTTATAATTTCCTTATTTCTATATATGTTATATATATTTTCTTAATTATGTAAATTCCATGTGTATGTTTTGTTGTAGTTTATTATAGTCACATTATTTTATTTATTTTAATAATTATTTTTGTGTTTTAGTTGTATCCTATAGGTATTTTATATTTGATTCTTGAACTAAATCCATTTCCTTTGTTAAAAGTTTTAAAGTTTCAAATAATGTTGCTTGGTTTTTTGCTAAGCCTACTAAACTTCCATTTACTTCTAATTGTATATTTTTAATTTTTTCTCTAAACATTATTTTTTCCCTAATATAACATCATGAACTAATGTTTTCTTTATTTGGACTTCATTTTATAGTTTTTGAACTTCTTCCTGGTTAGAGGTCTCTCCTTCCTCGTTTATAAAAGTAAATCTTGGTATATTATTATTTTTAATGACATTACTTTTTTCCCTATTATTAGGGGTTTTTCCTTGATATCTAAATGTCATTTCCCTGGTACCTCAAAATCTGTTAATATTTTTGGTTTTATTATTTATCCAAGTTCCTTAAAAGTTGTCTATTTTTATAAATTCATTTTGTCTATATATTGAACTATTGTGACTATTTGTTAAAGAATATGCTACTAGATAATGTATTGAAATAGATGATTTTCTTCTATCATTAAATCTCCTCATTCAAATTCATAAGCTAGACATAATACTTGGTTTAGGTTTTTATCATGTATATTAACAAAAACTTGGGATATGTTGTAAATTTTAACTTTTGGTATCCTAAGTTACCATAGATCATTCCTAGTAAAACATATTTTCTATTTATTATTTTATTATTTTGTTATCTAGTAATGCTATTTTTATTGGTGTATATACTACTTCTCTAAAATAAGCTTTTATTAATATTTGAATTCATCCTAAATGGATGTATCCAATTTTTTCTTTATCTTTTTAGGGAATTTTGGATAGCTTACATAATATAGGTTCTTTATCAATTAATGGTATATTATATCTTCCTTTTGCATCTGTTATATTAATACTAATTTTTTATTACTTATTCCATAATAAATTATGTCTTTTTGGGGAATAATTTTCTCATCGATGAAAATGATGGATCTTTAAATCCATCTCATTTTTTAAGATTTAATTTTTCTTTTTGAAGTTTTAAAATTTCTTTTTTACTTATTATCATTTCTTGTGAAAAACATTTTGAGATGTCTTTTGATTCTAATCCTACTATTTATGGGATTATTATTTATTTTTTCATTTTAGAAATGTTACTATTCACTTTCATTAGATTAGCTTCCGTTATGTTTGAGGTATTTTTGAATTTTTTGAAACCTTAAGAGTATTTTTGAAGATATCTAAAAACTTGAGGGTATTTTTGATAATAATTCGTAAAATGTCACGTTGTTGTCTCTTTTAGGAGAACATAAAATCGTGCAAGTATACACAGTCACAAGTAATAAAATTGATAAGTAAAGTTATCGTTCCCACATAGATTTGTTACTATAGTTTGTGGAGTACTAAAATTATTTCAATATGATTTTATTCAAAAAAACTGAAACTTTTGATAGAAGTTAAACAAATTAAGAGTTTTATAACAAAATATAAAAAAAAAATTCTAGGATTACAGTTTCACCAAATTAATCCACTCAAATCATATTATTTTCTCTTGGTTTATTTTTTTGTAAATTTAATTTTTCAACCAAGAGCTTATAATTTTATCCATACATCTCTTCCGAGCTCCATATAGACACACCTCACTAAAATAATTTATTATATTCCTATGAGAATTAAATTCACTAAGATTCATTACGTTCAAAGTTCTTAAATGACCACACGTAAAATAAAGGTATATTCCCATCTCTTATATATACATATTATTCTATCAATGAGCAATATACATAAAAATGCCTCTTCCAAGTTTATTTAAGTGCCACAGATCAATTGATAAATTTTCTAATAATCAAAAGCATTAAGCACAAATACAATAAACAAATTAAAAATCTCATAAATCTTTTAAAAATAATTTATTCAAGCTTCATAAATTTAGCTACAATGCAACGCTAGAAAAATTAAATTACTTCATAATAAAAATTAAAATTACAATGCGAAAATATATTAAGACATTTTAAGCAATATTAGCTCAATAACAACACAAAGAAAATTAGAATCTCTTTCTGCTCTCTAAATTTTTGGCACACGCAGAAACACAACAGAAGCCAAAAATGGCTTCTGTGTGTACCACAGTCCAACTCTCTAAATCCTCTCCCACCTCTAAATTTATCACAAATACCCCTTATTTATAACTTCACACTCTAAAAAAATACATCATAAAATATTTTTTTAAACACACGGGAGACATAATACATCAAAAATAATAATTAATTCACGCATGGGAGACACAATTCTTAAGACACACAAAAAGAATATTGTGCAATCAAAAACCGAGGACATCGTGCACATTTTTGGAATTTTTTATTTCAATTTACGTATGCCATGTGTTAGCATATGATTGGATGAAAGAAATAACATGACACATGGCATCCTTTCATTCTCTGTGATGCACGGGCACACAAGGATTGCATTGCTCGGGATAATTGCTTTCAAAGACACGTGGGGGATGCATAATCTACTAGAAATGTGTGTCATTTCTATGTTTTTGTTTTAACCAACACATGACATGTGTTAGCTCTTGATTTTTTGAAAGAATATTTAAGACACGTGGCATTGTATGATTCGTTGGAATGGAAAGGGGCATGATGTTTCTCTATACCACGTTGCACAAGACCATTGTTGGCATAGACACGTGGGTCCCACTTTGCACGCCGGCCTGCGCGGCCAGGTGGGCCCACACGATGCACCGAGCAACGTGAAATCTAGAAATTTGGGTCCAATTGCTTTTGTCGCGTTTGTATTACATGTGCTGATCCTTACCGTTTATATTCTGATCTGACGGTACGTGGTACACATGGAAAATAGCTGCACGTAGTCTTCTTTCCTATGCAGAAAAACAAATTTTATTTAATTGCTTTTTAGCCGTCCAATTTAATTTAAATTATCTTTTAAACTTTTGTTAATTACAATTAAGCCCTCTTTTAATTTAAATTATATTTTCAACTTTTATTATTTGGAATTAAGTCCTTTTTAATTCAAATTCTTTAATTTTCTTAAAAATTTATTCGTTAAAAAATAAACAATAAATATTAATTTAATTAATTAAAATTAACTAAAAATATCAAGAACATAACAATTATAATTCATAAAATGGACAAAATAACTGTATAATATACATTTATCACACGTGTCAATTTGTTTTTAAAAAACTGAATAATTTCTTAATTTGTAAATTATTTTATCACATAGCACAACATAATAGATGTAAGATAAAATGTGTGTACAAATTACCATTCCTCATTGGTGGCTATCCTAAGTATTCTGAACCACCAACTAAAAGCTAGAGAGAACATGAGAGATCATGAAAAGAGGAGAGCTAACTTCAAAATTTATTTTCTTTAATATGAGAACTTTCTTAGTTGCTTCACCTCATAATGGTAAGATCTTTGAAGTAGAGCTTGATGTGAGTGACTTGTGGTGATATGAAGGAACGAAATCTTATGAAAATTTGGCTCTCTTCACTATTATATTCATGTTTTGCAAACTCTACTGAACTAATTGATTTACTGCTTTCTTCTCCTCACCCATAAATGCATATACTATTCCCACATCAATCATTTCCTACCTATCCAAGTAGGCTTTGTAAGCCATTACCATCGAAATGTAGGAAGCATTCTCTTGGCATGTTGGTGAGTCATTTCAATTCAATACATTAACCAGTATGGTGAACATATATTAAATAACATTGATTTCTTTTCACCCTTCCAGAGTTAAAACAAAGTTGCCTATAATTTTAAGGATTCTTTCACTTAATTCCATGTATCCCAATGTGTTCAAGAGAAAAAAAATATAGGATTAGTTTTTAGAATAAAGGAAATATTGAAAGGGAAGATTGAAAGATTAGATAAAGCTTGTAATGTATCTTGTTTGGCTTGGGAGCTACTGGTTTGTCCAAATTCATCAGAGATCTAACTAAGAAATTAATAGCTTCAGATGACAAAATGATTGGTTTATTGAAGTCCAATGTGTAAGCCTAAGAAATTTACCAATATAGCTTCAAATATAGAGGGTTTAGGGACATTAGAAGATTCAATGAGAATATTTTTAGGATGTTAAGAATATTGGTCAACACTTGGAAATATCAACTGAATTAGTACCTAGATCTCCATTAGTTATATCTGTGAGTTCCTAAGAGAGTGATTATTAGTGGTTGTAGTTAAGGTAGGTCCTACATTTTTGTAACCATTATTGATTATATGTTACTAGTGACACTATTGTGTGTGGTGTTAGATATGAAGGAGAGTCATATTCGTTTGTTAGATCAAGTTGGTATAAAGGTAGTAGGCGAGGGAAACAATAGGCAAACCTAACTGATAAAGGTATTTGCATTTATATTCTATCGAGTTGCATCTGTTTATTGTTTTTAGTGAGTTGTTTGTGGTCGAGTGGTTTCCATAAGCAACCTGAGCATTTTACCACATAAGTAGGGATTCTATGTGGGTTTACCTTTTTATATCTATTATTATGCATGATATGCTATTGTGCTATTATAATTTGAGCTTATATCATGTATGTACCAACATACTAGATTTACGCTCTGAATTGAAATCTTATTGATTTATGTTATTGCATGCTTTCTTTTATTTATTTATAACATTGATTATAACTTTCTAATGATTGCATATGTTGCTTTAAATTAACCTACCTACTCTATGATTATTTTTTATTGCTTATGTTATTATTTTCTATTTGTTTAAATTCTATTGCTTGTAAGTTTAGGATGAGGCTTTAAGGAGGCCATATCTCCTTACCGTGATAGTGCATCGGGTATTAGACTCTTTCAATTGGTATTAAAGTAGGTTCACCTATTTGGATTGACCACTTTGGTATTGATTCTATTTGAACTTTCCTTGTATATACACATACTTCTCTTTGATGGATTTGAAAGAAAGAGGTAATATAGGTAGGTTTCCATTTTTTAATGGGATGAACTATACCTATTAAAAGTCCCAAATGTGGGACTTCTTATGGTTATTAAGGGATTGTGTCTTGTTTCTTATTGAAAATGGCTGGATGTATCCTATCAAAACCCTCATCGATAACATAATTATTCCAAAGTCTATGATAGAATGGACTAAGAAATCAAAGAATCTGAATAGAACAACAAAGGGTTGTATTCCATCATCAGAGTTGTTACTCCTAATGAGTATAGAAGAATTCATAGCTGTACTACATCCATGCATGCATGGGACATACTTGAGACTATGTATAAGGGTACCTCAATGGTGAAAAGGTTTAGAATCTTGAAGCTGAACAAAGATTTCATGCTTTATATTATAGAAGAAGATGTGACATTTGATAAGTTTTATGCTTGCTTTTCCAACATTGTCAACAAGTCCTATAGGGAGACCATTAAGTGAGGAAAAACATATTGAGAAAATCATTGCAAGTCTCCCAAATCATTTCCATTCTAAGGTCACGGTTATTGAGTTAATGTACAAACATGGAGAACTAATTGTGACTGAGTTGGTAAGTGACCTTCAAGTCTTTGAACTTCATCATCAAATTCCAAAACAAAATCAAAATATTCCTAGTAGATGGAAGAGTATTGCTCTTAAAACCACTAAGGGAAATGCTTCTAGTAAGGATCCAAGTACTACTATAATCAGTGCTGAAGACTCAAGTACTGATGAAAAAGAAATGGAGCTACTCACTAAGAAATTTAAAAGATTATTCCAAAATAAGAAGAGATATTCTGTTGTAGTCAAAAGAGATAACTTGAGTACAAAAGGCTCGAGATCAGTGAAGCATGATGATGACTATGAAGATGAGATACAAAAACATGGAAGGAGTCATGTTAATAAGATTAAGTGCGTTGAATGTGGGAAGCCAACACATATTGCTGCAAACTACTTTTCTAAGAAAAAATACATGAACAAGCGTGCCATGAAGGATAAGGTTACTGTTTTGGACAATACGAGTAGTGATGATGAGGATGATACTGACTTCTTAGCCTTCATGGCTTTGAGAACTATTAAAGATCCTCCAACTATTACCTTATAGGTCCAAGATATGATTGCAAAGGATGATAATGACCAAGATGGATTGCTTGATATTGACAATGAGCTCTTGTTAGAGCATATCAAGTTAGAGAAAGCTAAGAAGAAGGTTTTGGAAAGCATTAAAGTAAAAGAGGACTAGATAAGCATGATTAAGGTTGCTCTTAGGGAGATGAAATTCTCAATCAACAATGATCAAAGTGATCTCACTAACAAGTGTGTGGTTATATCGAAAAGGTACTCTAATTTACAAGAAAAAATTGATACAACTAATGCCAAGCTGAAAAGTATTAAGGAGAAATTAAAGACTTTTGTAATTGTTAAAGCCATTCCTCTGTATGCTAGTCACGATCCTTCTTTTTATTATACTTCTAAAATTACTCACCTGAGGTAGGAGGTGATTGTGCTTAAAAGTGATAAAGCGTATCTAGCATGTACTCTTACTGAGAAAGATGTAGAACTTAAGCAGCTATATGCCAAAGTCAATATTCTTAACAATTTTACTTTGTTCCTTGAATATTTCCTTCAAGAAAAGGAAGATTGGATTAGATCTTTGAATAATAAGCTCTTAAAAACTTAACGAGATCATAAACAACACCAAGTCTTTTGGTGATAAAAGAGGAATTAGGTATGAATAAAAAGTTTCTATTTTAGCGGGTATTATGCCCAAGTTGTTTCAAATCTACAACTCAAGAACCCAAGTTAAAGTCTATTACATCCATACCAAAAGGTAAGTTGGTTGCTGCATCCTAGCCTCCCTCATTTGGCAAGGTGAACATTTTGCCTACTGTTAGTTCTTCTCGTCGCACTAGTTGCTATATCTTACCTTTACCTTCTTCTTTTCCTACTTGTCAGATTATGGTACATGTGGGCACCTGAGACCTAACTACAAGAAATCAACTTCTCATTCTCATATAAATTTAGTATGAGTGTTTCTTCCTCTTCTTCTCCTCCGCTTGTTACTCAACAGAGTTAGAGTCCCAAATTCTTTCACTCCTCCGCACATATGTGCTATCTATGTGGAACTATTAGCCATCTTGCTAGTGTCCTAGATATATATGGAGTATCTCTCAGATTTTTCCTCCTCGCTCTCCCCCTCTATCCTTTCAAGGTGTACCAATTATAACTCACTTGAGCATGTTCAAGTCAGATGCATTATGTACATAAGACACAATATGGAAAGAAATTAAACTTCTTCTACCAGTATGCCTAGTAATGTGTATAAGAATTACTCGATTGATTTTTTTAGGATTTCAAAACAAAATGTATCTCAAGTGCCTCGTACACCACATACTCATATGAACCAAAGATTGTACTTTTCCTCTATTACTCTTCATAAATTATTTAAATAGAGGGATGTAGTTTGATCACTTTTTCTTATGATCTGGTTGAGGTTGAGTTGACTATTTCTTTTCTCCCTATTTTCTTATAGCATTTCTATACTTGGTTTATGTGCTTTTCCTTATTTGTCTGATATTTATTTGTGTTATTTTTTTACTTTAATGTTTGAAAAATAAAAACAAATTGTGTTTTGTGGTTCATCAATCTTTTTCTCCCTTCTTGATTTGCACTACGACATCTCATTGGGCCTCATCATCCTTTTTCCAAAATGCTCGATGAGGAACATATTTTAGACATTCGTCAAGGGTCTCATCGAGCACCCTAGTGAGAAGGTCATTGAGATGGTCAACAACCTGTATGATGTCTACTATAAGCACCTCTACTATTTATTTCTTCACATCACAAAATTTTTAGGCTTCTCTCTTACAAATCTTGTTTCCATCTTACCTTCTCTTTTAAAAAAATGGCCTCAAAATTTTCTTTAGGAACGAGAAAATCAAAGAAATCAAAGCCTACTAAGCCTTCTAGATAGGTGTCTGTCCTCTATGATCATCTTGTAGTGATCATTGACTTGTTATCCCAGAAAGGTTTGCCTATTTCTCTTGGATATCTCTTTGTAGTCTTTCTTATTCCTATGATACTGACTTCTGTAGGGAGTTTAGGTTGCCCTATCCTCTTTTAATGCTATTGAAATTTTACCATTCTTATCCTTAGAGGGTGAAATGTCAATTTTTCTAGAGATGAAGTTGTTAGAATAGTATCTGTATTTGATGTTGAGGAGCCTTCTTTTTCCATCATCCTTTTTGAGTTTTTGAACCTTGCTTCTTCTTTACTTCGTTTTGAGTCTTCTTTGGTGGCTAATAGTGATATCTTTGAGATGGTAGACAAGTTGGTTGGGCATGGACACACCTATGGTTTTGGTGCCCTTACTATTAATAAAGATATGCCTAGTTGTTGCCTTAATGATGTTGTTTTCTCAATTATTCATCCTCGTATATGTCATTATACTATCCTTGAGTGTAGAGGAAACTTCCTTTGTGCTATCCTTGATACACTAATTTGTATTTATAAAAAGCTAGCAAGTGCATAAATCACTTATAATAAGTGACAAGTATATTCCCAAGGTTGGTATCTCAAGGAATTGTAGTGGCTTTAGATAATGCTTAAATTTTCTTAAAAACTTAGACGAACTATGATTGAAAATTAAACCTAAATATTCTATCACAATAATTTGGTTTTTGAAATCCTAAACTAATAACAAATAACTAAAATACTAAATATATTTGGCTTAACAAAATCAGGGAAGATATATAATTAAAAATCAATGGAGAATTTCTGGAAAGTTTAGTTAGTTAATCGTGTGTGCTTAGAAATATTTAAGTTAATTAAATTATAAACTCATATTATTGATTTTTCTTTTAAATATAAAAAATTCCTTTGGTGGGAATCATTTTCTTTGTCAATCAAACCAATTAATGTCCTGTGACGGAATGTTTAACTCATTAATTAAATTATGCTATATGCTTGAGAAAATAGAAAACCGTTTAAATCAATGCTCTTGGCAAAGTCACCAATTTAAACTCTTGTTCAAGTTGTTCAAATTGGATCAAGATGACGTATCTGAAACCTAATTCTCAAAATTTAAAACTATTATGAAGAATAAATAGCTAATAAATTATTCATACATAAATATTATAACAAACCTTGAATCAAGAAATGATCTTTATTTAGTTTATTATAAAAATGCTCACCTAAAGAATCTATACAAACATGACAACAAATCTAAATTTTCATTGTTAAATTTAACCAGGCATGCGCAGATTATAATCTATGATCTGTGGTTTAAAATTAACATTCATTCAAGAAAATACAAAAAGATTAATTCAAAAATTAAAATACTACAAATCATGTCTACATGCCAATAAAGAATGGTTGGAATTTCCTACTCCAAAATTGTGATCTTGATCTTTAAAGTATTCTTGAATCTTTAGATAACTTTTCTTATTTTCTTGATAAAGAAAAACTCCTAAAGAAGTTGTATCTAATCTGTTATGAATCTAGATATGTTATGAATCTAGATATGTTATAAATCTAATCTATATTATCTGAGTGTGATCTAGCATTGTTCCATGGTGAAAAACAAATGCATGCCATGGCACACTACTTTTTATGCCATGACACAAAAATTTCGACATGCCAATAAGAATTCCCGAGAGGTGTGTGCCATTGCACATATATTCCTCGCTACGACATACATTGCTTATCATGAATTTTACCTTGTACCCCTTACATATTGGTTGGTTGTTGATGTAAGAATTACATGCTTTAGTCTTTTTAGCTATTAGGGTGCTATTTGAGTACTCTAAGTATTGTGTCTTTATGTATTGACATATTTATCTCTTTTGAAGTTAAAAACACCTAAAATACAACAAAACATACCCGTAATTCCTAACAAATAGTTTTGCATAAATAATCAAATAAAATGCTATAATTAAACCTATTCCTTTCAATTAAGCACAATAGAAACATAGAATATGAGTGTTTTTTAATCCCTTATAACAACCTCAATCAACTTCTTGCTAGCAGTGCTTTTCAAGAACTTATGATGACCTCTAATCAACTTCTTAGTAGCTTTTAGCAAGTAAAGCGATATAAAAGCCTACAAAAAATATAAATAAACTAAACTATACTAATCTAAATCACTTTTATAGATTAGCACTATTGCATTTATCATATGAAGCAAGCCTTTAAACCCCTAGGTGGTCTTAGTAGACGAGTAAAAGTCTTATGAAGGCTTTCAATGATGATGCCCACATACATCCTAATATTCAAAAATTAAAAATAAAAATAATTCACATGGAAAAATAAAAACTAAAACTAAAAATAATAAAATAAAAACTAAAATAAAAAAATTCTCATGCTTTAGTTTCTTTTAAGTTCATAGTTTACGACTTAGCACAAGTTCATTTTATGTCTTAAAGGATCAAACTTTGTTGTTTAAATCAATTATATATCACAAATTCATGCCCCATTACTAGAACATATCAACATTGACTCACATAATCCTAATGTTAAAAATACGATTTCACTTTGACTCTAATCCTCCCATGATATATTTTCAATTTCATACTAATCTTATGGGTTCAAACACTCAACAAATTAAATGAAAACATAAGTTATTTAAAGAATAAAGCAAAAATATTTCCATATATTTATAACAAGAAAGGCTCAAATGTGCATAACATGGATCTCATGAAAGGAATCCAATGCTAGGGTTATGAGTACATCACCTTAATCACTTTATACTTCAATTAAAATCATTAAGCAAAAATATCAAGTATGTGCCTTAAGATGAATCAAAATGCAATTGACTTCAAGGGATTATTCCTATTTTTTGGTAATATCCATTTTACTATTTTCAAGAATTTTGGGTCACAGTATTTAGTTATACTATTTTTTTTATCTTGTTGTTTTTAGAGAAGAGAGCCATTTACACATACACATACAAACATAATAGTAAGTGGCCATTTTAGCTCTTTTTTTTAGGGAATCTCATAGATATATATTTGTTTTGGCTAGAAGTCAAGCATGAATGAAGATTAACACACTTTCAATTGCTATTCACATAATTTAATATAAGCTATAAAAATAAGTACATGATACATTATCAGATGTTTAAAATCCTAACATTCAATGCAAAACCTATAGAGATCATCTGATAATTTGAAATAATAGAAAAAGTGTTTAAAAGAATAAAATAAATATTATCACTAAAAAATAAACGATATTGGCTCAAAAATCTCATAAGATAGTCTCCATTATTTGATTCTTTTACACCAAAATTAAGTTTATCTCAATCTCAACGTCCAAGCATGAAACACAAAGTATGAATATAACTAACTCTTACAATAATCCATGAATATGTTTAAGACATCAAATAAATAATGCATAAACTCTTTAAATTAACTAAAAAAATGATAATTTTGTATCATTGTTTTAAATTATATTGGACTTAAATGTCCCTAATCAAGTAAACAATAGCAAAAAAAAAATGTTTGAGAAAATTTTAAAACATGATCAAACTATACAAGTGATAAGTAATTTAAGAACAAAGGTTGTCAAACCCATGAGGATTGCTACAATAATTATCACTAATTATTAGCTTTTTAATAAATTAATAAATTGGGCTTTAAAAATGGGTTTTAACTAAAAATAAAACATAAAATAATAAATGAGATACATGAGCTATACAGATTTGGAGAAATATGTGGTTATGGAATAATTCTCAATAGTAGCCTATTATTTAACCAATTATATCATAAATCAATATTAGAGTTACCACTGAATTAACAATAATAGCTTAGAAAATTTATGCACTAGTTGGCAACTACTTCCACCCCAAATTTTATTAATTTTAATTGAAGTAGAATACTTTAGTTAATAAATTATAAATCCAAATATAAACCTAGGCTTAGTAGGTAGAAAATAGGTAACTAAATTTTGCAAGATCACAATTCTTACTAACCTTTAATGAATGCATCAACTCTACTTGTCACACTATCACAAAGCAACAAGTAGCCACTTCGAATAAAATTATTAGTGAATATCATAATTGACGAAATAAATAGAAATCTTCTCAGGATGTAACAGTAACATCTTAAACTAATATTAAACATATACATGCCGTAAACTAGTTGATCACTCTAATTCATAGATGTATAGACATGAAATTTGATCATAGAGTCGAACACATCAAAACTCAAGTATGTAATCTTAAAATCATTATAAAATTTTATCTATTAAAATCAAAATATAGTGTTTGAAAATTGTCCAAAATCACATAAATAAATTTGCAAGGTAGAATCATAATTAAAATAAATTGATAACAAAGAAGAAGAAGAAGAGGAAGAGGTTTATGATTGATATCAATGGCTAATTTACAAGTCCTTAATTACCTCTTTGAATTCTATATTTCCTATATCCTTTAATTTCTCTATAGACCTACATATTTTCTATAAATTTCTATGTCTACAATCTGTAACTTAATTTGTAGCTACCTTTGTTATTAACCTAAGCTATGTATTTATAATAAAAGAGTTACAATATAATTACAATTAGTTAGGATAGGGTTTTAGAGATCTAAAACATTAAAATGCTAGTATACAAATATGAAATAGTTTGGATAAACATGTGCTTGAAATCAAGCATTGGAATGCAAATCCATATGCACAGACCATGACACATATTGAATTATGCTGCAATATGACTTTATTTCCAATTATGCGAGATTTATCCCAAGAGTGTTGTGCTATGGTGTATATATTTTCATGTCTCGATGCGTCCTTAATTTTGACAATTTAATGTTTTGATCCTTCCTTGATGTATCTTATATAAATGTTTGCATTTAGGTCCTTCAATATATGAAAAGTATACCCCTGGTTGTGAGATTTGATCAATCTTTTGTCATTTGAATCTTTCAAGTCCAAAAATTCCTAAAATACGTAAAAATATATCTCGTGATTTTATAACAAATTTATAAAATACTTAGATTAAAATGCAATATTAAAACCTAATTTATTATTTTAATTTCAATAAATCCCAAGATATGCATGCTTTTTTGGCACATATCATCTAACATAGAATTTACTTTCTTTTTTTCACTTATGGTGATATTAACATTAAAGCTTCTAGTATCTTTTGCATCGTTTGATAAATAATTAGAAAGTTCAAGGAATTCAACATCTAGAAACTCATTATTGTGAAAGGTTGTAATGATCTCCACATGTTGAATTTGATATGGAAACCTTTCTCTTGTATTCTTTTTCAAATGCTCAGCAAATTACCCCACTTGCACTTCCATCCTTTTTATTGATGCCTCCAATGAATCCAACATTTGATTATTTCTCACTTGGTTGTATTTTCTAAATATAATGAAAGAATTCAAGTTATTCTCTATAGTTGGTTTATTTATAGTATTATGTGGCATTTTATGAGAATATTATTGGCTCTACTTGTTTGGGTTCTACTCATAGGTAGGGTTGTTTTCCCTCTAATCGAAATTTGGAATATTTATCTACCCTTGATTATAAGTGTTTGCATAAGGTCCATACATATATCTAAGTTGATTACCTTCCATTGCATTCACTTGTTCAGGTTCTGCAATGGTTTCTTATTAATAAGGACATGTATTGGTGATGACTTTATGAAAGTAGAATTATCAATGCATTTTTCTACTTAATATTTGCTAATTTTAATCCATAAGTAGTATTTTTATGGTTAAACATATTAAAATATAAATGTTTTAATGAAAGGGTGAAAATATAATTTTAATTTGTTTTTTGAGATTTTTCAAATTTGTTTTTATGAATTTTTAACACAAGACCAATCATGAGCTACCACATGGATGGCATGTATACAGAGAAATTAATGCAGTAAGCCACATGTGTGCCACATAAGCGAAGGGGTCGAATCACACAAAACCACGTGTATAGTGTGATGTAGTACTTTAACACGTGTCAACACTATGTTCCTTTCGACTTTGTTGTGCGATCAAATGCCTCTCCACGTGTCGTCACTCTATTTGTCCATTCCTTCTAACTGCTTGCCACACAAGCCAAATCCACAAATAATAGATCATTATGTATCATAAATTCAACACCTTTGATGTAAACCAGTCTACTAGTGCCATGCATCGCTCTCTAATTCATCCACTAAATTTTGCATGCCAAATGTCATCTTTCTATTCGCCAACGTTGTTAATTTTCCTCCTTTTCACTCAACCCTTGATTTGAAGCTGATTTGATGGTCTAGATTTTACCTGAGCTATATTTAATTCCCTAATCACCTTATAAACCCTAATGAGCCATAATTAACATAATTTTTATCAGTTTTTGGAGCTAAGAAGAGAGAAAAATACAAAAAAATTCAAAAACTGATAAATTTTTGGTGGAGATTGAAGAGGAGATTGGTAATGCAATTCAAGAGATTGATTATATTTTTTCTTCTTCTCCTTTCTTTATGAAAAATATGAGCTTTATGAATAAAATTATGTTTAGTTAATTTATTAATCTAGGGATCTGATGAACTCAATTTTCACCATGTGTTGATCTAATAATTACCTTAATTTTGATTTTAATTTAATTATATTATTTAATATGTTTTTTATGCTATGAATTGCTTGGCTAACAATTGATCTATAGAGGAGATTAAATTGATTTGAGAGAATTATTTAATTGCTTGTCTTGATTAAATAACATGTATAGTTTTTATGCAAAGATGTTTTATTCTTATGTATATGATTCATAATTGATGAACTTAATAAGTAGTATGCAATTTGATTAACATGAGAGTGTGATTAGGTTAATGCTTAATGGTGTGTAGTTTACTTGAGAGAAGAATACATACTAGGTTAGATTCAATTGATCATGTAATTGATCGATAATTATATTGGAGAGATTTTAACGATTTACATGTTTAGAAAATTAAAGAATTAAGTATTCCTAGATATTTTCTCATATATTTTCTGAGTTTCTAAATATGATTTAATTAATTATTGTTATTTATTTTTAGTTATTTTAATTTTGCTTGCTTAAAATATAAAAACACAAAAAAAATTATTTTTATTTTTATTAAAATTAGTTTCTAATAACATAATCTCTATGGGAACGATCTTTTCTTATCATTATATTACTTGTTACTATACGTATACTTGCGTATTCATTGAAAATAATTTGTGTCCAATCAATTGAAACCATGCCCAAAGTTACTACACACTTCACATACTTCTTTGTTTGGAATGTTCTGAGTGGTGAGAAGTGAAACTTGCTTGATCAATTATGCAAGTTGTATAGATGTTTCAGTACTAGAGTCTATATCATGAACTCATGCTCTTTTTACTCTAGTTCTATTTTGTTGGGAATTAACACCTAAACATTCATAGAGATCATAAGTCTCTAAGACAATCTTTTCTTCCATAGCACCATATACATCATTATCAATTGTGAATTGATACTATTATGTCGACCCATCATAGAATAATTGGTTTTGAAACTACATTGGATAGTTGTGGTATGGACATAGAGTGATGAAAAGTTTGAACTTATCCCAAGTTTCATGGAATGGTTCTCCTTTCATCTGAGAGGATGTTGAAATTTTGTTCTCAAATCAGAAATCATTTGATGGGAGTAAATGTTTTCCATAAATTTATTGTAAACTCCGTCCTAAGTTATGAGAGAACCTGGTAAGAGAGTCATTAGCCTCACCTTATCTCTATCTTTGAGACTGTATGGGAAACACCTCATTTTTCCCATTTAATAGGAATGTCTGTACAATTGAGTAGAAATCTCTAATAAAAGATAAAAATGTTAATTAGGAATTCCATAAAAGGAGAGAAATATTGAATAATTAATTTATTTTAATTCATAATTCTACACGCCTCAGCCTACTATATAGAGGCAGTAGCAATGCCAATGTTTGGCTTTACATACTCATTTATAGCAATTTCCCTTGGTAAAGCATCTCCCTTGTTTAAATGTTCTAAAATAGGCTATAATGGTGGTTTAGTTATAGGTTTAAGAAAAAGGCTCTTGGGTTTTAGTATTTGACTTTTTTAATGCTTTTTAGATATGTTTATATTATCTACGAAAGGTATAAGTGGATTCCCAAGGAATCTCCTTCCTCACATATACTAATGAAAATAACAATTAAATTTAAGCACCTAAAAATAACAAATAAAAAATAAAATAAATAAACATATAATAAAATAAAAATAAACAAAAATAAACAAGAAACATAAAAATAATTAAACTAGCTAAACAAACCACAAATATTCACAAATCATGAATTTTTAAGAAATTTGTAAAACAATCTAAAACGTTAATCCCAGAAAAAAGTGCCAAAAATTCGATGAATAGATTTTGTATTTATAAAAAGCTCACAACTTTACTTATAGTAAGCAACAAGTATACTACTAATGTTGATCTCTTAAGGAATTTCAATGGTTTTAGATAATTTTTCAATTTTCTTAATGAAAGTTTTATGTTACAAATCTAATTAACTCGAGGGTTGAATGGGAAATTGATCAAGTTATGCCAAATTTAAATTTCACAAACAACCAGACATACAATTACATTTAAATAAAATAATGTAAAAATAAAGATTAACTGATGAGTGCTTGAAAAATACTAAAATTAACATGATTTAATGTACTTTAATTGATTAAATAGATTCATATTTTTATGATTTTATAAATGTTTTATATAAATTTGTCTTTTTGGAATCATAGGTATTTTCATTCAAAAACAACTTAAAGACGTAAAGAAGAATACTGGTGGTAATACATCGCAAATATAATATGATAAGAAATGAGGAAAAGTAAAAAATATGGAAAAATTGAATAAAATGGGTCAAAACAGTAAAAAATGTGGCCGAAATTTCGCTTACAACTTCCCATATGCGCCGAGTCTCACGCACGTGCATGCCTAGCATACACTGACACGCACCCTGCACATGCTCACACATATTGAGCACATGCCTGCCCATAGTCGTTACATGATTGAAAGCTCGTTGCTAACACATGCCGCGCAAATTTCTACGCTCACCAGCACACCCCCGCCTGTGTCCCTCACACACTAAACGCCCATCTGTCGAAAATTTTGAACCCAAAATATATTTTTGAAATAGTTTCCCACCTTTTGGCCTTTTCCTCACCAATAATAGGACCCTTTTCCTCTATTATAAAACACACAATTTTCTCAGTTCTTTCTCTCTCTAGAAAGTTTTTTTTTAGTTTTTAGTTTTAAAGTTCTTCTATTTTCGAGAAGAACTGACTATGTTTTTATATATTTTTAGTTATTGATTTAATAAGCAGAAATGCAAATATGTCTGGAGTTTTTCCAACAACAAAATTAACATCAAATTGTTGTAAGGATTATTTTAAGATATAACATGACTGACTGTTTGTAAATATGATATAATAATAATGTTGTTATGCTTACTAAATATTAAATAGGTAAACTATTTATATAAAATGAATTGATTTTGTTTTTATTCAAGATTTTATATTAGAGAGAAATATATTATTTTTCATTACAAACTTAAATGTGAAAATTAGATTTTAAGGTTTAACTTAATTAACTTATATTTTCACTAATTAATTTACTAACTTATATTTTAACTTAAGTTAATTTATTAACTTATATTTTAACTTAAATTAATTTATTAGCTTAATTAACTTAGATTTTAACTTAACTTGATTTATTAACTTATTTAACTTATATTTTAACTTAACTTGATTTATTAACGTAATTAATTTAGATTTTAATAGCATGATAATAAAGATCTAAGGGAATTTTGTTTAGAAGAGTAGTTCTTGGAAGCATTTGTGCCACTAGTCTTTCCTGAGAACGTTGCTTTGTCTAGGAGGATGGTTTTTAAGAAGTGTTTTCCCTGCCATTATTTCCTGGGAGCACGGTTGGTTAATAATGATTATATTATTTAACTTAAAACTTATAATAAAATAAAAAAAGTAAAAAAAAAATTCTGAAGCTATCTCCAAAATTTTAAAGTTTTTAATTACAATTTGTGATAAAAGGAGGTAATTTCTTTGTTATATCTAGGTACAATTGTATTTTGATGCCTTAATTATTTTACTTGCACCTAGAAGTGGGTTATCTAACACCCATAATCATGTCCCTATTTTTAAGTAAATAAAATTTTGAAAATCCATATTGGATGACTTAAAAAGTATAGGTAGACAAACTTGTCCTACTTGTAGGTTTGATTAACTCAATGATGTAGGGATATTGAGTTTACTTAAAATGAAATCCCCTAAGTTATGTCTTACTAAGATGTTATACTAAGCGCTGGATGGGAGGAAACCCATCATTTTAGGTAATTTTCTTTTATTTATTTAATTTCTATTGTTTATTTTAGTTTAATTTCATGTGAATAATCTTAGAATTGTTAAAACTAAAAATATTTGTTGAGATGTTAGAAGTTCACATCGATCTGTCTCTGTAAACTTTAATGATGAACATGATGGATGCACCTACATTTTTCCATCACTACTTGCACATTCTCAGGAAATAGATAACTTTTCTTATATTTTTTCTTTATATTTAATTTAGAACTGATATATTAAGGATAATGTAAGTTTTAGGTTAGGGGTGTTGAAAAGTTATCATGCTTAATTTCAAAAAATTTAATAATTTAAAATTTTTATGTTTACATTTTCATTTCTATTGTGTTTGATTTTATTTATGTGGTTTAGTAATTTTTGGTTTCTAGAATTAGTTTTTAAAAATTTTCTCACAAAAATTTATCATTTCTTTAAATGAGATGTAAGTAAATAGTTAAGTTTTTTGCATTGTTAAATTAATTTTTGAAAATATATCATGGAGTGTATGGTAATTAGTTAGTTTTTGTCATGATTAATATTTCTTGATAAGGTGTGAAAATTATATCAAACCCAAAATCGGTGTTTAAGAATCAAATAGTAGAGACTACCCTTGTGAGAAATATTTTAAGCCTATTATCCTTTATTCTGAGTAATAAATATATTTTTTCCACTCCACACACTTCTCTTATTTTTTCAACATTATTAGATGATCTCTGTAAGACTTAGCATTGAATGATTGGATTTTTACATCTTAATGAAGTATTATATATATATATATATATATATTACTTAGATTAAATGATTTAAGTAGAAATCGATAGTATATGCCTTTCTTTATTCATGCATGACTTTTATGAAAAAGAAGAAGATATATTTAGGATTACCTATACAAATACAAATAGAAAAGCCAAATATTAACCGCTCACCTTACCATATAAAAAATGTACAATCTGTACATGGGTCCATTCTCTAAAAAAATGGATTCTATGACCTAAAAAGTGTAAATAGTTGTGAGAAATGGTTTAATTAAAAATAAAATATAGGAAGTAATTCCCTAAGAAGTCATTGCATTTTCCTACATTTTTTAAAAGATATAGTACTTGATATTTTTATTTGATGAATTTTATTGATGTATGAAAATAATGTATAATATTTTATAAATTCTTACATTTGATTCCTTTCATGAGATCAACGTTAAAATAACACTTTGAGCATTTCACATGTAAATGAGTATGAATTTTGAACCTATAGGATTCAGTGTTTTTGAGAGTATTAACTTTTGAGGAATAGAGTCGAAGAAAATTTGGATTCCTGGCACTAAGTTTGGGTGAAATTAAATTGATACTTTTTTGATATGAAATATGAAAATGATTTTCAACTAATTATTATAATAAATCATAAATGTTTAGGAAGTTGAAATAATTTATGCTTAAGATTTTAATTATGATATTTAAAAGAGATTATAAGCATATATTTTTGTATTTCATTTCTTTATTTTATTTTAGTCTTTTGTTTTTACTTTATTTTAAATTTTAGTTAACATCTTATTTTATTTGTTTTTTTTCATTTATGGTTAATGTTTGTGGGTATCATTACTAAAAACCCTCACGAGCCTTAAACTCAGCCACTAGGACAACTTAGGGGTTTAAATTCTTGTTGCATACGCTAAATGCAACCGAGTCAATCCACATAAGTGATTTAGGATAGTTTAATTTTTAGTTTTTATCACTTCTCTTACTAAAGGACTAGCAAAGAAGCTAGTTGGGAGTTGTGATGAGTGCTTACAAAGCACTAAAATTACCATGATTTAATGTACTTTAATTGATTAAATAAATTCATATTTGTATGAAGTTATTATATTTTTATATAAATTTGTTTTTTCAGAATCACGGGTATTTTTATAATTTTTTTGGTATTTTCGTTCAAAATTAACTTAAAGATTCAAAGAAAAACATTGGAGGTAATACATCACAAATATATTGAGAAAAAAAAATGAGAAAAGGTAAAAAAGATTGAAAAATTGGACAAAATGGGTCACAATGGTTAAGTCTCGTGGGCGAGCGCCTCACATATGGTGGCACACGCCTAGCACATGTTGGCACACACCCACACATAGTCAGCACATGCCCACATGTAGCTGGTACACACCCATTATAAGCCCGAACATACGCTACTAGCACATGCTTGACACATGCCATACCAATTTATGCACACGCTATAGCATGCCCTCCCTGTGTCCCACGCGTGCTAGCTGCCCACCTGCGCCATGTCCCATGCACACCAAATGCCCATCTCCCAAAATTTTGCACCTTACACGCATGCTAGCCTGTCCAAACGCGCCAAAAATCAATTTTTGAAATAGTTTCCCACCTTTTTGGCATTTTCCTCACTTATAAAAGAATCGTCTACCTCCATTGTAAAACACACAATTTTCTCAACTCTTTCTCTCTCTAGAAAGTGTTTTTTTTTAATTTTTAGTTTTAAAGTTCTTCTCTTTTGAGAAGAACTAGCTATGTTTTATAGATTTTTAGTTATTGATTTAATAAACATAAATTAAAATATGTTACGAGGTTTTCCAACAACAGAATTAATATCAAATTATTGTAAGGTATAATTTTAATGGATTCTTTATAGTTATCTTTTTATGTTTTATTCTTAAATGTTATATTTAATTTGTGTATGATTAAATTTAACATGACTCACTGTTTGTAAATATAATATAATAATAATGATGTTATGCTTACGAAATATTAAAAAGGTAAAATATTTCTATAAAATAAATTGATTTTGTTTTTATTCAAGATTTTATATTACAGATGTTAGAGAAATATATTATTTTTCATTATAAACTTAAATCTGAAAATTAGATTTTAATGTTTAATTATTCGGTCTTATTTAGAGTAGTGCTATTTTATTTGTTGGTACTATCACCCAGTAGTTAGAGTGAAACTCTATTTCAAAAGTTTTTATAAAAACTATTATTTGAAAAATGTACGCATTGACAATATATTTTTAGTCATGGTTTTAAAACTTGAAAGTTAGTACTTAGATAATTAAATTCTTAGGTTTAATTTGGACACCTGAAATAAAATTTAAAATGTCTAACCCCACCAAAGGTGGTATTTAAATGGTTCATTTTCATTCTTTTAGAAAAAAAAAGGAATTAATATTTTTACCAAATTAGTTATCGATCTCATCCATAGGTGTTAATTGATTTGCTTAATTAACAAAGAATATATAATCCCATAAAAGTTGATATTCATATAAAAAAGAGAGAATCAATAAATATCAATTTATATTTTTAATAACCTAAATAATACGAGTAAATATAATTAACTTAATTATTATTATATTCTTAAATACTCTACTGTTATAAATGATAAAAATTTGCTTGATTGTTTATTGAATCCATATCTATGTTTATTTTTGTTATGTTTTTATATTAGGAAACAAACAAACCAAAATATCGTGACAAGATATTTAGGATTTAATTTCGTTTTTACGATTTTGAATAATAAATTAAAAATCATATATATTCCTTTCTTAGATCGACCTTAGGGGTATATTAATAATTTTTATAAAATGATTAGTGCCCTTGCGAGAGTTTTACAAATTATAAAACCAAAGTATCCATAAGATCGATATTGTTATGTCGTTCTTGTGCTTATTATTAATACAAGAAAGTTTTAGGTGGAAACAACTTAGGTTACAACCATGACTTAAGAAGAAAACCACGAGCCCAACGAACCACTTAACTATCCACTATGAATATATTCTCAATTACAAGGCTAGGACTCAAGCTACCCATCATAGATAATGCCCCTAAGTAACCTACTTACAAGCCTCCACTTTCTTTCATAGTCTCCACAAGTAAGGTGTTTGGAGCCGTACCAACATTTCGATAAACTTGATTCATACTAGTGATCAAACCCGTTCAGTTGGCACTTGAAAAGGTAGCACAAAAATACAAAGAGCAAGGTGTTTCCTAGAGTAGATTAAATAATGAATCACCCTGGTTAGATGATTTAATAAATTTTCATACAAAAATAAAATCATTAGCAAACCTTAGAACATATTATTAAGTATGTGATAAAAAAATTTATGTAGGCTCATTAATCAATCCAACATAACCATAAAATGTTTGATAGATTAACTAAAGAAAGAACCCTAATAGAATATGATTTTGCAAAATAGATTTAAAGAGAGCTTAAGTTGTAAAATTTTATGCTATTGTGGTTAAAGAAAACAAGAGGCATTAGGTTGTCTAAATAGAAAATATTGAAGCCATAGTTCTTGGTTGAATTCCAATTAACAATTAGGTTATAAGTTGAAGCCCTCACTATTCGATTAATCTAAACCAAGCTTAATCAATCGAACCAATAAGGTTGATTCATAAAAACCCTTTTTGATCGATCCAAGCAACGATTATTAAAACCCAAGACTTGGTAGATCAAATTCAATCATATCTCAATTAATTCAATCCTCAATTGATCAAACCCAAAACTTTGATTGATCTACCCCATATTAAAATTAATTATAAGAGGACTTAGATCGTAGTAGATCAATACTTGATTGATATATCTCTTTGATTGATCCAAACATTACTCGATCAATAGAGTAACCTACATACTATATTGTTCCTAAAAGAGTCCATGACCCAGTACATGATTAGGTCATTGGCTTATAGGTTTTGAAAGGACTCGACCCTAATTTGCAAGATACAGAATAATAAACACATAGACAATCCACACAGCAAAAACATAAATAATATAATATCAAAAACGTAGATAACTTATAATAATAGATATTATATATTAAAATTGAAAGCAAGTAAACAAAAAATGCTTTGTAATATGAGTTTTTTTTTTGTATGTAGAAACATACACACATAAAACTCATATTATAGTAGCTCAACAAATGATCATATATAACAAGCTATATAATGAGGTAAACCTATATAGAGACCGTATCTATGTGGTAATATCCTCTAATTGCTTAAGGAAATCACTTAGTAGTAAATAATTCACTAAATAATAAAATAGTCATAACATAGATAGATAATAAACTACTATTATCTCTATCAATCAGGAAGAGCGTATGAATTGCTTATAACTGCTCTTAGTTGTTGCTTCCATAACTACTTGGTTCAATAGTAGAACCCAACTTTTCTTTACAGTTAACACCACCCAATGTGGTGTGATTGATAAACTCAGATAATAACAAGAAATGTAGTCACTAACAACTTCAAGGGACGCACAGTCCTCTACAAATATCAAATCATCTATGAGAGACACATATTTAAACCACATACTCACAAACATGATGATTTGATAACTAAGCACAATAAACGTCCCACACTCAAATATAAGCTCTCCAAATTAATTTAAGAAATATATATAATTCCTAGTGCAAATTTTGGTAGAGTTTTTGTATACAGTCTCGATTGGCCACCTCGCCAGCCGCCTTGCCAATTGTGGTGGTGAGCTTGTTTGTGAGGTGCTAAAAAAGATATATTTTTTTGTTTCCAAAAATGTCAAGTAAAATCCTCAAATACCCGCACCTAAAATGAACCAAAAAGCACAAGCGGTAATGTTGACGCTTAACCTAACATTCATATTACAACATCCAACCCTCGTGGTATATGTAAACATGCTTATATGTTTATTGTACCTAAATATATGCATGTGTATATTACTGATCCATAGTAACCAACCTTACATAGAGGAAGACAAACACACTAAGAAAAATAAACAAATGTCATGTTTTGTATATGGGAAGCCAACACATAGATATAAAGTACAACGGGACTTACATTCTCCCCCTTTGGTTTTTCATGTCAAAACACTGTATAACTAAATACATATTCACAACTGTCATAAGATGATCATGAAAATAGTCTAAGGGTGTTTTTTCCCATGAACAAAAAATCTATGCACACCAAAGAAAGACACATCTAAACTAAGTGCATCCATCTTGTGTGCTCCATCCATCTTCATGTAATAACTCATCTACTCTGTTCTCTGAAATATGAGGGTCTTAGGACACTACACATCTAAATCTCAAACACTTCATTCTACAGTTGTAACCTACACACATAAGATAAAAACACCATATGAATGTTTCTTACAGAAACAACGTGTAGCCCATCCACATACTATCGTGTTACCATAGGTGCATAACTCTCCCTGACTTCATGCAACATTCCCTTGAATTCATACAAGCCAGATAATAGTATGTAATGTAATCCTACACTCATAGCCTATGCAACATATAGCAAAGGTAAAACACATAGTTGTGCACAAAAACTTCTCCCCTTTTGACACTGAAAGTCAAAGAAACATCCTTATATGAGGGAGAGAAAACACACAAATATGCTATAATCCTAACATTAATGCAACACTGTATAAAATATTAAAGTAAACACAATAAGTCAAGAAAAAAAGATAGAATAACACCAAGACAATAACAAGGTAAAAATGTGTAATACAAGAAATATGCAATGACTCACTACAATAGGGAAGTAAGTAAACACATAGGTAGTCATGTGAAATAAGAGATTGCATACAATGCATGCAACATGTCAAACTAACCATTCTATTTATGCATGGTTCATACAAAGTGATGTCAAAAGGAATGAAACACCACATGAACAAGACAACAATAATAACTTATACACAGAACATGAAATAGGAAGTAAAAAAAGCACAACACTTCCCTTGTCAACATACAATTGACACACACCTTTCACCTAAATGTATGCATGTGAGACAGTAAACATGTAATTCATCTAACTCTCATAACTCCTTCAACATAGAAGCATTTATACACTATACAAAACAAGAAATATAGAAAAAGGAAGCAAACTAAGCATGTTCAAAGAACAAGAAGGTTCTTAAAGAATAACCAATACAATCAATGTAAATATCCACATGTCCATAAATCCATGTATTCATGTAAGGGTATGACTAAAGTTTTAATAACAAGCCCAATGTGTTTTATGCTAAACTTGTTTACTTAATATGCCATCAAGATATGTTTATGTGAATCAAGCAAATAGAAATATATATTCAAATAACAACAAAGTTTATAAGTCCACATTTAGCCTCTCTCTTCACTAATGTAAGTGCCAAGTTAAATGGAAATCAATAAGGCCTTTCAAAGCTTGTAATGATAGGCCAAGGAATGGGAAATGGAGAAAAGACATTTTTAGGCTTAAGCACACTATTATTTGACCAAATACATATGCACTAAAGTAAAGAGAACAAAACCACATGCAATGAACCATTAAATATTCTTTTTCCTTTCTCTTCTCAAATTTCATACACAAATATTCTCAAAATTAGGCTCTTTTTCCTTCATTACTTAAATTTCATTCACTAACACCCTTCATTTTTCTTTTTATTTCCTTTTCCTCTTTAACTTACTTTTCCCTTTTTTTTCTTTATCCAAAGGGTAGATAAAGATTCCGGAAGCAGACAAGCTCATCAAAAAATCATAAATAAATTGAACTCTAGATGTACAAGATAAAAATGATTAATCATTTATGTTAAGTTAGTATTTAGATGTAAAAAAATGAAGGGATAACAAAATGACTCAAATGGAGCACTTAGGACAAGTAAACATTGGTAGCTTGAAAAGTTCAAACAGTCTAAAGAAGACCTAAATCCTTTTTCTATCTAAGTGACACATAGGATTTCACCTCAAGAGATACTAAAGTGGATTCTAAAGCTTATTAGAGACATACAAATTGTCAAAGCATGAGATCCTCAAAAACTTCTCAAAATAACCATACAAATTCACAAAGTTATGGCATATGTATTGATGATTTGATGAATGAATTGTAGTACCGGCATTACAAATACCGATCTTACAAAAATTACCCTTTTATGGTTTTATTATTTGTAAAACTCTCGCAAGTGCATGAATCATTTTATAGAAAATGATAACTATACTCCCAAGGTCGCTCTAAGGAAGAAATTTATGTGGTTTTTAATTTATTATTCAAAATCTTAAAAACAAAATTAATTCCTAAACATCCTGTCAAGATATTTTGATTTGTTTGTTTTCTAATCTAATAACATAAAAATAAATATAAACATAGATATAAATTTAACAAACAATAATGCCAATTTTATCATTCATAACGATGAAGTATTTAATGATATAATAATTAAGTTAATTATGCTTGCTCATATTATTAAGGTTATTAAATATATAAATTAATATTTATTGATTTCTCTTTTTGGTATGAAAGTGTCCTTAGGCAGGGCCCAAATTCTTTTGTTTAATATTAACTAACTAATATCCTTAGTCAGGGCCTATTAATTAATTAAATATTAAATTTTACTTTTATTTCTAAGAAAATAGCAAACCATCTAATCAGAGCTTTAGGCAGAGTCAAATAATTAGACTTTATTCAAGGTGTCTAAATTAAACCTAAGATTTTAATTTTACAAGTACTAACTTTCAAGTTTTAAAACCAATATTAAAAATATATCGTCAATACATTTTCGAATAATAGTTCTTATAAAAATAACTTTTGAAATAGAGTTTCACTCTAACTATCGGGTGATTGTACCAACAAATAAAAGAGCACTACTCTAAATTAGATCGAATAATTAAACCTTAAAATCTAATTTTCAGATTTAAGTTTGTAATGAAAAATAATGTATTTATCTCTAACATCCTTAATATAAAATCTTGAATAAAAACAAAATCAATTTATTTTATAAAAGTATTTTACCTATTTAATATTTTATAAGCATAATAACGTTATAATTATATCATATTTACAAATAGCCAGCCATGTTAAATTTAATTGTAGAAAAACTAAATATAACATATAAGAATAAAACATAAAATGATAACCGTAAAGAATCCATTAAAATAATACCTTAAAAGAATCCTTACAACAGTTTGATGATAATTCTATTACTAGAAAACCTCTAAACGAATTTGCATATCTGCTTATTGAATAAAAATCTAAACAATTATAAAAACATAACTAGTTCCTCTCAAAAAGAGAAGAACTTTAAAAATAAAAACTAAAAAAAATAAAAAAGAAAACAATTTAGAGAGAGAAAGAGCTAAGAAAATTTTGTGTGTTTTGGAATGGGGAAAAATGGTCCTTTTTTAGATGAGGAAAAGGCCAAAAAAGGGGAACAAATATTTCAAAATTTGAATTTGGATGCATTTGGACAGGTTAGCATGCGTATGGGGCACAAAATCTCGATAGATAGGCTATTGGCATAGTAGACGATCAGTTATTATACGTGGGACTGGGTGAGGAGTGTACTGGCACACACACGACACGACGCAAGTGGGATGTTACGTGTGTGACTCAACGTGGAAGGACTGGTGTGCATGCGGAACTCGGCACGTTGGGTGGCTGTGCGGATGAGACTAGGCGTATTTCTCGGCGCGACTGGGCACATTTCGCGCGTTTCTTAGCGTGCACGATTTTGGCCTTTTTGACTCATTTTGTCCAATTTTTCCATCCTTTTGACTTTTACTCATTTATTTTCTCAATATATTTGTGATGTATTGCCCCAAATATTTTTTTCTTTGAGTCTTTAAGTTATATTTGAATTAAAATACATGAAAAACAATAAAAAAAATACCCGTGATTCCGAAAAAACAAATTTATATAAGAATATGATAAAATCATACAAATATAAATCTATTTAATCAATTGAAGTACTTTAAATCACGATAATTTTAGTGCTTTTTAAGCACTCATCATGTATAAGAAAATTTTCATTTAAAATATAATTAAAAAAAATTAGCCATATAAACGCTCAAAGAATACACATGTCAAACAAACCATACTTCAATTCAAGTCAAATGCATGCCAGCCATATATCAACAATTATCCCTCTAAAATTCATTTCCCACTTATTAAGTAAGCAAAGAGTAAAGTTTTCAATCTCACGAAACATAATAACAATATCTAGCAAGTGAGATAAAAACTATGGCCTCAAAGTAGAATAAAGCCTGAAAAGAAGGGGAAAATGCCTCAAACAAGATCAATAGAAACACTTACATTCACAAGTAACATCCTAAGAGAATAAAGAGACAAAGGATGCTACCAGAACTACTAAGCATATGACAAAGGCATAAGTCCCAACATAGAAATAAAAGACATGCTTATAGGGTCAACACGCTAACAGCAAGATTGCCAACAAAAAATACAAGTTTAGTTACAATAATGATGAAGGTCAAAATTCCTAATGATCGGTAAATAATCAATATGACATGCATATGCATAAGGTGAACTTGAATAAACATAGAATATAAAGACACTCGAAGGTACAAGCTTGAAGCAACACCTTAGTATTTTCCAAGAGATACATTTAAAGCACAAGAGAATGAAGATATGGAAAAATAAGAATAGAAACCAATAAGTGATAGATAGAGGACCAACACACAACATACTAGGTAGAGGAAAGAAGAACCTAGTAAAATAGGTGAGATGCATTCTATATGTTATGGAATATTAATGAAAAGGCTGTAGAAAGAATAATCCTAATACTTCAACCTTACATGATAAACATGTGATGTGATGTGCTTACAAACAATCACAAAAGAATAAGTAAGTAGTAAGCAAGGTAAACACACATAAAGAGCGTGTCAAAGTCAAGGGAGAATACTAATAAAGGATCAAAAAATTAGGAATAGAAACCAATATGACACTTAACATATTATGCAAGACAAGGGAATAGTGAAAAGAGATAAAAAAAGAAGTGTCAAACAAAGAAACAAAAAAAATTACAAACATTCACATATTGAAAAACTACAATCAAAGAAAGGATGGAAATAAATAAGTCAACCCTAACAGATCAACCAAAAATAGTGAACAAAAAAAATCTCTTGAGTTAAATAATTTGTAAGGGGCTACTGAGTTATGAGATAGTCTCTTAGCCATACGAGCATGAGGAGTATATGAAACTCATGGTTTGTTTTGTTTATAATTTTTGTAAAATCTAGTCAAGTCATCCATATAAATTGGGCAAATTAGACCTTTTAAGGTATAATTTTTTACAAAGACTTTTTTTTTTATTTTTGCAATGTGCCTTTGCTGCATTACCCATCCTACTTGAACATGCTAAGATGAGCCATAATAGCTACATATAGTGAAAGAAGGTGAGGGAGAGTGAGGTAGAGAACTCTGAGATGTACTCCTTACATATATAGGATAGTGCCTAGCAATGTAGTCAGTAGTGCCATAACGATAATAAGTACAAATAATATATTTGGGAAAATGGGGTCCCTTACTCCTAGGAGTAGTACACAGAGGTGAAGAAAATGAAGCTCTCATATTGAATTTCACACAAGAATAAGAAGTCCATTTCTGTAATGTTGTCTGAAATGCCTAAGTTCACCATAGTGATGACAATTAGGAATGATAATAGGTAGAGATAGTAGACCATCACTAGAGTGATGGAGAGAGCTAGCCTTAGGTTTTGGATTCACCTTACTAGTGAAATTCGACTAAGAAAACATAATAGACTCACCTCTTGGGTAAGTAGAAGTAGAATTCAACTTTGGTTCTTGATTGAAAGGTTTCACCAACTCAGTGGCATCTACTTTAGATGTTGAAACCCTTTCATTGTAACCAATTCCATGCTTGTCACTAGAAAACTTGATATTCCTTATCTTTTTATTTAACATTTTTGAACTCGTCTTCATTTTGTTGACAATAATTTATGTTTGTGCCAATTCCATCTCCCGTATACTGAGTTTATATTTCGAAGTAGTAGTCAAATCTTCCTTTTCTTGAAGGATTCAAGATAAGTATCCAAATTATTAAGAATCTCGACTCTTTTATGTAGTTGTTCAATCTCAACATCCTTTTTTTTAAGATAGTAAGTCAAATATTCTTTTGAGCTCTCAAGAATAATTATCTTCTTTTTTAACTATTCAACTTCATTCTTCTTATTAGGAATGGGTTCAAGATTGACAAAGAGTTTCGCAACTTTACCAAAAGTAGGAACCTTCAACTGTTCCTCAAACTTCTTAACTTTCTTATGATTTGCATTAAACTTTTCAAGAAAATCATTATATCTCTTCTAAATGACCTCACACTTAGTTGTGAGATCATGATGTTGACTATCAATTGAGGAATTCCTCTCTTCTAGAATTTTATTAAACATACTAATCTCATGTTTGTTTTCATCAAGGCTCTCTAAGGCTTTTTTCTTTGCTTTTTCATAATTTTTATGCTCTAATAAGAGAGCATTATAAGAGTCAAGCACTTCATCTTACTTGTCATAATTAGCTTCAACTGTGACCTCTTGAACATTAAAGGGAGGAGTTTGAGGATTAAAGACACTACCAAAAGTAATAAAGTCAAAAAAATTAGTGTCATCCTTAATTCTTGTTTAAGTTCCCTTTGCTTGGTTTCTCAAATTCATTATTTGAGTCATCATCAAATTTATAGATTTTAAGCCTTTAGAGCTTGAACTCCTTTTCCAATACCTATAGAGGAGGGTTTCTTCTTTTGAAAGAATCTTGTGAATCTCAAAGCAAGCAAAGCTATTTCTTCCTCATCAGGGTTAAAATATTCACAAACAAGAGTGACTTTAGCTTCTTCACTAAAATTACTACCCTTATGGTCTTGAAAGCTAAGATATTTCCCTTCTTAGTAGCAATTAGAACTTGTATGGGAACTATGTGATGAAGTTTGAAGACTTGCATATCACCAACTAAATCATCAACATTAAGCTCACTTGGCTTGTACATGGACTCAAGAACACTAAATTTGGCATTAAATCTATTGGATAGTCTAGCGATGATTTTCTCATTCTTCTTTCTTTGATAATAGGTCTACCTAAGTTATAGGAATAGTTGATAATGTTGGAAAAATGTGCATAGAATTTATCAAAGATTTCATCCTCTTGCATAATATAGAGTTCAAAATCATTGTTCAACTTCTAAATTTTGGATCTTTTTGTAGCATAAGTACCTTCATAGGTAGTCTTTAGAATACCCCATGCATATTTTGAAGAAGCACAACTTTGAATTCTTTGACATTCATTTGATGTAACAACTTGATGATTGCATAAAGTCCCTTGTTGCTTACTTTCATCTTTAGTCCACTCAATCATGGTCTTAGGAATCACGAAATTATCACGTAGAGTTTTCATTGGGTAAATACAACCATTTTCTACAAGAAACTAAACACGGTCTCCTTGGGACCACAAAAGGCCCTCATTTGATATTTTCAATAAGCATAATTCAACCCATTGAAAAGTGGAGTCTACTTACATTACCTCTTTCTCATGACTCTATCTGAGAGAATAAGTGTGAAAAGAAAGCTAATAGAATCAATATTGGAGTGATTAAGCCCAAAAAGTGCACCCATTATGATACCAATTAAAAGAGTCCACGATCAGGTATATGACTAGGGTAAAGCGATACAGACTACTAAAGGACTTAAGCCTAACTCGTAAGATACAAAATAGTAAATACTTACATAGTCCACAAAGTAAAAGCACAAATAATATAATATCAAAAAAAGTAGATAACTTATAAAATCATATATTATATATTGTAATTGAAAGCTAGTAAACAAAAATGCATTCTAATCATATTTTTTGTTTTAGTATATAGAACATATACACATAAAACTCAGATTATACTAGGTCAACAACTTATTATGCATAACAAGTGATATAATGAGGTAAACCCACACAAAGACTATACCAATGTGGTAACATCCTTGGATTTCTTAAGGAAATCACTCAACAACAAATAATTCACTTAACAATAAAACAGTTACAAATCATATAGAAAATAAAACCACTATTACATCTATCAGTAGGGACCTTTGTTCGAATTGCCTATTATTGTTCGTACTTGCTGCTTTCGTAACTACTTGGTTCAACAATAGAACCTAGCTTTTCTCTACAGTCAACACTGCCCAATAAAGTGTGATTGGTAAACTCATATCAGTAACAAGAAGTGTAATCACTAACAACTTTGAGGGACTCACAATCCACTACAAATATCAAATCATATACGGGGGAAATACAATTAAACCATATACCACATAAATGACGATTTGATAACTAAACTCAATAAACTTTCCAAACTCAAATGTAACTTCTCTAAAATAATTTAAGAAAGAAATGTAACTTAACACCTCATCGGCCATCTAACTAGCCACCTCACCAAACATGGTGGAGAGATGCTAAAAAAGATATATTTTCATTTCAAAAAGGTCGAGTAAAATCCATAAATACTCGTACTCAAAATGAACCAAAAACAAGAGAAACAATGTCAACACTCAACCTATCATGCACACTATGACAAGCAACCCCCATGGTGTGCGTAAATATACTTGCATACAAAGTGTACCTAACTATGTACGTGTGTGTATTATTGATCCATAATAACCAACCTTACACAAAGAAAGACAAATACATTAAGTAAAACAAACTAACATTATGTTTTGGACACGGGAAGCCAACATATAGATACAATGTACAAAGGGACTAATAGTTCCTATATGTCTAAAATAAAATCTAACATGCATAAGAACATAAATATACCTGAGATGTGTTCATTTGATGCTAGGTAGTTTCTTTGATTGGAAAAACGGTCTTGAATAAAGAGCCTAGAAACTAAATTATATTTAAAAAATTTGTTCACTAATATTGCCAACACTCATAAACCTTACAATCTCCCATTTTGGCATATTTGTGGGCAAAACCTCTCTCTCATTATATCATACTCATAGGAAAAATACATTTTACATAGTGGAACTATCCTATGATCCAGTAAAACCATCTTTGCTTGAATCTTGATAGCTTATTTGTACATTGAAAAGTAGAAACACAAATAGGCAAACGATTTGTCCCAAAAGACTCATTATTTATTAGTTCAGTGTATATAAAAAAATAAAAGTAAAGAAATAGTCATAAGTGATGAGTGACAACAAATAGAACATTTAAGTACTACTCTCCTATGTGAATAAACTTGAACACATAATATATTTTCCTCCTAAATGTAATATTTCCCATAGAAAATTTTCAATTTTTTCAACTAATAATTCTAATTTTCCATCTCAAATAACTCTCCTCCTTCAAATATTTTTTATTAACACTTATTAACTCTCTCTCCCTTTTTTGTCATATGGATAAATAAAATAATGAAGAAGTAATGATCTTTTTTTTAATTTAGGATAGTAGACTTAGCTAAACATGACTACAACAAAACACACAAGCGATGAAATCAATTTTGTTCAAAGTGTGATTATCTATTGAAAAAATAAATATATGTAGACAAAACACACACACATACAAACACAGAAGTGACATATCAACAATCACTAGAAGTAAGTTAAGTGTTGGAACTACAATACTATATCACTTTGTCCATTTATAATCAGTTATGTAAGATTCAAATGTAAGAGCATCATCTATTATGAAAATTTGTAGTTGAGTTTGTACTTGCACATAAGAAAATTTATTTACCAAGAAAAAGCTTAATTAACCTTTTCTTTTGCATTCCCTCATATTATTTAGTATTTTTTTGTGAGCAATTAATTGTTTATTTTTTTACATAACCATTTGTGGCTCTTTCTTTTCATGCTTGCAATATATTTTCTTTTTATTTTAATAATTATTATCATTTTTAAGGAAATATGCACTAGTCAAAAACCTAGTATGATGACTTCCACACTAATTGTGAATAGCCATCTGTGCTCCCTACGGTAGCTGCACACATCACAGTCTCAAAACTATGTGTCTCTTTATAGTAGAATTTTATGAGGTTAAAGTTAGAGCTCAAACACAATTTTGAAGTAAGGTTATCTTAAGCCCTAAAATCTCACAAAATCAATCATAAACTTTGAGCATGACATAATATGTGTCCAATGAGTACGTGAGTTGGTTCATGACAATATTGATCACAAGATGTGTAGAATATGTAAATACATCAAGTCAGAATATCCATTTGAATGAAGTAAAGTCAATCATGATAATTAGAATAATATAAGACTAGTATGTAAAGTTCATGTCAATGTTAAAGCAAGTCTGCTCCATTTTTTATTGGAAATAAATGAACAATAAAACAAAACAGAGGAAAGAAATTTACTAAAGAAAATTAATTAATAGTAGAAATTCCTAATACTTTTAAGAGATTCATATCTTTAGATATCAAGGGCCTTAGTGAATAAATTAGCTAATTTCCCTAACCAAATGATGTCTAATGTCTATATTTTTTGTCCTAGAGTGCAGAACAAGATTTCTAGAGATACATATAGCACTAGTATTAACATAGTAAAGAGGAATAACACCTTATTCAAATCCATATTCCTTGAGCATGTTTTTCATGCAAAAAAGTTATGTACAATAGCTTCCTACAACAATGCATTCTGCCTCTATAGTTGATAATGAAATGGAGTCTTCTTGTTTCTTATTATGCCATGACATAAGATTATTGACAATATATAAACATCCACCAGAGGTGCTTTTTCTTACATCCTGATTTCCTACCTAATCTACATTTGTGTATCCACTAATTCAATGGAAAGTATCATTAGTAAACCAAATACCAACATTTTTAGTTCCAAAGATGTACTTGATAATCCTTTTTACATATTCAATATGTGATTCCTTAGGATTTGAATGATAACAGGCACAAATACCAATACTAAAGCAAATATCAAGTCTACTGGTTGTGTGATACAACAAGCTTCCTATCATGTTTCTATATAGAATTTGATCAACACTCTTACCTAACTCATCCACAGAAAATTTGGCACTTGTACTTACAGGATTCTCAAATGCTCATTTGTCTCAAGTCCAAATTTCTTAATTACATTACATGCATACTTGGTTTGAGAAATAAATATATCATCATTTAGTTGTTTAATTTGTAAATTGATGACTTATATAATTTGACATAATTTATCACTTCTCAACTCTAATTTTAGTCTAATTTTATTTATTTTTTATTGATTTTAGATTTCATTATTTAAATTTTATTTTAGATTTTAAGATAATGGAGATCCAAAATTTTAAAAATGTATCATTTAAGGACTATCAAATTTAAATTAATATATATATATATATATATATATATATATTAAATAGATTAAGTAGCTATATAGATATATATTACATATATAATATCACAGTGCGAGATGGATACTATAAGAAAGAAGATGAGATATGTATTATATATATATATAATAGGGCGGATGATAATATATATATATATAAATAACAGGGAGAAAGAACAGTAGCCGCGAACCAACAAAGAGAGAAAAAAAAGCAATGCAAGGGACCCGCGAAGGAAGAAAAAAAACTGAGGGAGAGAGAAAAGTTGGGACGCATATAGAAGAAAAATAGACCAGAACGTAATAGAGGAACGTGAAAGTAGATTCTTTTTGCGAGTTAATTTACTTTCAATTTCTCTCAGAAAATTATGGTGAATTTGTTTATGTTTAATTTAATTTTTAGTATTAACTAATTTATCTTTATTCTAAGAAAAAAATGTAATTTAATTCCAAACTATACTTGATTTTTTATGTTAATTTAAATTATTTCTCTTCATATTTGTCTGATTTATTCTGAATTTAATGATTTTAATTAACTGACAATTAATTAAATGATTTTAGTCTTGTGATTTATTATCGAAAGAGAGAATTAGAGGATAGATTTGGAATATTTCAGCATAGGTAAATATAGAGATTGAAAGACTTGTATGAATTTGTATAGTTTTAAAAATCATTGGTCTTAATGATTTCTTACTTTATTAAATTTCACATTCTTATTTAAATTAATGAATAAGATTATTTTCAATTGACTATCAAAAAAGGCTTTTGAATATTTTTGGAGATTGCTAACAAAGAGAGAGAATTAAATTCAATTAACTAGATAAGTAAAGCATAGAGAGGGATTAGGTGAAATCGATTTTCTAGAAGTTTTCTTCCTATTAATTTGATCTTTGAACATCTTTATTTTCTTTTGCACATCTTTCTTTAAATTAATTTTATTTTAAATTTCAATTGCAACAACCTGAGTAATTATTTTTAGATAAAATTGAGATTAACATAATTTTGGTATTTGTCAAAAGTAAGTTACCAATCCTTGATGAAAATACTCTATTTATCACTTTATTATAAAACTACGACACTATGCACTTGTAGTTTTGCACCGATCAAGTTTTTGGCATCATTGATAAGGATTGGGTTTTTTTTCTTATTTTTGCCAATATCGATACATAG
Source organism: Hippophae tibetana (assembly GCA_037013495.1). NCBI lineage: Eukaryota > Viridiplantae > Streptophyta > Magnoliopsida > Rosales > Elaeagnaceae > Hippophae > Hippophae tibetana. The sequence continues at coordinate 32,201,096 of CM072806.1, forward strand.
TAATCTTAGTCTTAATTTAAAATTATATATTTTTAATTTTTTTTAATTTTTAATTTTTTCTATAGGTGTGTTTTTGACATTAGATGCACCGTGCTAGAATCGGAAACATTATTCATTTTGATTTGAAGATTGAAAGAACATTTAGATCACGAAGAAAGAATAAAGTACTAATCATGGCTAAAGGAGAACAGAATGCATAGCCACCCACCTTGATGGATTATGTAAGGCCAATTGTTAATGACAACTACTCAGGTGTAAGATGCCAAACCATTAATGCCAATAATTTTGAGCTCAAACCTGTAGTGATCAGCATGGTGCAATAAGCCCAATTTAGCGGATCACTAATTGATGATCCCAATATTCATTTGGTGATGTTTTTGGAGATATGTGACACTATAAAGATTAATGGTGTTACTGAAGACACTATTAGACTAAGATTGTTTCCTTTTTCATTGAGGGATAAGGCCAGAGGTTGGCTACAATCTTTACAACTGGGAAGCATCACTAGTTGGCAGGTCATGGCAAAAACATTTCTTGCTAAATTCTTTCCACTTGTAAAACCAACCCAACTTAGGAGTGAGATTGGTCAATTCAGAAAAAATGATTTTGAGATACTCTATGAAGCATGGGAAAGATATAAAGATATGATTCGACGTTGCCCTCAACATGGATTGCCAGATTGGTTACAAATTCAGATGTTCTATAATGGATTAAATGGACAAACTAGAACTATAGTTGATGCTGCTTTTGGTGGAACTTTGATGTCAAAAACACCTGAAGGTGCTACTTCTCTTTTGGAAGAAATGGCCTCAAGCAACTATCAATGGCCAACTGAAAGATCTATGGTTAAGAAATTGGTCGAGATTCATGAATTGGATTCGTTTGCTACCCTTTCTGCTCAAGTAGCTTCTTTATCTCATCAGATTTCTACCTTGACAACTCAAAGAATACCACAAAGTGAAAATTATGTTGCAACTTCAATTATGACAATTGCGATGAATGAATCGAGTCAAGAGCAGGTTCAATACATCCATAATTGGAACTACAATTATCGTGGTGATCCTATGCCAAATTACTACCATTCAGGGCTTCAAAATCATGAAAAAATTTCTTATGGAAACACAAAGAATGTGTTACAACCTCCATCAAGGTTTGATAGTCAACGAAGCGAGAAGAAGATATCACTTGAGGATCCCATGGTTTCCTTTGTTGAGGAGACCAAAGCAAGGTTTAAAAATAATGATTCACGGATGGATAACATTGAGACTTATTTTAACAATATGGGAGCCACTATGAAAAATCTTGAAGTGAAAATTAGGCAACTAGCCATAACCATCAATGCTCAACAAAGGGGAACTTTTCCTAGCAATATAGAAGTGAATCCAAAAGAACAATGCAATGCCATTGCAATTAGGAGTGGAAGAGAAATTAAGAGGTCATCATCAAAGAAAACCGAGTCCATCAACAATGGCCAAAGTAATCATAAAGTAGAAGAAAATGAGATTGTTGATGATACACTAAGAGAGACTGACATGCCTCCATCAATTTCATTTCCTGACAATCCTCATATTCTTTCTACTCCACCTATTTATCCTTAACGTTTTCAAAAACAAAAATTAGATAAGCAATTTTCTAAGTTTTTAGATATCTTTAAGAAAATTCACATAAATATTATTTTGTAGATGCCTTGAAATAGATGCCAAATTATGCCAAATTTCTAAAGGACATCATTTCTAAGAAGAAAAGGTTGGAAGATTTCAAAACAGGAAAGCTTTTTGAAGAATGTAGTGCCATTCTTCAAAAGAAATTGCCTCAAAAATTAAAAGATCCAGGGAGTTTCACTTTGCCTTGCACTATTGGAAATTCATTTTTTGAGAAAGTTTTATGTGATCTTGGTGCTAGCATTAATCTTATGCCACTGTCTGTTTATAGGAAATTGGGACTTGGAGAGATGAAACGAACAAAAATTTCTTTGCAACTAGCAGACGGATCCATCAAGTATGCACATGGAATCATAGAAGATGTTTTGATAAAGGTGGATAAATTCATTTTTCTTGCTGATTTTATGGTGTTAGATATGGATGAAGACCAAGATGTCCCATTAATTATTGGCTTACCATTCTTGGCTACAGGAATGACTTTAATAGATGTTCAAAAGGGTGAGTTAACATTGAGTGTGAACAAGGAAGAGGTTACATTCAACATCTATGAAGCCATGAGATTTCTAGAAGATCCAAGCACTTGCTTTCAAGTTGATATCATTGAACAATGTGAAGTAGAAGCCTTTCAAGAAGATATACCAACTGATCACCTAGAACGATCATTGCAGCAAGGTATATCATTTAGCACAGAAGTGGAGAGGTTGGAGCCAATAGTTGCAAAGACGGATTATGTAATCTCTATAGAAAAAGTGCAACAAACTACAACTCCAGAGTTAAAGCAATTGTCTGATCATCTTAGCTATGCGTCCTTGGGTGATGATTACACGTTTCTAGTGATTGTTGTGACATTAGTGATTGTTGTGACATTACTTACACCCAAAAAAGAGAAAAAACGACTTCTTCAATTGAATGAGATGGATGAGTTTCGGAACGATGCTTATGAAAATGAAAAGATCTATAAAGAATGCACAAAGAAATGGCATGACAAACAGATTCTTAGGCATGAGTTTACTCCAGGACAAAAGGTTTTGCTTTTCAATTCATGACTAAAACTGATCTTCCCGAGTAAGTTAAGATCAAGATGGATAGATCCTTATACAATTGACAAAATTTCCACTTTTGGAGCAATAAACTTGAAGGACAAGACATTGAATATATTCAGAGTTAACAGTCATAGATTAAAGCACTATTATGGAGAACTAGTAGAGAGGAATCGTGCATTTATTCCTTTTCAAAATCCTGATTGATGAAGATTGAAAAGTCTGGTTGTAGACTATAAAACAAGCGCTTATGGGAGGTAGCCCATAAAACTTTATTTTGTTCTTTTATTTTATTTTTTATTACTATTTTAATAATTTGGATTTTGATGTTGATTTATTTTGCAAGAATAAAAAGCTAAAAATTATAAACTAATGTGGATTTGCCATAAAAACAAGGAAGTTCTTATCATTTCTTCTATATGTCTCACTTTTAAATTACAATGAGGACATTGTTTAGTTTAAGTTTAGGGGTGTCAACTTCTATAGTCTTGAATTGTTGAATTCTCTTATCAAGCATGTATTTGAGTATGATTGAATTTTCTATGACTATGAAATTTGTGATTGAGGATAGGATTGAGAAAGTTTTTCAAAATATGCTATTATGTTAGTCAGAGTTTTGTGAGTATTTTGATTTTAAATCTTTGTCCTTGAAAATAATTGAGCACATAGTAAATTTTTCTCTACTCCATTTTGCCTATGAAGAGAAGGAGTTGAATTAATTGGGTTAGGAAAGTTCAATATTTCTTTGCTCTAGAATCCGTTGATGGATCCTTGAGGCGAAATCCTAATTAATACCAAATATTAGAGAAATGATCTAGGCAATTTTTTTCACAACCAAAAAGCTTTCCCAACCGTTCTAATTATCACTCCATCATTGCATGGTGTATTCCCATAATCAACCCCCTTAAGCCTTATTTTACATAAGTCTTATTTGTTCTTTTAACTACATAAACCATTCTCATTCTAAGCTTGAAAAACCATGAACTTACCTTAAAATTTGAGAAAATACTTTGGTGGAAATTTGCATTTAAAGAGAAATTTAGTTCAAATTAAATAATTCACATTATGTTTGTTCTATTTGGCCAAAAAAAAAGCACACTACTTTTATCTGATTCTATTGATGATTTGGAGTTAAATTGACTATTTCACACACACTCAAGGACTTAGTTTTAGGTTGAAGTAAATGTTTAACTCTTACTTACAAATTGATGAATTTTGATTGATTTTTTTGTTATCTTTGATGTAAAAAGAGTAAGTTATTAGTGCTCAAATATAAATTCAAATCATAACTTGTTGAGTGGTAGTAGTTCTATACTTCTTACAATTGTCTTTTATTTTATTTTATTTTTGTTTGAGAGTGTTTGACGACTTGTATAATTTGACGTAATTTATTACTTCTCAACTCTAACTTTAATCTAATTTTATTTATTTTTTTATTGATTTTAGATTTCATTATTATTATTTAATTTTTTTTCAAATTTGAATATAACAAAAAATTTAAATTTTAAAAGCATATTTAAGGACTATCCAATTTAAATTAATATATATATATATCTTAAATAGATTAATGAGGTATGGAGATATATTATATATATATATATAACATGACGTTAGGAGATAGATAATATATAAAAGAGGATGAGATATATATATATATATATATAATAGGGCGGTTGATAGATATTAATATATATATATATATATATATATATATATATATAAAAAGGAAAAAGAGAGGATAGGTTTGGATATATATATATATATATAATATAACAGGGAGAAATAACACTAGCCGTGGAACCAACAACAGAGAACAAAAAAAAAAAAACAAAAAACAACGCAGGGGAGCCGCGAAGGAAGAAAAACAAAACTGAGGGAGAGAGAAAAGCACGGACGCAAGAAAAATAGATTGAAGGGTAATAGAGAAACGCCAAAGTAATTCTTTTTTTATTCAATTTACTTTCAATTTCTCTAGTAAAAATATAGTGAACTTATTTATATTTAATTTAATTTTTAACATAAATTAATTTATCTTTATTCTAAGAAAAATATATAATTTAATTCCGAATTATACTTGATTTTTTATGTTAATTTGAATTATTTCTCTTCATATTTGTCTAATTTATTTTGAATTTAATGTTTTTAATTAACTAGTTATTAATTAAATGATTTTAGTCTTGTGATTTACTATCAAAAGAGGAAATTATATAATAGATCTGTAATATTTTGACATGGATAAATATAGAAATCAAAAAACTTGTTTTTAAAAATCATTGGTCTTAATGATTTTTTGTTTTATTAAATTGCATATTTTTGTGTAAATTAATAAACAATATTATTTTCAATTGACCATCGAAAGAGATTTTTGGATTTTTTTGGAGATTGCTAACAAACAGAGAATTAAATTCAATTAATTAGATGAATAAAACATAAAGAGGGATTAGAGTGAAATTGATTTCATAGAAGTTTTCTTCCTATTGATTTGATCTTTGAACATCTTTATTTTCTTTTGCGCAACTTTCTTTAAATTAATTTTATTTTAAATTTCAATTGTAACAACCTTAATAAATTTTCTAGATAAAATTGAGATTAACATAATTTTAGTAGTTGTCAAAAGTATGTTACCAATCCCTGAAAACAATACTCTATTTATAACTTAATTATAAAACTATAATACTGTGCATTTGCAGTTTTTCATCGATCATAAATAAAAAAAAGTATGTAAGCTCACTCATCATAGATATTTCCAATTCACTAGTCATTATATTGACAAAATCTTTTACTAGAGAGGTAGAGGTTGACTCAAAGACTATGTCATCAACTTATATTTGAGCAATGAATATATCATCTTTGATCCTTTTAATAAAGAAAGTCTTATCAACTCCCCTCGAAAAAATCCCTTGTTCAAGGGATTAGCTGTAAGCCTCTCAAACCATAAGGGGCCTTATTTAATTTATAAACATGTTTGAAAAATTGGGGGCCAATAAAACTTTTTGGTTGTTTAACATAGACTTATTCACTAAGAAAACCATTTAGGAAAGAAGACTTTACATCCACTTGAAAGAGTTTAAATTTCATAAAACATGCAATAGCAATTAAGATACTGATTGATTCTAACCTAGCTATAGGAGCAAACGTTCCATCAAAATCAATTTCTTCAACTTGTTTATACCTTTGGGCAACTAGTCTAACCTTGTTTCTAACCACAATATCATGTTCATCAGATGTATTCTTAAACACCCATTTAGTTTTTATGATATTTTTGTCACTAGGTCTAGGTACTTATGTCCAAACATCATGCCTAGTGAAAATTGATAACTCATCTTGCATAGCATTTATCCGAAATTCATCTTTTAATGCATCATTTACATTCTTAGGCTCTATTTGAAAGTCATAGAAAAGAGGAGTTACCTTACTTACTTGTAACCTTCTTGTTACCACACTTGCATTTTGATCACCAAATGATGTTCTTAGTTGGGTGATCTTTTTCAATATGTGTTGGGTTCTAAATTTGAGTGTTGGGTATGGTGTCTTTATCATCCATGGTTGACTCTTCAACTATCTCAAATTATACCTTCTCAATGTCAGATGTTTCATCATTTTGACCTTCAATTTATCATTAATGGATAGCGTGTTAGTATTTACATCATCAATAACGACATTGATGGACTCCATCACAATGTTAGTTCTAAAATTGAAAACTCTAAAAGCATGACTTGTTAATGAGTAACCTAGAAATACACCTTCATCATTTCTAAAGTCAAATTTGCCAAGATTCTCATTATCTCTAAGGATGTAACACTTACTTCCAAATAAATGTAGATACTTAAGATTAGGTTTCTTATCTTTTCAAATCTCATGAGGAGTTTGGTTTGTACCTAGGTGTAGATAGACATGGTTCACTATGTAGCAGGAGATACTTACTACTTCATCTCAAAACCTTTAAGTGTAGCAAGACTCTTGCTAGCTATCTGATGAGTGCTCAAAAAACACTAAAATTACCATGATTTTATGCATATTAATTGATTAAAAATATATATATTTATATGATTTTATCATATATTTATATAAATTTATCTTTTCGGAACCACGAGTATTTTTATTATTTTTCAGGTATTTTCGCTTAAAAACTTAACTTAAAGACTCAAAAAGGAATACTAGAGGTAATAAATCACAAATAAATTCATAAATAAATGAGGAAAAGTCAACAAATATGGAAAATTGAACAAAACTGGTCAAAAGGTCAAAAAGGAGGAAATCGCGCACGTAGCCATCCAGCTGTGCCAGCCACCGCGCACAGCGCGTGTGCTAGCTCTCCCATCTGTGCGCACTTGCACTCAGCTTGCTTTCATCTACGTGTGCCTGCACCCACCTACCCGCGCCATTGCCCATCTGCGCGCGCTGCCGTGCCCATACCAACATGACGCCATCAGTATGATGTCATCATTCACTACTCTGCGTTTTCTCCATTTTTTATCATTTTTACCCACTTTTTCTTCCCATCCTCACCTATAAACACCCCCATTCTCTTCATAACTAAAAACATCTCAAAACACATCTTATCTTCTCTTTCTTTCTCTCATTTCTTAGTTTTTAAGTTTTTCTTAGTTTTTAGCTTTCTTAGTTAGTTTTTCTTAGTTTTAGAGTTCTTCTTAGTTATTTGCTTTTCGATTCAATAAATGGGAGTGCAAATTCCATTTGGAGGTTTTACAATAACGGGAATAGCAACAAAGTACTATAAGGATTTTATTTTCTTTACAGTTTTTTTATGCTTTATTCTTACATGTTATATTTAATTTATCTATGATTAAATATAACTTTGCTGACTGTTTGTAAACATGATATAATAATAACGTTGTTATGCTTGCGAAATATTAAATAGGTAAAAATCTCTAAAATGAATTGATTTTTATTTTTATTCAAGATTTTATATTAAGAATGTTAGAGAGAAATATATTATTTTTCATTACAAACTTAAATCTGAAAATTAGATTTTAAGGTTTAGTTATCCGGTCTGATTTAGAGTAGTGCTCTTTTATTTGTTGGTACAATCACCCGGTAGTTAGAGTGAAGCTCTATTTCAAAATTTTTTATAATAATTATTATCTGAAAATGTATTGACAACATGTTTTCAGTAGTGGTTTTAAAACTTAAAAGTTAGTACTAGGATAACTAAATTCTTAGGTTTAATTTGGAAACCTTGAATAAAGTTTAAACTGTTTAACCCCACCAAAGGTGGCATTTAAATGGTTCATTTTCAATCTCTTAGAAAAAGAAATTAATTTAATTAACCAAATTAGTTATCAACCCCACCCATAGGTGTTAATTGATTTGTTTAGTTAACAAAGAATATCTAACCCCACCAAAGGTGGTATTCATATAAAAATGAGAGAATCAATTTATATCTTTAATAACCTAAATAATATGAGCAAGCATAATTAACTTAGTTATTATATCCATAAATACTCCATTATTTTAACAAATAAAATTTGCATAAATGTTTATTGAATCTCTATCTATGTTTATTAGATTAGAAACACAAAAACCAAAATATCATGATTGGATTTTTAGGATTTAATTTCGTTTTTAAAAGTTTGAATGATAAATTAAAAACCACATATATTCCTTCCTTAGATCGACCTTGGGAGTATACTTATCATTTTCTACGAAATAATTCGTGCACTTGCGAGAGTTTTATAAATATAAAACCAAAGTATTGGCAGGATCGGCGATGTCGGTTCTACTCATCACTATCTCTTGTAATACCCAATTTTTCCTTTCAACTATCCCATTCTATGGTGGGGTGATTGGTATAGAGAACTCATGTGCTATTCCAAGCTACTTGCAAAGTTTAGCATATCTTAAGATCTCAAATTCCTTCCTATGACCAGTTCTTAATCTTATTATATTGGTTATTATGTTACCTGCTTCAATATGCACTTTAAGACAAAAAGAACTAAAGAAATCAAATGTATCGGATTTTTCTTTCAATAAAGCTACCCATGTAAATTGAGAAAATCATCAACAATAAAAATGATATATTTTTTGCCACCCAAACTCTTAGTTCTCATAAGACCCATGAGATCAATGCGAATTAACATAAGTATTCTACTTGTGTTAACTACTTTAATTTTTCTATGAGAAGAGCAAGTTTGTTTGTCTAATTGATATAGTCCATAAAAAAAAATTGTTTTAGAAAGTGCAAGTAGACCACATAAAATTTCCTTTTTGACTAAGTTAACATGATCTTTAAAATTGATATGTAGATCTTTTGATGCCACAAGAAATTAAAAGAATTATTGGAAAAAATGCAAGTAGTACTAGGATCTATTTCAATGCAATAACAATTATCATGAGACCTAGTTCCTCTAAGCCAATGATTACCTTTTGGATTAGTTATACTACAATGATTATTAGTAAATTGATACTATTTTTTTTGTCACAAATTTAACTGATGCTTATCAAATTGGCTTTAAGATCATTGACATAAAGTACATTATTCAACCTTGGTATGCCTTCAACCAGAACTGTACCTTTTACAGTTAATCCAAGATTTATTTTCAACACCAAAAGTAATTGTTTCTACATTATACTTTTCAAAAATTTTAAAGAGAGAATGGTCACCATTCAATGTGTCTAAATGACTATCAAAATACTAGGCAATGCTAGACTTAGCTTTAAATGCAATGTGGGCTATAAAATAATGTAAATCAAACTTTTCAACCAAACCTTTTCTAGTTTTCTGAGTCATGTGATTATTTCTTGAAATATGACTATAGATTATTGAATAAGGTGCATGCATGTTATCAATATAGTTATAGGATATCAAGTATTTACACCTAGGTCTAATGTGTCCCTTTCTTCCATGCTTATGGCATGTAAGAATAAATTTAGAAGCAGATGCATGAGATGTATATGAATAGTATGCCATCATGATAAGCTTATGCAAACTAAGCAAATCAAAATATAGGTTCAAGTTGAACCAAGCTTCATATGTCCACAATTGACTCTCTCTCCACCAATGTATGTGCCATCCAAGAAGAAATCAACAAGTCTTTTAGAGAATGTAATAAAAGGTTAAGGAATGGGTAAGGAAGAGAAGATATTTAGGCTTTGAACATGCCATTATTGATCCAAACAAATGGATAAGTTTATATCTATGACACTTATATCCTCAAACTAGGATTCCTTTTCTCTTTACATCTTAAACTTCAACAAATGAAGTTGAGAGAACAGTACATAAAATTCAGTGAGTCATGCACTTCTTTAGTTTTCATACCTCTCATCATTTAGCATATATATATATTATTTCTTTACTCCTTTTGTCTCTAAAAGAAAATTATTCTCAATAGTCCTTTTTATTTTTATTTTCTTCACCTTTTCCTTTTTTTAAAATCATAATTTTATTATCATCATTCTTCCTTTATATATATATATATATTGAAACCAATATGGTAAAGCAGACAAACCCAGAGTATACAAGCTCAACAGCGTGTGTATAAGGCATATGAGAATAACAATTTGGGCTAAGTTAGTATCTAGGGGCAAGAAATGAAGGGATAACATAATGTCACAAAGATGGGAGACTAAGGATATATGAACAATAGTGGCAAGAAAGGATGAAACGAATCAAGGATGGCCTAAATCCTTTTTTTCTATCTATGCAACACCAAGATTTTTTCCTTAAGAGACACTAAAGGTGGATTATAGAGCTTGTCTAAGAAATATAAATCATCAAGATAAGAGATTCACACAAGCTTCTCAAAATAACCATACAAATTCACAAAGACCTAGCATGTGCAAAGGAAAGATGCATTTATTATAAAATGAAAAAAAAAATTAGCCATACATGCTCTGAAGGAATACACTTGTCAAAACATCCACACTTCAATTCATGTTAAATGCATGCCAAGCATTTATCAATATGATCCCTTTAAACTTCATTTTACATGTATTAACACAGTAAAGATAAAGAAACTGTTAATCTCACAAAACAAAAAAATAGTAACTACCAAATGAGATGACAAGAAGAGGAAAGTGTCTTAAAAAGGATCAATAACAACACTCACATGACTAGTGAACAACACAGGTAACATTGCTAAGAGAAGGAAGAAATAAGGGATGCTACTAAAACCTCTAAGCATGTGAGAAAAACAAAATTTTCAACATAGAAACACGAGATATGGTTAGATAGGGACATAACTCAAAAAACAATAGTGTCAACAAAGAAAGAAGTAAGAAAACTATCTTAGTTAACTTCAAAGAAACAATTGAGGCAAAGTAAAAGGACAAGGGAAAAATATAGGTAAAAGAAGGACATAAGTCAACAAGAGACAAACAGATAATCAATAGATAATATGCTAGGTGCTAGAATGTAAAACCTAGTAAGACAAAGAAGAAGCATTATAAATGTCATGTCATAAGAAGGAAAGAATCATAGATAGAAAATCCTACTACAATGACACTACATGATGAAAACATGTGACATAATGCTCATGCAAAAAGCCACAGAAGAAAAAGTAAATAATAAGCAACGGAGAAAGCTAGTAACATGATAGATATTCCAGTATAACATCGAGTAAAATAGTTAATGCACTATGTAAGACAATGAAACAAGAAGAAGTGGAGATATATGCATGAATAGGAAAATAGAGAGCATGTAAACAACAAGTAAACAAAAATTATGGAACAGAGATAAGACAAACAAAGAGTGGAAAGAATATAAACAACTCTACCCTAACATATCACCTAAATTTAGTGATCAAATAACATCCCTCCATTTAAAGAATTTGTGAGGGGCAATTGAACTAGGAGATAGTCTCTCACTCATATGAGCATGAGAAGTCTATCAGACTCATGGTTTATTTTTTAAAAATATCTATAAAATCCAGATGAGGCATCCATATAAATAGGGTAAGGTGGGATTTTTAAGCTAGATTTATTTCTTTCAACTTTATGCCTCAGGTGCATAATGCAACATATATAAACATGCTTAAATGAGCCACAATAACTACATCCTAATAGAGAATATTGGGAAGAGCAAGATGGAGGAATCTAAGTCATACTTCTCATAAATCTAAGACACTACCTAGCAATATGGCCATCAATGCCACAATGATAACAAGTATGAATAGTAGAGTTGGAAAAATAGGTCCTTTACTCTGAGGAGTAGTATGCAAAGGAAAAGAAGAGGAAGCACTCACATTGAATTTCACACGAGGATGAGAAGTCAATTTCTCAGAGTATGGCCTCAAATTTCCAAGCTCACCCTAGTGGTAAAAAGTGGGAGTGATGGTAGGTAAAGGCAGTGGACCACTACTGGAGTAAAGATAAGTGTTAGAGATAGGTTAAGGGTTCATCTTTCTAGGAGAATCTAGTTGCGATCAAGTAATATATTTAACGTTAGGGTGATAATGGAAGACTTTAACCTTGGTTCTTGATTGATAGCTTTGACAAATTTAGTAGAACCACCTGTAGAAGTTTAAACCCCTCATTGTACCCAATTCCATGCTTGTTCCCATAAAACTTGACATTATTAATAATTTCATTTAACATTTTGAACCCATGTTCATTTTGTTGATGGCAATAGTGAAGTGTGCCAGTTCCTTGTCTCACATTATGAGTTTTTCTTTCAATGTCACAACAAATTCTTCCTTTTCTCTGAGTAAGGATTCAATATAAGAGGTCATATTATTAAAAATCTCAAAACTCTTATGTAGTTTCTCAATCTCAACATCCTTTTTCATAAGAAAGTTAGTCCATGGACCTTTGAACCCTTAGGAATAATTATCTACCTTTTTAATTGTTTAATTCCATTCTTTAGATCAGGAGTAGGCATAAGTCTAACCAATGATTTAGTAGCTTTACCACAAGGAGGAACAATTAACCATTCATGAAGCTTTTCAACTTCCTTATGTTATTTTCCCCTAAGGCTCTCTATAGCATTTCTCTTATTCTTTTCAGTTATGCTCCAAAAGTAAAGCATGTTAAGAATTAAGCAATTCATCTTTTTCATCATTGACTTTATTGTCTTTAGTAGTAATAGAAGGATCAACAATACTACTAGAGGGAACAAATGATATAAAGTTAGTATCATCCTCATCATCATTGTTGGTATTGTCTAAAATAGTGACTTAGCTTTCATTGCACATTTGATTATGCATTTTAGTTTCTAAAAGCATTGAGCAGCAATGTGTCCTTGATTTTCACATTCAAAGCACCTTATTTTACTTAAGTGAACTTTACTCAATTTCTTAGACCCATTTTGTGTCTTCAACTTCTCTAGCAGATCTTGAGGTTTTGGAACTAGAAGTATCTCTTCGAGTAGTCATAAAAGAAGGGTTTTTTCTTTCCTAAAAAACCTGGTAAATCTTTGAGTAAGGAATTCCATTTCTTGTGCATCAGGGTCAGAATCATCATTATTAATACCCATGATAAACATATCTTAAATTGGTTCACATTCCTTAGTAGTCTTAAGGGTTAAGCTTTTTCCCTTTTCGAAAGTAATCTACTCTTATCTTGGTAAAAAGTGATGTAGTTCAAAGAATTAATAGCAAGTTCACTTGGCTTATACATGGACTTAAGCATAGCAACTTTGACATGAAATTTATAGGGTAGGCTAGCCATGATTTTCTCAATCTATTTTTCCTTGCTAATAGGTCTACCCAAGTTGTAGGAACTATTGACAATGTTGGAAAAGCAAGCATAGAATTTGTCAAAGGTTTCATCCTTTTGCATGATACAGAGTTCAAAATCTCTATTTAACTTCAGAATTCTAGATGCTTTACTACTAAAATACCTTCATGTGTGGTTTCTAAGTTGTCTCGTGCTTGTTTTGAAGAAGTACAACTTTGAATTCTTTGGTATTCATCTGGTGAAATATCTTTGGTCCACTCAATCATTGGTTTAGGAATAACAGTGTTATCACTTAGGGTTTTGTTAGAATACATCCAGTCAACCATACATGGTCACCTTGGGACCACCAAAAAGCCTTCATTTGTGATTTCCAAAAGGCATAGTTCAACTCATTAAATAGTATAGGTCTACCTATATTATCTCCTTCTCTTGACTCTATCAAAGAGAATGTATGTGTGTGATATGTAAGTTATCATAATCAACATCAGAGCGGTTAAGCCTAAAAGGGTGCATTAGTTCTAATACCAATTGAAAGATTCCATAACCTGATATATAATCAAGGTTAGGAGTTACATATTCTTAAAGGACCTGTCTCTAACTTGCAAGGAACAAAACAATATAACACTTATACAATTCATATAGTAGAAGCACAAACAATATAATAGCAAGAGCAAAAAACTTTAATAATAGATATTATATGTCAAACAAAAAGCAGGTGAATAACAAATGCTTTCTAATCAAAGTTTAAGCAAATAGTATATTGAAACTGGATTGTACTAACATAAACTTGTATCATGCATAACACTTGATATAACTTGGTGAATACATATAAATACTATATCTATATGGTAACATCCTTGGGTTATATAAGGCAACCGCTCAGTAGTAAATAATTTACTAAAATGTAAACATGTCCTCCATCCAAATTGCCTATCATTGCTCTTCACTTGTTACTTCTACAACTATTTGGTTCAACACTTTAATCTGATTGTCCTCCATAATAAACACCATCTAATGTGATATGATGGGAAATCAATGATTACATTAAGTGTATCACTCATAACCTTATGGGACACATATTTCACTACTAATATTAAATCACATGTAGAAGACACAAAATCAAGCCATGTACTCACACAAATCATGATTTGATTGCTAAACTCACAAATTAACCCACCCTCAAATATCAAGACTCCAAAATAATTATGAAATTAGATATAAATCTCAGAGTTTATTTTGACATAATTTTAACTCTTGACAAAAACCACCCTTATAGTATGGGAAAATATGCTTGTATACAAAGTTTTTCTAACTATACGCATGTGTGAATTACTGATCTATTGTAACAAAACTTACACAGAGGGAGATAAAAACACTAAGAAAAATAATAGACACCATGTTTTATATATGGGAAGCTAACACAAAAACACAAGTTTAATAAGACTTACAATCTGCACCATCTTCTAACTCTAAAGATCCCGACGAGTCTTCACGCAATATAACTCAAGATGATGATGATGGAGAGGATGGAAAAGAGTGTTGATCTTGTGTTTTCATGGTGTTTTTGTTGTATTTTCTTATTTTTGTGTTGAAATAAGCATGTAATCAAAAGTTTTTTTAATGAGAATGTGTTGGTTCTTTATCTTCTATTTCTATTCTTTTTACCAATATGTGTCATTTCTTATTAATTTTGGTCTAATCTTCTCTACTGTGTTGCATGAATATTTGGATTTTGGCATTCTTTTATGACTTCTCTCCTTTATGTAAGGGTATTTCTTTGACTTTTTGTATCAAAAAGGGAGAAAATTTTGTGTACATAACTCGGTGTTTGTTGACATGTTTTGTGTTGCATGGGATGTGAGTGTAGGATTGCACTAAATTTTGTTACTTGTCTTGCGCTCATTTAGAGAGTGTGTTTCATATAGACAGGAAGAGTTATGTACTTTGTTAACCCCACCAAAGGTGGTATTCATATAAAAAAAAGAATCAATAAATATCAATTTATATCTTTAATAACCTAAATAATGTGAGCAAACATAATTAACTTAGTTATTATATTCATAAATACTCCACTATTTTAACAGATAAAATTTGCATAAATGTTTATTGAATCTCTATCTATGTTTATTTTTATGTCAGTAGATTAAAAACACAAAACCCAAAATATCGTGACAGGATGTTTAAGATTTAATTTCGTTTTTAAAAGTTTGAATAATAAATTAAAAACCACATATATTTCTTCCTTAGATTGACCTTGGGAGTATACTAATCATTTTCTACGAAATGATTCATGCACTTGCTCATCAAAACCACTCGATAAAAAAAAATTCACTAAGCAATAAAACCATTACAACACTAATAGAAATAAAGTCTCAAATACCTCTATCAATCGGGACCTTTATCTAAACTACCTATTACTGTCATCGCTTACTACCTCCATAACAAACTGGTCTGACATATAAACCTCACTTTCCTCTAAAGCCAACACCATTATATGTGATGTGATTAGTAACCGTAGATCAGAAATGTGAAGTACACAATAAAATGTAAGGACCATCCTTAATCACTAATAACCAATAAGCTCTGTGGGAACCACTTTCAATCACAAACTACAAGTCATCTGCATGTGAAGCCAACCACGTATTGCACACAACTAACTATTTGAGAAAGAACAACAAAAATACCCAACCCAATCTCACAGTGTTTTGTCTTACATAAAAAGTAAAATGCTTAAGTGTTCTCCACACTCAAGCATTCTACTTTACCCATAACATTGTAGCAAAAATATTAAAACACTCTTAAAATAAATTGTGAATCAAATGTAATTTTTAAAACAAATTTTGGTAGAGTTTTGGCAAAAGAAAGATGGTTTTAGAGAGACAAATATGGGGATGCTTATAGAAAGAACAAGCTTACCATCCTCATCACGATTTCGTTGAGGGTCCATGCCACCACCTCTCCAGGGGTCCATCATGGGGTCTAACGAGGACTTCATCAAGGTGCCAAAAATCTTACTTTTCAATCAAAAAATTGCAAAGTAATTTTCATAATACTCAAACCTGAACCGAGCCAAAACCCATTACTCAAGGCCTAGCATGCCTACTAAATGACCGACCATGTGGTGTATGTAAAATATGCTTTCAATTACAATATACTCTAACAAGTTGAAATGCAAGGGTCTCAACACATCCGCACAAAGCACATCTAAAGCTTGATAATTCAATCTAACTTATAACCTGTACATACAAAACAAACACATACCTCTTGAACTTATCATGCAAAAACAACTTACAGTCTATCGAAATACTATCGTGTTACCTCTACACAGGTACACATCGATAGGAAAAATACATACAATCATGCATCATAAACATATGAAATATACACAAATCCCCTTGACTTCATGCAACATTCATGCAATATAGCAAAGATGATTAAAGAAAACAAACAAGCTGCACACATATGTAAACTAGGAAGAAGGAAACATACCACACTCAATCTCACAAAAATTATTTTACAAGAAATGAGTTCAACACTCTTTATTTCTCTCTCCTACACCATCATCCTCATGAACACCACTAAATGAAGATGGGCCAATATCAGTAGGAGTAGAAAGTGGTATAGTAGGCTGTGAATGGAAAGTAAAGGTAGCAAACCGATTGAAAGAATGATCAGATTCAAAAGAAATGTTGGGTTCATCTCCAACAAAAATTCTAAATAATAATGATATAGACCTTCTAGGTGAATAATCATAGGAAACCACGAACTCAAAGGAATATGAACAATCGATTTTCTAGGAACGTGTTAAAGGTGATCACATTAGAACCTTAAGGAAACAAAGTCCTTAAAATCCTAACCATGAGACTCCACAAAGGTTGATCACTCCCTTTGATAAATCAAATTGAAGCATTCAATTAAGAACACAAGAAGGGAAAACAAAAATCTTTTTGAAATATACTTGATAAAAGATCAAAAAGGTTTTGCTAAAAATTACATAGTTGCTTCTTTTTATAAGCAACAAACCTTAAAGAAAAAACCCTAAATGAAATGAGCCTATTTAGTTATGGATCGGGCCTAATCAATACTTAAAAAATAAAAAGAATAAAAAGACTTGTGATAAATAAAACATAAAAGGCCTACAATTAACTAAAATGAAAATTGCTTCCTAAATTAATCCGTTCATCCAACTTGATCTTCCAAATCTATCCCTGAATAAAAATATAATAGACCACCCATGGTAAAGCTTTGGAATCTTTGAATTTAGTTTTAGAAACTTTTAGCATAACCTCTTTGTATTACACTTCCATGATCAAGCCTTGCAAATCTTTTTTCATCTTCTTTGTCTTTGCCCTAGTCATTGGACTGTAAATTCCTTACAAAGGATCTTAAGAATATTTAGGAACATCCACTTGGTCAACACCTTGATTTCTATTAAAGATGGCCAATGAGCTAGGGGAAATAAGACCAGAGAGAGAAGAAAGGCCACTAGAGCCTACATAATAAGGTCTAGCTGAGGTAGAAGATAAAGGAGAACCATAAACTATAAGTGGTACAATAAGGTGATAAGAATTCTACATAGCTTGGGTAAATGCTTGATATCTTTGCATATCTATGACATTCTTGTTAATAATATGCATCTCTTGAAGAAGATTATTCATTACATAAAGAATTTCATCATTGAGAGGAATAAAAGTAGAAAGGGTAGAAGAAACAAGAATTGATTCACATTGCGTGGATTGAGTAGCATTTTGAGATGTAGAAGATGAAGGGGTAGCTAAAGAAAACTAAGAGCCATAATTACAAAGATATAACGATAATGAAAAAGTAATTCTAATAGGACAAGAAAATGAGATATTATGAAAAATAATGGAACCCCGTCTAGAAATCAAAGAGAGATAGTGGAGGCTAGAATTAAAAGGAACAATAGTATGAAAAACAATGATCCTATAAATCATGTCAGGTAGATCTAAAGTTTCACCATTTAGAATAGCACAAAGGAAATGTCATCTACACGGTAGGACAATATGATGATGAAAATGGAGATGAATGACATCACTAACAACATTATTAAAAAGATGACTATGAGTATCTTTTTTTATAATGAGGGCGCTACCATTATAAAAAGGGGGTAGGCCTAGACAATTGGTTCACCGTCCCAACCATGTCACATTAATTCAAAAGATCAAATTCAGTAGAAATGTAAGTAGAAGCTATATTTTCAAATTCAAAAAGAATGATGGGAAAATAAGGGAACTCAACATCTAGAAGAGTTAAAGTAATAATTCCATTTCTAGAAAATGTGACTCTACAACTTCTAAGGAAAAAAGAGGTAGAAAAGCCAATGGAGACAACAAATGGTAGGGTAGTATAGAACTCCATAATAAACTCATTATTATAAGAATAAGTACGAGAGTAGAAAGAAATCCAAGAAAATTTTGCAAACCTTTCCTCGATCGTAGGAAAGCTAAGGATGTCGATAGGATGCTTACAGAGAATGGGGCCAGATTCGTTAGACTACTGTGTAATTCTGGTATGTTTAGATGCCATTATAATTAAAAAGGTAAGGGTGGAGGGTATTGGTATAACAAGAAGAGAAAAATACAATTTTGAGGTGTGAAAAAATAGGTACTATGGGGACAATTTATAGGAGTAGGTACACTACACTGTGGTCCTCATCGAAGTGCTCGATGAGCCATCTCAATGAGTATGTAAATAAGGTCTGGCAAGCCTTCTAGGTGAGGGGTATGGCACGATGCATAAAAATGCAAAGAAATTCATAGGGGAGAGAGATAGAAAAAAAGAAAGAGAATGCCAAACTAGAAAACACAAATATTTTTGATTTTTTTAAAGCAACAAACATAGATAAATAACACAGATGAAAACCAAACAGATAACAAAACAAAAAATAAGTCAGATATAGTACTATAATCATAAGTCAAAAAATAAATAAATAAATAGCTCAACTTTATACAAATCACCCAAAAATACTAATCAAAGAGCATCCTTCCATTTAAAAAATTTGTGAAGGGTAACTTAGTTTGGTGGTAGTTTTCTCATGTGAGAATGAGGAGTATATGTAACTTGAGGTCTATTTTGTCTAGAATTTCTAGAAATTCCTATCGAGTGATCCATATTAATTGGGACAGGTGGACTTTTTGATGAAGTTTTGTTTCCTTTTGTATTGTGCCTGATGTGTATAATGCAACCATCTTGAAGATGCTCAGATGAGCCACAATAACTACATCTTGACACAGGAGATGAAGGTGAACAAGGTGGAGAACTTTGACATATACTTCCCAAGTATCTAAGACACTCCTTGGTAAGGTGACCAGTAGTGCCACAATGATAAAAAATATAAATAATAGAGTTGAATTTAGATCCTTGGCTCCAAGGAGTAGTACATGGAGGAGAAGAATAAGAATCATTCACATTAAATTTCATACGAGAAAGATAAGTCAATTTCCCACAGTGGGGTTTCAAATGCCCAAGTTCATCACAATGGTGACACGTATGAGTAATAGTAGATAAAGGCAATAAACCATCACTAGATAGATAAGAAGAACTACTGTTAGGTGAGGTATTCACCTTGATAGAGAAAATGGGTTGGAATGACATAACAGACTAACCTTTTTGGATGGCAATAGTTGATTTCAACTTTGGGTCATCAACAATTGATTTAACAAACTTAGGAGAAACTGTACTAGGTGCTACTCCTAAAAGACTAGGTACTACTCCTAATTTCATTCTATTGTTGAGAACCACTCATCGTTTTTTTTATAGTAGATGAAGATTGAGCTAGTTCTTTCTCACTTACATAGACTTTATCATTTAAAGCTTTAATCAATTATTCTTTTTCCTTAAAGAAAGATTCAAGGTAAACCACATGATTGTTAAGGATCCCAACTCTCTCATGCAATTCTTCAACTTAAGCTTCTTTTTTAGTGAGACTATAAGCCATATATTCCTTATGATTTTCAAAGATAATTATATGCTTTTTCAATTGATTGATTTAGTAATTTGATCAGACGAAGGATCAAGATTGACATACAAAGGAGTAGTTTTATCAAAAATGGAATACTTTAGTTATTCCTCTATTTTCTACATCTTTTCAAGATTTGTGTTTAATGTTTCTTGTAAATCTGAATATCTGTTTCAAATGAGCGCATACATGTTAGTGAGATCATGTTTTTTTACCATCAATTGAGGACTTTCTTTCTACAAAAGCTTTCTTCAATGCACTTATCTTGTACTCATTTTCATCCAGGTCCTCTAAATCCTTTTTCTTAGCTTTATCTAACTTAATATGCGCCAATAAGAGTGTGTTGTAATAATTGATCAACTCATATATTTCGTCTTCCTTATCTTTAGTAGGAACCTCTTGAGCATCTAAGGTGACAGTCGAAGAATTTACGACATTACTTAAGCAATACATGCTAGAAAGTTAGTGTCATTCTCATCATCACTATTGCTATAGACCAAAATAGTAACCTCATCCTTCAAAGAACACTTGTTCGTGTATTTTTGTTTATGAATACACTTTGTAGCAATGTGTCCAAGCTTTCCGAATTAGAAGAACCTAATTTTCTTGAGATGGCCTTTGTTAGGTTTCTCAACTTCAATATCTGAGACTTCATCAATCTTTATCGATTTTCAAGCTTTATTTCTTGAATTTTCTTTTCTAATAACCCCAGATAAGTGTTTTTTTTTCAAAATATCTAGGGAACCTTTTGACAAGTAATGACATTTCTTTTTCATTAGGGTCAAAATCATCATCACTTAAAATATTGGCATTCACTTCTGTGATGGGACTATTCCCTTGATGGTCTTGGGCACTAGGCTTTTTCCCTTTTTTGTAGTAATTTGATCTTGTCTAGGCAATAGGTGATGAAGTTAAAAGACTTATAAATCACCAACTAACGCATTTAAAGTTAGTTCACTAGCCTTGTACATAGACTTAATCACCATAACCTAGGTGTGAAATTGATAGGGGAGACTAGTGAACTCAATTTTCTTTTCATTGTTGATAGGTCTACCCAAGTTGTAAGAACAATTAACAATTTTTGAAAATCAAGCATAGAATTTGTCAAAAGTTTCATCCTTTTGCTAAATAAGAGCTCAAAGTCTTTGTTCAACTTCAAAATTCTAGATCTCTTGATTATAGAAATAACTTTTCTATGTAGTCTTCAGAATGTACCATGCTTGTTTTGAAGTTGTACAACTCTAAATTCTTTGATATTCATCACCCATAACATCCTTGATGATTTCATATAATCCTTTATTATTCCATTCAAATTCCTTACTTTTTTTCCTTTTTTACACTCAATCAAGGGTTTATAAATAAAAATATCATCAAGGAAGGTTTTGGTTGGATATGTCCAGTTATTTTCAACCACAAACCATATACAATATCTGAGGGACCTTAAGAAAACCCTCATTTGAGATTTTCAATAGGCATAATTTAGGCTATTGAACGATTGAGGCCTACCTACATTACCTCCTTCTCTTGACTCCATCAGAGAGAAATGTGCGTGTGTGATAAACGAGTTAAACAAATCAATACCAGAGTAATTAAGCCTTAAAAGGGTACACTAGCTCTTATACCAATTGAAAGAGTCTGATACCCAGTACTCTACTAGGGTGAGGAGATATAGACTCTTTAAAGACCCATATTTAACTCGTGACAAAGAGAAAGATAAACACTTAATAGCATACAACATTAATAATAAATAATATTCGTAGGCATCCATATAACTTTAAGCAACATATATATTATTTAGTAAAGACTAATCAAGTAAAGAATAAAAGCTTTCTAATTAGAGTTTAAACTTTAGTATATTGTGGAATACACGATTTAAACTTAGATTGTACTAGCAAAATAATATAGCATACATAATACACAATATAATACGGTAAGTTCACAAAGAACTCCTATCTAAATGATGAAATTATAGGGTTGCTATAAGCAATCACTCAATAGTAAATAATTCACTAAGTAATAAAAAAATTACAACCATGATAGAAATAAAATGACTAATACCTCTATCAATCGGAACCTCTATTCGAACTGCCTATTACTACCCTTGCTTACTATCTCTGTAACCACCTAGTCCAACACACAAACATTACTTTCATCCAAAGCCATCACCACTCAATGTGGTGTGACTAGTAACCATATATTAGTAATGTGAAGTGAATAATTAAATGTGAGGACCACCCTCAATCATAAATGACCAATAACCTCTGTATGAACCACTTTAAACCATGAACTATAGATCATCATCTATGTGAGACACATAGTCAATCACTTATCATACACAACTAACAACTTGAGAGAAATAACCAAAATACCCAACCCAATCTCACAGTGTTGTGTCTCACACATAAAGTAAAATAGTCAAGAGTTCTCCATACTCAAGCACAATATTTTATCCAAAAATTGTAGCACAAATACTAGAACACTCTCAAAGTAATTTATGAATCAAATGTAATTTTTAGAGAAATTTTGACATATTTTTGGCATATGAAAGATGGTTTTAGAGAGAGAAAAAAAGGTATGTATAGAAACAACCAATCACCAACAGCCGCCCTCGTTGAGGGTCTATCAAGAGGTCCAATGAGGCCTTTTTTGAGGATCTCATATAGGTGGCAAAAATCTTATTTTTTCAATCCAAAAATTATCGAGTAATTTTAATAAATACCCATACTCATGGTCTAGCATACATATTAAACAACCAATCATGTGGTGTGTGTAAAATATGCTTTCAATCATAATGTACCTAACTATGTACATATGTACATTACTAATATGTAGTAACTAACCTTACACATAGGAAGATAAAAAAAAACTTTGTGTTTTACACACAAGAAACCAACACACTAACACAAAGTACAATATCCATGACTTTTCAGCTATCCAGGAAAAGATTGGTCACTTTTCTTGTCATCTTATGTAGTCTTACTTATTCTTTTTATGAAAATTTTATTAAGGAGTTCATTTTTTTCCCTACCCCATGTTATTTCTTCTAAATTTTTCATCAATCTTGTCCTTAGAGGGCATAAATTCACATTTTTCATATAAGATATTGTTAATTTATTATCTCTTCCTAATGTTGAGGACCCTTCTTTCACATCATTCTCTTGGAATTTGAAAATCTTTCTTCTACTTATCTTCCTAATGAGTATACTCTTATGAATAAATGTAGCTTTGTTGAAATACCAAACTAGTTGGTTGGTCTTGGCCACACTTATGGTAGAGGCGTTCTTACTGTTAATAAAGATGTCATTGGTCGTCGCCTTAATAATGTCATTAGTGTTGTCATTCACCCTTATTCTCATCATCATACTATCACCCCGTGAAGAGGACACTTATTTCATACTATTCTAAATGGTAAGGCTATCAATCTAGTAGGCATATTTTATAGGACTATTTTTTTAGTCTAATTGCTCCTTCTCAGTTTACGCTCCATTATCCCTCGTTGATTTCCAAGTAAGATTCCATCCTTTTTCATAATATTTCTTCTCTTGTCATAGTAGAGTTTCTCTTTCACTCTCACTATTTCTTTCCTATCAAGGCTCACATATGCCTTCCTCTTCTTCTTCTTCATAGAATGTTGCTTAGTCCACTAGTTGTAATTCCATTCCCATTTCTTTTACTCTATTTAATTTTCTTCCCCTCAGTGATGAGTCTCTTGTGCCATCAATAATCTCTTTCAAGAGTTGAACACCTTCAACTAGAATTACATGGACAGTAGAGGGTTCAAGCACATTTTCATGGCTCACCTATCTATTTTTCATCAATTAGACCATGACCTATGAGTTACATAGGCCATAGTCATTCTGGTAACTCCTCCATTGGTTCTCTTTCTTCCCTTTTTAGAAACTTTGGTGGAGATGAAATAGACCCTACTATTTCCCAAGTTGTTTACAACTATTTTCATCCCTCAACACGTATACCACCCATTTCCCCTACTTATCTTGGACAGTCCTTGCATGGTGTTGTATACGAGGATGATGATGTTGGAGAAGGAGACGGAGAGTGTTGAACTCATTTTCTTGTTGTTTTAGTTTATTTTCTTTTTATTTATTAAAATGAAATTTGTAAAATACTATTGCATTAATGAGAATTTGTTTTTTTTTATATTTTTTATCTCTATTTCTAAAAGTGTTCTAGCTTATTTGTTTTCTTTAATCTTCTATGTTGTGTTGCATAAGTGTTAGGATTATTTCATACTTGTACGTCTTTTCTCCTTTATACATGGGTATTCCTTTGACTTTCTGTGTTAAAAAGGTGAAGGATTTTATATGCACAACTACGTTTTTTTTGCCATGCTTTATATTTCATGAGCGATGAGTGTACGTTGCAATGTATCTTGTTGTGTAACTTGTATTCACTTGGAGAAGTGTTGCATAAATTTAGGGAGAGTTGTGTATATTGTTGTGTTTCTATTGCATGATTATAGATGTTTTGCCTATTGGTGTGCACATGTGTAGGGGTAACACAATAGTATTTTGATAGACTATACACTTTTCTACATAATACATTTATAAGATATATATTTGTTTTGTGTGTGCAAGTTACAAGTGTAAATTGAAGCCTTTGAACTTCAGAATTAATGTGTGCAGCTATATTGAGACCCTTGCATTTCAACCTATTATAGTATGGATGAGTTGATCTAAGAAGATAGATAGATCACAAAAGATGGATGTACTTGAAGTAGATGTGCTTTTGGGTGTTGGGTATGCATCGTTGTTTTATTCATAGGAACAAACATATTTATGTCATCTTCATGATCATCTCATAATTGATGTGCATTTGTACTTAGTTATGTAGTGTTTTTCCAGGAAAGCCAAAGAGGAAGATTGTAAGTTCTATAATCCTTTGTGTCTTTGTTGGCATTCTTATGTGCAAAACACTGAGTTTGTTTATTTTACTCAGTTTTTCTGTCTTCCTTTATGTAAGGTTATTAATGTTGATCAGTAATACATTCACACACATTGTTAGGTAAATTGTATATGAAAGCATGTTATACATATACCACAATGTTGGTTTCTTAGTATGCATGCTATGTTGTGAGTGGAAATATTTTGTTTCATTTCGGTTACAAATATTTATGAAATTTACTTGAAAACTTTGGAAACAAAAATTGAAATTTTTGGCACGGTGACAAGTTTCTCGTCGAACCCATGATGAGGTGGTTGGTGAGGACCCTCAATAAGGGTGGTTGGTGTTGTCTCTTTAAGAGAACATAAAAACATGCAAGTATTCATCGTCACAAGTAATAAAATTAATAAGTAAGTCATCGTTCCCATGGAGATTTGTAAATACAGTTTGTTAAGTACTAAAATTGTTTCACTCTGATTTTATCCAAACAAACGAAAATTGATGGAAGTTTAACAAATTAAGATTTTAATAACCATAAATAAGAAAATTCTAGGATTGCGGTTTCACCAAATTAATCCACTCGAATCATACTATTTTCTCTTGATTTATATTTTTGAATTTAATTTGTCAACCAAGAAGTACTAATTTTATCCATACCTCTCTTCCGAGCTCCATATAGACACATCTCGCTAAAATAATTCACTATATTCCTATAAGAATTAAATTCACCAAGATTCATTATATTCAAAGTTCTCAAATAGCCACACGTATAATAAAGGTATATTCATATCCTTTGTATATATGTTATTCTATCCACGAGAAATAACACGAAAATGTCTTTTTCATGTTTATTTATATGTCACAAATCAATTGATTAATCTTCCAATCAATCAAAAGTATTAAGCACAAATAGAATAAACAAATTAAAAATCTCATAAATCTTTCCAAAATAATTTATTCAAGCTTCATAAATTAAGCTACAACACAACCCTAGAAAAATTAAATTAGTTCATAAGAAAATTTAAAATTACAAAACGAAAATACTAAAACATTTAAGGAATATTAGATAAAGAACAACAAAAAAAAATTAAAATTGTTTCGACTCTCTAATTTCTAATATGCAGAACACAACAAAAGCCAAAAATGGCTTCTGCATAGCTTCATTCTACCCCTAACTAACCCCCTTATTTTATCGCAATAATGACTTATTTATAGCTCCAACTCTCTAAAAAAATACATCATAAATTTTATTTTTTTCTGATGTATCACGCGTGAAATAGTGGGGGACATCAAAAATATTATTTTAAGACACGCGTGGGAGAAATACAAAACCAGCTGGAAAGTGCACCGGTTCTACGTTTTCATTTTTTCAAAACGCATGCCACGTGTCGGCATCTGATTCGTTGAAAGAAATAACAAGGCATGTGGCAACTTTGTATTCGGTGGAATGGGAGGGCACACGAAGTTTGCATGGACCGCGTCGCACAGGATATTTCTTACACAGCAAACACGTGGGGGACATAGAACCTGCTAGAAAGCATGCACCGTTTCTGTGTTTTATTTTTCAAAACCTCATGCCACATGTCGTCATTTGATTTGCTGGAACAATAATCAAGACATGTGGCAGCTTCGTATTTGGTATACTAGGAGGGCTCACGCAGTTTACATGGAACGCGTTGCATAGGAAATTTCCTACACAACAAACACGTGGGTCCCACCCTACACGTCTGCATGCGTGGCCAGATGGGCCCTACTCTACACTCCGTGCAGCATGCAATCTGGGAAACTGGGTCTGATCGCCTATGTCGCATTTTTATTACACACGTTTGATCCACACTGTTGATTGTATGATTAAATGGTGTGTGTTGCACTTTGATAATGGCGTGTGTTGTCCTCCTTTCCAGCACAGAAAAACAAAGTTTATATAATTGCATTTTAGCAAGTGTTGACTCTAACCAGTCTCCATTTCCATGTGTCGCGCTCTAATTCGTCCAATGAATTTTTATGCCACGTGTCGCACTATGATTGGCTAACGCTATCAATTTTTCTTGTTTTGATCACAACCCTTGATCTGAAGCTAATCTGATGGTCCATATCACACTTGAACTATATTTAAGCCCTTAATCACTCCAAAAATCCTAAGGGGTCATAATTTGCATAATTTTGGTCAATTTTTTGGAGCTAAAATGAGAGAAAAATATAGCAAATTTCAAGAGGGGCTACAATTTTGGTGGAGATTGAATAAAAGATAAACACTACAATTCAAGAGATTGATTGTATTTCTTCTTTTACTTTTTCCTTTATCAATTTTTATGTCTTCCTTTATGAAAAATATGAGCTTTATAAACACAATTATGTGTAGTTAATTTGTTAATCTAAGGATCTTATGAACTCAATTTTTACCATGTGATAATCTAATATTTTACCCCCATTTATAATTTTAATTTGATTATATTGTTTAATATGATTTTTATGCTATTAATTGTTTGACCAACAATTTATCTATAGAGGTAATTAAATATATTTGAGAGAATATTTAATTGTTTATCTTGATTAAATAACATGCATAGTTTCTAGGCAGAAATGTATGATTCTTATATATGTGATCCATAATCAATGAACTTAATGAGTAGTATACAATTTAATTGACATGAGAGTGTAATTAAATTAATTACTATATGGTGTGTAGTTTACTTGAGAGATGAATACATGCTAGGTTAGATTCAATTGATCATATAATTAATTGATAATTATATTGGGAGGATTTTAGTGATTTACATGCTTAGAAAATTGGGATATTAAGTATTCTTAGATATTTTCTCATATATATTCTTTGTTACCAAATCTGATTTAATTAATTATTGCTATTTACTTTTAGTTATTTTTAATTTTCCTTTCTTAAAATATAAAAACCCAAAAAAATTGATTTTTAATTTTTAGTGTGTTTTAAAAATTAGTTTCTAATAAAATAATCTTCGTGGGAACAATCTTTTCTTATCATTATATTACTTGTTGCGATACATATACTTGCTTATTCATTGCACACAATTCATGTGTGGAGATCAACGATGCCTTGTTATTCTATAAATACTTTCATCTTCTCTCATTTCTTAAGCATTGAATCCATACCGAAACTCTATCAAATTAACTTTGAAAATTTCTTATGTATCACAAACTACTTTGATTGTATTTTAGTATTTGTGCTACACTACTGTGAGTATATTTTGTGTGCTTGAGTGTTGAGGGCTTTTAACTATTTTACAAATTGTGTGAGAAAACAATGTGAGATTGGGTTGGGTAGCATTGGTTGAGATCCTAAATCAATGGTTATTTGTGGTTCATGATTGGACCTATTTCCCACAATTGGTTATACACTATCTAGTTCACATTATTGATCGTTGGTTTTTGACCACTCTACTTAGTGTGGTGTTAGATTTAGAGGAAAGCCATGTCCGTGTGTCAAACCTAGTTGTTGTAGAGACAGTAAGTGATCGGTACAAAACTACAAGTATATAGTATCATAGTTTTATAATAAAGTGATAAGAAGAGTATCATCCTCAGAGATTGGTAACTTATTTTTGACAAATAGCAATATTATGATAATCTCAATGTTATCTAGAGAAGTCACTAAGGTTGTCGTAATTAGAATTTTCAAATAAAATTAATTTAAAGAAAATACGCAGAAGAAAAGAATGATGTTTTTTGAAAATCAAATCAATGGAAAGAAAACTTCTAGGAAATCGATTTCACATAATCCTTCACTATGCTTACTCATCTAACTAATAGAATTTAATTCTCTCTGTTTGTTAGCAATCTCCAAAAAACAATTAAAAGCCTCTTTCGACAGTCAATTGGAAATATTCTTGTTCATTAATGTACACAAGTGTATGCAATTGAATAAAGCAAAAAAGCATTAAGACCAATGATTTTAATACTACACAAGTTCATATAAGTCTTTCGCTTTCTCTATTTATCTATGCCAAAATATTTCAGATCTATCCAATAATTCCCTCTTTCGATAGTAAAGCACAAGATTAAAATCATCTAATTAATGGCTAAAATATTTCAGATCTATCCAATAATTCCCTCTTTCGATAGTAAATCACAAGATTAAAATCATCTAATTAATGGCCAATAAATTAGAAGCAATAAATTCAAAATAAATTAGACAAACTTGAATAGAAATAATTCAAATTAACATAAAAAATCAAGCATAGTTCATAATTAAATTACATATTTTCCCTAGAATAAAGAAAAAATAGTTCATGTTAAAAATTAAATTTAACATAAACGAATTCACCATAATGTTTCTAAGAGGAATTGAAAGAAAAGTGAATCCCAAAAAAAATATGCTTTCGCATTTCCCTGTTGCGTTCCAATCTATTTTTCTCTCATATGTGTTCTATTTTGTTTCCCACTAATCTCTTTGATGCGTTGCTATCTATTCTTTTGTTTTTCTTTTTCGCTTTTATGCGTCCTTCTGGTCCATTTTGTGATTTATATGTATATATATAATCCCTTCGCTGCCTTCTTTGTTTCTTACTTTTATATGTATATGTATGTATATTTTTAATTTGAAATCTTCATTTAAATTTAATTTAAATTTGAGAGTCTGTAGGCAATATGCTTCTAAAATTTTGGATCTTCATTTTCTTCAAATCTGTAATAAAATTTAAATAATAATAACAATAAAGTCTAAAATCAATAAAAATTAAATAAAATTATACTAAAGTTAAAGTTGAGAAATGATAAATTATGTCAAATAATGTAAGTCATCAAACACCCACAAACTTATAACTTTTTTTGACCTCAAACAAAACGAAAATAAAAGAAAAGACAACTATAGACAAATCAAATAGACCCTATAGAGAACTACCATCATTCATCAAGCCATGATTTGAATTTAGATTTCATTAGTAATAACTTACTTTTTTTAAATCAAAGATAGCAGAAAAATCAATCAAAAATTCAACAATTTGTCAAGAAAAAGTTAAGCATTTACTTCAACCTAAAGCCAAGTCTTTGAGTGTGTGTGAAATAGTAAATTTAACTCCAAACCACCAGCAAATTCAAATAAAAGTAACACAACTGAAATCAGAAGAATTATCTCAAAACTTAACTCCATAAGTATAATTTTCAAAAATCCTCTCCACTAATGTAATCAAATTCCAAAATCAAAGATCAAAAGGTCTTTAATCATGGTTGTAATGACAAGCCACAGGGTGAGGACTAATAAAGAAATGGATATGGAAAATCAAAGCAAATTGGGAAAATACTTGGTACAAAAAAACAATGAAAAGAATATCCACAGGATTCACACCATAGCTCTTTCTCGACAATATACTCATATTGATGACAATATTGTTGCTATACTCAATAAGTGGAGTGCTCTTTTTTTTCTTTTTTTTCATGTGGTTGCCTTGATAATCATAGGATTTTATGCTTTACAACCACTTTAACCCTTTTTTTCAGTCTTGCCTTTCACTTTCTCTTTTTTTACTTTGATCAAATAGAGCATACATAATATGGATTATTTTATTTGAACTAACTTTCTCTTGAAATGAAAATTTTTGCCAAAGTATTTTCTCAAAATTTAAGGTAAATTCATGGTTTTTCAAGCTATAATAGGTATGTTTTATGTAGTTAAAAGAAAAAATAAAGACTTATGTAAAATAAGGCAAAAGGGGGTTGACTATAGGAATACACTATGAAATGATGGCGTGATAATTAGGATGGTTGGGAAAGCTTTTTGGTTGTGACAAAAAAGATTCCTAGATCCTTTCTCTAATACTTGGTATCAACTAGGATTTTGCCTCAAGGATCCATCAATGGATTCTAGAGCAAAGTAAGATTGACCTTTCTTGACCCAATTAATTCAACTCCTTCTCTTCATATGCAAAATGGAGTACAGAAAAATTTACTACGTGCTCAATTATTTTCAAAGATAAACATTTAAATCAAAGTACCCACAAAACTTTGACTAACATAATAGCATATTTTGAAAAACAAATTCTCAAAACCATCTTCAATCACAAATTTCAAGTCATAGTGAATTCAATCATACTCAAATACATGCATGATAAGAGAATCCAACAACTCAAGACTATAGGAGTTGACACCCTCAAACTTAAACTAAACAATATCCTCATTGTAATTCAAAAGTGAGACACATTAAAGAAATGAAAGAAACTTCCTTGGTTTTATGGTGGATCATCCTTAGTTTGTAATTTTCAACACTTTATTCTTGCAAAATAAACCAGCATCAAAATCCAAATTATTCAAATAAATAAAAAAATAAAATAAAAATAAAGTTATATGGATTGCCTCCTATAAGCGCTTGTTTTATAGTTTACAGCCATACTTTTCAATCTTCATCAATTAGGATTTCGAAGAGGAATAAATGCATAATTCCTCTGCACTTATTCTCCATAATAGTGCTTCAATCTCTGTACATTAACTCTAAATATATTCCATGCCTTGTCCTTCAAGTTTATTGTTCCAAAAGGGGAAACTTTGTCAATTTTATAAAGACCTGGCCATCTTGATCTTAACTTACCTGGGAGAGTTTTAGTCTTGAATTGAAAAGAAAACCCTATTTTCCTGGAGCAAACTCACGCCTAAGAATCTATTTGTCGTGCCACTTCTTTGTCCATTCTTTGTAGATCTTTGCATTTTTATAAGCATCATTTCGCAACTCATCCATCTCATTTAATTGAAGAAATGTTTCCCTTACTGCCTTCAAATCAAAATTAAACTTCCTTATAGCCCAATAAGCTTTATGCTCCAATTCAATAAGGAGATGAAATGCTTTTCCAAACACTAATCAATACAGAAACATCCTGATAGGTGTTTTAAAAGCTATATGGTATGCCCACAAAGTATCATCAAGCTTCTTTGCCTAATCCTTTCTATTGGTGTTGACAATCTTTTCTCTATTTGAAATTTCAACTTGGCCATTAGTTTTAGGATGGTAAGAAAGTGTTATCTTATGCTTCACACCATATTTAGAGATAAGTTTTTTGAACAACTTGTTACAAAAGTGGGTCCCTTCATTATTAATAATAGCCCATGGAATGCCAAATCTTATGAATATTTTCTTATGCAGAAATTTAAACACTACATTTACATCATTTATTGTTGCAAAAATTGCCTCCACCCACTTTGACATATAATCAACTTCTAACAAGATATAAACTGAGCCAAAAGAGGGAGGAAAATAACCCATAAAATCAATTCCCCAAACATCAAATAACTCAACTTCTAATATATTTTTTGATGGTATCTCCTGACGTCTTGAAATATTTCCCATACGTTGACACCGATCACAAGTCTTCACCAAAGTATAATTATCATGAAAAATAGAGGGCCAAAAGAAACCACTTTGAAGTACCTCATGTTACCCCAAATTTTTCTCCATATGATAAGGAATGGAAATGACGGAGAATGGCTTGCATCTTCTCTTCAGGCACACATCTTCGGATGATTTGATCAGGGCATCTTTTGAAAAGAAAAGGTTCATCCCAAAAATAATATTTCATATCATGCAAAAACTTCTTACGTTGATGGAAAGTAAGATCTTGTGGAAAAATCTTTTTTAAATCTTCTATAAAATCCAACATGTCCCAAAAAACTTTTCATTCCCTTCAAATTCTTTGGAGAAGGTAGTTTTTCTATGGTTGCAATTTTAGCTCGATCAACCTCAATTCCTTTAGATGACAATCTATGGCCAAGTATGATCCCTTATTGAACCATAAAATTACATTTCTCCCAGTTTAGGACAAGGTTTTTATTTTCACATCTCTGCAAAATAAGAGCAAAATTATGCAAACAATTATTAAAAGATGTACCAAAAACTGAAAAGTCATCCATAAAAATTTCCATTTAAATATTCCACCATATCAGAAAAAATAAACGTTATGCAACATTAAAATGTTGTTGGGGCATTGCACAATCGAAAGGACATCCTTCTAAAAGCAAATGTTCCATAAGGGCATGTGAATGTAGTTTTCTCCTTATCTTTGGATGCTATGGCAATCTGGTTATACCCTGATAACCATCTAAGAAGCAATAATAGGGATATCTGGTCAATCGATCTAACATTTGATAAATGAACGAAAGTGGAAAATGATCCTTCCTTCTTACTTTGTTCAACTTGCAATAATCCATACATACACTCAAACTCGTGATTGTTCTTATAGGAATAAGCTCATTGTAGTCATTTTTCACCATCATTATTTCACCTTTTTTTGGTACAACCTACACTTGACTTACCCATGAGTTGTCTGAAATAACATAAATAATTCCAGCATTGAAGAACTTCAAAATTTCAGCTCTCCCAACTTCCTTCATTGTTGGATTTAATCTTCTTTGGGGCTCACTTGATGGTTTGTAAGGTTCTTCCATTAGAATCTTGTGCATGCAAATGGTTATTCCACTTTTATGTCAAAGATAGTCCATACCAAGGTTGTTCTATGCTCCCTTAACACATGCAATAACATTTCCTCTTCTTCGGGTGTAAGTGATGCATACCAAATAAGCTCAAGCAATTACTTCAATTTTGGAGTTATAGTTTGCTGCATTTTTTCTATAGAGATTACAGATTTTTTTCTTTGCTACTATTGGCTCTAGCCTTTCCACTTCTTTTCTAAATGATGTAACTTGATGCAATGCTTCCTAGGAAAAATACATAGTGGAGAAATTGTTCACTAACAAAAGGTAAATCGTATTCACAAACAGCCGAGTTATTGAAATCATAAGCATGAGATGAAATGGTGATACATCATTCTTCAAAGGCTTTTACTACACATTTCTCAATGACATCTACCCGAAAGCAAGTTCTTAGATCTTTTGGAAATGGCATGCTTCATAGATGCTAAACATAACTTCTTCCTTGTTCACTCTTAATGTTAACTCACCATTTTGAACATTCATTAAAGACCATCCCATAGCCAAGAATGGTCGACCAAGAATTAGTGGGACATCTTGGTCTTCATCCATATCTAACACCACAAAATCAGCTAAAAAATTAATTTATCCACCTTTACCAATACGTCTTCTATGATTCCTTATGGATACTTGATGGATCATTTTGCTAGTTTCAAAGAAATTATTGTTTGTTTCATCTCTCCAAATCCCAATTTCCTATATATAGAAAGTGTCATAAGATTAATGCTAGCACCAAGATCACATAAAAATTTATCAAAAAATGAATTTCCAATACTGTAAGGCAAAGTGAAACTCCCTGGATCTTTTAATTTTTGAGGTAATTTCTTTTGAAGAATAACACTACATTATTCAGAAAGCTTCAATCTTTCGAACTTCTTCAACCTTCTCTTCTTGGAAATGATGTCCTTCAAGAATTGGGCATAATTTGGCATTTTTTCCAAGGCATTTACAAAATGAATATGTATGTGAATTTTCTTAAAGATATCCACAAATTTAGAAAATTTCTTATCTAATTTGTGTTTTTGAAAACATTGAGAATAAGGAAGTGGAGTATAGAGAATAGGAGGATTGTTAGGAAATGAAAATTATGGAGGCATGTTAGTCTCTCTTAGTGTATCATTAACAATATCCTTTTCTTCTACTTTATTATTACTTTGGCCATTGTTTAGAATTGTAGGGGTGGACTCGACTTCCTTTGATGGTGATCTCTTAATTTCTCTTCCACTCCTAAGTGTAATGGCCTTGCATTGTTCCTTTAGATTTACTTCTATATTGCTAGGAAAATTTCCTCTTTGTTGAGCATTGATGGTCGTGGATAGTTGCCCAATTTGCACTTCAAGATTTTTCATAGTGGCTCTAATATTGCTATAATAAGTCTCAATGTTATCCATCTCTAAACCACTTTTTTTAAACCTTCCTTTAGTCTCCTCAACAAAGGAAACCATGGCATCCTCAAGTGACATCTTTTTCTCACTTGGTTGACTATCAAACCCTGGATGAGGTTACATCACATTCTTTGTGTTTCCATAAAAAGAATTCTCATGATTTCAAAGCCCTAGATAGTAATAATTTGGAATAGGATTACCACGATAGTCGTAGTTCCGATTTTTGATGTATCGAACATGTTCTTGACTTACTTTATTCATTAGAACTATTATACTTGAATCTACAACATAGTTTGCACTTTGTGGTATTCTTTGGGTTCTTAAGGCTAAAATATGATGAGATAGAGAAGCTACTTGAGCTAAAAGGGCAACAAACGGCTCCAATTCATGAATCCTAGCAACTTTCTTAGCCATATATCTTTCAGTTGTCCATTGATAGTTTTTTTAGGCCATTTCTTCCAAAAGAGAAGTAGCACCCTCAATTGTCTTTGATATCAAAGTTCCACCAAAATCAACATCAATTATGGTTCTAGTTTTCCCATTTAACCCATTATAGAACATATGAACTTACAATCAATCTAGAAATCCATGTTGAGGGCAACGCCAAATCAAATCTTTATACCTTTCCAACGCTTCATAAAGTGCCTCAAAATCATTTTGTTTGAATTGACCAATCTCACCCATGAGTTGGGTTGTTTTTATAGGTGGAAAGAATTTAGCAAGAAAATTCTCTTCTATGTCCTGCCAACTAGTGATGCTTCTCGATTGTAGAGATTGTAGCCAACCTCTAGCCTTGTCCCTTAATGAAAAAGGAAACAATCTTAAACTAATGGTGTTTTTAGTAACACCATTCATCTTTATAGTGTCACAAATCTCCAAAAACATAACCAAATGAATATTGAGATCATCAAGTGGCAATCCGCTAAATTGAGCTTGTTGCACCATGTTGATCAACACCAATTTGAGCTCAAAATTATTGGCATTAAAGGTCTAGCATCTTACACCTGAGTAATTTTCATTCACAATTGGCCTTACATAATCCTTCAAGGTGTGTGGCTGTACATTATGTTCCCTTTCAGCCATGGCTAGTACTTTCTTCTTTCTTCGTGATCTAAAAGTTCTTTCAATCTTTGGATCAAAAGGAATAATGTTTCGAGTTCTAGCACAGCACATCCAACATTAAAAACACACCTAGAAAAAAATAAAAAAAATAAAAATAGAAATGAAATATAATATAATTCTAAACTAAAACCAAGATTACTTTGTATCAATATTGGCAAAACACAAGAAGAAATCAATCCCCAATAACGATGCCAAAACTTGATCAGTGTAAAACTGCAAGTGTATAGTATCGTAATATTATAATAAAGTGATTAAAAGAGTATTATCCTAAGAGATTGGTGACTTATTTTTAAAAAATACCAAAATTATATTAATCTCAATTTTATCTAGAGAAGTAATTAAGGTTGTTGTAATTGGAATTTAAAATAAAATCAATTTAAACAAAATGCGTAAAAGAAAAGAACGATATTGTTTGGAAATCAAATCAATGGAAAGAAAAATTCTAGGAAATTGATTTCACATAATCACTCACTATGCTTTATTTATCTAGCTAATAGAATTTAATTCTCTCTCATTGTTAGCAATCTTCAAAAAACATCCAAAATCCTCTTTTGACAATCAATTGGAAATATTTTTGTTCATTAATTTATACAAGAGTATGCAATTGAATAAAG
Organism: Hippophae tibetana; assembly: GCA_037013495.1. Taxonomy (NCBI): domain Eukaryota; kingdom Viridiplantae; phylum Streptophyta; class Magnoliopsida; order Rosales; family Elaeagnaceae; genus Hippophae; species Hippophae tibetana. Next base: position 32,237,879 of record CM072806.1, read on the forward strand.
AAAGAAAGCATTAAGACCAATGATTTTAATACTACACAGGTTTATATAAGTCTTTTGATCTCTATATTTATCTATGTCGAAATATTCCAAATCTATCCTATAATTCCCTCTTTCGATAGTAAATCACAAGATTAAAATCATCTAATTAATGACTAGTTAATTAAAAGCAATAAACTCAAAATAAATTAGAAAAACATGAATATAAATAATTCAAATTAACATAGAAAATAAAGCATGGCTCAAAATTAAATTACATCTTTTTTCCTAGAATAAAGAAAAATTAGTTCATGCTAAAAATTAAATTTAACATAAACAAATTCACCATAATTTTTCTAAGAGGAATTGAAAGAAAAGTAAATCGCAAAAAGAATATGCTTTCACGTTTTTTTGTTGCGCTCTAATCCATTTTTCTCTTGTATGTGTTTTGTTTTGTTTCCCTTTATTATGTTTGTTGTGCTGCTCTGTATTCTTTTGTTTTTGTTTTTCGCTTCCGCCCGTCCCTCTGTTCTGTTTTGTGATTTATATATATATATATATATATATATTAATTAGAAATCTTCATTTAAATTTATTTTAATTTTAATTTGAGAGTCCTTAGACAATATGCTTCTAAAATTTTGGATTTTCATTTTCTTCAAATCTGCAATAAAATTTAAATAATAATAATGAAATCTAAAATCAATAAAAATTAAATAAAATTATATTAAAATTAAAGTTGAGAAATGATAAATTATGTCAAATTATGCAAGTCATTAGTAAGCGAGGGCAGCAATAGGCAGTTGGGGCCAAGGTCTCAACTGATAGAGGTATTTGCCTTTATATTTCTATTACGTTGTATTTATTTATTTATTGTTTGTAGATTTTTTTGTTGTCAAATGAATGTTATAAGTAACCCTAAGATTTACTACATAAATAGAAGTTCTATGTAGGTTTGCCTTATTATATCTGATGTTATGCATCCTCTACTATTTGACTAGTATAATTTGAGTTTAAATTATACATGTTTTAATATACTGAAGTATAAACTCTGATTAAAAAACTTTTATTATTTATTGTTTGTTTTCTATTTACTGAATAATATATCTATCTTTCAAAGTTCTCTACTACCTTTGATTATTATTTACTATTGTTGTTGTTATCTGTTAAGTGTTCATTTTTATATTACTTGAGAGTTAGGAACAAGTTCTTAAAAAGAGGTATCTTCTTATTCTGAATGTGTGCTAGGTCTCAAACTCTTTCATGGTTTACCGTGCGATTCACAAAGGGCTTGTCACGATGGATACTTGCACTAGTTAGGCTAGAAAAGCTAATTACTTGACTAATTTTGGTTGTTTGAATATCAAAGTATATTTTCATAATTAATTAGTATCAAGTATGAAGAAAGAAGTATCCTTTTAGTATATTCATTATATCTAAAAGTGGTGGAGAACAGGCTATTTATAAGCAATTACGAGCCACATGGACTAGCAAAAAATATAGTCAACAAACCCAATTTTTTGTAGCAATAGCTTTTTTCTATTTTTTTTATTCAAATAGGTGTACTTTGTTTTAAGATTAATACTACATATATATTAGGTTTTTATAAGTTAAAATTAGATGTGAAGTTTGGATATATATATATATATATATATAAGAAAATATTATAGCTTAAGTCTGTTATCTTTAACAAAAATATAAATTAGTCCCTTATTTATTAGGTGGAGTAGTATAAATCTATTACCTTAATAAAAGAGTCATAAAACCCCATTTTGTGAAGACAATGTAATTGTGATACTATACTTTTGAAGTTGGAGATATATATATATAAAAGAAAAAATAATAGCTTAAGTTTGTTGTCTTTAACAAAAATATAAATTAGTCTCTTATGTATTAGATGGAGTAGTATAAATTTGATATCTTTATAAAAGTGTCACAAATGTTCATTTTGTAAAGAAAATATACTTGTGTTATCCTACTTTTGTCAAGAAAGTAGGATATTATAAGCCTATTACTTTTACAAAATGTATTTTTATTATTCTTCTATAAAATTAGCAGAATTATGTTATCACATCTAATAGGTACAAGTTTAGTGTATATTTTTATTAAAGATAAGAGGTTTAAATGATTATTTATCCAAATGTTAAAATAATTATGAGATCACTTAGTAACATTAATAAATTATATTATGATACATAAATTATTATAAGTTTGAAATTATGATAAAAATATTTTCTTTGTAAATGCTTTGAGAATGATTGTAATATTCATTTTACATCTAATTATGGTTAACAAATTAGCAAAGGTTTTTAAATTATTATTATATAACCTAAATATATTATAATTATAATTATAATTAAATGATTATTTTATTTAATACACCTATATTAATCAATTATATATACCAATAAAATGGTATGATACTATTTTAAATTTACTTCAATTTAAAATGTATAGATTTTTATGGGATTTTATGACTCAAATTACACGCATGGGTTTTGACAAATGCCGAAATTGCATATAAAAATCAAGGTCCGGAGTTTGGATTTTTATTTTTTTTTGGGTTATATGGACTTTTTCAAAGTTTGAGTATGCCAATTTTGACCGTATTGTGACTGCATTATAATTATTCAGATAAAAAGTTGTTGTCCCTTTATACACATGCTTTTATTCTATATATTTCTAATAATTGGTTTTAAAATTACTAAATTCTATTCATGATTCGGTGTGTAGAACATTTTAGTCATTTTTGGGTTTCGGTTGAATTGATTGAAAATCGGTCCAATCAATTATCAGGTCCTAAATAAGATTCATTGTGAAGAAGCTCTTATATAGTGTTGTCCTTAAACAAGTTCAGATCTTGTTGTCCATGAACCGGTCCGGACTAAACCAAACCAAAAAAATAGATTGAATTAAACGGTTTTATAAATCAAACGATCTGTTTCAGTTTTTATTTATTAAAATTATTTTTCAAACCGTTCGATTTGGTTTGTATTAATTTTTAAACCGGTCGAACTGGATCGGTTTAATAATATATTAATTTTTTTACATAATTTCTCATTAAAGGTATCCAAAAACTGAACCAAACCGGATCGGATCGGACCGAAAAGTTTTATAAATCAAATGGTTCAGTCCAGTTTTTATTAATTAAAATTATTTCAAACGGTCTGATCCGATTTTTTTTCCAAAATCGAACTGGTGGATACCCTTACTCTTATATACCACATTTAATAAATTTTATTAAAATTTTAAATATATTATAATAATTTTAAATATAAATATTAAAATATTAAATAAAGAATAAAAGTATTATATTATTTGAAAGATAGATAAATAATTTTTTTACCGATTGCAACAAAAACATTATTATGAGATTTGTTAGTTAGTTAACCGTAAAAGTTAACAAATTTAATATAATTAGTATATTTATTTTATAGATATTATAAAATAGTTATTTTAACAATTTATGTATCTAAAATTTAAAATTTAAATTTAAATTTCAAAACTTTATAAATGAGGTTAAGAATTTGAAATAGTTTGTTTTAGAAAATTAAGTGCATTTTTTTAAGATATAATAAATTCAAGTTATTAAAATATATGAAATAAAATAAAATATTTATTAAAATTGTGTCTTGCTTACATGTATAAAATAATTCTTTCACATAATTTAACTTTAGCACTATTTTCAACATGTATAAAAAAATTCATTTTATCATAATATCATACACACTTTATTGTATATATAAAATTGTTTGGAGAGAATTTTATATGTTAGAAATTCAAGTGATTTTTAGTGAGTAGAAAATATTAATAAATGAACAAATCATGTATTTTTCTTATTAAAAATGTATATATAACACCTAAAGAAGTGTATGAGTTACATGGGTAAGAACTCTTATACAAACAATTATAATACATGTTAAAATACATACATTATAATTTTTACTAACTAGGTCACTATAAGCATTTATATAAATAAGTCGTTGTATTTGAATTAGTCACTTAGGTCACTATATGGTATGGAGCTCCAAACTCATTAAGTCTTCATCTTCATCACATTTCTATATAGTAGTGAGGTGTTTTATGGTATATAACTTCAGACTCATCAAGTCTTAATATTTATCAGGTCTTCATCTTCATCTTCATCTTCATCATCTCGCTATATAATAATAAAGTATCATAATTTGCTAAGTCGTATACTTGTTACATAATAATAATAAACTAATCATTGTGAGTAAAATAATTAAATGTTTATCAATTAAGTAAAATTGTTAAAATAAAAAATAATAAGAAGAAAATTAATATGATATATATATAAAATTAAAATAAATAATATATCATATCAAATTCGACTTCATATTAGATGGTATATACATATTACTTGGAAACTTTTATTTATTTTTCATAGATTAAATTAGATTTAACAATCATATATGTTGTATTAAGTTCGTATCATGTTTACCTGTTAGACTTATGTTATATATTATTTGCGTTCACATGTTTTTTAAAACTTTAACTATTTTTTTAAGTAAATTATGTATCTCAGTAAAAAGTAAATATGTGATTTTTTATGGAGATGAGTTAATTCATTAAATTAAAATGATTAAAATTAAGCTAGTAATTAATATGTAAAAAAAATTTAAAGAATAAATTAAAAAATTTAATTTCATTATTAATAATAAAACACATAAATAAATTTTTTTTTAAATATATTTATTCATATAACAAATTATATTATAATTATAATAATTAATTATCACATTATTTTTAATAATAACATAATTTATATTGAATCGATTTTTTTGTTAAAAAAACTATAATAGTCCATAAGGAATTTGTAATTGCAAGGTGAGAGATTAGACAATAGCCAATGAAAAGATGCAATAAAACGGCAACATTGTACTCGTTTGCACTTTTGCCAGAACTTTGACGTTGTCGTTTTATCCTTACCTTGGCAGCATCCCTTTCTTCTTTTTCTGTCCGTTCTGTGTTGGGTTTTATTTTTAAGAGGGGGGCACCCAGTCAAGTCTCATACACACGTTCTTCCTTCTCTTTAACCTTATCATTTTCTATATATCCTTTTTTTTTTTTTGGTTCCTCTCCCTTTGATTCGTTGACCTAGAAGTTTCTCTCCGTCGAAGCCAAAATCTCTAACTCTACGTTACAGATCCGTTAATTTCAGGTCCTAGTTTCACGAATCTTTAACGAATCGATTACCTACTTGTAGTTTCTTCTCCAGTTACTTAGCTTTCTGGGGTTCTTGGTAGTTACTTGCTTATTAATGTTGTTTATGCTTGATTAACTGTTTTTTATTGTGGATTTGTTTCAGATCTAGTGGAGTCTCTACAAGGGCGTCGTTTTGAACTTAATCATCGAGTACCCAATTCAGGTTTTGTTGTTCAGAGTGCTTATTAGTTCTCTTTTTTTGTTTTCTTGATTATTATCATATAGATCTAGTCGAAGCACTAACACGGTGTCGTTTTGAAACACGGTTTAGATTGTTAAGTTCTGAAAGTTTATGGTTTGATTTCAGATCTGGTTTTGTGAGTGTTTTTCACACTGCTGCTTGAAATTGTGAATTGGAAATGTCGATATCGAAAGGTGATTCGATTCAAATTCGAGAGGTATGGAATCATAACCTTGAGGAAGAGTTTGCACTAATCCGTGAAATTGTTGACCATTACAACTATGTTGCAATGGACACTGAGTTCCCAGGTGTTGTTCTTCGTCCTGTGGGGAGCTTTAAGAACATTCATGAATACAACTATCAAACTCTGAGGGACAATGTTAGCATGTTGAAATTGATTCAATTGGGTCTTACTTTCTCTGATGAGAATGGAAATCTTCCTACTTGTGGAACTGATAAGTACTGCATTTGGCAATTCAATTTTCGCGAGTTTAACCTTCATGAAGATATATTTGCTAGTGATTCAATTGAATTGTTACGTGAATGTGGAATTGATTTTAAGAAGAACAATGAGAAGGGCATAGATGTGAACATGTTTGGTGAGCTTTTGATGTCATCAGGGATTGTGTTGAATGATGCTGTGCATTGGGTAACTTTCCACAGTGGATACGATTTTGGGTATTTGCTCAAGTTATTGACATGCCGGAGTTTGCCCGAATCGCAAGCAGTATTCTTTGATTTGATCAAGATATACTTTCCCTTGGTTTATGATATAAAACATTTGATGAAGTTTTGCAATAGCCTTCATGGTGGATTGAACAAGCTTGCAGAGTTGTTGGACGTTGAGAGAATTGGCATTTGTCATCAAGCAGGTTCTGATAGTTTGCTTACTTCCTCAACTTTTAGGAAATTGAGGGATGCGTTTTTCAATGGCTCGACTGAGAAATATGCAGGTGTTTTATATGGCCTTGGAGTTGAGAATGGACAGATTACTAATTGATGATTCATAATAACTACTGGCCAAAAGATTTATGAAAATGTAAACTAAAATGTGAGAAATTAATTTACTTGTGTTTGTACACTTTGGCAAAAGAATTGTTGTTTTTAGTTTTAGTTCTTGTTGGCTTTTAACTGAAACCTTTAAAGGGTTTTGTAGCTTTGAGTTTCTTGTAAATTATATATTAGTGTACCGTTTCAATAAAAGTTGACCTTTATTTCATTCAGCTTCAATAAAAGCTTATGATACATGTGATTAAGCTGTTGCTTTTTAAGTTTCTCCTTATGATAAGTTGTGATTGGTGACTTATGTTCTAAAGTTTAAACAGAGAATGACTTTGTGCTTTCACCATTGATTTTGTTCCTAGTGCTACAGCTTTGTCATTTAAGAAATTTTAGCACTGGAATGAGCATATCAGCATGTATATATTTATATTGAAATGCAGGTGATAGTCATTTGAAAGCTTGTATATGTCGAAAATGAGTTTGTTTGCTGTTAAAAATGATTTCAGACAAACATATTCAGAAGAAAGAAGTTCAGTAAGAAGCACAAAGCGTGCTTTAGTTAGTAAGTAGCGTTTCTTACAATTCTTTTCCTATTTGATCTGAAGCACGTCTTAAAGCTTTTTCTTTTCAATAACACTATATGACCATATATGCCTACGGTTAGAAGTATCAATGGATAGCTTCCACTGGAGCAGTTCAGGGTTCAGAACGATTCCTAGATATTTAAACAAGTATGATATAAACCTTGCTGCTCTGTTGGAGATGACTGTTTTAGATTAGATTTGGAATTGTAAATGGTGCAATTACGGGTTCTCTTTCAGCTGCTAGGTGGTAGAGGGTATTGCGAGAGCTAAATGTCAGGAAAATTGAAACATGCGGTAATAACTAATAATGTGTGTTGCGTTCCAGGGTAACTATTTTTAAATACTTGAGAGTTTCAACAATTGGTTGTTCTTAAGAGAGAAAGATATAGATTAGTAATTTCGGACCCATTTTCTTCTCACTCATACTTCTATTTTTGCTTTGTTCTTATCTCTCACCAAGGGACCAGATACGTGAAGAAGAAAATAGTTATATAGAATTGCTTAATTGGCAAGTGAGTTGCAATTTTTTTAGTTGTATTTTTATAATTCATTTGTTTTTAATTTAAACGTGAGTGAACACTATAGAGTAAGAGAAAGATGTGAGTGTTAACAATATTAGAACTTGTTAAGAATGTCATAAGATTTAATCAAGGCTCTTTAATCATTTCAGGTAGCTATAGATGGATGCTTTCGGCCAACTTTGATAAAGGGTAGGGCACATTTTTTTTTATTTTTTTTTTATTTTTATAAAAAAGGTCTCTGTTATCTGTATTTTTCATGATTAGTTGTTTTCATTATCACATTACATAACCAAACTAAGTCAACGAATAGTGGGATTTAAGATTCGCATAAATAAATTCAATCATGTAATCGGCGTTTCGAATAAAAGTAATGGTTCGTAGTGGGACAAACGATATTTTTTTTTCAAGACAATCTAGTTTTTTTAATTGGTTTTATTATTTTAACACTTAAAAGAATATATACACAAGTTATGTTTTAACACATAAATCTCATTTTAACTAGTAGAAAGTTTGAGTTAAAATCATATATGTAACTAGCATTATTGAGTGTAATTTAGTAAATTATAAATTGATCTCAATCAATAAAAAGTCGGTCTAAGTCTTATATGCGTTGCTATACATGACAATGAAATAAAGGGATAAATTATCAATAATTATCCTAAAGATAAATTATAGATAGATGTTCATATGCTACATTAAGTCCATTTATATGGATAAGTGTTATGTATCAAGTTAACTTTTTTTCCTATATATTCACATATGTATACAATCATACACACGAAAACTGAACTGATATCTTAGATCTTGTAACTATCCTCACATAATAGAGAATTACAACCAAACATTAATTTTTTTAATCACAAATCGAGACCTAGATCTCCTCTAGCTTTATCATCTCATTACCGACTTAAACATCGTAGGGTCAAATGTTGTTATCCCTCCACCGTAGTCTGAGATCTTAACTGTTTATTTCATCTTGTAGATTTACGGAAAATAATCCTACCTAATGTTAATAAAAATAAGCATAAAAATTTGGTTCATCTATGGGAAATAAGTGTGTTCTACTAGACTAAAAAAATCATAAAATTGTAGGACTTTTATAAATATTCTACGGTTCCTCATCTACAAAACATATATAGGTCTTTGAAAATAGATTGAGAAGCATCATGATTTTCCAAGGGAAGGCCTCACATTTATCTTATCTACTATAACTACCGACCCGACTATCTAAACTTTTAAGAAGAGCCATGGACCGTCAATTAGCTCTATCGCTCAAACCTAGACTATTAGTCAAGAGGTTCAATAGACCAACTAGCAATCCATTTATCCACCAATCCTTCTTGCTCCTTTGCAAGCTGATAGGAACACAGATCTTGCACCTACACCTACTCGTCTACGACAGGCCCGATGGGTCCAAAGAAAGAGAGCTCAAGGTGAAGCCCATCTAGACCTAATGGTATAAACACTCCAAGACACCCCATATCACCTACTAAATTCATTGGCTCATTGATCAGTCCTTGCCCTAGAAAACATCCCTGAGGCATCCTTCAATGCCTAGAGTGCATAGGTCTAGACTTGCAACCAATCAGGGTTTAACCATTGAGGTGACCAATTACAATGGGATCAAAGTCCCAAGATCGACCTAATAGGGCATGCCAACACCATTCAAAGCCCTTTAATCATAGACATCAGGACACATTCCCTCTAACAATTCATCTTGGATTGGTTGGAACCAACCTAAGGGGATTCTATCTATCAAAATCTACACGACCATCTCGAGGCATATATATGAGGATACTTTTTTCAAGCCATCCATGTTAACCAAGCTGCCTCAATGGCTAATGACTACTTAGGAATCATTATCCAGAAGAAGTACCAACTATCCTTCTTCCAATTGATGCACAAATTTTAATTGCTCGTAAGTACATGAATCATTAGCATACTAATAATAAATAACCCTAAGATCAATCTCTAAAGGAATTTATCGATTATTTTAAAACGTTAAATTATTTCCTAAATTAGTTAAAAAAAATAATCATAAACATCCTATCAAATATCGGTTGGTAAAAAAGAACTATAAATTCTAAATTAATTGAATAACTAAGATCGCAAGTAAACTAAATTATATCCGAAACAATTATGATGAATGAATATGAAAAATTAGTCTGTATGTCCCTTCATGAAAAGAATAAATTAATTTATTCAAATACAAGTTAGATTTATTGATTCTTTCTTTTTAAATAAGTGAATCCCCACGTTCATTGTGAGTCTCCAGAATTATCAATTAATCAATAACTTTTTGGATTGGACTTGAAATTGATTAAGTAAAAAATTAAGAAAAATATATAAACCAAGATCCTCAATTAATTAATAACTTCTTCTATTAGTGTTGAAATTAATTAATTGGTAAACCTAGTAAAATATATTTTTTAATTATAAATCAAGATTTTGTCAATCATTAATTTGTAATTAAAGATATTTTTAACCATTCAATTTAATCTAAATTAATCAATAACTTTCTTGATAGGGCTTGAAATTAATTAATAAAATTAAATTAAACTATCATTTACTAATTGATGAGTACTTAAAAAACACTAAAATTATCATGATTTAATGTACTTTAATTGATTAAATAGATTTATATTTTTTTGATTTTATCATATTTTTATATAAATTGATCTTTTCGGAATCACGAATATTTTCATTATTTTCCTGATATTTTTGTTCAAAAATAATTTAAATACTAGAATAAAAATATTAGAAGCAATTCATCACAATATTTAAAGTGTACTATTAATTTATTATACAAATAAGTGATAAAAAAAGAGGAAAAGTCAAAAAATGGAAAAATAGACAAAACTCCCTAGCCAACACACGCCCGTGTCAAGTCTCACAAGCAGGCAGAACACGTTCGCGTCTGTTCTGCTTGCCCGCGCACATGTCACGCTGAGAGCCATCGCCCTTCTACCGAGTGGCACACGTATGTCATGTTGAGTCCCGCGCTCAACAACCACCACTACCATAAATCCTGTGTATCTTAGGGCCATCCTGTGTGTGCTAGCGCCACCACACGCTTACCAACCTGTTCAAACTTATCCAAAACCAATTTTTGAGATATTTTTTTCACCTTTTTAGCCTTTTCTTACCTATAACATACCCCTTCCCCATTATAAAAACTATCCCTTAAAATCTCTTCTCTTTTTAGATTTCTCTCTCTAAAAAGCTTTATTAGTTTTTTTAGTTTAAAGTTCTCTTTTTGAGAAAAATTAATTATGCTTTTGTAAATTTTTGATTTAATAAACAGAAATGCAAATATGTTTGGAAATTTTCCATAAATTAGCATCAAAGTTTTATAATGATTCTTATGAGATATAATTTTAAAATGAATTTTTTATAGTTATTTTAGTGTTTTATTCTTATATATTATATTTAATATGACTGATTATTTGTAAATATGATATAATAATAACGTTGATTGCGAAATATTAAATAGATAAAACATTTTTATAAATAATTTGATTTTGTTTTTATTCAATATTTTATATTAAGAATGTTAGAGAGAAATATATTATTTTTCATTAAAAACTTAAATTTAAAAATTAGGTTTTAAGGTTTAATTATATAATTTGATTTAAAGTAATGTCATTTTATTTGTTGGTACAATCTCCCGGTAGTTAGAGTGAAACTTTTATTAAAAAAATTATAAGAACTATTATTCAAAAATATATTGACAATATTTTTAAATAATGGTTTTAAAACTTGAAAATTAGTACTTAGATAATTAAATTCTTAAGTTTAATTTAGACACCTTGAATAAAGTTTAAAATGTTTAACCTCACTAAATGTGTCATTTAAATAATTCATTTTCAATTTCTTAGAAAAAAAAATTTAATTAACCAAATTAATTATCGAACTTACACATAGGTGGTAAGTGGTTTTGTCTCATCACTAATATACAACCAAAACGCAGATGATATATCTAATGTTTGGTTCTAAAATATTTTCTTTAATTATAAATCAATATTTAGTCCATCATTAATTTGTAATTTTTAATAACATAAACAAAATAAATAAAACTTCTATTTTTTCAAACCATAAAATTATTATTCTACTCATCGGAAGCGATATAAAAATTTCATATTACAAAATTAGTCGATCATAATTAAATTAAAAAAAGTTAATTCATCTACAAAAGATAATAGATTTATAAAGAGAAAAAAACTAAAATAATAAAAATATCCTTTCTTTATAAATGATTTTATATCTCTGAATTGATTATTATTACGTTTTATAAATCTTTAGATCTTCTTCGAAATATATTTTCTCCATACTTGTATATAGAATGTGTTTACCTGCTACGAGAGCAAATAACTTTATTTGTTTGTGACTTGATTGATATGTGTTTAAAAGGATATTAGGGTTGTATTTATAAATATGTTTGGGATGTTTATTATATTTTCTGACAGATTTTTACTCTGATACTATGACATGATTTGTTGTCAGTCGTGTCACGCCTTGATTTTTGGTTATTCGATCACATCACGAATTCTTAAAGGTCAAAAAACCACTATTAAACTAATAGTTATTAAACTATTAACCAATTGTTGACAAAGTTAATAAAAATAGCAGTCATGACAAAGCCTCGTCAAACATGGGTAGTAAGTGAATAATCTTTTTAGTTCTATACCCATTCTATAGTTTACTTTGACAAGTTAGGCACAAAGTAAATGAAAACAATAGAATGAATCTTTTTTTTTTTTTTAAACAATAGAATGGGTATAGAATTAGCACAAAATAAATGAAAACAATAGAATGGATATAGAACTAAAAAGCATCCACCGATTGAGCCACAATATTGTTTTCCTTTTTTTATATAATAATATATAGACAGTATTTTGATACATCCTCAAGGCCATGCTTTGAAAAGAAACCATATTTATAAGGGAAGATTCTAGCCACAGACAACAACTCAAAACTTTACAAGAGAAGGAATAGGAAGCAATAGTGATAGGCTAATCGGAATCGCCGTAGTTGAACGTTGTTTGCGGATAGTGAGAAGCAATGTTTTGTTAGCTCTAACCCTCAAAAGAGGAGACAGTGATGAGTGTGGCTAACTTCAAGCTTTCCGTTCTCGTTCAAAAAAGAAAAATAAAATTACGAATTGATTCCAAAAGGATCATTAATTATTTCGTAATCAGTTTTTTTTTTTTTTTTGTGTTTTTAAACTTTTGTAAAATCATTGAAAACAACCACAAGTTGTTCTCTAATTTTGAGTTTTTAAAATAATGGACAAATACTTTTATTTATTTTTTAGAACAGCTTTTTTGTTTTCAAAACTAGAAAATTGTTTTTGAACGTCATGACTAAAAATAGGACCTAAATGTTTTGGATTTCTTTGATTAACTTTTAATTTTTATTTACTTATGTTTTTAGCACTTTTATTATCTTTAAGTTTTTTTTTTTTCAAAGTACATATATTTGTTATTGTAGTGTAAGTACACAAATTGATGTTAGTTAAATAAAAACTTGTTGAAAATATATTTTATCCTTATTATAATACTCAATATCATGAGAACGAACGCTCGTTTTACACCCTTCTGTTCTTTTTTTTTTCTTTTTTTTTTAAATAATAAGAATCAGCAGTAAGGCACTTTTCTTTCGTCTTCGTCTCCCTAAACCGAAAAATCAGCAATCTCTCAAGAACACAGTCCGACCCAGAAGCAGAACGCGCAAAAGAAGAAGACAACTTTTTGAAAACTTATCCATTCTCAAGTACCACCAATTCATTCCATTGACGACCGTGGCTGATTTCTGCGATTAACGATAAGAGCAACAGGTAATTCTATTATAATCATCTGTCTCTTATATCTATATATCTATCTATCTTCTTTTGAACGGCGTTAAGGAACAGAGATTAGGATCCGAAACCGAGATCCAATTGGATCCGGATCCATGAATGTGATGAATCGCAAACATGTCATTCTTTTTGGGTTTCTTTTAAGCTTCTTTGTCTTCTGTTATTCCGATCCGGATCCCAAATGCAGCAGAAATAGTCCCCTTGTTGACTCTGAATATGAATTCCCGATGGTGCAACACCAACTAAGAGGTCTCTTGAAAGTAATTGATGATTGTTCGTTTAGGGTCTCTAATTTTGATATGCTTTCTGGGTCTGACGTGCATTGGTGGAGTGCAAATTCTACTGATTTCACAAATTTTACTGCCGGGTTTGTTGTGTCTGATCAGAAGTTGAATGAAACGTATAAAAATTCAAGCTTTGTTGTGAATTTGAGGAGCAATGTCACTTGGGAAAAGATCCAAGTCCTTACTGTTTGGGACATTTCTATGGCATCAGATTTTGGACATGTTGTGCTCTGGAAGCCGAATAATGGGTCTGCTCGAAGCCCCAATTTAGCTCGGTCACCGTTCAATGAAGTTGATTTGGGAAATAATTCGAGTATGGGTCACACAGAGCCGACCGTGTTTGAAAATTGTAAGGTTTTATCGGATAACTATAGAGTTAGGTGGACTTTGAATGCTGAAAAGAATTTTATTGATATTGGGATAGAGGCAGCCATTGGTACCACAAGCTACATGGCATTTGGTTGGGCAAACCCCAAATCCATTTCAGAGCTCATGCTCGGAGCGGATGTGGCAGTGGCTGGATTGAAGGAGGACGGCATGCCATTTGTAGATGATTATTATATCACCAAGTATAGTGAGTGTTTTGTAAAGAAGGATGGTTCTGTTAGTGGAGTTTGTCCTGATACCATTTATGAAACCTCAGTCCCTGTTGGCTTGGTGAATAACACAGAGTTGGTGTATGGTCATAGACGGGATGGTGTAACCTTCATAAGGTACAAGAGGCCATTGAAGTCAGTCGACAAGAAATACGATATACCAATTAACCATACCTCAAATATGACTGTTATTTGGGCAGTGGGGCAAATAAGGCCGCCTGATACCTTGAGACCTTACTATCTTCCTCAAAATCACGGCGAACCTTGGTCTGTAGCCTATGGGCATTTGATGCTAAATGTGTCAGGCCATCTGGATGATTGTTTGGGTCCTTTGGATGCTGATGACAAGGAGGATCAAGATGTTATTACTGCAGATGCAAAAGCTGCACTTGTGGTTACTAGTGGTCCATCATTGCATTATCCCAATCCTCCAAACCCAGAAAGGGCACTCTACATTAACAAGAAGGAAGCTCCAGTCTTGAGGGTTGAAAGAGGAGTCCCAGTGAAGTTCTCAATTCAAGCCGGGCATGATCTTGCTCTCTACATTACTTCGGATCCACTTGGTGGGAATGCTACAATGAGGAATACAACTGAAACTATCTATGCTGGTGGTCCAGAAGCTGAAGGAGTTCAAGCTAGTCCAACAGAATTAGTTTGGGCACCTGATAGGAATACTCCGGACCAAGTTTTCTATCAGTCGTTATATGAACAAAAAATGGGTTGGAGAGTTGAGGTTGTTGATGGAGGTCTTTCAGACATGTATAATAACAGTGTTCTTTTGGATGATCAACAGGTTACTTTCTTTTGGACATTGTCTGAAGATTCAATATCCATAGCAGCTCGTGGTGAGAAAAAGAGTGGTTATCTAGCCATAGGCTTTGGTCGCGAAATGGTAAATAGTTACGCTTATGTGGGTTGGATTGATAATATTGGCAAAGGGAGAGTGAATACATATTGGATTGATGGGAAGGAAGCTTCCAATGTGCATCCTATAAAAGAGAATTTAGCTTATGTTAGATGCAAGTCAGAAAGTGGCATCATCACATTGGAGTTTACGCGTCCTTTGAAACCATCATGTAGTCACAGTGATGATCCAGTGTGTAAAAATATTATTGATCCTACGACTCCCCTTAAAGTTATTTGGGCAATGGGTGCTCAGTGGACGGACGGACCTGTAAATGAGAGGAATATGCATTCTGTTGTGAGCAATAGACCTATAACGGTGCTGCTTATGCGTGGTTCTGCTGAGGCAGAGCAGGATTTACGACCAGTATTAGCTGTACATGGATTCATGATGTTTCTTGCATGGGGTATTCTACTTCCTGGTGGAGTTTTGGCAGCCAGATATTTAAAACATGTCAAGGGCAATGGATGGTACCTGTTTCATATTTACTTACAATATTCGGGTTTGGCAATTACCCTGCTTGCTCTTCTTTTTGCTGTAGCTGAGTTGCGGGGTTTCTTTCTCAGTTCGTTACATGTTAAGTTTGGGGTTGTTGCAATCTTTTTGGTTTGCATGCAACCAGTGAATGCGTACCTACGCCCAAAAAAACCAGCTAATGGTGAGGTCTCCTCAAAAAGGCTATTTTGGGAGTATTTGCATGTGATTGTGGGCAGATGTGCCATTGTTGTGGGTGTGGCAGCAGTTTTCAGTGGAATGAAGCATCTAGGAGATAGATACGGTGATGAAGATGTTCATAAACTTACTTGGGCTTTAATATTTTGGTTCTTGGTTGGAGCATTGATGGTCATGTATTTTGAATACCGTCAAAAACAACAAAAGAGCAGAACATTGGGTAGAAGCAATTGGGTGCTAGGTGACCACGAGGAAGATGATTCCACTGATTTGCTAAGTCCATCAGGGACTCTTTCAGAGAAAGAAGCACAAACATCTGGAAGAATGGAAGTTCAGTTAGAACCTCTGAACAGATAGATGGAACGAATGAGAGTTGCGGATTATAGCCAATTTTGTAAAATTTTCCCTTACCTGCGGGCAGGAAAACATGCTTGCTTTCTTGTGGGATATGTTTTTCTGCAGTCTAAGGCAGCTTTTGCCTGGTGATCATCTTATTTGATTTTGATCATCCATCCTAAAACGCCTTAATCCATCGGTGTTTTAATAAGTTTGGTACATCATTTAACAAAGTGGAGAGTCATATCACTGGTATTGTGTTCTCTGTTGAACTTTACTGAAACCAAGCAGAACTTTGTCTGCTACATATATATATAGTTTAAGCTATTGAATGCCATAGTTATTTTAGTTATATTGTAATGATTTTTTCCCCTCTGAATGAATAGTGCAAGTTTCTGGCATCCTGTCACTGTAATCTAACACTGAAAATTTACTGGATATTGTCATTTTATTCGTTCTTAGAAGTTTGTATTGCTCTTTTCTATGCCTCTGTGATCAATTAACAAATAAGCAATATTGCCTCTGAAACTTGGATGCTTAATCATTTTGTGAAAGGGAGAATTTCATCATATTTGAGGTGCAAGTAGGTATGTATATTAAGCTCTAAAAGATATTATCCTTGGTAGCTTTACACTATGTTACATTACATTATCCTTGATCCGTATTGCATTTGGCAATTCAATTTCCGCGATTTTAATCTTCATGAAGATATATTTGCTAGTGATTCAATTGAATTGTTACGTGAATCTGGAATTGATTTTAAGAACAATGAGAAGGGCATAGATGTGAACAGTTTTGGTGAGCTTCTGATGTCATCAGGGATTGTGTTGAATGATGCTGTGCATTGGGAACTCTCCACAGTGGATAAGATTTTGGGTATTTGCTCAAGTTATTGACGGGCCGGAGTTTGCCCGAATTGCATGCGGTATTCTTTGATATGATCAAGATATACTTCCCCATGGTTTATGATATAAAGCATTTGATGAAGTTTTGCAAATGGTGGATTGAACAAGCTTGCAGAGTTGTTGGACGTTGAGAGAGTTGACATTTGTCATCAAGCAGGTTCTGATATACTTAGTCAACTTTTAGGAAGTTGAGGGATGCCTTTTCCAATGACTGAGAAATATGCAGGTGTCTTATATGGCCTTTGAGTTGAGAATGGACACGGTACCAAATGATGATCCATAATAACTACTGGCCAAAAAATTGATGAATATTTGTAACTACTAATAAAGTGTGAGAAATTAATTTACTTGTGTTTGTACACTTTGGCCTTACATATAATGTTAATTTTTTTATATTTATTATATTAATATAATATAATATTTTAAAGAACCAATTCCTTACTATATATGAAAGTTTATAAATTATGGACCTAATTAACCTAGAAGGAGTTGAATAGATTATTTTTAATTTTTACCAATTTATAATTTAATAACTTAAACAAATCAGTCGGTCATGCAATCGTGTGTAAATATAAGTGCGAAAATAAAATAATAACACACGATATTTTTTAGGTGGAAACAATCTAGGTCATAACCATAGCCTAAGAGAAAAACTATCGGTCCACCGGATCACCTAACTTTCCACTATGAAAAATCAAATGTTTGAGTACAAACTCGGTCTTATCCTACCCTCCCTATGATACTGCCTCAATGTACTTTACTTACGAGTCCTTACTCTGTTTTCACAGTTTCCAATATTAACGTGAACAGTTTTCAGACCAACGTTTCAATAAGCTTCCCGCTAATCAGATCGTTCACAAATCAACTGTAAAATAGTTAACACAAAAAACACAAGTGCCTGTGTGTGTTCTAGAACAGATTTAATAATGAATAATATTAACTAGATGATTTAAAAACATATGTCATTTAAACCAAATCAACTAGAATATTCTAGAGCAAAACAATTACGCATAATTTCAGTAAAAATAACTTTTTTAAAATTTAATAATTAAATCAAATAATCATAATCGTTCGTAAAATTATTTAATCTAAATACCTAAAAATAAAATAAAAAGGAATTAAATTAATTAATATAAATCAAATATATATTAGTTAACTTTGCCGTAAATTAACTATACCACTATTCCTTTTTTTCTATGCCTTCTCCATTTCAATTAAATATATATTAAATCAAGGTATATGGCTAGAACTCATTACATACTATTTGCCGTAAGTTATATTGATAGATTAATTAACTTTTCCATGATAACTTAACTGACTATCCTAGTATGCCTTTTTTCCAATACCTTCTGCATATATATTAATTACCTTTGATGTCACTCTGGTTTCTTTACCTTTTTTTCTTCACTAGATTTTAATTGCTTCTTTGGATTCAATTGGATTCAATCGGAAGCCTATTTTTTTTTTTTTGAGCACATATATTTTTTTGTTCTGCATAACTAAATCTACCATAATGTATCTTTATTTATAGACAATTATAATAACTAATAGTATTAGAGTTAAATGCATTTTGGACTTAATTGTTTTTTCTCCAAAGCTCATTCAAAGCCTTAAAAAAAATATTTTTTTTAAATCACATCTTAAAAATATTAAGACACATAAAAAATATTTAAACACCAAAAATTATTTTAGATTTATGAACATGTACTATTAAATATATAAATGCAATCTTATGTATCGTAGTTATAAAAGACATACCTGAAGTACGGATATTTGGAATTTGAACATTTGTTCGGTTGTTCTTGATAAACTTGATAGCAGGCCTAAAAACAAATTTACAAGTAAATATTTTGTCCACGAAAATAATCAACACTCATAGTCCTTACAAACTCCCCCTTTGACATTTTTGTGTGACAAAACCTCTCACTTACTACATGACACTTATAAAAATAGGATAAAAATACAATGATGTCCCAAACTCCATAGTGGAACTATCCTATGGTCTGGTAGATCCATCTTCGTTGCAACTTGACAAGATTGTAAGTAACTGAAACAATATTGACAAAGTATAGGACAATCTTGGCATGAAAGTCTCATTGTATATTAGTTCAGTTTACATAGAAATAAGCGAAGTGTAAATAATAGTCATGTAGTATGCATTCATATCAATTAAGCTTAATAAAAATATGTTTTCCCCTTATATGCATAACAAAATAAAAACATGGAAGTAAATATTCTCTCCCCCTTTTTGACATACGAGAAGGACAAAGCATTAGACAAAGAATTGAAGCTAAACTCCTCCTAAAGATATAACAGTGTAAAATCAGAGCAATGCAAAAGTGCAATGTGCTTTAAACTCCCCCTAAGTTCTATGACTTTCTAACTTAAAAACCAATTAAAAAAGTAATAAATGAAAAAGACTTTTTATTATTTATTTTTTTCAAATTTGCATACATAGCCACATAAGGTATTAAACTCATTTAATTACAAACAAGCACACAACCAATTGAGAACTCATCATTTTTTTAACTCCAATTTTGATTATTTATCATATAAATAAATAAGTAGAATAAAATAGGTGCACACGCACACTTCGCACATATAATGACATATTGACATTTACTTAAAATAGTATACATGTTTAAACTCCACAAATATGTCAATTAATTCATTTATGACCTATCAAGAAAGACTCAAAAGAAAAAAATATCACCTATCATATAAAATTATAATCGAGTCTTCAATCTTACAAAATAAAATATATTTACCAAAAGAGGACTTATTTTTTTTATTTTTTTTATATATATTTTTTTTATAAATGAGGTAAATGATATATATATATATATATATATATATATATATAACCTCTATTAGCTCTTTCTTTTTGTGCATTCCAAGTACAAGATTTATAAGCAATCACTTTTTGCATAATCTTTCCCTTTTTTTTGCACGAGTCATAAACCTAGCACGATGACTTTCACACTAGTTGTGAGGTAGCCCTCCTCGCTCACTGCGGTAGCTTCACACATCACAGTAGGTAGCCCTCTCAATACTAGGTGCCTCCATACACTAAAATTTTAGTAAGTAGAAGTAGAACTCAACACAATTTTACAATCAAGATTAGTTGAAGTCCTAGAGTCTTTCAAAAAAATTCATAAACTTCAAGCATAACATATATGTGTGTTCGTGAGTGTGTGAATAAGTTCATGTCAACATCGATCATCACATGTACAAGAATATGTGTGTGCGTAAGCCAAAATTGTAAAATAATTTATACAATAAATATCATAATGAGTCGAGTCACTAAAAATGAGATTATGTGTATGTAAGTATTCAATAAGTCAAATACTATGTTTGCCAAACAAGGATGCTTTTTTTTGTAATAAAATTTGAAATTCAATTTGAGGGAGAAATTCCCAAGGCACTTATGAGATACTCAAATCTTTGAGTGTCTATGGCTTTAGTGAATATATCAGCTAATTGTCTCTCAGTAGGTACAAACTTAAGTGTCACTATTTTCTCTTCAACTAATTCTCGAATAAAGTGATGTTTAATGTCAATATGCTTAGTTATAGAATGCTGAACTGGGTTCTTAGAAATACATATAACACTAGAGCTATCACAATATAAGGGCATCATACCTTGTGGTTGACCGTAGTCCTTAAGCATGTTTCTCATCCAAAGCATTTGTGTGCAAGAGCTTCTTGTATCATTGTATTCCACTTCAGCTGTAGAAAGTGAGATAGAGTTCTTCTTTTTACTGTGCCATGATACTAAGTTGTTTCCAACGTAGAAACAACCACCTGATGTGCTTTTCCTATCATCTTGGTTGTCTGCCCAGTCGGCATCTGTAAAACCATTTACTTCACAAGTAGTGCCAGTAGTAAAATATAAATCATAATTACTTGTTCCTGAGATATACCTGATGATTCTCTTTACATTTTCTAAGTGTGATTCCTTAGGGTTAGCTTGATAACGGGCACACACACTAACACTAAAACATATGTCAGGTCTACTTGCAGTGAGGTAAAGTAAACTACCTATCATACTCCTATAAAGGGTTTGATTAGCACTTTTACCTTGAGTGTCCTTTGTAATTTTTGTGCTGGTACCTAAAGGAGTCTATAATGGCTTGCTAGTTTCAAGACCTAACCTTTTAACAAGGTTACATGCATACTTGGTTTGAGAAATAAATATATTATCATGAGATTGTTTAATTTGCAAACCAAGGAAGAAAGTCATTTCACCTACCATGGACATTTCAAATTCATTTTTCATAACATGTACAAAATCATCCACTAGTGTACTAGATGTGGATCTAAAAACTATGTCATTCACATAAATTTGAGCAAGAAAGATCTCGTCACTACTCCTTTTAATGAATAAAGTGTTATCAACTCCTCCTCGAATAAATCCCTTGTTCAAAAGATAGTTGGTAAGTCTCTCATACCATGCTCGTGGAGCTTCTTTCAAACCATACAGAGCCTTTTTTAGTTTGTAAACATGATTTGGAAATTTTGGATCAACAAATCCTTTTGGTTGTTCCACGTACACCTCCTCATTCAAAAATCCATTCAAAAAGGTAGACTTAACATCCATTTGATATAATTTGAACTTCATATGACAGGAAATGGCAAGTAAAATCCTAATTGACTCTAGCCTAGCTACAGGTGCAAATTTTTCATCAAAGTTAACTCCTTCTACTTGCGTGTAGCCTTGAGCTACTAACCTAGCTTTATTTCTAACAACAATGTCATGCTCATCAAATTTATTTTTGAACACCCATTTTGTTCCAATAACATTTTTGTTTTTAGGCTTAGGTACTAATACCCACACATGGTTTCTTTCAAATTGAGCTAACTCATCCTGCATGGAATTTATCCAAAATTCATCCCTAAGGACTTCATTCACATTTTTTGGTTCAAATTGAGAAATATAGCATAAATGAGTTACCTCACTTATTTGTCTTCTTCTTGTTACCATGCTTGCATTAGATCTCCAATTATATTCTTAATAGGATGATTTTTTGAAGTTTGAGTTGGATTTATCATTGATGAGGTTGATACTTCTTCCTTCTTTTCTTCTCTTTCCTCTAACTCTTCTTCTTTTATTCCAATTGTGTCATTGGTCATTGTTAATTGAGATGTTGTGAAATTTTCTTCATTTCCAACTTTTTCACTTGTAATCTTCTTACCTCCATCATCTATAACGAAATTTATAGATTCCATAACTACATTAGTTCTATAGTTGAAGACTATAAGCTTTACTATTTAGGGAATACCCAAGAAATATACCTTCATCACTTCTTGAATCAAACTTACCCAACTGTTCACGATCTCTAAGTATGTAGCATTTACTTCCAAAAACATGCATAAATTTTAGATTGGGTTTTTTACCTCTCCATATCTTATAGGGAGTTTGGTTTGTATCTGGGCGAAGATATACACGATTTATAATATGACATGCAGTGTTTATAGCTTCACCCCAAAACCTTTTGGAGACTCCCTTGGCATGCATCATTACTCTTGCCATCTCTTGAAGTATTCTATTTTTTCCGTTCAACTACTCCATTTTGTTAAGGTGTGATAAGAGCAGAGAATTCATGAAAGATACCATGTTCTTTGAAAAAGTCAACATACTTGGTATTTTCAAACTCTTTTCCATGGTATGTTCTCAGTCTCTTGATGGTTACTATTTTGTCACCTGCTTCAACCTGTACTCTTGTACAATATGAGATGAAGAACTCAAAATCATCTGACTTGTCTCTAAGAAAGTCTACCCACATGTAGCGAGAAAAGTCATCTACTACAACTATGATATATTTCTTACCTCCAATACTTTATGTTCTCATAGGACCCATAAGGTCAATATGTATCAATTCCAATACTCTATTTGTATTTATACTATTGATCTTCTTATGAGCAATCCTAGTTTGTTTACCCAATTGACATGGTCCACATGCAGGTGTTTCAATTTTTGAAAGAATAAGTAAACCACACACAGTCTCATTTTTTCTTAATCTAACCAGATCTTTAAAATTCATATAACCTAGCTTTTTGTGCCACAAGATAGTTGAGTCATTGCTAGCTAGGTTACATGTTACTGTGGGTGATGTATCAATACAATAACAATTGTCATGTGATCTGATTCCCTTAATCATACATTCACCATTTTGATCTTTTACAATACAGTGATTGTTTGTAAATTGCACATTAAAATCACTATCACATATTTGACTTATGCTAATCAAGTTTGCCTTAAGTCCTTCCACATATAAAACTTCATCAAGTTTAGGGATACCCTCTATTTGAACAGAGCCTTTTCCAATAATTTTATATGTTTTACCATCACCAAAGGTAACTGTCCCTTCATTGTATTCCTTAAAGGTTTTAAACAAAGAACGATTCCCCGTCATGTGTCTAGAGCATACACTATCAAAATACCAAGCGGTATTTGATTTAACTTTAAATACTATATGGGCCACAAAGTAGTGTAACTCAGATTTCTTAACTCATCATTTTCTAATTTTGGACATTTGAGTTACCGGTTTCTTATATTCCTCTTTTTGTGTAGTTCTTGTAGTAAAAACTTTATGTTTTGAAATTTTTGAGGTGCTTTAGAAACATTTGTATTTGTGATAGAATCATAAGCATGAAGAAATCTACACTTAGGTCTAATATGTCCTTTCCTACCACAGTGATGACAGATAGGAACAAACTGAATTTTCTTAGAATGATAAGGTGCAGAAACTACCTTCCCTGCCTGAGCAATAGTGGGTTTTACAAATTGAGTTTTGGATGATGAAGGTGTTGATTTTTCATCTATGTATCCAAGACCTCTCTTATCTCCATGTGGCTTTCCATAGTCTAGGACTTTGGTTAATTTTTCAACCGCTATGGTCAAATTTTTTACCGTCTCTTTAGCAATACTAAGTTCTTTCCTAAGATTTTTGTTTTCCTCAGTGGTTTCTGCTAGTCTCATATTCAAGGCATTAATATGATTAGACAATTCCTTTTTATCTTTCTCTAGGCTAGAGGAATTTGTTTTGTGAACATTGATGATATCATTAAGTTTAGTTACTTTCACAAGTAATTTATCTCTCTCTTCCCTGGCACCTAGACAATCCATGAATAATTTCTCATAATTCGATACATTAAACTTAGATAGTAAGAGAGAGGAGTTTACTTCCTCATTTTCTTCATCCGAGCTAAGGTCGGAGTCATTGTGATGTGTTTTGGTAGTTGCGGTGAAGGCACAATAATTAGTGTCATCATCCTCTAAGTTACTAGCATTGTCCTGATCACTTTCTGTGTCACTGAGTGTAGCATTAAAGGCTTTTCCAAATTTCTTTTTATTGTTAGCACAATCTGTAGAAATATGACCAAATCCCCCACAAGTAAAGCATTGAGCACTAGTAGGCTTACTTTTCTTACCATCAAGGCTAAGAGACTTGATTTCCCTTGACTTTTGGTCATTTGAACGATTGGATTGTATCTTGTTGAAATGATTATTCTGTTGACCTTTCTTCTTCATGAACTTCTTAAATTTTCGTGCTAACAAGATTAGTGACTCATCATTCATATCATCATCACTATCAGAGATGTCCTTTTTGGAGCTTTTGAATACCACATCCTTATTTTTCTTGGGTGGATCAAGAGAAAGCTCGTAGGTTTGGATTGACCCGAAAAGTTCATCAATTTTTAGTGTGTCTACATTCTTGCTTTCCTCTATCGCTGTAACTTTCATCTTATAGTCTGCTGTTAAAGAGCTTAGGAGTTTGCGCACTGATGAGTGCTCAAAAAGCACTAAAATTACCATGATTTTATGCACATTAATTGATTTATATATATATATATTTATATGTTTTATCATATATTTATATATATTTGTCTTTTTCGGAATCACGGGTATTTTTATTGTTTTTCAGGTATTTTGGCTTAAAAACGTAACTTAAAGACTCAAAGAGGAATACTGGAAGCAATACATCACAAATATATTAATAAATAAATGGGGAAAGGTCAAAAAATATGGAAAAATTGGACAAAATGGGTCAAAAAAAAGAAAATCGCGTCGCCGCGCCACCTAGCCGCGCGCGCAGCACGCCCCACGTCCGTGCGCATCAGCGTGCGCCTTGCTCCAAATCCGCGCGCGCCCCAGCGTGTTGTTACTGTTCCTGCGCGCGCCTGTGTGCACCTAGACGTCAGCAATCACCACTCCACATTTTTGCAATTTTTTAACATTTTTCCCCCCACTTTTTCACTCCATCCTCACCTATAAATACCCCCTTCTGTTCACTTCTAAACACACCTAAAAACACATTCTCTTCTCTTTTTCTTTCTCTCTTTTCTTAGATTTTTTAGTTTTCTTTAGTTTTTCTTAGTTTTTAGTTTTTC
This sequence comes from Hippophae tibetana, assembly GCA_037013495.1. Lineage (NCBI taxonomy): Eukaryota > Viridiplantae > Streptophyta > Magnoliopsida > Rosales > Elaeagnaceae > Hippophae > Hippophae tibetana. Next base: position 32,263,316 of record CM072806.1, read on the forward strand.
TTAGTTAATTTCTCTTAGTTTTAGAGTTCTTCCCTTTTTGGGAAGAACTAGTTATGTTTTTGTAATTTATTAGCTTTTTGATTCAATAAATGAGAGTGCAAATTCCGCTTGGAGGTTTTCCAGCAACGGGAATAACGTCGAAGTTCTGTAAGGATTTTATTTTATTTACAGTTATTTTTATGCTTTATTCTTACATGTTATATTTAATTTGTCTGTGATTAAATTTAACTCTGCTGGCTGTTTGTAAACATGATATAATAATAACGTTGTTATGCTTGCGAAATATTAAATAGGTAAAAATCTCAAAAATGAATTGATTTTATTTTTATTCAAGATTTTATATTAAGAATGTTAGAGAGAAATATATTATTTTTCATTACAAACTTAAACCTGAAAATTAGATTTTAAGGTTTAGTTATCTGATCTGATTTAAAGTAGTGCTCTTTTATTTGTTGGTACAATCGCCCGGTAGTTAGAGTGAACCTCTATTTCAAAAGTTTTTATAAGAATTATTATCTAAAAATGTATTGACAACATGTTTTCAGTAGTGGTTTTAAAACTTGAAAGTTAGTACTCGGATAACTAAATTCTTAGGTTTAATTTGGACACCTTGAATAAAGTTTAAACTGTCTAACCCCACCAAAGGTGGCATTTAAATGGTTCATTTTCAATCTCTTAGAAAAATGAATTAATTTAATTAACCAAATTAGTTATCAACCCCACCCATAGGTGTTAATTGATTTGTTTAGTTAACCAAGAATATCTAACCCCACAAAAGGTGTTATTCATATAAAAAAAGGAGAATCAATAAATATCAATTCATATCTTTAATAACCTAAATAATATGAGCAAGCATAATTAACTTAGTTATTATATCCATAAATACTCCACTATTATAAAAGATAAAATTTGCATAAATGTTTATTGAATCTATGTTTAATTTTATGTAAGTAGATTAAAAATACAAAACCCCAAAATATCGTGACAGGATGTTTAGGATTTAATTTCGTTTTTTTTTTTAAGTTTGAATAATAAATTAAAAACCACATACATTCCTTCCTTAGATCGACCTTGGGAGTATACTTATCATTTTCTACGAAATGATTCGTGCACTTGCGAGAGTTTTACAAATATTAAAACCAAAGTATTGGCAAGAATCGGTGATGCCGGTTTTCGCTCATCACGCACTTGTATAGGTTGTGGAATTTTCTCACCAAGGTTAGAGCAAGCATTAGTGATATCACAGAAGCGAGCATAGAATTGACCAAAAGTTTTGTTGTTGTTCATTTTAATATAATCAAACTCAGATGTTAGCAATCTCAATTTTGTTTGTTTTACTTGGGAAGTTCCTTCATGAGCAAGAGCAAGTGCATTCCATGCATCTTTAGCAGTCTCACAGTCGGAGATGCGACGAAACTCATCCATCGACACTACAGCAAATATTGAGCTTAGACCTTTTTGGTTTGTCGCACTAAGAGTGCGTTCTTTAGTAGTCCAGTCTCTTCTTGGCTTTATGATTGTTACACAATCTTTCGTTACCGAAGGTGGTTCCCAACCGTCAAGAATAGCATTCCAGACTTTTTCATCTTGTCTGAGAAAGGCTTGCATGCGAGCCTTCTAGTAAGGGTAATTAAACCCATCAAAGAGTGGGGGTCTAACAGATGACCCACCTTCTTTCATTTGGTCCATAAGTAAGTGTGTGTGTCCCTAAGGATCAATCTCACTAAGTGTGTCTAGTGTCTGCTCTAATACCAATTGAAAGTTTATAAATTATGGACCTAATTAACCTAGAGGGGTGAATAGGTTATTTTTAATTTTTACCAATTTATAATTTAATAACCTAAACAAACCAGCCAGTCATGCAATCATGTGTAAATATAAGTGCGGAAATAAAATAATAACACACAATATTTTTAGATGGAAACAACCTAGGCCACAACCATGACCTAAGAGAAAAACCACCGGTCCACCGGACCACCTAACTTTCCACTATGAAAAATCAAATGTTCAAGTACAAACTCGTTCTTATGCTATCCTCCCTAGGATACTGCCCCAATGTACTTTACTTACGATCCCTACTCTGTTTTCATAGTTTCCAATATTAACGTGAACGGTTTTCAGACCAACGTTCAAATAAGCTTCCCGTTAATCAGATCGTTCACAAATAAACTGCAAAATAGTTAGCACAAAAAACACAAGTGCCCGTGTGTGTTCTAGAACAGATTTAATAATGAATAATCCTAACTAAATGATTTAAAAACATATGTCATTTAAACAAAATCAACTAGAATATTCTAGAGCAAAAAGATTACGCATAATTTCAGTAAAAATAACTTCTTTGAAATTTAATAATTAAATCAAATAATCATGATAGTTCGTAAAATTATTTAATCTAAATACCTAAAAATAAAATAAAAAGGAATTAAATTAATTAATATAAATCAAATAAATATTAGTTAACTTTGCCGTCAATTAACTATACCACTATTCCTTTTTTTTCGATGCCTTCTGCGTTTCAATTAAATATATATTAAATCAAGGTATATGGCTAGAACTCATTACAGTATACTATTTGCCGTAAGTTATATTGATAAATTAATTAACTTTTCCATAAGAACTTAACTCACTATCCTAGTATGCCTATACCTTCTGCATATATATTAATTACCTTTGATGTCAATGTGGTTTCTTTACTTTTTTTCTTCACTAGATTTTAATTGCTTCTTTGGATTCAATCGGAAGCCTGTTTTTTTTTTCGAGCACATATATTTTTTGTTCTGCCCTAACTAAATCTACCCTAATGTATCTTTATTTATAGACAATTATAATACCTAATAGTATTAGGGTTAAATGCATTTTGGGCTTAATTTTTTTTTCTCCAAAACTCATTCAAAGCCTTAAAAAAATATTGTTTTTAAATCACATCTTAAAAATATTAAGACACATAAAAAATATTTAAACCCCAAAAATTATTTTAGATTTATGAACATGTACTATTAAATGTATAAATGCAATCTTATGTGTCGTAGTTATAAAAGACATACCTAAAGTACGGATATTTGGAACTTGAACATTTGTTCGGCTGTTCTTGATAAACTTGATAACAGACCTAAAAACAAATTTACAAGTAAATATTTTATTCACGAAAATAACCAACACTCATAGTCCTTACAATATATTTTTTTTTAATTTAAAAAAATATAGAGTCAACTTCACTAGAACTTAAGAATTTAAAGTGTTAATCAAGGATTAAAATAAAGGATATATTGGCAAGGAAATATGGAGGGTAGTATTAATATCAATTGAATAAGGAAAATTCAAAAAATTATTTACAAATATTAAAATTTTAAATAATAATGTAAGATAGAGAAAATTAATTAATATTACATTTAAAAGAGTGATATTTTCAATAAATAATAGATATATGTCAAATAAAAGAGTAACTTTCATTGGTATTAATGCTCATTAAATATAAATTTGAAGTCATAGCTCCGTTCTACCGTATCATTTTATCCTTTATTATGTTTCCCTGTATATTCCTTTTTAATAGCACTTATTAATGAACATGTAAAATAGTTAATTTTACAAATTAATAGACTTAAATATCGATTATGTTTAAAGCTATATTTTATGTTTCTTTATTTCTATCATTCTTATCACCTCTCCTTGTGAAGTTGACTCTGAGTGAAAAAAATACAGAGTCATCACTATCTTTTTCTTCCCATTTGTTAGTTAATGATCTAATAAGATTATTTTCACACTAAGAAAACCTTATATGTTTGTATTTCACCTAGTGATTTGATGATAAGATTCACCACTTCTCGTTTTAAGTTACAGGTTCGAACTACATCAAAATACTATTTTATCTATAAAAAATTAAAATAATTTTATTCAACTACAATCTTTCATTAAAAAGTAAGAAAAAACTCCAAAAATTGCACTACAAAAATCGACATATTTATATCATAAATAATATATATGATATATCTACGATATTCGATATTATCTTCACAATTTGATTAAATCAATATTATATAATCATATCTATATCAAACCACATAGATATCATATACTATTGACGTTATATTATATATATCTCAATTTTTTAATCCATGATGTCAATACAACTTACAATGTTATAAAATACATTAATGACATTTTTCTTGTGATTTGATGAAAAATATATTATAGAAAAGTTATTTATCTTCTGGAGTATATTCCACGTCAATAAAATTATTTTATTTTATAATTAATTATTGGATATTATTTTTTCAAAAAAATTATCACACTAATCTTTCATTCGGTTGGTTTGAAATACTACATCATCATATATTTTGAGAACATTAAATAATTTATCATAAAATGCAAATAAAGGGTGACAATTCGTGATGTTATGTGTGTTAATGTTCGTATTTTTCAACCCACATTAACACATTTTTTAATATTATGAAAAAATTAAATTATTTTTAATCAATTTATTTATTTATATTTAAAAAAATCTAATATATTTATAAGAATAAAATAATTAATAATTAATTTTAATTTAAAAATAATTTATATCTTATTATATTGAGTTAATTTGTGTTCTAAATTATAGCACAAATTACCATACCTAATAATCATGCGCTCGCCATGTCCCATGTTGCTTTGCACTAAAAACTAACCCTTTAAGTCCTTCATTTTATGATTATTACAATGTTGCTTATATTTACTAACCCTTTAAGTCCTTCATTTTATGATTATTACAATGTTGCTTATATTTTTCTTATTGTAATTTTGAAAATTCTATATTTCATATTTATTATCAAAATCAATGAAATTAAAATGCTCAAATCAACCTAACTAATACTTCCTAATTTATTTTGGTGAAGTTAATGCTCCTTAATTGGTCCTATCATTATAATAAACATCGTTTAACATGTATAGTAAAAAAATGGAACTTTTTTATAAGGTAGATAAATAGATTCCATTCCTTTTTAGTTTAAAGAAAATATATTTAAGATAAACATCTTTTGAGACATCTAAATTTTTATCCATTCTATATAAATGTATCTGAATTTTTTTCTCTACAAAAAAATATCTAAATTCTTATTTTGTTTATATATAAGTACATGAGATTAGATTATAATACATAAGTTAATTAGTCGCATCAGTTAATTAATGCTAAATATATGACATGTTAGAATTTAATTACAAAAATATACTTATGTATGAATAGAATAAGAATCATTGTATCTTTTTGTAGGGAGAAAAACTCATGTATCTTTGTATAAAATGAACTAAAGTGTGAGTACCTTAAAAACTATTTATCCTTTAATTTATCTATTTTAATTTACATTTTTAGTGTAACCACGTGGAATGAGTAATAGGAGTGAAAACAATACGATTTAGTTCAAATTTTATGAATTTAAGTAAATCAGATCGGATGTTTGTATATATTATACGAGTGTGGATTAGACTAATTAAACTCTTTAGAATATAAATGTCTAAATATATATTAAGGGAGGATGACTATACAGGTCATATATTTATTCTAAAAATAATACTTATTTATTTTAACAATTAGTTCTATTGTTATGAAAAAAAATGTATGCATGATGATAAATGATCATTTTATGTTTTTAATTATTTATTTTATATTTTTATTTAATTTTTTCTTCCATTTTTTCACTTAAAGTTTTTTCAAGTTAAAACGATCTTTATCTAATCCAATTGAAAAAATAAAAAAATAAAAATGAAAAAAATTATTTGGTCATTATGAGGTCACTTTTTGACAATAATAGAACTAAACTATTATAAAATATATATAAGAAATATATATCATTTTTGAAATAAGTATATGACCTAATAATATTTATCTTATATATTAAAACTAATTTATTAAAATAAAGAATTAGTGGGTTAGTTGACTAAGTTTTTATTAACATGTATTATTCATTACTTTTTTATCTTATATATTAAAACTAATTCATTAAAATGAAGAATTAGTGGGTTGGTTGACTAAGTTTTTATTAACATGTATTATTCATTATTTTTTGTAGTTTAATTAATCACATTATTTATTCTCTTTATTAAATATTAAGTATTTGTGTTTTAATAAAAATTAATTGCACGTATAACATTAGATTGAAAAATTACATAATTACATACTCTAAAAGAAATATATAACTTCTCAATGGCTGAAGTTCAAATAATGGTCCTTGAATTCTATTTTTATTTGTTTATTTCTCAATTAAAAAGAAAAAAGAAAAAATGCAATAACGTAAGAGTTGAATTATTTCTCCATTAATTATATCATATAATTATGCATTAGAATAGTATAGTTATTTATACAATAGTTTAAAATTTTCACAAATTGAATCCGACACAATCATATATTAAATTAGATTATAATGCTTGTCTAATTTTTCAATTTCATCCGATTTTTCATAAACTCCTAATAAGTAATAAATAAAAAGAAAAAAAAGAAATTAAAGGGAAAATAAAATAAAAATAATATACTTAAAACTTGTAACTATAAAAATAGCATCTTTTATATTAAATTCATACATTTTTACTATTAAAAAAAACTTAGTATATCATTTTATATTTAATGTCATCCAATTAGACGTCGTTCAAATAAAAATGTAATCATTTTGACTTATTCAATGTTAAATATTATTCAATTAAACATCATTCAATATTTATGTAGTGTTATTTTTGTTGCTATTTAGAGCTATTATTTTTTATAATTTCCAAATAAGATTTCATTGGACTTAAACAAAAAAGATGAAAAATGAGTAGAACCATATGGTAGTTATTACATGGATAATTCTAATCACATCCCATATATATCTCCATATACATACATTTCCTTTCATTTTTCTTAATGTATGACTTACAATATTTTTATTAAATTTTGTAAAGCTTACAAAAATTGATGATATCTTAGAAATATTTTGTTTACATTTTATTTCTTATTTCTACTAAAAGCATTGTAAGTCTTGTTGTACTCGTGTTTATGTTTTGGTTTTCTGTGTACAAAATACAGTGTGTGCTTTATTTTACTTAATGTATTTATTTTTCTCTGTGTAAATTTGATTACTACGAATCAATAATTCACACATGCACATAGTAAGGTATACTTTGTATACAAGCATGTTTACACACACCACAAGATTGGTTTTTATAGTGTGCATGCTAGGTTGAGAGTGTTGGTTTTTGACAAGTGAGCGTGCGAGCCAACCGACATTGTTACTCATAGTTTTTGGCTTGTTTTTGGTGTGGGTATTTGTAAATTTTACTCAACATTTTTGAAAATAAAAAATATCACATTTTAAACACCTCGCCAACAAGCTCGTTAAGGACCTCGTCACAGGTGGTAGCAAGGTGATGGTGAAGTGGCTGGCGAGATGGAAAATCTAAGGGTTATAAATACTCTATTTATCTTATTTCTTACCACTTGTTTAAGAACCAAAACTCTACCAAAATTCACTCTGTGATTTATATCTATTGTCAAAATTATTTTGGAGAGACTACATTTGAGTGTGGGTCTCTTAGTGAGTTTAGTAATGAAATCGTAAGTTGTGTGCATACATGATTTGACTGTGTGTCTCCCGTACATGATTTGATTGTAGTGGTGAACTGTATATCCCTTGAGAGTGTGAGTTGATATACTTCTAGTTACTTATCATTAGTTACCAATCACACCATATTATATGGTGTTGGTAATGTAGGATAACTGTGTTCGAGTGTTATACCAAACGATTGTGGAAGTAGAAAGCGAAGAGCCACAGTAGGAGTTTTGAGTGGAGATCCTGACTGATAGAGGTAATAGTGGTTTTACTATTTATTAGTATTGTAACATGTTTTACTATTTAGTGAATTATTTTCTACTGGGTGATTTCCTTAAGAACCTCGAGGATGTTACCATATATATACAGTCTCTACGTCGGTTTAACTCATTATATAGAGTCTTATGCATTTTCACTTGTTGAGCTACTATAACCTAAGTTTTTTTATGTATATGTCTCAACATATTGAAGTATAAACTCTTAATAGAAAGAATTTAATTTTTACTTGCTTTCTGTTATTGATATATAATATCTCTTATTAAAGTTATCTTTTTTTGATATTATACTATTTGTAATTATGCATATGTTTTGTATAAGTGTTTATTTCCCTAGTTGTGCGAGTTAGAGCCAAATCCTTTAGAAGTTTGTATCTTCTTACCCTGATCGTATACAGATTGTGGACTCTTTCAAGCATTATCGTGAATGTTTTATTAAAATCTTTACTAATTTAAGAATTTCTTTTATGTTTTAAATATTTTGTTCAAGATTTTTCATAATGCAAATTTTATTTATCCAATGGATCTTACACTAAATCCTAGCTTGGTTCAAAAATACTAGTTGTTTCTACATAAGTGGATCAACTATTTGTTCAATCTATTGTCTTAATTCAAAAATTTCTTTTTAAGATTCCATTTCCATGGTTACTATTTATAAATTTTATTTTGGATCTATACTTTCCAAACTAGATTCTTTTTGCATATTATGTGTATTTTCTTGTTTAATAAAACAATCTATTAATCATTGCTTCTTACTTCTATAAATTTCTAATTTCTTTTTCTTGGAGTAAATTTTAGACATTTTAAATAAGTCAATATTATTTGAAAGTTTAAGTTTTAAATCAATTAATATACAATCAAGATTTTTATTTTTTAAAGCACGTAACTATTATTTGATGAGTAAATAAGTCGACCGTGTTCTTTCGCTTCTATTCATCTCTTTTTGATCCTTGATACTAGCACATCAAGTTGCTCCAACCTTAATGTTCTCCTCAATTAATGGTGAGCTATGACTATCTATATTCTTATTTCAAGTTCACACTGACTAAAGAAGTTTTTAGAATAAAATGGAGTCCTTAATCATTGCAATAATATTACAATACTTAAGATAACTAAGAACCTTGAATAAGTTATTAGCTACTCATTAGTTATTACAAGATAGAGGTTAAGTGAAAGTGTTTTGATGGTGTGTTTATAAGATTTTGAGAGGTGTATCCCTAAATGAAATAAGAGTTTTCTTTTATAGACTTGATCGTCACACAAATTGTGTGTGCAATGAATACACAAGTATATGTATCGTAACAAGTAATATAATGATAAGTAAAGATCATTCCCACATAGATTAGTTTTTTTAGAAATTAATTTCTAAAACTAAAAATAATAAAAAAATCAATTTTTTTGGTATTTTTATATCTTAAGAAAGCAAAATTAAAATAACTAAAAGTAAATACCAATAATTAAATTAGATTTTGTGGTTAAAAAGATATATGAGAAAATATCTAGGAATACTTAATCCCCCAATTTTCTAAACATGCAAATCACTAAAATCTCTCCAATATAATATTAATTAATTATATGATTAATTGATTCTAACCTATCATGTATTCCTCTCTCAAGTAAACTACACTTCATATAGTAATTAATTTAATCACACTCTTATGCTAATTAAATTGCATACTACTCATTAAGTTCATCAATTATAGATCACATACATAAGAATCATACATCTCTGCCTAGAAACTATGAATGTTATTTAATCAAGACAAATAATTAAATAATTTTCTCAAATCTATTTAATTGTCTCTATAGATAAATTTTTGGCCAAACAATTAATAGCATAAAAATCAGATTAAATAATATAATTAAATTAATATTATAATTGGGAAAAAATATTAGATCATCACATGGTGAAAATTGGGTTCATAAGATCCCTAGATTAATAAATTAATTACACATAATTGTGTTCATAAAGATCATATTTTTCATAAAGAAAGACATAAAATTAATAAAAAAAAAGTACAAAAAGAAATACAATCAATCTCTTGAATGTAGAATTAATTTCCTCTTGAATCTCCACCAAAATTATGTTGTTTCTTCACTTTTTCTGTATTTTTCTCTCTTTTTAGCTCTAAAAACTAACCAAAATTATGCTAATTAGGGTTTATGGAGTGATTAGGGGCTTAAATAAAGCTCAGGTGTGATCTGGACCGTCCGATCAGCTTCAAATCAAGGACTATAATAAAAACAAGCAAAATTGACAATTCCAACCAATCGCAGCGCGACACGTGGCATCAAAAAGTCATTGGGTGAATCAGGAAGTGACGCATGGTAGGAAAGACTGGTCAAACTCAACGCTCGCCGAGTCATCAATACGTGGCGCGACGTGATCACGGGAATAGATGGTGTGGTGCACCGGTGGAACGCTCAGAGCAATGGCATGGTGACACGTGTCATGATGCGTTGATCGATTTCAAAAATCAAATTAAACGTCGTGTAACATGTGGTGTGTGTTTTGTCCTCCTCACACGCAGCAAGACGTGATTCGCTCTTCGTGCTTGCATGGCTTGCCTAGTCAGCTCTCTACTTGTCTGGCATGCCACGTGGTAGCTTTTGATTGGTCTTGCGTTAAAAATTCATAAAAAAATTCCAAAAATTGTATTTTCACCCCTTTTCTCTAAAATGTTTATATTTTAATTTTTTTAGCTATAAAAATATTATTTATTAAATAAAACAAGTAAATATTAAGTAAAAAAATGCGATAATGACTCTATATTCATAGAGTCATCAAGACCACAGGTTCCTTATTTACATTAGTGGGAAAATATTGTTTCACCTAACTTTCCTATTTAGCATTTTTTTTAATGCCTTACATTTTTTACGCCACACGCCAATTATTTTTAGTAAAGTCCCTACATCTTTATTCCTTTTTTGACTTGGTTGCTAATAGTGTCTTGTATGATACAGATAACTTTATGTCTTCTTCTCTGTCTCTAATAAAGTAGATGCACATTTTGTTTTTGGCTTGCTTTTTGGCATGGTGGAAAAATATTTTTTTGTTTTCTTCTCCAATTTCTAAATCATTATTGTTGAAGTTTATTTCATATTTATTGATTTTTTTTCATCATCTTACTCAGTGATAGGAAAATTATTGTGCAAAGTGATGATCATTTTGCTAGTAGAATAATTGGTTTTAATTTCTAATGAATTATTAATTATTTTTAATTCATAATAAATTTGAATTAACATATGTTCTCATTCAATGCTAATTCCATCTAGATTGAATTCATTTTCTAGTAATTTCTTAGGGTAAGTAACTTCCTTCTTAATGTTTACTAATCCTAACTTAATGAAATGATAAGGGCTAATTGAAGCTTCCGAATTTTAGTTCATATGGAACTAAAGAACCTTAAATATACAAGCTTATCTATGGCCTTTTATATTTTTTTTTGAAATTCTTAATAACTTTCTTAAATTTCTCAAGGATATTGTTTAATTATGATAAAATATTTCTTGAAAATATGTTTTCTATTAAATTAGCATGAAAATCCTTATATACAAAGACTCTATCAACTCCTTCTAAGATATTAAATTTACTACTCATTGAGAAATCTTTTTTAGTAATATAAAATTTGATATTATCAATATGTTCCTATGTTGTTTTCCTAGTTAGGTTTATAAGCTTAGCCATTGTTGTCTGGTGTTAGGAATCTACGGGTGCATAGATCACGTATAAGTTATAAATATTTTTAACATTGTGGTTGTCGTATGTACGAAAAACTTGTTTTTTCTTATATAAGGATTAAGTACCAAAATGAGTACTTTTTCTTTCTTTTCAAAAATGAGTGAAAATTAAAATAAATAAACTAAACTAATTAAAAAACTAAAAATAGATTCACTACACAATGAATAAAACTTAAGGAGTTCAACTTCCTTCATTTTAATCCCATAATTTTATAAATCTTTTTAATATTAAAATTAAATATTTGGATTATTAATCTAATTTTACTTAAATATTTATCACCCATATGTATATGGTCATTGTAATCCTATTCATATATCCCTAACCCACGTGTCTGGGATCATTTGAGCACGCATGGGACATTAATCACCTAGAATTAATAATTGATTACATATATAATTATGAAAATTTCTTGCCTCATTGTATACGTGATAGTTTAATGCATGTTCACAACTTCATTCAAATATTTCAATTGTGACCAAATTAATAAATCACCTAATTAAATGTTAAATTCAAATACGACTATTAATTACTTCAAAATAGATAATCAAAACACATATAGAATATTAAATTAATATAATCAAACCATGATCACATGATGGGTTCCATTGAATCCCTAGAAAGAGAGATCTAGTACATAATACCCATTTTAAAAAAAATCCAGACTAAAATCACGACAAACATAAAAACTACAAGTAATGGATTACTAATTTATAAACCCCTTGAAGAATCTCCAAGCATAACTCCTTAAGTTGCTATCTTTTAGCTCCAATGGAGCCTCATCTTTGACTATTTAAAACCCCTATGTATTTTCAAAATAATGAGATAAAATATTATATCATCATATTAGAAAATTAGGTTCATAAGCCTCTTGGATTAATAAATTAGCTAGACATAATTTTGTTCATAAAACTCATATTTTTCATAAAGAAATAAAAAATATTAATAAAGGAAGGAGAAGAAGAATAAATACAATCAATCTCTCGAATTGTAGCACCAATCTTTTCTTGAATCTCTACCAAAATTGTATCTAATTTTGATTTTTTTTTGTATTTTTCTCTCTTAATCTTAGCTCAAAAAATGGATAAAAAATTTGGTAATTTTTGGTTCCTTATAGTTTTTGGGCCAATAAGGGGGTTAAATTAGGATTTGGTGGAATCTGGACTTTTAGATTAGCTTGAGATCAAGGGGTGAGATAAAAAAAATTAACAACATTGGCCAATAAGAATGTGACATGTGGCATGAGAGATTTATTGGACAAATCAACACTTGATGCATGTCGAAAGGGACTGATTGTGGTTAACGCACGCTGAGTTAGCTACATGTGACACACTATGATTCACTAATATGAATTACATGGTGCCCTGGTAGAAAGAATGGATGAATCACGTAACAACGCATGGCACTCCTGTTGACCATGCAACGAACTCGGAACAAATGATATGCCAACACTTGGCATGGACTATGTCATATGGTACATGAGACATACTTTGATTGGCCTTCTTTGCTTATGTGGCATGTCTACTTAACTCTCATGCTTTTGTTGCGTTCACATGATGTCTTCTAATTGCCCCAATATTAAAAAATTCATAAGAAGTCCATAAAAATCCTAAAAAATTCTCAAAAAATATATTTTCACCCCTTTTCATTAAAAGGTTCATATTTTAATATTTTTAACCCTTAAAGTATTACTTATTGAATAAAACAAGTAAATATTAAGTAAAAAAATGTAGTGATGACTCTACTTTTATAGACTCATCACACTCTCAAACTTATCTTTCTGCTTATCATAAGTAAAACCAAGTCTAATTAAATAAAATGATAGGAGTATAATTCTCATCAATAATTGTACAATTCTATGATACAGAGGTTCATATATTCATCAATCAACATTTCATAAATGCAAGGATATGCAAGATATTTGACGAATTAATTCGTGTATGTTGCACATAATATCATCCAATGTACTCATAAAATCAACCTATATGAGTATATTAATCAATTCAATCTTAGAACAAGTCTCATAAGTCTATTATTTGCATCCTTATATCCTAATATAAATATGCACTTAGCTAAATATAAATAAGGGTTTTTCATGCTTGTAATGTAAGACTTAAGTAGGGGGTCGATAATGAAGACATTTAAGCTCTTTCCACACCTTAGCTTTTTTTTATTCATCATGCACTTTTTTAATTACAATTAAACTTTTACTTGATATTTTAGTGCACCATATCTTATAATTTTTTTCATATTTTTTATTCCATATCTTTTTTTGCAACTTCATAACACTCTAAACTTATTTTCAATCTTATTTTCTTTTTCTTTAGAGGAATAATTGTTTTGTGAGTTTTTTTTATCGAGTACATTACATTTCACCCTAATCTATAGCATAACACATGATTACATTTTTCTTTTCTTTTCATACAAGCTAAAGGTACAAGGATAAAAGTAATGCTTATCAATTAGGCTTAAAATATGGCTTAAAAATATAAACAGTTTTTTGTTAGGCTTAAATGGGTGACTACAGATATTAGCAATGATTAGCTTGAAAGACCTAATCAATCCAAATAAGGCTTAAATCATTTCTTATACTAAATACTATTTAGGATTTCACCTCAAGAGATGGTCAAATAAATTTTAAAATATGGTAGATCTTATCAACTCATATAACTCACTACAAATATTTTCTCAATAAGAACACCAAAATCTATTTAATCATGTGCATAAAAATTTGAATCAATCCAATCAAAACTAGCAAGCATATTAAATGAATAATGTAAGTATCTTAATGAGCATATTATATTCCTTATCCTAGTTATGACAAAAAATGTTTATTATTGGATTAATAATTAAAAACATCCTAAAAATTAAAAAAATCTTAAAAATTAAAAATGCGCACTAAATACTAAAGTAGAGAATGAAGTTTTCTTCCCCAAACTTAAATTGCACATTGTTCCCAATGTACACATATAAATATAAAATAGGTAAAAGGAAATAAAACTCCATTAGCCTTGGCACACCACATCTGTTGTTGAAATACTCAATCTTGTTGCGCCATTATTCTTCATATTTATTCGCCTACAAAACAAAAATACTAAAAATATAAGTATCATAAAGTTGGGTTGCCTTCCAACCAGCATCACGTTTAATGTCCTTAACTAAATGGTCATATCAACTTCTAAGGTACATCCCTATGTGTCCATTTGCTATTAAGTTTGCCTGAAAATAGTTTAAGTCTTAAATTATTCAATAATACTTTATATTTCGGTTTAAAAACATATTGCTCAATTTTCTTAGTATTTTTTGGAATTCTTATAAGTACTCCATCATAACTCCTCTAATTTATGTATTTTTAGTATCTTTTTCACCTCTTTATTGGATTTTTTCACTTGCCCACTTGATTAGGGATGGTAGGATAAAGTTGTAATAAGATCTAACCTTGATGGCCCTTCAATAGATGATTTGAGTTTAGATTATCTCAAAATTCTCCACACTCACATTAGGTATGCACATGGGAGGTGTAGCCGCCAAATAGTTCACACAATCAAAAATTTCAATCATAGATTGTATACTTTCAAAATTAAAACAGATTGAGTTATTTTTTGGGTGAGTTTACTTCTTTGTTCACAACATCATGTATAATAGTCTGAAGCATGGGTGACTCAACATATTTTTTTAAGTTATCAATATGATCTGTAACATATATCCTTAAGCATTCGTTAACATTATTAATATTAGGGGGTTTAGATGTTTTAAAAACTTTAAATGTTACTTGTTCATCTTGCACTTTCCTTATCAGTTCACATTTTTGTACATCAATGAGTGTTCTTTTGGTTGCTAAGAATGAACAATCAAATATGATAGAAATGTTATGGTCCTCTTCCATGTCTAGTACAATGAAATCCACTAGAAAGATAAACTTGTCTATTTTTACTAGCACATCTTCTACTACACCCCTAATTCACGTAATTGATCAATCTTCCATTTGTAATGTTACTGAAATGGATTTGGCTTAACCAACCCTCAATCTCTTAAACATTGATAATGGCATGAGGTTAATGCTAGAACCTAAGTCAAACAATGTTTTCTCAAAGTTTGTATTCCTAATAGTGTAAGGAATATCGAAACTACCTAGATCTTTCAATTTTTGGGGTATTGTTTTAGCAAAGATGACACTACAACCTTCAGTAAAGGTTATTGTTTCATTATCTCCAAGCCTCATTTTCTTAGACATGATGTCCTTTAGAAATTTGATATAAGAAGACATTTATTCAAATACATCTACAAATGGTATATTTATGTGCAACTTCCTAAAGACTTCTAGGAATTTTGAAAACTGCATGTCTAACTTTTGCTTTTGAAGTCTTTAAGGGAGTTTATCTTTATTCTTTTGAGTCTTATGTTCCTCCTCTAGAATTTTACCACTCTTCAAGGCTATGGTGTAGCAATGCTCCTTACCCTATCTTCTTGGGTTTATAATTGTGTCACTTAGAAGGTTACCTTGAGGCCTTTGACTTATGACCTAGGCAAGTTGCCCTATTTAGGTCTCTAAATTCTGAATTAAAGCCTCTTGAGATGACACTTTTGTATTTAATGACTAAATAAAGTCTTTCATCATCCCTATTAAAGTATTTGTATTATCCCCAGTAAATGGCATATTCTCTTGGGCTTGTAATTGTTGAAAACCAAGTAGTGAAAATGATTGATGGTTGAATTGATTACCACCTTGATTGTTGTTATTACTCCAAGAAAAATTTGGATGTTGTTTCCATCCTGGATAATATGTGTTTGAATATGGATTATTATTTTTGTTCACATTACACACATAACATGTTGATTTAGGATTATTTGGACAATTATAAAAAATGAGCTCCACCACAAAAGAGACAAGACACCCTTGAATTTTGGACATGGTTTACACTCTTTTGGAGAGTTTTGAGCCTTCAAAAGATTCACCAAAAATGACACTTGATCTGTAAGTGATGTGATATCATTTACCTTATGTACTATGGCTACTCTTCTTGTGATTGTCATTTTGTCTATTGGCTATTGATAATTGTTGATAACTATTTTCTCAAGTAAATTATAAGTTTAATTGTAAATTTTGGCTAACAAAGCTCCATTAACTGATGCATCAACAATGGTTCTTGTTTGAGCCTTAAGATCATTATAGAAAATCTCTATTTGGATTCAATGAGGGTTACCATAGTAATGACACTTCTTCAACAATTCTTTGAATATTTCTCATGCTTCGTATAAAGATTCTTTTTCATATTATTGGTAGAAGGTAATATCATTTCTAAGCTTGGCATTCTTTGTTGGTGTAAAATATTTCATTAATAATTTCTCTACCAAATCATTCCAATTTTTAATGAAATCAGGTGACAAAAATTTTAGCCAAGCTCGAGCATGGTCTTGCAAAGAGTAAAGGAAAAATCTAAGCCTAAGTGCATCCTCGATCACACTACTGAATTTGATTGAATCTCCAACTTCAATAAACAATATGATATGCATATGAGGATCCTCTCTTGATAATCCACTAAATTATGACCTTATGATACTTGGATTCAACCATTCCAACATAGGTAATGTATATTCATTCATAGCTATATCCCTATCATCTATAAAGGTATATGATTATTCAAATTTAACTCATTATGGTTCATTTCTAATGGATTAGGCATTTTTTTTCACTTAGGTGACAACTTGTTGTTTTCTTGTTGATCTCAAAGTATGTTCGATTTAGGGATCTAAAGAGAAAATTTCTCTCTTACGAACTTTGCTCGTGTAATAGACTCAAATGTATTTCTAATAGCACTTAAAGATATATCAAAATTAAAAATAAATAAAATGAAAAATAAATAAAGAAAAAATAACTAAAATAGAATAAAATAAAAATTAATTTATAATATTTATAATCTCCAACAATGGGGCCAAAAACTTGATCGACATGAATTGTGTGTAATAAATATGTAAGTATACATATCGCAACAAATAATATAATGATAAGAATAAATCGTTTCCACGGAGATTATGTTATTAGAAACTAATTTTTAAAACTAAAAAATAAAAATTAATTTTGTTGTGTTTTTATGTTTTAAGAAAACAAAATTAAAAGAATTAAAAATAAATAACAATAATTAATTAAATCAGATTTAACAATTAAGAAGATATATGAAAAAATATCTAGGAATATTTAATTCACTAATTTTATAAACATGTGAATTACAAAAATCTTCCAATATAATTATCAATCAATTGAATATGATATAACATGTATTCTTCTTTCAAGTAAACTGCATATCATATAGTAATTAACATAATCACGTTCTCATGTTAATTAAATTGCGTATTACTCATTAAGTTCATTAATTATGGATCATATATATAATAATCATATATCTTTGTCTAGAAACTATGCATGTTATTTAATCAAGATAAATAATTAAATAATTTTCTTAAATCTATTTAATTGTTGTTCAAATAATTAATAATATAAAAATCAGATTAAATAATATAATTAAATTAAAATCATAATTGAGATAAAATATTATATTATCACACGTAGAAAATTAGGTTTATAATAATCTTAGATTAATAAATTAATTACACATAATTTTGTTCATAAAATTCATATTTTTCATAAAAAAACATAAAAATTAATAAAAAAATAAAATGAAGAATAAATACAATCAATCTCTTGAATTGTAGTACTAATCTCCATCAAAATTATATCTCTTTTTAAATTTTATGTATTGTTCCAAAAACTGATAAAAAAATCGGTAATTTTCAATTCCTTGAGATTTTTGGGATTATTAGGTGTTAAATTAGACTCTCCTGGAATTTAAACAATCCCATATCAAAGGCTTACGTAAGTTTTTTATTTTCCTTTATTATTATTATTATTTTAATTTCTCTGCAGTTTTATTTTCAAAATCAATTTGCTCTCGGCCTCATTTCCAGACATGTAATCCTTCATTTCAAAATAAGTAAGTTGAAAAAGAAACTGATAGAGAAATTGTAAGCAGTAGAAATTTTTTTACCATATATTTTCAAAGGAAAATTAATATATTAAGATGAAAGAAAAAATAAAAAAAACAAACGAGAATAGTGACTAGAGTTTCTTAAGAAACTCACATATAAGATACAATTTTGAAGAGAATATCAGAGAATCCATACATACAAACTCAAAACAAATTAGAATTATCTAACAAACACAAAGGCAAGAGATGGAAAAGAATAACAATTTCGTTGCACATGGACGAACCAAATGACGCTTATTACAAAAAAAAAAATGACAAACTGAAAGAGGAAAATAAGAAGACAAGTATTAAAAGAAGAAGACCGGTTAAGTTACCAGATGAATGGTAGATGGTGACGGAATGACCAAAACAGGAAAAGAGGAAAACTTGGTGTAATGCAGAACGGTGGAAGCTGAACTCTTGGAAGTGTGAAAAAGGAATTGGATCGTGAAAAGAGAAATCAGATTTTAGTGTTTAAGATTTAAGGTTTAGAGTTTAAAGTATATGATTTAGGATTTATGGTTTAAAGTTTAAATTTTAGTGTTATATTTAAAATTAGGATAAAATTGAAAAAAAAATGAAGATAAAAATAAAATCAAGATTATTAAGGGGAAAAATTAGTTATCTTTTGAGAATTGATTTTATTTCATTCTTAATTTTTAACACAATTAAATATAAAATTAAAAAAAATCAATTCTAATTTTATTTTATTCTATTCAACAAAACATCACATTTAACACTATTTAATAATTCTTGATAATTAAATCATCACCAATTATTTTATATTAGTTCCTGATAATTAAGGTGTCACCAATTATTTTATATTCATTCCTAATAATTAAGTTATCACCAATTATTTTACTATTAAAATATTAGCCGCCAAAGTTTTTTTAACAAAGAAAAGTTTTATTAAGACTCCATCTACTAGCATCTTTATTGATGAATTTTTTTTTTCTTTAAAGATAATTACATTGCGTGACGAATTGGTATTTATCATCTTAAATTTTCATCACCAACAATCATTTTTCTTTTAATATGTTTTTATTTGGTAAAAATGAAATAAAATTTAAATTAATTTTTATAATTTTATATTTAGTTGTAGTATAAATTGATAATTTAATAGAATCGATTCTTAAAAGAAAAGGAATCATTTTCATCGTCGCTTTCGAAATCATGATTTCATTATAATATTAAATTTTAATTTTACCCAACTCTAAACCCTAAACTTACAAATAAAACTCTAAAATTTAAAATCTTAAACCCTAAATCCTAAATCCTATTTAGAAAAATAATAATTTTAATAATATATTTTATTTTTAAGTAATAATTATTTAAAAATAATAATGATTTCAATAATGTATTTTGTCTGACAAAAAAATTACAATTAAATAATA
This sequence comes from Hippophae tibetana, assembly GCA_037013495.1. Taxonomy (NCBI): domain Eukaryota; kingdom Viridiplantae; phylum Streptophyta; class Magnoliopsida; order Rosales; family Elaeagnaceae; genus Hippophae; species Hippophae tibetana. The sequence goes on from CM072806.1 coordinate 32,283,299, forward strand.
TTATTTAAAATTAATTGTAAATACGAGTATTAAAATAATATACAATATTTTCTATTCCATTTCAATTGTAAACCAAATATTATAATACTGATTTATTCTTTAATTCGAATAATCAAATCAAATAATATAATAATAATACTATTTACACTACTACAAAAATAGACATTAAAGTCGGTTCAGTGAGCGACTTAAAATGTAAAGTTGGTTCACACGATGAACCGACTTTACCCGTATATTTTATGATTTTTTTTATTCTCATTTTTCGTATTATTCAATATATATAGCATAAAAAACTAAAATATAAATAATAATACAAATAATTAAAAATTTAAATATATTTAATTACTTGATAATTAAATTTATTACAAAAACAAATAATGTATATACAATATATATAGTTAACTTAAATTACAAATAAAATAATGTCATCAAAGTGTAATTGGATGCGAGTAAGTTTGGTTGACTAAGAATCTTAATTGGCCTTCACAAGCATTATGACAAGAAAACTAGACAAAAAACAGTTGATCCATATAACAATTCATATTCCCCTATATATATGAGCATGTAAACATCCATCAAACAAAGTAGTCTAAACTTCAGAGACATACGAATGTAGAAATTAAATCATTATAAATATTACCATCAAAAAGAGATTACCACGTACAGCGACATCCGAGTGATATAACCCTTCGACGAACTCATATTAGTACTTTATTAATCATTTGTCTATAAATATGAAATTATCTGAAATCTCTACTAGTATTTTTTAATGTTATAATGAACTCTAAATATGAAATCAAGTGTAACTCTGATTTCTTACTTGGCTTGTGTGAGTTTTGGTGCCCTTAAACATATGGAACACGTTCATGGGCACCAAAACTCATACAAACCAAGAAACAAATCGGAGTTACGTACACCTGATTTTATATTTAGAGCTCATTATAGCATTAAAAATACTAGTAGAGATTCCAAATAACTTCATATTTATAAACAAATGAAAGTGCTAATATGAGTTCATAAGGAAAGTAGGAAAGAGAGATGAGATGTAGTTTCCCTAAAAACAAGTGTACATGATTTTTCATATTCGAACATCTTTATTATTCAGTTGTAAAATTAATAAAATTATTAATATTGGCTTGTACATACCATAACTTTTGTCCATATAAGCTTATGAGATTTTTTAAGGACAATGCCCTTAAACTTGTTCCACAACTTCCATACCCTATCAAGGTTTAAAACGGTAAATTTTTATTAAATATTACAAAAAATAATAGAAGAAACTAATATGTAGCTATAACTCTTACATTTCAACAACTACTTTTGTATCTTTACTCAGTTCTATGGAAACTGAGTCACAGTACCAAGCATGATTATTGAACAGATCAATGATTACAAACATCCAATGATCTTGGCCTTGTTCAAACCTTAATGGCCAAAGGATTATCAATTTTTGATTTTTGTTAAGCGTTAATTCCCTATCACAAAATTGTTTAGCTCTGATGCTAACATCATTCTCTTGATATTGATTGACATATGAAGAATCATAGAACATTGCTAAATGTGATGAGTGATTATGTCGAAGTCGATAATAGCATGCTCTATATAAAAGATATATATATATATATATAATTAGATAATATAAATATAATTATATATGTTCTACATAAATGAAAAAAAATAGATTGATGACTCACCTTGTCCACACTTGAATTATACTTAAATCGATCATTTGATATTCAAATAGTTGCAATAAGCACTCGATCGATATATAAGTTTGGATGAGGTCTACACCAAAAATTTATATAGGAAGTGGCACAGTCCATCCATTATTTAAGCTAGATGCCCTCCCAACAATAGTCATCAAAGTGCCAAGATTTCTACTGAAGTTTAACGCATAATTATGACTATATTTTTTCCAAGGCTTCTTCTTGAATGACTTGGTGTGCGATGATTAACCACTAGACATAGATTTAGCACGAGATAATTGCTTCGTATCTCTTAAATGTGCCGCATTTAAGAGTTCTGGTATAATAGACTAAAAAAAGTATTATATATGTATTTTTTAGTAACAATATAAGATATAATAAAATAATAGTAGTAAACAAGTGTTATCTTTTAAGTTAAAAAATAGTACCACATCAAAACTTAGAACAACTTGAATCGACGGCCAAACCACATACTATCTAACCGCCTCTTGGACTGTGGTAGCATCAGAAGGCGCATGTAGTGGACAATCATGAAACAATGATTGATCAATAACTATTCACCAATGATTAGGAAAATATTGATTATGAATCATCTGATCATCACTCAATTGTTGTACCATTCCAATAGCAACAAAGTCCGTTAACGAAGGATGTTTCAACAAACATTTCATATTCTGTAAAAAAATTAAGTGTTATATATAAAAAATAAAAAATATAATAAGAATTTAAAAATAATAGATTATATACACCAGAAATTAAAATCTTACCACATATGATTCATCAAATAGAATAGGACTCTCATGTGGGGTAGCTATTGGATGTACATTCTCACCAAACATTCATCGTGGTTTGATTAATGGTAAGAATGTGCAGATTGCATTGGAGAAAATAAACCACTACTTGATTGCATATGCATTCCGGGCATATAGTGGGGACCAATAGGATGGTTATATCCCATACTGGATGTAGTTTGAGCGTAATGAGATTACGTGGGTGGCATGCCTGGCATGGATGCTGGCATGGATTGTGGCATGCCTGACATGGATGGTGGTATGCCTGGCATGGATGGTTGCATGCTTGGCCAATATGGCATGCCCTGGTTGTAACATGATGACATGGTTGACATTTGTTGTGATTGATGTTCTTTTAGAGTGGAAATCTCACTTAACACTGAGGCCTTAAAGAAGTTGAATTCTTCTTCAATTTTAGTGTACTTCTCCTTACTTACCATTTGAGGCTTTTGTTTTGGAATGTTAAAATACTCCATAGAACTATCATATTGGCTACCTCTCCTAACACGACCAGGATGCTCACGTCCGAATGCATGATATAAAACATCTCTCCCAAGATTTTTGATTATTTCACCGTTGGATATTTTTTCTTGAACAACTCTCTACAAATAATAAAGCACACAAACATATCATTCATTATTACATCAATTATTAAATATCATTAAGACTTTTTATCAACCAAAATTACTAACCAACTTATTTAATTGTTCTTCTCCTCACTTAGTCATCGGTCTTGACTTATTTGTTTTGGGAGTCTTTGTTTCTATGTACAATTCAGTTCGGGTAACAGGTCTACCCAATTCAACTTCCTACATAAATTATAAAAAATTTATTAACAATGACATGAAATTAAATTGAGGAAAATAAATATAAAAACATTTATAAATTAAGACAAATTAATAATATCATTCTATATCTAACTTCAGGATTTGAAGACCTCCCAGTACAGTTAGGAAGAATGTTATGCATTTGTACATTCTGATGATCTTCCCTAATAATTTGAAATTCATCTGTACGTCTATAATCCACAAAGTCTTTCCAAACTTGAGGTGTAATCCAGGGGTGTCCTTCAAGGATTTTGTAGAGCTCATTCTCATCAAGTGGTTCCAAATATGGAAACACATAATTTCTTGCCAATCTGGAAGTCTTGTATTCCTTCCACACCTTATTTGCAATCTTATAACACTTGCTTTTCCAACTGTCATTGACTTTGTAACGATTCTGTAAAAACACAGTACAAAAGATTAGATATAATACACACCTAATATAATATATATATTGATTATAAAATATAAGAGACTTACACAAATGGTTATCCATATTTTGAACTCTTCTGCATCATCAATCTCAGACCAATCATTTATATTGATTGGTATACTGGACTTCGCAAGTCGACCAATAGAGGATTTCAATTGTTGACCATTTCCCCCTATTGGATTACCAGTAGCATCAAATAGAACAGGTATTCTATCATATGGGTTAAGTGGAGCATCAGGTATATTCGCCCAACCCCTTCTTTTCAAATACCCTAATGGATCATTTGGATCTACAAGTTCTGTTATCCAAAGATCCATGAAATATCTGCAAACAATGAAAAATATAAATTAATTGACAATTTTAGGAACATACATATATATAAGAGTTATTACAACAATATAGAACATACATTATGTTTAATTAGGTTGTTGATCATATACATATATTCCTTCACAATCACTTCGAGCCCATGACGAAGAATCATCATCATCAATTAGATTATCACATACATTAGGCAATTTATTTGAGAAATTCGTAATATTGGTTAATGTATCAAGCATAGAGTCATCATCTTTTACAACATCACAATGGTAAAACTCTTTTTGTGGAGGCGTTAACACAACATACCATCTTGGATCAATAAGATGTATGTAATCCACTCACATTCTTATTTATCTTTTCCCCATGAGTATTATTAATATTTTCTCCATGATAATACCAACATTTATAGCTCAAAAGAATACCATTACGGATAAGGTGATACTTAACCTCATCAAATTCATGAAATCACTCATTTTTACATTTAACACATGGGCATCGAATCATACTAGTTCCAATATTACTATTTCTACAAGCAAATTTCATGAAACTTTCAACTCCAGAAATATAGTCTTGCTCAATTCTACACTTTGACATTCAAGATTTGTCCATTTTCTATTAATGACATTAATTAAACATATTACTTAATTATGTATCCAATGAATATATTTCAAGTATTATTATATATAAATTTCCTAATTATTAGAATATATATCAAAATATACATAATACAAAACAATTATCATTTTAATAATTTCTATACAAATTAAAAAATAAGCAACATGCGAGCATGAATATATAAAAACCAATCACTTTGGTTGATTCTAATTTCTAAGCATGCTACTATATCATAATTAAATAGCAATATTAATTATACGTATATAACATTCTATAGAAGTATATAGGGACTACTATAGTAACATATTTAACATTTTAACACATAAGTAACATATATAAATAAAATAATAATACTACTTAGTTTTTAGTTTTTGGTTATTATTTGATTTTTATTAATATATATATATATATATATATATATATTATTTAAATTATTGAGTTTATAAATATATATTTATAATTTTTTTAAGAGTCAATAGATAGCACATATAACTCTTATACCAATATAATTTCTTACAAATTTTAAAAAACATATTATTTTTCCTTTATTCACTACTTAATAAAATATAATTATTTATATATAAATAAATTTATCTACCCGAAGTAAACCCACAACATTTCAGATACTATTTCCACATAAAATAAGTCAAACATAATAATAAGTAAAATAAAAAACATACCTAAATCAAAAATTTATACAAAAAATTGGTATAATTTGTTTTTAGTATTTCGCTCAAAAAAATAGTAGATCTGAAAGATAATGAGAAGAGGGATATAACTCACAAAATGACGTTACAAATGGTGGTTGGATGTGGTCGAAAATTGAGAAAGAATGTGAGTGTAGCTCGGTTTTGGGAGAAAATGGAGAAGAGAAATGAAGAAATTGGGGTTCTACGTAAAAAATGAGCCGAATTTGGATATATTAGGTGGATAGCGTCGGTTGACGTAGAGAACCGACGCTATCCACGCAATTAAAATTTTTTTTTGTCAATTATTATTTTATTTGGACTATGCATATACGTACTAGAGAAATAGAAAAAATAATTACTTTAGAATAATATTTAATTAAAACATATACACAAAATTAAATAAAGATATATTGTAGGTACATATATAAATTTAAATATCCAAACAAATAAACAAAATTATATAATTTTTAAAACTAATTGTCTAAAAAAAAGGAAAAATTATACTATTTGTATTCAACTTAAATTTTAAAGAGTCAAATAAAATAATAATTAATTTTAATTGTATTTACTTCATCCATTTTTTAATTTAAAAAATAAGACGTAGCGTCGGTTGACATGAAGAACTGATGTTACGTCCAACGTGGATAGCGTCGGTTCTACACCGAACCGACTTTAAATTCATTATAAGTCAGTTTTTTCCAAAAATTGACTTTACACAGCGACTTAAATACCCATTTTTGTAGTAGTGTTACTTTCCATTCAATTACATTCCCATTCTTTTAACATTATGTGAACCAAATGTTACCTTAGTGGCGAGAGGTGAAATGAAAAAAATCATATAGTGATTTTTTAAATAAATAATGAACACAATATATTATTTAATATTGGTTTTAAAAGATCGAGATTTTATCATTTTAATTAGATCACAATTATTTAATAACCATGATTGTAAATTTTGTTTACAATCAAATAATTTTTTTAGTCTAAATTATAATTATAGTTATCGATAAAAATCGAGATTATATATACATATTATGGTTATAGATTTATGATTTTTTTAATTATCCCATTTCTTAAAAAGTATTATTTATTTTTATAAATTTATTTTGTTCATATATTGAACTATTATGAGTATTTGTTAATGAATATCTTACTATGTAGAATTAATGTTTAGTTTAAATTTTTTATCATTAATATTAATCACAAACTTAGGGTATGCCATAAATTTTAATTTTTGATATCATAAATTTTCATAGATGATTCCTAATAAATCATCTTTTCGATTTATTATTATATTATTTATGAGTGTTAGTTTTATTAGTGTATCAATTTTTTTTTTCACTAAAATGTACTTTTATTAATATTTGAATTTCTTCTAAATGAATGTATTTAATTTTTCTTTTATCCTTATAAGATATTTTTAATAGTTTATTTATAATATTTTTGATCAATTAATTGTATGTTATGTTTTTTTATCTATAATACTAATATTTATTTTTTATTATTTATTCTATAATAAATTATATCTTCTATAGAGATATTGTTTTTATTATTAAAAATAATGAATCTTTAAATATATCTTCTTCCTTAATATTTAATTTTTTTTATATCTTTAAATTTTTTTTGTTAATTATAATTTTGTATAAAAAACATCTTTAGATATCTTGAGTATTATCAATTGATTTTCTGTTTTAATTGATTTTATATTATTATGTCCTTTTAAAAATAATGTAAAAAATAAAATTATTTTTGTTATTTGTGTATGACGCACATTTAAAATAGTTTATTAGTAAGACTTGTAAATTGTTGTCATATTTTATAATCAACGGTTGGCCTATAAATTAGCTTTTTGTCCGGGTGAGAATAGCATTGCTTTTCGTTTTCTTTGTCACGGCCATTTTTTATGATTCTCTAATTCTCTACTATACTCCGGCTTTCGATCCCTCTGAAGTTTCAGGCACAAAGTTCATTTTTCTTGGTGTTCTCGGATCCGAAAATCTCGAGTGAGTTCTTTCCCCCCTTCCCAGACAATGCTTTTGGCGTAAATTTTGCAACTGGTTGAGCTTCATCAAGTGATAGCTCACGAGTGTTAGACTGATTTTTCCTATTCTTCACGTTCTAACCCTGAAAATGGTTTCTGAATTTTCACTTATTTTGAATTGGTTTTTCCTTTGGCATGTGATTGTAGCGTTTTGTGCGAATTTTTTTTAGCGAATTCTCATATAGTTCTTCTAGCTAAATCCTGTTTGAGTTTTTTTTGGGGTGTATTTCTGCTCTCTTTTGCGTTTAATGTGGGGTCTGTCAACTGTAATTAAAGTTTTTAGCTTGGGTTTCTTTTCCTTTTATCTTTTTTAAAAGTGTTTGTGTGGTTTGTTTGTGTTTGAGAATTGAGAATCTGTACACTGTAATTGTTCTAAATTTGTATTGTATGATAATCTACGTGTAACACTTGATTTTAGAAGTGAGGAATATCTGATTTTTGTTGCTATAATTCAAGCAAGCCATTTCTGCTCCATATAGAAGTTGTTGATTGCTTATAATTTATAAATGATTTTTTTTAATACTTTCAGTATTCTAGACATTTTATGTGATTATAATTTATTATGAATTTTGCTTTCCAACAGAAAATGAGTAGCTTGGTTGAGAGGCTTCGTGTTAGATCTGATCGGAGACCAATTTATAATCTCGATGAATCAGATGATGATGATTTTGTGCTTAAGAAACCTGGTACTTTTGAAGAAAAGTTCGAAAAATTAGTTAGGAGTGATGCGGTATATCTTTTCTTTTTCTATCTTTACGTTTTTTATATGTTCATTTCTTTTTTTATGGTTCTGCTGATTTCTCATGCTCCATCTTCTTATTTGATATGTTATACTTCTTAATATGGTTTTTTAGTTGAATTGGTTAATCTTAGAGATGTGCATGCTAAACATTTTGTATGTTAATAAAGATGAAGAGAAATTCCAACATGAGATTTTTATCTTTTAGACTTTTTTTGATTGATAAATTGTGCTTCACAAATTATTTATTGAATAATCGAAGCTTGACTAAATATATATGGTGATGGCTCTATGTTGATAGCTTCAACCTTTGATTGAAAGTTCCGTAATCTTTAAGCACTTGTAGTTTTTAACTTTTTTGGACTTTTTGTTTTAGCCTTAATAATGTATATTTTGGAAGGTTCGTTCTTTGAGCAGGAATATTTTAATTTCTTTTCTTGTAGTCTTAATGTTTTTTATGCTTATGTTCTTTTCCTCTCACAAAAAGAAAGAGAATTCATGTCAAGCTTGTGGAGAAAGTGGGGATCTTTTGTGCTGTGCAACGTGTACATACGCTTACCATTCAAAGTGCCTGCTTCTACCCCTGAAAGCTACTACTCCTGGCAACTGGAGATGTCCTGAATGTGTATGAACTCTTATTCTTGATTCATTTAATTGATGCAATTGAGATTATCACTGATAAGATGTTTTGGTGATGTGGGAACATTTTAATGCTTATGCTTGCAGGTTAGCCCTCTTAGTGATATTGATAAGATATTGGATTTTGAAAGGAGACCAACTGCAGCTGATGATAATGACGCCTCAAAACTTGGAACAAATCAAATTTTTGTTAAACAATATCTCGTTAAGTGGAAGGGATTATCATATTTGCATTGTACATGGTAATCCATTGTTATAGTGTCCGTTTAAATTAGATACATTTGATGGGAAATGTTGTCTAGATCCACTAATCTTTCCTTCTATTTCCGAAATTATGCTTCATTATTGGTTATGAGATACATGTATTTAATTTTTGATAGAACTTTGTAATCTAGAGGCTTGCATTTATCTGCTGTATGTATTGCTCAGGGTGCCTGAGAAAGAGTTCCTTAAAGCTTTCAAGACCCACTCACGTCTGAAGACTAAAGTAAACAATTTTCATCGTCAAATGGAAGCAATTAAGGGCTCTGAAGATGAGTTTGTTGCTATTCGACCTGAATGGACTACTGTTGATCGGATACTTACTTGCAGGTGCAGACTTCATAAATTTCTATTACCATAAAAATTTCATTGCTATTGGTTCTGTTTTCTGCACCAAATATAGGCTCTTTTTTGTTGTTGATAAAAGACCAAATGTAGGCTCGTTTATTCTGTGCTGTAATTTTATCAATTAAATCTGAAATAGCATTAGAAAGTGAAGACATATCTTACAAATCATTTGCAAATTGAGCACCACCGAATCAAGAATAGTAGGAACTCTTGTATATTTTAATTGAATAATTTATCACGTTACGTATGAAGATATGAGGTTCTCATTTAGTTTATCGTAGCTTGATTGTAAATTCTCTCATTATAAGAAATATCATTCCTGAAATGATTTCTTATCAGTTGTTTTTAAGAATTGTTAGTATGTTTGTATCTTTTAGTTATTATTTGACTTGGTTTTTGAGTAAATATTAAATATCTGCCTGATTTGGATGGTAAATGTAATTGGATGCTGCAGGGGGCATAGTGACGAGAAGGAGTATCTTGTGAAATGGAAAGAACTTCCTTATGATGATTGCTATTGGGAATTTGAATCTGATATATCTGCATTTCAACCTGAAATTGAAAGATTCAATAAAATTCAGTCCAGGTCTCGTAAACGGTCTTCTAGTAAGCAGAAAAGCAGCATTAAAGATGCTGCTGAGTCAAGAAATAAGCAGAAAGAGTTTCAACAGTATGATCAAAGTCCTGAATTTCCTTCTGGAGGTATGTTAATGTGTCTGACATTATTTTCTGCATCTGGTATGCTCTACTTTTATGCCCTTTTGGTTGTTAGTTACGAACTCATTATTGCATTTTTGGTGTTTAAGGTTCACTGCATCCTTACCAGCTCGAAGGATTGAACTTCTTGCGTTATTCTTGGTCCAAACAGACCCATGTGATACTTGCTGATGAAATGGGCCTTGGTAAATCATTATCTCGTGAAGTCAATATTTGGAATTTAAAGCCTTGTCTTTGAGGTTAGATTGTGTAAAACTTTTGCTTTGAATTTGTTTCAGGAAAAACCATACAGAGTATTGCATTTCTAGCATCTCTTTTTGAAGAGAATATCTCTCCACATTTGGTGGTGGCACCATTATCAACATTGCGAAACTGGGAGCGGGAATTTGCAACATGGGCTCCTCAAATGAATGTTGTATGTACCCAATGGAACGAATTCATCTGTCCCACTTTTGGTATCTCACTGTATGTACCACCAATTACGTGGTGCCATGTCAATATTTAAAAATTATTAAAACCACCCACTCTCCATTTTTTTTAAAACTTTTCTTAGTATCTTTACTCTAAAATAACATACATGGAAGCACATGATTGGTGGTACATGCATTGGGATATGAAAATGGGGCATGAAATTTTGTTCCGTACCCTATCCCTTTATTTATTTTATCTATGGACCATCAATGTTGGTTAGTATGTTTGGTCTAATTGGGAAGATGTCTTGCTGCAGGTTATGTATGCTGGTTCTTCTCAGTCTCGTGCTATAATACGGCAATACGAATTCTACTTCCCTAAAAGTCATAAGAAAATCAAGAAAAAGAAATCTGGTTTAGCTGTGAGTGAAAGGAAGCAAGATAGGATCAAATTTGATGTCCTCCTAACATCATATGAGATGATCAACTTAGACACAACAATTTTGAAATTAATAAAGTGGGATTGCATGGTAAATATCCTTATACTCAGCATGCACACATTGATACTTGGTTAGTACTTTAGCTGACATTTGCTTATAGATTGTTGATGAAGGTCACCGTCTCAAGAACAAGGATTCAAAATTGTTTTCATTGCTGAAGCAGTATTCGAGTAACCATCGGGTGCTTTTGACTGGAACTCCTCTTCAGGTTTTTTATCATATCATGTTATGCTCAAGAGATTGACTTTTGTTAAAGGAGCTTATGATGAAAAGAAGTTTTGAATCTTGGATTTTCGATTTTACACATTTTTTTATGCTACTGGCAAGCCAATTGTATTATTGGACCTATTAAGATATCAACAATGAAAAAGCTCGACATTCTTTCTTCTTGTGATTTAACTATAGGGTGAGCTTGTCGTAAAAAAAAAAGTAGGATGAACTTATGTTGATATTTGAGGCTTCTACGTGTATAGATTCATAGAATAAGCTGATATTTCTTCTTGGCAATCTTCAAAGAAAGCTTGTATTTCTAGGCTTTAAGTTCTGAACATTTTTAATTATACTTTGTTCAAATATGGGCCATCCCAGCTCACTGGTATTGTCCTTTGTGCCGTTTCTATTAGATTTTTTGCAGCGACTGTGGTGAACTTCTCTGATTCTGTCGCTGCATAATTAATATATAGATATTTAATTGAAGGCTGGGCGTTCAAATAATGTTGTTTTCATGACATATTTCCATGCATTTTTTTGTTCACTTTATTTTTTTTCCTTTGAAAGTTGTTTTTGGTCAAATATGGGCCATCCCAGCTCACTGGTATTGTCCTTTGTACCGTTTCTATTAGATTTTTTTGCAGCGACTGTGGTGAACTTCTCTGATTCTGTCGCTGCATAATTAATATATAGATATTTAATTATAGGCTGGGCGTTCAAATAATGTTGTTTTCATGACATATCTCCATGCATTTTTTTGTTCACTTTATTTTTTTTCCTTTGAAAGTTTTTGTTCAAATATGGGCCATACCAGCTCACTGGTATTGTCCTTTGTACCGTTTCTATTAGATTTTTTGCAGCGACTGTGGTGAACTTCTCTGATTCTGTCGCTGCATAATTAATATATAGATATTTAATTGAAGGCTGGGCGTTCAAATAATGTTGTTTTCATGACATATTTCCATGCATTTTTTTGTTCACTTTATTTTTTTTCCTTTGAAAGTTGTTTTGTATTACATGATCTGGTGATGTTTGGATGAATACAGTACCACTTTTTAGTTATTTATTTATTTCTTAATCTGGACATTTTTTCACTTTTCTTCATTAGTATTTAGTACTACCTATCAATGCCTAAAGCATATGCTTATGCGTGTGGCTTTGCTACCCCACCCCCCCCTCCATTTTGTTTTTTCAATTTTCCTAGCTTTTTGAGTCTCTGAGGTAATTTTTCACATCATTATGGACATGCAGTCATAGTCAGTTCAGTTCTCTGGTAGTGTCATTATGTGTTTCCCATATATCTTTCTGACTAAATGTGCTGCCACTGAAGTTTTTGATTCTCAAATTTATGATCTCTCGTTTGGTATGCTTGCAGAACAATCTCGATGAACTTTTTGTGCTTATGCACTTTCTAGATGCTGGGAAGGTTAGTGGATAAGAAAGTCCAATAATAATGTTATTGATGTAAAGTAGGGCATGGAAATTAATGTTTATGTACTTAAATGCTTCCAGTTTGGAAGCCTGGAGGAGTTTCAAGAAGAGTTTAAGGATATAAGTCAAGAGGAGCAGATATCAAGGCTTCATAAAATGCTTGCACCCCATCTACTTAGAAGTACTGATCTGAAACTTTAGTAAACTCTTTGCTCTTTGCTTCAGTTCCTTGTTTAGATTATTTAAGATCACTTAGATATCTGGTTTGATCTAAAGGTGTTTCAGTTGTTGCTTCATTGTGTTTTTGCTTTGCGATATCAGTCTCTCTCTCTGTTAAAAAAATTAATATGCAAAACAAAAGCTAGGAATTTCCTAATTTTTAATAATAATGTGTGTATATATATATCTCATCAGTCTATTGATTGGGATGGTAACTTGCTCTAGTATCAATTTGCTAAGTTTAGGCTTTCTAGAAAACGTACAAATTTGTTTTTACTCTGCCTCTCATATATCTTCTTGACTCTCTGCGTTCCTGAAAAATTGTTACCTGAGTAATATGTGTTTGTGTGTATATAATGCTGCTTAACTATTGTAGGTATGTTCCTAATAGATCAATGTCATCAGAGTTTGTTTATTTTCTTTTTGACCATGGATCAAACTCTGTTGCATTGGTTTAAAAGGTGAGCATGTAAAGGACCAGTACAGCTATAAGTGTATTATTGCAAATAAACTTAGGCCTCTGAAATTGTGTGCACAACTGAATGATGGTGTTGTAGGAGTGAAGAAAGATGTGATGAAAGAAATGCCTCCTAAAAAAGAACTCATTTTGCGTGTTGAGTTGAGTAGTAAGCAGAAAGAGTATTACAAAGCAATTCTTACTCGTAACTATCAGATACTAACTCGACGTGGTGGTGCACAGGCAAGGATTCTTTTAAGTAAAATAGCTTGTTTTCAATGTACTCTGACATAACAATTAGTTTTGGTTGATTAGCAGATATCTCTCATCAATGTGGTGATGGAATTACGCAAGCTCTGCTGTCATCCTTACATGTTAGAGGGTGTTGAACCAGATATAGAAGATGCAAATGAATCTCACAAGTAAGTTTTTAAGTGATTATCTTCAATGGTGTTATTTATATCATGTATTAGGAAAGGTTTTTTATTTGCTTATAGTATAGGTAATTTATTTTACTGCTTGAAGGTATATATGCCTGAAATAATTGTTTATCTCTGCTCTTGAATATAGTGTGTTCAGATAAAATAAAGGCCGTTCACTCTTTTTTAATTATAAATTAAGGTGCTTAGATTTGTTATAAGTGTTATTTCGTATACAATTTTTTTAATGTTCAACAGGCAGTTTTTAGAGTCTTCTGGGAAATTGCATTTGTTGGACAAAATGATGGTGAAGCTCAAGGAGCAAGGACATAGAGTTCTCATATACTCGCAATTCCAGCACATGCTGGACTTGCTAGAGGATTATTTAGCATACAAGGTTAGCCAAAGGAAGCTATTTGTCTGCATTCTCTGTTTTTACCATAGTGGTTGCAGTTTGTTTTAGATGTTCTTGTTTCGTTTCAGAGATGGCAGTATGAACGGATAGATGGAAAAGTTGGTGGTGCTGAAAGACAAATACGAATAGATCGATTTAATGCCAAAAATTCATCTAGATTTTGTTTTTTGCTTTCTACAAGAGCTGGGGGCTTGGGAATAAACCTTGCAACTGCTGACACAGTTATAATATATGACAGGTATTATCTTATCAGTTTAGTGCTTAGTTTCTGTTTTATATTTCCTTCTTGATGTCCATAACGAAATTAGCATTACAAAAGTATATTTTTGACACAATGTTAAGAACTTTTGTAGCAATTCTTTGGTGTCTTGTTCATCTAATAATTTTATATCTGCTGAGTGTACTTTCTTTTCTAGTGATTGGAATCCTCATGCGGATCTACAAGCTATGGCTAGAGCTCATCGTCTTGGGCAAACAAGCAAGGTTGTGACTAGTTATTCAAAATTGATATTTTGCTGTGGCAGTTTCTCAATTGCTTGTCTTTCAGGTAATGATTTATAGGCTTGTAACTCGAGGAACCATTGAAGAGAGAATGATGCAGATGACAAAGAAGAAAATGGTGTTAGAGCATCTTGTTGTCGGAAGGTTAAAAGCCCAAAATATTAACCAGGTGAAGAATTAGCTTTTATATATCTGTGTTTTGGTTTTATATCTAATAAATAACTTCAAATAATTTGTTGTTATTGTTTTGAAAGTCATAGATAGCTCTGCAAATGTGGTTTGTTATATGAATCAATACAATGTTAAACTAGAAGTGATGTTTGAAAATTAATATAACAATCACTTCTCTAGGAAGAGTTAGATGATATCATCCGATATGGGTCAAAGGAGTTATTTGTCGATGAAAATGATGAAGATGGAAAAGCCCGACAAATACATTATGATGCTGCTGCTATAGATAGGTAAATACTGCTAGTACCTCAATTGATGATGAGACCATAGAACTTTTGAAACTTACTGGTTTCCCTAACAGATTACTTGATCGTGAACATGCTGGAGATGACGAGACTCCGTTGGATGAAGAAGATGAAGATGGATTTTTGAAGGCTTTTAAGGTATTTCCATCTACAATTTTATATTCATTGCATCCTTTTGTCAGTGTTGATTTACACAATTCTTGATTTGTTGGTCTTATCAAGGAATTGACATGTTCCTCTCTGTCTTCCTGCATTTTGTTATCCCTGCAAAAATATTGTTTATAATGTTGAACGTACCTTTTGGCTTAGATAAAGTGCTAAGCAGTTTGATGAGTCCAGAGTAAGTCTTCCTCAAGGTTTCCCAAGGAAACTTTCAAACTTGTTCTTTTCTTTGACCTTTTTTCCTTTGGGTTTTGGTTTGGCTTTATGCCTTTCCAGTTCAGTTTTCTAACCTAAAGTGTCTTGCAGGATGGTTGGATTTGATTGTTTGAGTTCTTCCTTTGTTAGTGTAAATTATTTTATTGGTAGTTATTCCCTTGTAGCTAAAGACGTGTAAAAAAGCTGAATTTTAATGACAATTTTAGTAATACAATTGTTCCTTATTGCAACAAAAATTTAGTAATAAATTTACTTATGTCAAAATGCAACAAAATACCAATCCTTGCAGCCACAATGGAGGTGGCATGCTTGATATTTTCAAGGAAAACCCGTAGGTAGGCATTTAATGTTTTTGCTGCTACACATGTCCATTTCTAAAAGCAGCACAATTGAAAAGAGAAGGAAGGTAGGCAAGATACAACATGGACAAACTTTTAACTAAGTTCCTTCACTTTCAATTATCACATCTTTAAAAAGTAGTGTAATAAGCTCTTGAAAAGAAATATATTTACCTATTAATTCTTTGTATATGCATATTTGTAGCTAAAGGTAAGTAAATAATGTAGAAATGCATATCCTCTTAAGCTAAAAGACCCATACAATTCACTTTAGTCTGTTGTTTTATGACAAAGATCAAATAGTCCCTTTTGAACTGTCACAACATTAAGCCTGTAGTTATGAATTTTAGGACACTTGTCTGATTCTTGTAGTTCTGTGATATACTGACTCAAGTGTTTGACAAAACTTTATAATTTGGGTAGTGTTTGACAAAATCATAAGTATGGGATTACAGAGTACCATTCAAAAGAAGAGGGTCTTGTAGGGTGTTTTAGCTTTAGAGGATATGCATATCTAAAACATATCTAAAATCTTATTTTGCATGCCTTTAGGTACAAAATATGCATATCTCAAGCGTTGATTTTTAAATCTAATTATTTTTGAGAATTTATTACTTGCATTGGCTTTTTTTTCCTTTCCAAAAATATGATGATAAAGTGAAGGAATCTAATTAGTAGTTTGACCATTTTGTATGTGACCTCCTTTTCTTCCCTTTTAAATTATGGGAAAATATCCATTTGTTTCATATTAATATCACAAACTCCTCAAACTACAAACTTATATCAATACATGCATTGATTTATACTGGAATATCAATAAAATTCTTAAAGGCATAACAGAGTTAAAAAGATTCTGTTAACTTTGAAATATGTCAGAGTTAGTAATTAAAAATCATTAAAACCCAGTGATCAGGCATTGACAAATGGGTTCGTTGCCAGCTCAACAACTTCATGAGCTATCGCACTTATCATTCCTTCCACACTTTCGTCGCCATTTGGTGACTTCACCGCCTTAAAACCCGCCATCTACTCTTGTACATAAAATAGGTAAGCACATATGTCCCGGCATTGCTTTGCTGAATTCCCAATCCAAGCGTAGGGTAAAGCATGCCCTACAATGGAAGGAAAGTGAAGTCCACACACATTTCTACAGAAATCTTTGATGGGCTAATGGGTAACGACTTGGTATTATTTTTGTGATAGGAAATGAGTGGAGCTTGCTGAGAAAAAGAGGGTTAGGGTTTGTGAGTTTGTGAGAGGAAGCTTGAACAGATGAAACACTCTCGAATGGGAAGGGTAGTGGTTGGGTGTAAGATTATCAATCACTGTAATGATTGATACTTTAAGTTAGATAGTCCAATTATTACAAAAAAACCAAATGTTTCTCTCATAATTCGTTTGCAGAATGGCATTTGTGATATTTCACAGTTTAAGGATGTTTATGATATTAATATGAACCACATGGGTGTTTTTGATATTTCCCTTTAAATTATGCTGCTTTTCAATAGGGACGTGGGGTTGGTTGCTGGTGGTCCTCAAAATCATTGAGTGTAGAACTGCTGGCATTGAGCATACTACCTCTCTAATCTGGCTGCGGGAATTGGTACTTTGTTGCATTTTGACATTTCACCAACAATATAGACAGCCAAGAAAGTTAATTCCATAGGAATGCTGCTACTTGAATTTAATAGTTTTTCATATCCTCTTATATTTGCTCTGCTGTTCATGGATTTTAACTAGTTCATTTGTGTAATCTGTTATAGGTTGCGAACTTTGAGTATATTGAAGAAGTACAGGCTGCAGCAAAGGAGGAAGCACAGAAGGCTGCCATGGATAAACCATATACAGTGAGCAGTTCAGAAAGGTTAAATTACTGGGAGGAGTTGTTAAAGGATAAATATGAAGAACATAAAGTTGAAGAATTTAATGCTTTGGGAAAAGGAAAGAGAAGTCGTAAACAGGTATATGTCTTCATTTCTAATAATTTGATTTTTTTTTCCGCAAAATGCCATAGTTTGTCACTTTGTCTTTTGTCTCTGTGAAGAGCATGTTTTCCTGAAAATGGTTCCTTGTGAATAAATTAAGATCCTTGTGTTAAATTTTGCTTTCTATACCTTCTTATTTGGGTCTTGCTTGTTGCATTTTAGAAATGTTAGAACTAAAGGCATCTGACCTTTTTTACCTAAGTGGTAGCAAGCTTTAATAGGTTTCTATACTTCAGTGTGGATTGAGAGGGGAAAGAGACTCTAGTGAAAAAAATCTGAATATTCACATTATATCTCTATATATTCTTTTAGTTAAAACTTACATTCGGTATTTACAGACCATGTCCCATAGTTGAGTTACAATAATAACTTTGTTGCTTTTTATCTTCAATATGACTTTGAATCTGATGCTTGAGTTCAGCTATATTGAAAAAGATGAGAACAGATAAGTAGCATTCTCAGTGAATCAGTAGGCAACAGAAAGGTGGATTCTGGATTTGCAATGGTGATTTGAAAGAAGAAAAAGTTGAAGCAAGAAAATAAGAGTTTACAGAAAAACTTATGCTTTTACTATATTATAAAATAAAAATATTTCCATTATTTTATGTACTTTCGATGTGTGAGAATACGACTGCTGTCTGTGGGAAGCCCATTCATGAGTCTAGATAAGAAAACCCTTACTATGCATACAAATATGTAATGTGACGAGATTATGTTGAATCCTTGACTAAATGAAAATTCCTAATTCTTGCTAGTGGTGTTGTAGAAAATTATTCTAATAAATAGGAAATAATCATGAATTAATTAGTAGTGATAATTGTTTAATTGTATTAAATTACCTTCCTTTTTTAGGTTTTCATTTGTATTAACTACTATGTACAAATTTAAACATTTAAATATAATATTTTAATTTTCCATTTTTTTCTAGATGGTATCAGGGTAGGTTGTTAGAACCTAGTCATGTATGATAAGATACCTCATTTCTACATATTACCCTAGAGAAATTAGATGGAAAAAATGACATAGAATAGTCTCAATCAATCAAAATCGGTATAAATGGGAAAGAAAAAATGAGGTACTTATGGGGGAAACAAGAAAAATTGCTTCAACTGATACAGGTGCATTGCAACGGTGGAGTCAAGAGAACTTAATGATGATTGCGTGCAAGGTTTTGAGCTGCCATCCACTACCCTTCGTTATAGAAGTACTTGTTGAAGTCCTGTAAGAGGGGGTCGATGAAGAGTCATGTTGAGTGAGTGCTCCCTTGGCGACGCTAGTTCTTGTGTCTCCTTGCCTATATGCGAGCACGATGTTGTCTCTGTCTTAAGAGTTGGATGATGTGACAAGAAGGCTAGGAAAAATGGAGTTGTCTGAGTTTTGATAGTGATGAACTTGGTGGGCCAAGAGTCTTTTCTAATTTTTGTGGGTCTGGGTCTTCAATAAACTCAATCCTTGGCGGCGCTAGTTCTCTTGAATCCTTGCCCATACGCAAGTGCAATGTTGTCTATACCTTAAAAGCTAGATGGTGTTGACAAGAAGGCTAGGAAAAATGGAGAGAAAAAGGAGTTGCTTGAGTTTTGATAGTGACGAACTTGGTGGGCCAAGAGTCTTTTCTAATTTTTGTGGGTCTGGGTCTTCAATAAACTCAATCCTTGGCCGTGCTAGTTCTCTTGACTCCTTGCCCATACGCGAGCGCGATGTTGTCTATGCCCTAAAAGCTAGATGGTGTTGACAAGAAGGCTAGGAAAAATGGAGAGAAGTGGCTTGAGCTTCGTAAGTGACGAACTTGGAAGGCTGAGAGTCTTTTGTAATTTTCGCGGGCTTGGGCCTTTAATAAACTCAACCTATGGATACCAAACAAAAACAAGGCCTTAATCGGGAAGGAGCCTTCAGTTAATTCAACACATGAGCGTTATGGGAATCAGACAAGAGATGTCAAAATTCACAAAGAAAACAAATTTTTTGTGAACACTATCAAAAACCTGACACTTGTTGGTAAATTTACGGAAACCCCATGGATTGGAAATTGAGACAGAATAGATTTCAAAGTTACCAAGCCTCAATTGACCACAAGATGGAGGGAGCTTTCAATTCGAAAAATTACAAGCCTGTTTCCAATTTTCAAAATTATGATCAATCCTTTATAAATGCATCATCTGCCTCATTAGCTTACAAAAGTAACCATTTAAGTGCTCTTGTTACCACTTTTCAAACCAAAATCCCGTGTATTTTAATTTTTACACGTTAGATCATATGATCGATGCCTATTATTTATTTATTACTTACTCACCTTGTGCTAGGAATTTCAAAGTTAGAATTACAGATGGATTTCTCTCGTCCGTTGCCAAAAAATGGATTATTTGACTTTCTAATTGTATAACTCTCAATTATGTACTTAGGTGGCAAGCTTGTCTTACAATCTAATTTCTATTAGCTAACTAACAAACACTTCATAGTATTTTACTAAATTTTTCCCATTGTCCTTTAGGACCTATCATCAAGGACGACGAATGATATTGTTAGAGAATGTGAAGGTCTGTACTACTTTGTTGAAGCTAAAGCAAGCAAGTGTTGGCAAATTGCTACTTGTAATTATGTTTATGCTCCTAGTGATAGCGCAATTTTATTATGGCATTATAAAATGGGGCATCTCAACTTTCAACATTTAAAAGAGTTATTGTCATCCATGTATTGAATAATAAAACATACAATTTTCAATGTGAAATTTATGAGTATGCAAAACATGAACGTACTTCTTTTTCACGAATCTCGTATAAACCTTCCAAGATCTTTTACTGTAATGCACAGTGATGTATGAGGTCCATCCAGTATCCCGAATTGTATCTATAGTAAATGGTTTTTTATCTTTGTTGATGACCATGAAAATCCCGAGAATGAAGAGTAGTTATGGAAGAAATAAGGGCATTAAAAGAGTGAAAAATGGGATGTAATAGAACTATCAAAAGGAAAGACTCCAATTGGTTGTAACTAGATTTTCACAATAAAATATAAAGCTGATGAGATAATGGAGTGATAAAAAGCTCGTCTGGTTGCGTAAGGATCTGTATAAACCTATGGATTTGACTGCCCCAAAACATTTTCTTTTGTGACTAAGTTGAATACAGTCCTTGTCTTTGGTCTCTAGTAGCAAATTTGTATTGGCCATTTCACACACTGGACATAACAAGTGCATTCTTGAATAGAAAATTAGAAGTCTAGTTAACCATGCTTTCGGGGTTCTGCAAAGGATAAAATACAGTGTAAACTAAAAAAATCTCTATGGCTTTAAACAACTGCGTAGATAGGAATGTTAATTGGGTGAGACGGGGTCGGAGTGTGCTTTACCTGAAACCCAAACCGAAAAATTATATTATACCTGAAATCAAAACCATCGTGTATAAATATGAGGAATTATTAAAGAGTAACAGTTACCCGTTTGGAGCTCCATAAATGGAACTTCAACATCTTTTTAGTTTAAAATTATTTAAAAACATGAAATTATAATTAAATAAATGTTTACGAATTAAAATAATAATATTTTATCTATACTTAATATATTTAATTTTGTTTTTCTTTATAAATATTAAACTATAAGTGTTTTTATTTCTGCATGTATGAAAATATAATAATCAATAAAATATAAATTTATGATTTCGGGTATCAGAGTCGGATTACTCCACCCTCGAAACCGAAATTGAACCCGAAATTTTATATAAAAGAATAACTAAACCCGAAAACCGAACCAAAATTTATCACCTCAAATTAAACTTGTCCTATTAATACCCATCGTTACTCAAGCCTGTGGGGAATTTTGACATCCATATGCCTAGAGCTTTGTTTAATAGATTTGCAAAGGTGATGAAGAAACAAGGATATCGATAGAGATAATCAGATCATACAATGTTTTTCCATCACATTGAAGGTAGAAGGAAAGAAATTTTGGTAGTGCATATGAATGATATGATTATGACTGAAAACAATTTGGAAGAGATCGAGAAATTGAAAAAAAAATTGTCTATAGAATTTGTAGTCAAGGATTTGGGATTAATTAGGTACTTATTAAGAATGGGAGTTGCAAGATCCAAAAAAGAAACTAGTGTATCCCAAAAAAAAAATACATACCCGACCTCCTCATCGGAACTGTCATGCTCGAACGTAAACCAAGTGACACACAAATAGATGCTAGTAAGAAGAATAAAGATATTAGAAAACCAGTAGACAAAGATAACTATCAAAGATTAATAAGAAATCTGATTTATTTGTCTCACATTAGACAGATCATCTATAATGTGCAAGAATGAAAATTGTATATTTCTTCTGTACAGTACTCTTTAAATATATGACACTACTAGCTATTCTTTTGGATATAATAACTCTAATCCCTCCTAGAAGTGCTCAATTAGATCTCCTGATTCTTTGAGGCTGGAGAGCTTACATTCCAACACCACCCCTCGTGCTGGCTTGAAGATGCCTTCTAGGCCTAGCTTGCATATTAACTTGTCAAACTGATTCTTTGGTAATCCTTTTGTGAGACCATCAACTATTTGTTCACTGGTCGGTAGATATGGCATGCAGATGTCTCCATCTTCCAACTTTTCCTTGATAAAATGCTTTCCTATTTCCACATGTTTGTTTTTATCATGTAGAACCAGATTATGAGCAATAGCTATAGCAGACTTGTTGTTGCGGACTGGATTTTATAAATACTCAATTATCCTCTTGATCCCTAGAACCTCACATATACCTAGTGCTGCAACTTTAAATTTAGCTTCAGAACTACTTTTGACAACTACATTTCATTTTTTGCTCCTCCAAGTGTCAAGATTATCACCTACAAATGTGAGTAATAGCTATAGCAGACTTGTCACAATAGAGTTGAAATGGCTATGGTACTGGTATTTTTAAATCAAGTATCCTCTTGATCTCTAGAATCTCACATATACCTAGAGCTGTAGTTCTAAATTCAACTTCAAAACTACTTCTGGCAACTACATTTTGTTTTTTGCTCTTCCAAGTGACAAGATTACCACTTTCAAATGCATAATAACTAGAGGTAGATCTCCTATTAGTGACATTCCCAGCTCAATAGCATCTGTATAAATTTCAACTTGCAAGTGCCTTTTGTTAGCAAACAATAATCCTCTCGCCAGAGTCCCCTTTAAGTATCT
Organism: Hippophae tibetana; assembly: GCA_037013495.1. NCBI lineage: Eukaryota > Viridiplantae > Streptophyta > Magnoliopsida > Rosales > Elaeagnaceae > Hippophae > Hippophae tibetana. The sequence goes on from CM072806.1 coordinate 32,306,330, forward strand.
AAGGATTCGTGGAACTAACTTCATGATGTTTAGGGCTGGGTGAGTGCATAAACATAAACTTGCTAAGCTTACAGCAAAAGAAATGTTAGGTTTAGTATGTGCCAAATAGATCAACCTCCCTATTAGCTGCTGATAGGGGAGTGTCTAAGAAACTGTGTAAATCGGACCAAACCGGTCCGGTTTCTATAATATTACGGTTTGGTCTGATTTCTATAATATTACAGCCCAGTCCGGTTTTGTATTATAGAACATAGGATAAACCGATCGGATCGATTGTCTTATTTTAATTAAAAATAATCAAAAATACACTATAAAATGTTGATGAGGGAGGTAGAACACTAGCCCTCTATGTTATAGAAAGTTTATTCATCCATAATGCCACCACACATCTTGTGTTGTACAATGGTTTCTTAACATATCTAACTCTATATAACACTTCATTTTAATATAAAATAGAAAACATGCATACAAGGAGACTCAAAGATGGCACCTAGTTGTTATTTGTGTTGCACTTCAGCCACTTGCACTCACCTGATATATTAAGCATATTGTTATCCAAATATAATATACATAATGTTTTTTCCAAGAAATGGTCTGTAATCGAAATCGGTTTGGACTGTACATTTTTAATCAGTCCGGTCTGATCTGATTTATGTTACTTAAACGGTTCGGTCTGGTTTTACAAATTTTTTAAAAAACCAAATCGGATTGAACTGTGGAAACCCCTAGCATTAGGCTCAATAGGTGTCTCAGTTGGTTTGCATCTCATTAAACTAGTCTTCTTTAGTAGATCTAAAACATATTTCTTTTGAGAGACAAAGATTTCTTTCTTGGACCTTGTAAATTCCATTCCAAAACCTTAATTTTGAATTCAGTAGCCAAAGCCTCCTTTAGCCTTTCTACAATTAATATACAAGGTTGAAAAACAAAGTGTTGTCTCCTTGGATTTGATTATAACCAAACCCTTTTACAACTCTACCAAACCTTTCAAACCACGCTCTAAGGGTTGTTTAAGCACGTAAAGAGATTTAATCAGCCTTCCCACTTTCTTTCTACCCAACTCCTTCCCAAAACCAAGTGGACGTTCCATGATCACCTCTCTTCTAATGAAAAAAACGTTCTTCACATCTAACTGGTGCAAGGACCAGTTGTAATTTACTGCCACAGAGAGTAGGATTCAAATGGAGTTAACTTTGGCTTGAGTAAACCCTTTTACAACAAGCCTGACCTTGTATCTTTTAATAGAGCCATCTATCCTACATTTAATTGTAAAAATCCATTTGCACCCAATGTCTTTTTCCCTTTAGGTAAGTCAACAACTTTCTAAGTCGTTTTTTTTAAGAGCTTGCATCTCTTCCATAACAGCCTGTTTCCATTATATTTTTAGGTATGAAATGGTGTGACAGTTTAGAGGTGAAGGTTTTTGTAATTCTTAGATAACCTGTGATAAGATATAAACTTTGCAATAGGATGAGAGGTACAAGACCTAATGCCTTTACCTATAGCAATAGCAATATCAAGATCAGTGGAAAATTGTTCAGTACTGATAGGGTTTTTAGTAGGTTTAGTTTGGTTTAGGTAAAGGAAATGAGTTGTTCAAAGGAGTTTTACTTTGTTGAGTTGCATGTGAATCAGATTCTGGTATGGGGAGTCATGTCTGGTCAATTTGATGTGTCTGAACTCCACTACCTTGATTCTTTCTCTGAGTGTATACTTGGAATTCAACAGGCTTGTCACCCAAGTTAGGTTATTTTCCTTTAAGTTCTCTCCTCTTGTATCAGATTCAGTATGTTGTGGCAAATGACTAATTTCAAAATGTTGCAAATCAGGTTCAGTTTCTCTAGGATACAAATTTTCCTAATGTTCATCTTGAGAAGCATCCATACTAGACTCAATCTCTGGTCGAACATTTTCTGTTTCTACCAGAGGGTGAGGCTGATTTGTGGGATTTGTATTAGGAAGAACAGCATCAGGTTCAAGAAAATCAAGAAAAGGAACCAAACTTAAAGAATTGAAAGAAGAACCAGTAGGTACTAGATTGGATACTTGCTGGACTTCATCTTCCTGTTTATTCTCCCCCTGAAGATGAGTAGCTAAAAAAGATTTGTTTCAAAAAGCATGACATCCATGTTGACACAAGGCTTGTGATTGCTGGGATTAAAACACTTATAACTCTTATGACTTGGTGCATACCTAATAAACACATTTTTCTGTTGTAGGATTAGACTAAGAAAGTTTGGTCTGGTGAACAAAACAGTGCAATCGAATTTTTTTAAAGGCATAGAAGGACTTAGTGATTTGTAGGAAAATAGTTTTGAAAGCAATTAAATGGTGTCATGTTTGAGGACTCTTGAGCGAATATTGATTAAATAAATGACAATAAGAATTGCCTCTTTCCATAGATACTTAGGAACATTCATGGCCAGCATGAATGTCCTACTTACCTCTAAGATATGACGGTTCTTTCTCTCAGCTGTACCATTTTGTTGTGGGGTATTCCTACACGTGGATTGATGTTGAATACCCTTTTCTGTCAAAAAACTACTAAGATATTGGTTAAAAAATTCAGTTCCATTGTCATTACGGAAGATTCTGATTTTAGTGTGAAATTGATTTTCAATCATCTTAGTTTTTTTTAAAGTGTCTTTCAACATCAGCTTTGGTATTCATAAGATAAATCCAACATAAACGTGTGTGATCATCTATAAAAGTGATAAACCATCGCTTCCTACTTAGGATATGAATATTGGAAGGTCCCCATACATCATTATGCATAAGATAAAAAGGTGCTAATCATATGATTTGAAGCACTTGAATTAATGATCCAAGGTGTAAAAGTGGATGTAAAGAAACTAGTAGGATGTTACCTGTATGAGCAACAGAACTATTAGGAAGAGATGACCCAGAACTTGATGGAACTAATTTGAGAAGTTGCTGTACTTGTTCCCTCTTGAGATAGGACTGCTCAGCAGAATGGGTTGTAGGACCAGATTTTTCCCTAGGTTTCCAGTTGGCTAGTTTGCCATGGAGTTTCTAGCAAGTCTCCCTAGTGTGCCTCGATTTATTGCAGAAATCACACCATATCTTTGGTCTTTCATTAGTCTTTTGGGTTTGAGTTTTATTTGTAGTAGTTACTGCATGCTATGAGACTAGAGTAGATGTCTTAACAGTACTTGGCTCTCTATTCTTCTTTCCTTACATCACCATACGCCTACTTTCCTTCTTACTCCAGCAAAGACCTCATTTAGGGATGGAAGAGGTTGTCTCCTAATTATCCCACCCCATACCTTGTCAAATTCAACATTGAGACCAACCAAGAATTTAAAGATGCGGTTATTCTCGGTTACCTTTTGAAAATAAGCACCATTAGCTGAATCTTTCCACTTATGGTCATAGAAAATGTCTAAATCTTGCCACAAGCATTTAAGACCAATAAAGTACTTCGTAATCAAGTTTGTGCCTTGCTTAGCTTTGCCTACCCTTGATTGGATCTCATATATTTGAGATTGGTTGCCCAGATCAAAATACATTTGCTTGGGATTCTCCCATATCTCCTTTGCTGTGGAATACCCTAGATAGTTGGCACTAATATCCTCTTCCATTAAGTTTACCAACCACACAATCACAATGGAATTTTCAGCGTCCCAGACTGCATGTTGTGAATCTATGGCTTGTGGTTCTACTTTTTCTCTAGCTAAATAGTCCAGTTTCCCTTTGCCTCTGATATACATTTGGACGGACAGGGACTAGTGGAGAAAATTATCTCCATTGAGTTTGATTACCAATAGATGTAATTGATTCTTCAAACATGGTGATAAACATGAAAGAAGAAAAGTTTATATGGGTGTAAAAAAAGAGGAATCTACCTTCGTTTCATATTTGTAAATCTGGCTTTGATATCATGTAATTTGCAAGAATGAAAATTGTATATTTCTTCTGTATAGTGTACTCTTTAAATATACAACACTACTAGCTATTCTTTTTGGAAATAATAACTTTAAATTCTTACTTTTTAGCTATACATAATTACATAGTTGACTCCTAGAATTTCTCCTAAGGATCCTCCTAGAATTGCTCAATCCGATCTCCTGATTCTTTGAATCTGGAGAGCTGACTTTCTAACATCGCATTTGTAATTAGTGTTGTAAGTCAACAGATGCCTTTTCCAAAAGAAATTCACTTGGAAGTTATTTATAAAATTATCAGGTAACTTAAATGATCACCAGACATATGATTATTCTATAAAAGAAGTGAAACTAATGATATAGAAGTCTTCTTTACTGATGGAGATTAGGTAGGCTCAATAGAAGATAGAAGATCAACTTCCTTGTTTTTGAGAACTTAGTAACTTAAAAAAGTAAAGAATCAAAATGTAGTGATCAAGAGCAGTGTTGAAGGGAAGTTTAGAGTTGTATAGAGAATGTGTGAAGCTTTTTGATTAAAAAACTCTTAAATGAATCTCAAGTTGCAATAAAGTCCTCAATTAAACTTTATTGTGACAACAAAGTCATCGTTAACATCTCTTTTATTACAGTTCAACATAACAGGACCAAACATGTAAAAGTAGATAACATTCATCGAAGAAAAGATTGAAGATGAGACTATTTGTATGATTTATGTTCTCACAGAGAAACAAATAACAAGTATATTTATCAAAGGACTTTCCCGACCAAACTTCTATGATTTCATCTGCAAGTTGTATATAATCAACATTTGTGATCCAAACTTGAAGGAAGTGTTGAAATCATTTACTAAATGAAATCCCAAATTTTTAGCAAGTGTAGCATTAGAAAATTATTCTAATAATTAGGAAATAATCATGAGTTGATTGGTATAGATACTTGTATTAAATTAGCTTTTTAACATATAATTTGGAAATTGATTATGAGAAGATGAAATCTCCTTGAAATGGATAGAACTCTATGGTTCTATTCCATAAAATATTATAGATAATTCAGAGAGGATTCTCTCATTACAAAACTTGCTTAACAAACTAAATTCAATCTATCTATTCTACTGCTACTCTTCATAAACAAAGCATTTGTAATGTAAAATAAATGCTAAGTGGCCCTTGCATCATTACCCCTTTCTTGAATTGAAGTTCCTCCTAGAATTGTATTGGTTTTAGTAGCTGGAACATCATCTTCTTCACAGAGGACCAATCCATCATCCATAGGGAAATTCATAAAGATCTACAATGTTGAAAGTTTGGGAAATATGGAGGGACTGGTAAATCAAGCAAATAAGCATTATCACCAACTTTCTTCACAACCTTGTAAGGACCTATCTTTCTATCTTGTAGTTTGGAGTAAGTTCTTGTTGGTGTCTTTCCTTTGTCGATGTGTGCCATGACCAAATCACCAACTGAGAAGGCTTTAAACCTTTTCTTTTTGTTTGCATGCTATTTATAAGATAAAATATCGGCTTTTAGATGAGCTCTTACTTCATTCAAAAATTGAACTATTTCTATACATTTACTGGCTAGTTGACTCTTAAAAAGAGAGATTGTAGTGAGATCTGTCACAAAATTTGGGACCTTTGTGTAGACTACCATAAAAGGAGAGTGACTTGTAGACTTGTTAACCATGCTGTTGAAAGCAAATTCAGATTGTGCTATTCCTATGTCCCAATGTTTAGGTTTGCCCCTAGAAATACACTTAATCATGTTTCCAAGTGTCTTTATTTACCACTTCAATTTGTCCAACGGTTTGTGGATGACATGTAGTACTAAACTTTAATTCAGTCCCAAACCTCTTTCATAGCTCATTCTAAAAATGACTCATGAACTTAACATTTCTATCGGTCAGTATAGACTTGGGTATCCCATGTAGTCTTACTATTTCTTCAAAGAACAGCAATGCTACATGGCTAGCATCTATGATCTTTTTACATGGTACAAAGTAAGCCATTTTTGAGAATCGATCAATAACTACCATCACTGAGTCAATGCCTTGGTGTTTTGGGTAACCTTAGTATGGAATCCATACTTAGGCCCTCCCAAGTACTTTAAGGGATTGGTAACGGAGAATACAAATTAGTATTTTGCAAAGTATCCTAGGCTGTTTGGCAGATAGAGTATCTCTGAACATGCTTTATGTTTGCGCATGGTTGAAATTCACAGTGCTCAAGATCTTGGGATATCCACCGTAGGGCTCCTAGGCGTTGATGGTTCTTGACCAACCTAAGGCACATGTTTTTTTCGGTCTCTTCAGGTTTCGAACCTTGGTCCTGACCCTAAAGACCTTATTAGGGAGTAACTTGGTACCATCTGGACTATTGGTTCAAATGGTACCGGGTTACTTCCTATTAAGGTCTTAAGGGTCAGAACCGGAGTTTGAAACCTGGGGAGAGCGAAAGAAATGCATTACCTTTTCAGAGATTGGTCTCCTGTGTATATCAACTAGGTGGAACCATAATACCTTGGACGGGAATGATCTATATGGTACCAAGTTACTCCCTAATAAGGTCTTAAGGGTCAGGATCGGGGTTCAAAACCCGAGGAGAGCGAAAGAAATGCATTACCTTTCCAGAGGTTGGTCTCCTGTGTATATCAACTAGGTGGAACCATAATACCTCAGAAGATCTACGCAGATATCCTTAAAATGTGCGAACCCAGGTTCAAACACTTTGCAATCTCTTTTTTTAATTGAGGCCAATAATACTTGTCTTCTAAGGATAGATGAGTCTTATCTCTTTCAATATGAGCAGATAATCCATTAGAATGGTGCTCTTTGATTAGAAATTCAAGCAAAGATGTTCTATGAATGCAGAGTTTGCTTTCTTTGAATAGGAACCTTTGTTAATGTGATACACCCTCCCTCCTCCTTGATTAGAAATTCAAGCAAAGATGTTTTAGGAACGCAGAGTTTGTTTTCTTCGAATTGGAACCCTTTTTGAATGTGATACCCCCTCCCCCAGAATTGGTCATTGTCACGGGGAGCCTGATGCTCTGATACCACTTAGCGTAGAAGTTGGATATTGATTATGAGAAGATGAAAAATCTCCCAGAAATGGATAGAACTCTATGATTCTAACCCATAAAATGTTATAGAAAAATTCGGAGAGGATTCTCTCATTACAAAATTCGCTCAACAAACTAAATTCAATCTATGTATTCTGTTGCATTACTCTTCCTATTTCTATCAGAGTTGTTATGCTAAAAGACAAAATAATAAAATGAAGACACCTCTGCTAAAGTGCCTTAAAAAACGGTAAAATAAAGAGCAAATAAACAAAGCATTTGTAGTGTAAAATAAATGCTAAGTGGGAAAAACTAAGCCCTTGCATTACTTCCTTGCTTGTGTTTTCATTTGTATTATAAATTAGAACAACTCTATACAAATTTAAACACAGAAATACAATATTTCAGTTCTCCATTTTATTTTCTAGAGATTACAAGGTGTGTAGCGGACAAATATGCAATTTAAGTTGTGACCTTGAATTTATGTAGATGGTATCTGTTGAAGATGATGACCTTGCTGGTTTGGAAGATGTAAGTTCTGAAGGTGCAGATGATAGTTATGAGGCTGAGGCTGAGATGAGTGATGGTGAAACGGCACCATCTGGTGTGGCTTCTGGAAGGAGGCCTTACAAAAAGAAAGCTCGTGGTATATATTTCTTGCCATTGCAAAATAAAGGATATGGTTTGCTTATCAGTGTTCTTTTTGGTCACTTAACAGTGGATTATTTTGCAGTAGATAATGCGGAGCCCTTACCTTTGATGGAAGGTGAAGGAAGATCATTCAGAGTACTAGGTTTCAACCAAAATCAGAGGACTGCATTTGTTCAACTTATGATGAGGTCTTCTCTTAAGTTTTTTAAAACCTGATCTAGTATGTTGCTTTTGACGATTTCCATTTTCCCTCTCCATGGGCCTCAACAAGTGTACATGTGGATGTGATTGTGTAATTATAATGATTTTGTACTGGCAAGGACATGGAGCTTGCTCTAGTATTTTGGTTGCATTGGCTGCCTGTTTTATGTTGGAGTGTTTTGCAGGTTTGGCCTTGTTGATGATGATTGGAAAGAGTATACATTACGCATGAAGCAGAAAACACTCAAAGAAATAAGAGAGTATGATTTTTCATTCATAATTTTTATCTCTTATTGAGAACTATGATCAATTATCATAATGAAATTTTATACTGCCACCATCTTTATCTTCTGCAATATTTACTTTCTTTGACCATCGGCCGTTGTCCAAATCCGAAAGTAATTTCTAAAAGCTATTTTTCTTGTCTCCTTAAATCCTAGCCAACAATATCTGCTTGGGATGTGTATGTATTCATATTGTTATCTTAATATTTTTTTCCATCTAGTTATTTATGATGATTTGTTATTCCTTTTTTTTTGTTCTCCAGTTATGCTGCTCTTTTCTTGTCCCACATCTATGAAGATATTAATGACGACTTAAATTTTTCAGGTGATCCTCCATACTTGAGTTCTGTAATTATTTTAGGAATGTCTATTTTAGTTCTAATATTTTCAGTCTTTCAATTATAGCCAATTTATTTAAAATATTTTCGTAGTTTAGTCCTTGATTTAAATGCCAAATCGACCAAAATCTTAATTTGGGGGATTAAATTAATCATAATCTGTCGAACTTGTCCAATAATCTTAACATGGGAAGAATGTTGTAAAAACTATTTTAAATACCGAGGCATTTTCCTCGAGCGATGTGAGGCATAAGCCTCAAATTTTACATTTAAATTAATAAAAGCAATTATTAATCCCATAAATAAATAAGCCCGGAAATAATAATATGTTTATAATATTTCCATAATAAAAATGCATGAAATGTCTATTTTATTCTTAATATTAATATTTGTTTTAAATTGCTACTTTGAGACTTGCAATGGAGCTTGCCTCGGTAAGCTTCATCTATCAAATGAGCTAAGACTTCATCTTAAATGTTTTATTTGAGACTTGCTCTTTTTTCAATTGAGGCTTACGCAATTAGGTTTTGCGCAATGAGGCTATTGAGACTATAAGCCTCAACATTCCTATTTTTATGGTATCATCTTTTTATGCATGTGTCAAAAATTCATGGTAACACAATACCAACTCATACTAAGCTGAGAACCAGTTTTACGAAGGCAAAACAACTAACAAAAATAAGTAGGCATTTCTTCCTATTAATATTCCCAAAATCACATTTTGAATTGTTTTCATGACTTTCAATATTGGATTATAATTGTGTTATTATATATATTTTTTATTTTTTAAAATTTTATGAATGATATCTTGTTAGAATTTGCTTATTCTTTGTTAGTAATAATTAGGTTAGACTTATAACTAGCTCTGTCGGTAAAAATTATCTCAAGACTCAAAATGAGGTTTATGCCTCATATTGTCTTAAGGTTTACACCTCGCCTCATGCAATAAAAATGCATAAAGACGTAAAATCGCCTTTTAAAACCTTGATATTAATTACACTTTAGTGTCATTACTTTTGAATAAAGTTGCCATTAATGAAATATTTTTGTGATATTAACAATTTGAATTGCGGCAATATCGTGACCTTAATACTAAAACACGCATAGTAAATCATATGGGATTGCAATTCTATTTTCAAATGAAAATTTGGAATTATCAAAGGCATCAACTATGGTAAAAGCAAAACACAAAACTGAAAAACAAAAACGTTTGAGCAATGTGTGTAAAGAAGGAGCTACAGGCTCAAAAAGAAATATAAACAATCAAATAGGGAAAGATGTTACTTGCAAAGGTGGGAACTATTCCTGCCAAAAACAAGAAACCTACTTCTCATCCTAGGAGTTAGCATGAATGATACTCTCCCTCTTTGTCTCTCTCTTCAAGCTTTTACTACTAAATAACACTTCTGTTATTCAATCATATAATTGATTTCGATAAAGCGGAAAAGCCCTATATTATTAGTAAGCTAGTGCCTCCTTTCTCAAAATCAAGTTTCTCGTTTGTTAAAGAAGTGTAGGCTTGGAACCCTATATAAGGGGCTTTTCTCCCAACCCATATAAGATATTGATCTCAATCTTGCGTGGTGGTCCCCCTCTCGATCATTGTTGACTCGACATTGATTTCGTGCTTGAGTTGGAGGGCTCTTCCTCCATTCATCGAATCACACAATTCTCCCGTCCATCAATCTATGATGCGAGGACGCATCCAGTCAACAAATAGCAAACAAAAAAAGCATTCATCCTGGATTCTCTTCCTCAATCAAAATTTATATCAATTGATCCCTTTTCATTTGGTCAAAGTATCCACCTTATACTTAAAGGTGCACCATGTTGATAGGAATTGGAAAAGGCCTTCTTGTACACATCCTCGAGGGCAGCATTAATGGCAATCATCATTAGTTTCTCCCGAGGGCATGACATGATTTTGTTCTTGGTGTTTAATAGATGTCGAGTGCTATTTTTCCCCTTTTGAGAATCTTTATATGCTCTAAGTGTGTGAGCTAGAATCCTTATGTTAGGTTGGTTGTTCAAAAGACTTTATCTTTACCCTTTGCAACTTCATCTTTTCAAAAGCCTAAACCCATTCTTTTGGATCTTCATTACTCCTTTTTTCTTTCTTCCCATTTCTCATTTTTTTTATTCAAAGAGGATAAGCACTATCCATTGAGTAATTGAGTGATTCGAGCGATTGATGGCTCCCTCGAGAGTTATGGGTCCTTGTCGCTGCATGAATGGTAGCCCATGCTCAAAACTCCTCCGACATAAGTCCTAGTCGTTGTGTTGCAGTTTGTTTCCCGGCTTCGCTTGCATGATTTTGCCCTTCTGATTGGTTCCATCCATCCCCAACCCTAATGAATGGACTATGAAAGGATCAGTTAGTTAAGTAGTTTGGGTTCTTGGTCGATTCCTGTTCGCCTGCCCTCCCCATAGAGGGGGCTCGCCTCCTCTTCAGACATGTCCTCAATAACCTGGCGGTTGTTTGGTCTTCGCTTTTGGGTGTAGGAGTACTTGGTCGATGGGTTTTCCTTTTCCTCAACCAATTCGGTTGTGTCAGCCATGAGATTGGTCTAGGATTTTGTTATAAGCTGGCTAGACAAAGATGAATTGAAGGTCAGATAAATTTGAGGTCAAGTGACACAGGACCATCGATCGACCATAGGTGTATACTACCCTTACCGAATTCACTCCATGGAAGTGTAAAAAGCTCCTCCACATGTTCATTTCTTTGGTTTGGAAGTTTTAGAATGTTGATTGTGGATTTATAACAAAGGAAAACCCCCTTATGCCATTTGATTAATTAAAGTTTCGTGATGCTTGCCACTCCCCTAGGCCAAGGACGGGGTCGAGCTTTCATTCTAGGATTTACTGTCTGATACATTTCTATTATGTTACCTAGCCAAACCTATCACTTCATGTGCCAAAGTCAAAACGATTCTTCTTCCTTTTTTGCTCCCTTTTTTCCTACATATGCGGTGGCGGACGGGGCACTCTATATGACCGATAGTGGGTTACTCGAGAAGAGGGCGCTCTTCAGGTATGTCTTTTCCATCCAACGTTCGGGAGAATACTTCCTTTCTCCATAGGAATGGGTGCACTATGAATTGATAAGTGTCGCTTTTAAATAATGGTTTTGTGATCCACGAGTATAGGTTGAACTATGTTAGGGAAATTGGGAGGGGCACTTAGAAAGCGTTAAACACTATATTTCATTTATTGTTTGGTTTGACCAAAGTCATCGAGTAAATGGGTTCCTGGTAAATGGCTTACTGTTCAGTCAACATTTCATGATTTGTAATGTAATAGTCGATTGGGACTGAACTAATTTATGAGAGAAGTTCAATGGACCTAAGGTAGTGCTTCGTATAGTATGTATGAGATGTGAGATCTTTAAGAAGGTATTTTCCTTATGACCTTTCTTTATTCTTTATTGTTCCCATTATGTACATGTAATACTAGGATAAGAGAGTTGTGCATCAGGCAATAGAGTCAAACTCGGCCTACTACAAAAAATGTCTTGCACACCATTTGTCTGGAAAACTTAATCTTTGGATAGGGGTTGGCACTATGTAGTCAAGGCAATCAGAGCAAAATAAAGAAAACCAATAGCAAAGTGAGCGGGACTCTGGCCAATTAAGGAAAGAATTGAACCTGCTTCTTTCAAAGAGCTATTTTGATTGACTAGAGTTAGGATCGCTCGATTGATTGATTGAAGACATATTTGTTTAGTACATTTGGTACATAAAGAGAAGCGATTCTTAGTCGTAGAACGAGATACTGTTTGCAGTAAGGCGAGTCACAGTGACGTCTCATACAACCTAACTAGCACACTTATATATAAGTGAAAGAAAGTCCTATTACCAATGCAAGATAGGATCTATCTCATTCTGATGGTTGGTCTACTTAAGGTTAGGGCTATCATATCGTCTCTACTTCCCTTTCGTGTCAGGACAGAGAAAAGAGGAGCCAATAATGATATTAAATTGACTGTTAAATTCGTGTTCTGTGGTTTTCTAGCAAAGAGGGTTTCGAAAAGCCATTTGTTCCCTTCAACGCGCCTTTTCCTCAGTACCAACGAGGTGTCAGTATTAGTACTAGAAGGAATTACCAACACCTAACAACCAATACTTGCTCCTTTCCTTAGGATAGTTGAAATCTATCTAGATGTCAATATGAAACCTAGAACTATAACTCCTTTTAGGCCGAGAAAATGCTTGTTTCAAAATGGAGAAACCTTTATGAAACTGCTTTCTTCCTGGTAGTAGTGGCATCCTTTATTGGATATGGAGAGGAAGATGCCAGTGGGACAGGTGCAAAAGAATCTGTTTATGGTTCTGACTTGACTCAATTCCAAATGTTAAGGGAGAGGACCAAGAAACATTTTACCTTTCCTTTTTTTTGGCCTTTTCATGCTTCTTTTCCACCGATGGGCTCGAAAAGAAAGGAATCTGGGACCTCTATTGGTTTATTTGTTCCCATGGCTTCACCTATCGATTGCTAGTGCTTGGCTAGGCCTTTTTACTTTTAGGTTTTGTTCCGTCAGGATTTGAGAGTTTAGGCACCACCATGGGTTTCCTTGGCCATTAGAGGCACGGGATCGAGATGATTAGCCAGCACCAAATGAAATTGATTAATTCGGATTAGATAGCTAGAGTGAGATTGAAAGTCGAAAATAGATGGACTTACTTAAGGGCTTTACTTGCGGTTCCAAGCTTAGATGTCCCCAGTTCCGCTCTTACAAATGCTGCTAATGGGGAATGCACAAGGCATTGCTTTGTTTGTGCCTAGCCATTGGGAGGGGATGGGGGGCGAATGAGTAGATTGAATAAGAGGTTGGGGCTAGGGGACCTCATTCATAGGGAAACAATGGAGTATGTTTTTTCTTAAGTTGGTTAGCTCTTTATCACTAGACTCACTAGACCAGAGGATTTGAAAGAGAGGAAGCCACTTTATTGAACACACGTTCAAGGGTACTCTAAAGGCTTTGCAACCTTTAGAGCTGATTGATAATGGTCGAGTCAGTCCCTCTCACTCTTTGATTGACATCTTTAGATTCTCAGTCACATTCGATGAACAACTTTAGGTCCTTATTCCATGTCCTATCCTTGCGGATTTATGATTTCTGAAGGAGTAATGGCCTGAGTTCTCCATGCTCTTATCATCGGCACTTTCCTCTTGATTATACAATTCCCTTAGTTTGATAAGCCTACATCTTATAGGCCTAAGACTACTATAACCAAGCCTTTCAGGACTTTGATTAAGATAGGGAGTTCGCACTAGAAGACAGTAATCAAGCTTTCGAAATATGTAGTTGTCTCTGTGACTGTATATAAATTTTTCAAATGACTGAACCCTTTGAGCATGATCCCGCTATGGACCCTTCTAGTTGAGCTACACAACTCTAACCCCAAGCTCACTCATAATCGGAACAAAAGAAAGCACAAGGAAGAATTAGTATGAATATGAAATGAAGTAAGTTGGTAACTAGCCCTATGGTCTCCTCTCGTCTCTAGAGCTTCTATGGTAATTAGCTCCTTTCGTCACTGGTGATTGCCCTCTTCTCCTTCTCCTATCTCCCTCAACTCATTAGAAATTCTCAAAAAAATTCAAAATTTTTGATTGTTAACAAGGAATGGGTTTCTTCTTGAAAGAAGCTTTAACTTCCTTGTGTAAAGAACCTAACTGAAAGCTTTTATCTGAACTTAATTAAAAAAAAACATTTGATCTTTCAGCCATTGTAGGGCAAGTGGTGGCAATTACAATCTGAAATTTTTAGAATAGGAACCAAAACCAAAAAACACTCGAAAGGAAACCCATCTCGAAACTAGCGAGCTGCCCTCATTTATTGTCTTGCTTTCTTTCATATAAGAAAGACTAGTTGCTTTAACTTGCCTTCATTGCTCTAGTTGCCTTAAGGCTTGTCTTTCAGAGCCTTGTTACTTTTGAGCTCCCCTTTCGCTCGAGGCTTTCAAGCAAGACTATTTGCTCCAGTTGGTTAGTAACCTCTTTCTTCCACTTTTAGGCAAAGGTAGCTCTATAGGAGAGTTGAAGATATAAAGTAATACAAACAAATAAGTTCAACTTCTTCACTAGTAGCTGCTTTAGGGAGCTTCTCTCATTCTTCAGGCCTCTCGACAACATTACATGCTAATTTAGTTGGTGGAACTGTTGTAGTAAGTCGAATAATTTAACTTTTGACTTTGGCTTCCTCTTTCTAACGATAGTTGCCAAGTGCTCTTGTAGTTCGGTCCGCCTTGCCTTTGAAGTAGTGATATCCCATTTTTGAAGCCACTAATAATGGTTTGGCTCTTTGTTAGACCAGAATTCATGTAATATAGACTAGGCGGTGAAATTTTCTCTCTATGAAACCTACGCTTGCAACTTGACTACTAGGGTCTCTTGCTGACAATTGGGGTAACTTGGCTCTACACGTTGTCGTCTAAATCCTCTTCTTCATTGCTCTTGAAGCCATGCACATACCAACCTTCTTAGTTCGCGACCAAGCTCAAACTAAGGAATGAAAGTTAGATGAAGGGAACCAGAAATCGGAGGTGCCCCTAAGGGCACCGCAGTACGTTAGGTTGTTATAGGAAAAACATTCGTCTATATCAAGGAGGAACGAGATATAAGCATAAAGGTCAAACCTGCCTTCTGCTGCTCTATCAGCAAAGGTGGCAGCTAACGTAGTGGTATTCGCTTTGGCAGCTCTTCCTGAAGAAGTAACTGTGGCATCTCTAACAGCTAGCCACTCTTGCCTCAACTATTTCATCTAGGGCAGCTCTCTCGGTTGGTTAGCTAGTGTCATTGACATTTGGCTTCTGGCTTTTGGACTAGTAGCTAAGTTGCTTTCGTTTTTAGGAGAGAATGGAACCATACATAAGGAGCTTCAATCGCTATTGGTAGTTCACCTGCTAGGGGAACATTAGGAGGAGGACATGTTCTATGTCCACTAACTTTGTTGTTAGCATAGTATAGGTTGTAGCTTAGTGATTGCGAAAATTTGGTGGTGCCAAAGGCAGTGGAAAAAGAATGTGAGAAGTGGAGGAAGACTAAAGAAGGTAAATGAAGCATCTCTAATCATGTTTGTTCATAGGATTATAATATTCCTTTTTTTAATTATTATTTCTACTTTCTATTTTTTTAAATTTTAACGAAATTGGATTAGGATATTATTATAGGTCATTCATGAAACAGACTGTTTGAGTCAATAAATGGTTTAGTTAAATTTTTTTTCGCAGTTTAGCCTTTGAATTAAACATTTGTAGCAAATGATCACAAAACTTAATTTAAAGGATTAAATTAATTAGAATCTTTCAAACTTGTCTTCTAATCTTAACTTTGGGAATAATGTTGTAAAAGGTTAGTATTGAGATATTTTTCTTAGGCGTTGCAAGGTGTAAGTCTCAAAGCGGTTTTGAGGCATGAGCCTCAAATTTATATTTACAAAACTACCAAAAAAAAAATGAATACAAGCAATTATTGATCCCATAAATAAATAAGCATGAGAACATTATTTAAACATGCATAGTAAATGATATGGTATTGTAGTTACATTCTCAAATGACAATTTGGAGCTATTAAAGGCATCAAATTTGGTGAAAGTAGGGCACAAAATTGAAAAACAAAAATGTTTGAGCAATATGTGTCAAAGAGCTACAGATACAAAAGAAGTATAACCAGTTAAATAGGGAAAAATGTTTGCAAGGTTGTAACTTAGTGATTGCTAAAATTTGGTGGTGTCATAGATAATGAAAAAGGAATGTGAGATGTGAAGGCGAATGCAAACAAAGTAACACTAATCATGTTTGTTCATAAGATTATGATATTCTTCCTTTTGTTTTTGTTATTTCTACTTCTTAATTATGATTTTATAGGTAACTCATGAAACAAACCGTTTGTGATTATAGCTTGACAATTTATTTTATTTTTTACTCATCTAGTGGCAAGCCTCAAAATAACATTTTACAACAATACTTGTGAGTAGGTCTAAAGAACAAAAGTTCTCAAAAATCAATATTATAATTAAATAAATAAAAATCTAATTATAATATAAATAAGCTTATTCATAGGTAAAATACAAGACTATCTTAATTCTATAAGGACTCAAACTCTATTAAAATCTTATCCTAATTCAATAATAAATTATAATCTAATAATAATTGTGATAAAAAAAACATTATAGAATCTTAATTATTCTAAAATTATAATAAAATACTAATTTCGTCATGCATGGAACTAAGTTGACCAAAACATATATATCTTGGACGAAACTTACTATAAAAGAAATCATCATAACTTAAATAAACATTTTGCCTTTTGTAACTTTCCTGTTTTCTTGTTTTTCTGGTCTTAATATCTTACTTTTATGGTCTTGATTGTAGATGAAGTTCCAAAAGAAGGACTGCGAATACCAGATGTACTTGTTCGGCTTGCAACTTTAATGCTGATAAGGGAAAAAGTAAGTTGTAAATCATGATTTCCATTCCTCTTTATGGCTATATGGAATATGAATTTACTCTCTTATATGATTTGCTTTGACATGTTATTTTGCTCAAGGAGAGGTTATGTATTCAGAAAACTTTTTCATATCGTTGGGGGCCAATTGATGGCGTTAAGGTTTTACATGGAAATCAGTGCTCTAGAGCACGCATCATACTAAGTGGTAGTTTTGCGCATGTTATCTACCTAATTCTAGTGTAGGGCCAACTTATGTTTCTGAATGAAAGTATAATGTATCGGTAAAGGTCATGTTTAGTTTAATAGGAGCTTCTTTTTCCCTCTTTTTTTTTTGGTGGTGTGTGCATGTGTTTTTCTAGTAATTATAGGTCTTTCTGGAATGATAGGTTGAAGATGCATCAAACAATCTGGGTGCTCCAATTTTTGCAGATGATGTTCTTTTTCGCTACCCAGGGTTAAAAGCTGGAAAGTTTTGGAAGGAGGAGCAAGACTTGACATTACTCTGTGCTGTGTTAAAGTATGTCTCTGTAATTAACCTGAATGGTTACAACTGACTTTCTCTTAAGTAGTTGCGCCTCAGTTATTTAGCACCATTGGGTACTTAACTAATCGTATAGGTTTGGCTCATCTTAGTTGAGTTATAGCTCAATTCAACTCATCTAAATTTATGTGACCAAAGTTCGGTTCAACTTACTTTTAAATGAGTTGGGCCGAACATCTTACGAACTAACTCATTTACTCTTGAAAAATAAAAAAATAAAAAAAATATTTACAATTTTATTTATAAACAAAATTGTTAGTAAAAATTACATTTTTATTATTTTTTTGTAAAACAAGAAAAAAAATAAAAATAATACCTTTTAATTGCGATATTCCATGATATCATTATTATAATTATAAAATGTTATTAATAAAGATATTTTATTAAATAAGATGTAAACTGCTCATCAGTTAGGTAAGCTAACTCATTTAAATTTATGAGTTAGGTGAGTTTGACTTTTTTAGCTCATGAACTCATTTGATCAATCTTGAATGAGCTAAGTTGGGTTAAGCTGCTCATTTTACACTAGTAATGTGTGCAAGTATTGAATTTGATCAGATGGCTATTGTATGCCTCGCTGAAGTTTAAGAATATGTTTGTTTCATCACTTGTGAAAGATGCAAGCCCTCATTTTTTTCCCTTTTTTTTTTCTTTCTCTTCAAGGCATGGTTATGGGAGATGGCAAGCAATACTCGATGACAAGGACCTAAGGATCCAAGACATTATCTGTCATGAGCTGAATCTTCCCATCATAAGTCTTCCTATTGCTGGTCAATCTGGTCCTCAAGGACAAAATGGTGCCAGTATGCTTAGTACAGGATTATCAGTCAACCATTCTGGGGAAAATGGTCCCGGGAATGTAGAGGCTGATGCTGCCCAGGGAACCACCAGTGCTTTGCAGGGAACCTCAGAAGCAGCAAACCAAGCGCCGTGCTATCCAGACTCTTCTATTATGTATCATTTTAGAGATATGCAGAGAAGACAAGTTGAGTTTATCAAGAAGCGAGTGGCTCTTTTGGAGAAAGGGCTGAATGCAGAGTACCAAAAGGAGTATTTTGTAAGTTGCTTGTTTTAGGTTTTCATATGCTTCTTGCAGTCCTTGGTATGGCTGGATTATGGGCTTCAAATGTGCAGAAAGCAGTTCTGCATGAAAATACTAGCAGTTTTATGCTCATGCACATTTTCTTATGTGTGATTTTGATACTGCTTGTATCTTTGAACTTGCTCTGATGACAATTTTTATCATGCTTTAAGGCTGACAAATCGAATGGAGGTACCAGTGAAGAGCTCCAAAATCAAGCTCCAAGTGTCCAACATCCTCATTCTGCGGATACCAAACTTCTTGATCAGTTGCCTCAACTAGATTCTTTTGGTAAGTTCAATCTAGATTGTAACCATGTCTCGTAAACTAAAGTTTGGTTGCCCTACTTATTTTTTATGCTGATTTTCGTATCTGGAAAGGAAGATGCACCAGGAGATTTTCTTGTCTTCGTCTATTTTCAAACTTCTAAATGGATAGACTGTGCTATGCCTCTGGCTTGGGACAAAGCTTTTTTTGTGGATGGGTGGGTGCGGGGGATGTGTGGGTGGATTGGAGGAGATGGTTCGAGGTTCCTATTGTCTTTAAACCCCCTCTCTCTAATTAGTGCAGGAGGGCTGAGCAGGAACTTGCTTGTCTGGTTTTATTAGAGGTAAAAGGATAGGAGAAAGGCATCACAATTTCCATTAGCTTCCTTCTTAGATCCTGCACTGAATTTAATAATTCAATAAATTGAATGGTGTTTCAGTGGAATAGAAAACAGTTAATAAATATGCTTTTCGAGTTTTAGTAGTTGGATTTATCATGAGTTGATCTGTGTTTCTAGATAATCGGAGTTGATAATGCTATAGGTATCGATCAAAGCTTCAAGTTATCAACCTAACTATCATCTAGGCTGTGTTTCTACTTACAGACTGAATGACCTATATATATATATTTTCTTTTTTTCTTTATCCTTAAGAATCTCGTAAGTTTACTTGATTTGTATGTTTCACGTGCAGTCCCTGCAGAAATATCTGCTGCTGCTTGTGACAATGATCCAGATCGATTGGAATTGCCTCGGTTATATAATGAGGTAAGTTCCTTCATCCACTATGGATTGAATAATTACCATGGCAGAAAAGAGAGATTTCATCTGTACCCTGCTTTTAAGTAATAGATATACTATGCCTTCCCTTCTTGTTGACAGATGTGCAAGGTTGTGTCGGAAAGAAGCCTAGCCTCTGAACAGACGTCCATGGCTAACCAATTAGTCAATCAAGATCTGAGGAAGAATCCGGTTTTGTTGGATGCCATTTGTGAAGATATTAACCTGATTCTCTCTCGTTCTGGGAAAATTCCACCTGCTTCGGCACAGCCAATATCAACTCCTACCCAACCCTCAGATGCCAATTCAAATAAGGATGTTGAGATGGAAGAGTTGGTAAGAGGATCTCCTGAGGTTTCAGCTGTTGCAGATGATCCAAGTTCACTTGACACCAGGAAAATAGAGAAAAGCGAGGCCGGGTCATAGTATTGGATGACCATCAGCCTAGCTATCCCCTGAATATAGCCCCTCTCTTTTTCCCTCTTGGAAAGACCTTCAACACGGCATTACCTCATACGATCAGTCAATTTCTAAACATAGAATGTGCAAAATCATTTATTTCTTAAGAAGGGAAAATATTTTTCAAGAATTTCATGATCAGTAAAGTAAGGAAAGACTAAAGCAACTTTGCATCACTATGTTATAGAAGTGGAAAATATTATTTATTATTTATCTATGATGTTTGACTAATTCAACATAGGAAATGTTGTAGTAATGATGAATCAAAAGTTGGCCTTCATGTTTTCTCTTATTATAGATGATATGCGCTGGGAATAGTGATGGCAATTCCTCGGGAGTACCTGACTCGTTCGGGTCAGATTGGGTCATTATTCATTTCATTATAAACAGTTCAGGGCAAAAAACATTTCGGTATTTAATCACTTAATTATAATATTTAGTAATTTACTCAATTTGTGATAAAAGGTATTCTACAATACACATCTTAGTATTTATCTTTGAAATTATTTAATGTATGAGTTATTTATAAATCATTTAGTGGATTTTTTTAATAGATAAAACTGCATTTGGTATGGTTGGAATTTATAACATATATTATTGAATTCAAACATTATTGAATAATGTTTTAGGGAAGGTGATTGTAACGGTCTTTTACTTGTTTTAAAAATGATATTTAGTTCTTGTATTTTTTTTTGTAACAGTTTAATACTATTGTGATGAAAAAATAACTACACAAGGATAACTAACTATTTTTTTAATGTTTTTTTTTCAATTCTATTAGTTACATATTATTTAGATTATAATAGTATTTATTTAATATAATTGAAAAAACTACAAAACAAAATAATAAATTAAATTAAATTTAGTGGCGTGTAATGGTTGATGACCTACATGTATATATTATTGTTAATACATTTTACTGTAATGTGTGTTTGTTGATACATTTGATTGTAATATATAAGTGTGCTATATGATTTTCATTAATAAGAAGCAAAAAATATTGTGAAGCTCAAGTAATTTTAAGCTGCTAGAGTGGTGGGAGAAGTTTTAATGTCATTATGAGGCATGGTTGACATATAAATATATTGGTGGAGAATCAACAACAATACTAGTTTCAACAATAACTACTTACAAAGACCAAATGGTTAAAATATGAGAAAGGGTAGATATTGATAGCAGTATGTCCAAAGTTGAAGCGAAGTATTTAATGTCAAACAATGCAATGGTTTGCCTATAAAACAGAAAAAAAAAATGACTTTGATGTAGAGGTTTACATGAAAATACGTGATTCATTGACTAGTTTACTTTTTAATATATGTAAAGAACTAACATTACACAAATTAGCGAAGGAGTGCAGTTGGGGGATGATAATAAATAAGTCACAGTGATTAAATAATCCAAGAAAGATATCCTTAAAATTGGCTTATTTGAGAATCTGATGTGTATTAGTCATAGATCCCCACCTTAGACTTTTATAAGTGAAATGTTAAATGCCTATGAACGAAAAGTTAAACAGCGACAAAAATTAATTTGCCAGTTAGAAACTTTGTGTTCCCATAATGTTCCTCCTAGGTTAGTATTAATTAATTAGATTCCTATGGATTAATAATTTTAGAATAAATTATTGTACAGTAATTAATATAGAAAGGCAAATGATACGTAGTAGCCACATTGGACCTCCTTGTGACACCATATTGGTGTGCCTAGGGGGAGGTGTGGAGTAGTACGTGGGGGCTTCCATTTAGGTGCAAGTAGATACCTACTTGCTATATCATATGCCTTCCTAGTTTAGATTGAATTATATATTTGTAAAATATCATATAATTTAATGAGAGATATTTAGATGTCAAACTTTATCAGAAAGAAAAATATCAGTGGGATTACTAGGTCTGTGATACACACTATATAAATACAGAGTTGGTGTTTTACAATTCCTCAGCCTCCAGTTTTAGAAGTTATAAATTTTTAGAATTGTGAAGTTTTTTTAAACTTATTCTTTGTCCTAAGTATTGGTGAAACTTTAACTAACACATTGTTTTCAACAAGAACTCATGTGACATAAGTGTTGTTCCGTTCAATTTGAATATTTCTTTACTAACTATTTGGTAATGATTAAGAGAATTTAATATATAGTTATTAAATGATTATCTTAGTATTCGACTTGATTAAATAAAAGTTTTGTATGCTGCATTTTTTTCAACGTACAAATCTTGTTTTCACAACATCTTAGCTCATAAGTATAAGATCATTGAATAAGTCAAATAGTAAAATATTATAACAAAGGGTCAGTTAAATCTCTAATAATTACGTAACATATATAAACATGTGTAAATATATACTAACATTATTTCTAATATACATGGTTGAATCTTATATAATCAACTATTATACAAAGTATTTTAAATAGATGTTTTCACATCTGTTATTGAGCTTAATATAAGTCGTATTAATGACATAATTAAATATACCTAATAAATTTTATTTAATGTCAAAAACTACTTTGATTATTCCACTTAAATTAAATCATCTTTATATATATACTAGTACATTGAGTTTAAGTAAATACGAATAATCAGACAATTTCAAACCTTTATTTTATGAATTAAATAAAAATACAAATAAATAAAATATGCTTTTATTTATTCTAATTTCAATAAAACTTAAATACAAACATAATTACATTGGAGCTCCTATCCTAACAAAAAGCCCTTTCCTATACTATAAAGTTAAATACGGACTAATAGGAGCCCCTTGTTAGAGACATCTAGTCGGCCAAATATCATTCGTAACAAAATCATTACTTGATAGAATAGGTGATCGATGAAATGCATTAAGTATTAGAGTAATCATAATATTATTTTTAAGATTGGTATGGATATTACCATTCAAGAATCTAAAAGGATGACCCATACCTCCTTTCCATCCATATTCCATAACCATTAACTTGATGCTTTTTTTAGTGCATGATGAATAGTGTCATATAGGCTTCATCAATGCTGAGAAGGGAGGATAAAATGTGTTATTGATGGGTTAATTAGGACTCCATACAACTTAAAATTAGGTCGAAAACCAACTTAACAGAGGTAGTAAAATATTCTTGATAGTATTGGTAAAAAGTTGTTTCAATATCGAACTGAGAGATTGTAACTGATAAGTAATTGAAAAACACATTTATTTGATGAATTATTAGAATTAATTGAGAAAATTGAGTTTTTATTTTTTAAAAAATAAACATACATTTTATTTAGAATAATCAATCCAATAATAAAACTATTATTCATATCCACGACCTATTGAAAAAAGTCAAGACAATAAAAAATAGTAATAAACATCTCATTAGAGCATAATCTCACCCATTTGGTTAGTGTATTAGCAATCATATTTGCACTCCTAAGGTGATAGGCCTCCTTGAAAAATATCATCAATGTCAAATTGAATTTTTTAAGTGGCCACAAGGTAGTAACTAATGAGTGCTTAAAAAATATTAAAATTATCATAGTTTAATATAAATTAATTGATTAAATAGATTTATATTTGTGTGATTTTATCATATTTTTATATAAATTTATCTTTTCAGAATTACTGGTATTTTTATTTTTTTTAGGTATTTTCATTCAAAAATAATTTAAAGACTCGAAAAAAAATACTGAAAACAATAAATCACAATATTTAAAGTGTAGTATTAATTTATTATACAAATAAGTGAGAAAAACATGAGAAAATGGAAAAAAAATGGAAAAATGGACAAAACTGCCCAATCAACACACGCCCACACCGAGTTCGGTGCGCAACCAGCACACTTTCGCATCTGTCCCACGCGCATCAATGCCCATCCCGAAGCCAAAAACTTGGTGATACAAAACCAACGTCAGGTTAGCAAATATCGATTTTGCAGATACTTTGATTTTATATTTGTAAAACTCTTGCAAGTGTACGGATCATTTTATAGAAACTCACATATATACTCCCAAGGTCGATCTAAGGAATAACTATATATGATTTTTAATTTATTATTCAAACTTTTGAAAACAAAATTAAATCATAAACATATTTTCACAATATTTTGATTTTTGTGTTTCTTAATCTAATAACCTAAAAAAATAGACATAGATATGGATTCAATAAAAAATTATGCAAATTTTTAGCATTCATAACAGTTGAGTATTTATGGATATAATAATTAAGTTAATTATGTTTACTCATTATTTAAATTATTAAAGATATAAATTTATATTTATTAATTCTTTTTTTATATAAATATCACTTTTGGTGAGGTTAGATATTCTTTGTTAATTAAATAAATCAACTAATATCTATAGGTCAGGTCGATAATTAATTTGGTTAATTAAATTAATTCTTTTTTCTAAGATATTGAAAATGAACTATTTAAATGCTACCTTTGGTGGGGTTAGACATTTTAAAATTTATTCAAGTTTTCCAAATTAAACTTAATAATTTAATTATCTGAATACTAATTTTCAAGTTTTAAAACCATTACTGAAAATATGTTATCAATACATTTTTGAATAATAGTTCTTATGATTTTTTTTGAAATAGAGCTTCACTTTAACTACCGAGTGATTGTACCAACAAATAAAAGAGCACTACTCTAAATTAGACCGAATAATTAAACCTTAAATCTAATTTTTAGATTTAAGTTTGTAATGAAAATAATATATTTCTATCTAACATCCTTAATATAAAATATCATAAAAATAAAATAAATTTATTTTATATAATGTTTTACCTATTTAATATTTCGCAAACATAATAAAATTATTATTATATCATATTTACAAATAGCTAAACATGTTAAATTTAATCACACACAAATTAAGTATAACATATAAGAATAAAACATAAAAAAATAACTGTAAATAATTCATTTTAAAATTATACTTCAAAAGAATCCTCACAAAAATTTGATGCTAGTTCCATTTCTACAAAACCTCCAAACGGATTTGCATTTCTGTTTATTGAATTAAAAATTAGAAATTTACAACATCATAACTAGTTCTTCTTAAAAAGAATTAGTTATGAGCGAAAATCGGCATCGCCGATCCTGTCAATACTTTGATTTTATATTTATAAAACTCTCGCAAGTACACGAAACATTTCGTAGAAAATGATAAGTATACTCCCAAGGTCGATCTAAGGAAGGAATATATATGACTTTTAATTTATTATTTAAACTTTTAAAAACAAAATTAAATCCTAAACATCTTTTCACAATATTAGGGTTTTTATGTTTCTAATCTAATAACATAAAAATAAACATAGATAAAGATAAAGATAAAGATTCAATAAACATTTATGCAAATTTTATCATTTATAATAGTGGAGCATTTATATATATATAATAACTAAGTTAATTATGCTTGCTCATATTATTTAGGTTATTAAAGATATAAATTGATATTTATTGATTCTCTCTTTTTTATATAAATACCACATTTGGTGGGATTAGATATTCTTTATTAACTAAACAAATCAATTAACACCTATGAGTGGGGTTGATAACTAATTTGGTTAATTAAATTAATTCATTTTTTTAAGAAATTGAAAATGAACCATTCAAATGTCACATTTGGTAGGGTTAGACAGTTTAAACTTTATTCAAGGTGTCCAAATTAAACCTAAGAATTTAATTATCCGAGTACTAACTTTCAAGTTTTAAAACCACTACTGAAAATATGTTGTCAATACATTTTCACATAATAATTCTTATAAAAACTTCTGAAATAGAGCTTCACTCTAACTATCGAGCGATTGTACCAACAAATAAAATAACACTACTCTAAATTAGACTGGATAACTAAACCTTAAAATCTAATTTTCAGATTTAAGTTTGTAATGAAAAATAATATATTTCTCTCTAACATCCTTAATATAAAATCTTGAATAAAAATAAAAACAATTCATTTTAGAGATTTTTACCTATTTAATATTTCGCAAGCATAACAACGTTATTATTATATCATGTTTACAAACACCTAACAAAGTTAAATTTAATCATAGACAAATTAAATATAACATGTAAGAATAAAACATAAAAATAACTGTAAAGAAAATAAAATCCTTACAGTACTTTGTTGCTATTTCCATTGCTGGAAAACCTCCAAGCGGAATTTGCATTCTCATTTATTGAATCGAAAAACAAATAAATTACAAAAATATAACTAGTTCTTCTCAAAAAGAGAAGAACTCTAAAACTAAGAGAAACTAACTAAGAAAAGCTAAAAACTAAGAAATGAGAGAAAAAAGAGAGAAGAGAAGATGTGTTTTGAGGTGTGTTTAGTTATGAAGAGAATGAGAGTATTTATAGGTGAGGAAAGGAATAAAAAATAGGTGGAAAAATGATAAAAAAATGGGGGAAACGCATAGTAGGTGAAGATGACGTCAGCGGGTAGGTGGCGCGCGCGGATTGGGGCACAGATGGGTAGCGGCGCACACGAACATAAGTAGGGGCGCGCACAAGCGCATGCAGAAAGTAGTAAGGGCATGCACAGGACAGGAGCAAGGGTGTGTGTGACACGCGCGGGACTGGGCACGGGTGCGTGTGAAATGGGCGTGCTGCGGCAGCTGCTTGGCTCAATTTCCCCATTTTTGACATTTTGACCAATTTTTCCATATTTATTGACTTTTTCTCATTTATTTTTGAATATATTTGTGATGTATTACCTCCAGTATTCCTCTTTGAGTCTTTAAGTTACATTTTTAAGCTAAAATACCTTAAAAACAATAAACATACCCGTGATTCTGAAAAAGATAAATTTATATAAATATATGATAAAATCATATAAATATATATATTTTTAATCAATTAATGTTCATAAAATCATGGTAATTTTAGTACTTTTTGAGCACTCATCACTAGTTCCATTTCTACAAAACCTCCAAGCGGATTTGCATTTCTATTTATTGAATTAAAAATTAGAAATTTACAACAGGATAACTAGTTCTTCTTAAAAAGAGAACAACTTTAAAACTAAAAAAAAACTAAAAAATCTTTCTAGAGAGAGAAAGAGAAGAGATTTTAAAGAATTTGAGGGATGATTTTTACAATTGGAGATAGGGTTCTTTTATAGATGAGGAAAAGGCTAAAAAAGTGGGAAAATGTTTAAAAACATTGTTCTTGGACAAGTTTGGACAAACTGGCATGTGTATGGGGCAAGAATTGTGGTAGATGGGCTCTGATGCGTGCGGGGCACGCATGGAACTCGACGTGACATACGCCCACAATGTGAAATGTGCATAGGGCCCGTGGGACAAGCGCGGATGTGTGCTGGGTGGGCAATTTTATCCATTTTTTTAAATTTTCTCATTTTTTTCTCACTTATTTGTATAATAAATGAATATTATACTTTAAATATTGTGATGTATTTCTCCTAGTATTTTTCTTCGAGTCTTTAAATTATTTTTGAACGAAAATACCTAAAAATCAATAAAAATACCCTTAATTCTAAAAATATAAATTTATATAAAAATATGATAAAATCATACAAATATAAATATATTTAATCAATTAAAGAAAATTAAATCATGATAATTTTAGTGTTTTTTAGCACTCATCAGTAACTCTCTATGATGACATTCACCAAACTTCTTTCAAACACCAATTTTGACCCTTCTTTTAATGCTAGTAATTCGATAGTTAAAAGTGAATTAAAAAAAGGGATTTTTAAAGCTCTTGCAAATTGAAAATGACCTTGATGATTTCTTACCATAATAACAAGACATGTATATTTAGAATGTTCATCCCAAGCTACATCCATATTGATTTTTAAGCATCCCAAGTTGGGTGTACTCTAAATAGGGACACCATGCATAGGCTAAACGTAAGGGAATATATTATGGCTTCTTAAGGTAGATGTTGCTACTTTAATGATTTGATCCATTGATGTCTCTCACAAATTTCAAACCAAAGCATTCCTAGATTTCCAAATTGACCATAACATACATAAGAAGATTCCCACTTCTGATTATTGTAGCTAAATGAAATGGTGAGATAGTGTCTTTCAGATAGGCAATTCAGGCATAATATTTCTTTTCACCTTGAGATTACAAGTGCTCCAAACATCTATGATGCCATCATAAAGCACACAATCATATAGCTGAGTTTCCAAATTCCTAGTGCACTTCTTACACATCAATGAAGTTAGCACTTTCCTTGTTACTAGATTGGCATAAAATGATAGAATGTTATGTGCCAACTTCTAGGTGAGCAATGTTTTGGTTTTGTTTGATACTTTAACTTTCCATATAGTTATCTATGAGAAGTTTGAAGCTAAGAAAAGCCCATTATTGACGTTAAAGTTTCTACATTAACCAATATATTATGATCAACCATGCAATGATAAACACTCTTGAAAGTAAAATGACCATTATAGGAAAAAGGCCCATAACAACACATTTAAATTTTTATATTTATTTAAGAGAATTGATAAAATTGCCTTAGCTTCTAAAGGTATAAAAATGTCTCATAATAATTGAGCATTCCAAACCAAGTCACGGTGGATGAGCTTAGAAACTTGAGTTAAAGTATTATGTTTTCTTGGTGTAACCACTTTGAATCCTGAGGATGGGAGCTAAGGATCTTTTCACGTGTTAATTGTCGTACCATTCATAACTCTCCATTGCAATCCTCTCCTTAAGATTTGTCGTGCTTCCATTAAATCTGTCCATGTAAAAGAAGCATTATGTTTTCTCTGGCATTCTAAAAAGGAAGAATGTGGGTAACATTTGGCTTTCCTTAATCTTGAACATAATGATTCAAGTTTTGTTAACATTCTCCAACTTTTTTTTATTAAGAAGAGTTAAATTAAAGTTTTTAAAATCACAAAACCTCAAACCCCTAGTGCCTTAATAGGCATATGGTCTTCCAAGGAAGCCAATTGATGCCTTTTTTGTGCTTATTATCCAACCAAAAGTTTCGAATAAAGTGTGTTAACTCATCTTAGAAGCATTTAGGAAGTATAAAGATGCTCATTGTATATAGAGGAATTATTGTGCAAAACATTTGATTAAAATTTCCTTACCAATCCCAAAAAGTAATTTCTCTTGTCACCTATGGGTAAGATTTGATAATTTTTATTAAACTTTATATTTTTATTCCTAGCAATGAAATTTGATAAATTAAGATATTTCTCATGATAATCTTTTTTGGGTATTTCTAATAAAAAAATTATATTATTCATAAGATGTGAAATAATGTTGGGACTAAACACTAATGCATATTTATCTCAATTAAATTTTATGACCAGATACCATCTCATATTTCTCAAGTACATCTAATATATGCCTAGCACAAATTGAAGTGGTTTTAAGGAACAAGAGGCTATCATCTATAAAAAAAAAAATAAGTGAGAAATTTTGGGGCCTCTTAGCGAACTTCGAATCCCCTTAATTTTCCTTTCTATTTATGACTTTCATAACAGTGCACACAAACCTTCAACACATAATAGAAACATAAAAGAGGATATAGTTACCTTGCTTTATTCCTATACGGTGGGTGAAACTTTTAGATGGATAACATTTACTAAAATAACATAGGAAATTGATTGAATACACATCATAATAATCTTGTATACCTAATCAATATAAAAACTCAATTTTATTTTCATTATGTTGATGATATGACCTAATTTAGAGTTTTATTTTTAATACGCATTATATGCAATAACTCACGTGAAATCAAGATAATTAAGCAATCCAACACAAAAGGAATCTGATTCTCACCGATAATCAACCCCATAATATGCTTCAATCGATTAATGATGCATTTTGTCAAAATTTTGTAAATCACGTTTCACAGACTTATTGGACAATAGTGGATGGAGGTTGGGTTATCAGTTTAAGGAATTAAAGTAATACAGTTAAAATTAATAAGATCACGTGACATATTATTGTATTATTATTTAAAACATGCAACACATAATCATATAAATCACTATTACTATATGTCAGTATTTGTTTTATAGAATAAAGATGACATATCATCAAGTACCGAAAACTTCAAAGGTTTCGTCTGAAAAAGTGTTTGGGTAAAATCAATTGCAGCAAAGGGAGCCATCAATTCAACATTCATTGCCAGTGTAACCATGGGTTCAACAAACTCCATAGAATCAGTTAGGGTGGAATTTATTTTTGAGACGAACAAATTTGAAAAGTACCCAGTAGCTAAGGATTGCAATTCAGTATGAGTGAAAGAGGCGCCATTTTCATCTACTAAAGTGTATACAATTTCCTTTTTCCTTTGTGAAGCATGAGCATGAAAATACCGTGTATTTTGATCCCCGCCTTTTAGCCATTCAATTTTTTATCATTGTTTTCAGTAGATTTCCTCCCTTAATCGGAGCTGATAAGTTTTTTTCTTGCAGGTCCACGATCTTGATTGCCACTTCCATAGTGAGGTGACATTTCTTGTAACTTTGTTATCTCTCCTTTTAGGATATGCGCCTACTTTGGAAGAGAACCAAAGGACCGACACCTTACAATTTTCTCCAACACCGACAAATGACCATGGTGAGATTCAGAAGCCATCGCAATCTCTGTCCAGGAAATTACAATTTCACACTCCTCAACACGTGTCCAATAGGCCTCAAACCAAAATCCTCATTTGGGTCGAGCATAGGTATATGGCTTCGGTTCAAGCTAGGGTTGTACTGTTAGGTGGGTAGAATGGCTTGATTCAATGTTTGCAATTCTGAAATTTGGATAATGCCAATCTCGTATCAAGTTTAGCCCGAACTGCTTGTGGGTTGGGCTACATTAGGTGAATTTTGATCCTGAAAATCTCAAATTTGATAATTAAATTTCAATCAAGGTTTGTCGAAAATCTTGTATTTTCCAATTTGTTCTTTCTTTTTAGCTTTCTAATTCAAGACTTTAGACACACAAAGTTCCAAGTAGAATTTGGAGAAGACGGGCAAATTAAAGGATCAATATTTGAATTTAAAAAGCTTTGAATTGTGAGCTCTATGTTGTCTTTCCGCAAAAGAGCTAAACCTCCCGTTCATCGTTTTTGATCCTCTTTTATACCAAAATAATCAACAACAAAAGCATTACTGTAAGGTAAAGAAAATTTTATATCCAAAAATTCAAATTGAATTAATTTCGTTTCACAAAGAAACACTAAATCCACGAAAAATGTTTTTCTTTTTCAATAAACTCTTTAAAGCCGTAACTGTACGAGGATTCCCAAGTCCTTGATCGTTTAAATTTAGACAACTCATTGCTTCCTGTAGGATTGCTTGGCAGCCTCCACCAATCGAGCCGAGTTAATTCCTTCTACCCTAATTTCATAGGTGGGTTGTGGTTTGATTTTTTTTTTCCCAAGTATTTCCAGAACTTGGAGTTGGGCTAATGTCTAAAGGTCTCTTCTTAATGTCAGGCCCAATATTGTTTTATGGTCCATTAGGAGCATTTGTTTTAAGGCCCAAAGTTGAGTTTGTGATCCTCCTAGTGCTGCAATTTGGGCTGAAAGAATTTTCGCTTGTATTATTAATTTGACCCCTCTTTTCTCTATCTACCTTCGCAGCTATAAATCCATGGTTGTCCTCATTAACTCCATCTTCAAAGCCCACTGAAAAATCAGATTTCCCTTGTACAATGGCAACTCTTTCCAAACAATGTTGATTTCCATTATGTCACAGTTGTGTTAGATCACAATTCAATTCAAAAACGTTTTGGAAACCATATGAACGTAAAATTTAAATAAAGCGGAAGCAAAAATGGATTGAAAATATACCTCCTACCATTAATCAAATTTCAGTATTTATACAAAAAATTCAATAGATTTTTAATTTAATGTTCTTACTGGTTTCTTACACTTACTCTCTGCGTTTTGATGGTGTATATGAATGAAACAGCGAGTACTGAGAAGACCCGATGACTTTATAAAGGTTCTTTCATCAAGCACCCAATATGGTTTCGTAACCGACATACGATTTCGACAAAACCAAACCGTCACCATCGTTCACCATTGCGTTGCACTATTTTGACGTTACATTCTCTCACTTGGTGCAAAAGTTAAGCGAAATTCTCTTGAGTAACAAAATACATGAATCGTAACGATAGGTCATCTAAGAGCGAGTATCATCTTTCATGTATTACAACGTATTTAGTTTCTTAAGTATTATACTTTATAAGGTAACGAAACTTAATGAATAAATCCTATATTTATTCTTAGTCTAATAAAATATATATTTTCTCAAATAAATTAAGATACACATGAATATGAGAAAATATCACAATATATAAGAGTTTCATTAATAAATTGTATATATATATATATATATATATATATATATATTTACAAAGTGGAACCAATTCTTATTTTCTCTACATGATCCTTAAATTTCATTGGTGGCATGTCTTTAGTCAAAGGATCACCAATCATCAACTCATTGTTAACATGTTCAATGACCACTTTGTTTTCCTTAACACGTTCTCTTATGGCCAAGTATTTAATGTCGATGTGCTTATTACGACTACCACTTTTGTTGATCTTAGCCATAAACACAGCAGTTGAGTTGTCACAGTACAATCTTAATGGCCTAGAAATAGAGTCAACTACTTTAAGCTCAGAAATGAAACTCTTCAACCATACATCATATGATGTTGCCTCAAAAGATGACACGAACTTGACCTCCATAGTGGAAGTAGCAGTCAAAGACTGCTTCACATTCCTCCAAAACACGGTTCCACCGGCAAGCATGAAAATGTAACCAGATGTTGATTTTCGTGAATCAACACAACCATCGAAGTCTACATTGGAGTAGCCAATTACTTCTAGATCATCAGTTCGTCTATACATGAGCATATAATCCTTGGTTCCTTGCAGGTACCTCATCACATTCTTTGTAGCTTTCTAGTGGTCGACACTTGGATTGTTCTGATATCTCCCTAGCATCCCAACAACAAATGCAATGTCAGGTCTGGTGTAGACCTAAGCATACATCAAGCTTCCAACGACCAAAGCATATGGAATGGTTTTCATCTAATCTCTTTCAAAATCATTCTTTGGGCATTGGTCCAAATTGAACTTATCGCCCTTCACAATGGGAGCAACACTTGGTGAATAATCTTTCATTCGAAATCTCTCTAAAACTTTATTGATATAGGTTTCCTAAGATAAACCCAATATGCCTCGAAGTCTATCTCTATGGATCTTAATACCAATAACATAAGAAGCCTCACTCATATCCTTCATATCAAAATTTTTAGAGAGGAAGTGTTTTATCTCGTGTAGCAAACCCTTATCATTGGTTGCAAGCAAAATATCATCCACATATAGCACCAAAAAACAAATCTTACTCTCACTAACCTTCTGGTATATACATTGATCCATGACGTTCTCTTCAAAACCAAATGAAGTGATGACATTATGGAATTTCAAATACCATTGATGGGAAGCTTGTTTTAATCCATATATGGATTTATTAAGCTTACAAACCAAATGCTCACCATCACCAGAGAAGAATCCTTCAGGTTGTTTCATATAATCCTCTTCCTCTAGGTTACCATTAAGGAAAGTTATTTTCACATCCATTTGATGCAAATGCAAATCAAAATGGACAACCAATTCCATGATCACATGAAGTGAATCTTTCTTAGATACAGGAGAGAATGTATTCGTGTAATCGATTTATTCCCTTTGAGTGAACCGTTTGGAAATGAGTCTTGCCTTATGTATCTCAATGTTACCTTGTGAGTCTTTCTTTGTCTTGAAGATCCATTTACATCTAATGGCTTTCACACCATTAGGAAATTTGATGAGATCTCAGACTCGATTAGATGCCATAGAATCCATCTCTTCTTTCATGGCATTGTACCATAAGTTTGAAACCTTAGAACTTATGGCCTGCGAAAATGATTCAGGATCATCCACAGCTCTAATGTTACTATCAGGTTCTTGTAAATACACAACATAATCATTAGGAATTGCTAACCTTTTAGTTCTAGTAGATTTTCTTAATGTTGCACCATCATCTCCATAAGAAGTATGAGGTTCAACTTGTTGTTCAAAAGTTTTAGTTATCTCCTGAACAACATGATTTATTGGAATATTGTCAACAACTTATGGAATTCCAGTGATTGGTTGTTCAACACTAGCTTGTACTTGAGGGGTGTTGTGAACAACAATCAATCTCTTGAAGTAGAAGGTTGAGACTCTAAGTGATCAATATCAGAAACTATGTTCCTGATTTGATCACTCCCACTAATAAGGTCATATTCAAGAAACTTTGCATCTCTTAATTCCACAAACCTAGTGCTATGAGATGGACAGTAAAATTTGTAACCCTTAGACCGTTCGACATATCCAATGAAATACCCACTAATGATCCTTGGGTCCAGCTTCTTCTTTTGTGGATTATAAATCCTCACTTCAAATGGGCATCCCCAAATGCGTATATGTCACAAACTCAGTTTCCAACCTTTTCATAACAAACAAACGAGATTGGATTACCTTTATTCTCAAGCCATTTCTGGAATTTGATACAATCCTTCTTCATGTATCCCTTCTTTTTATAGGAGAAACACTTGGATTCTTTCTTAATATCAACCTGAGGTGGAATTATTCCTTTTCCTTTATACTTGTATTGGGATTTTCCTTTCCCGTATGTTGTAACCAACATTGTACTTTCACCAAATTCCATAATAAGCCTTCCTTCCTCTTGAACACACATGGTCATTAGTTCATTGATTGACCATTTATCCTTATATGTATTGTACAAGATTTTGAATGAATCGTATTGATGTGGGAGAGTGTTAAAGATATAGTACACAAGGAAGGATTCTAACATCTCAACCTCGAGATGCTTAAGTTGAGGCGTAATGTCCCTCATTTGTATAATATGCTCGGGTACACCTTTTATACTGGTAAGTTTTAAGGAAGAGAACTTCATAATAAGGGTCCTTGCTAAAGCCTTATCTGAAGTGGTGAACTGATCATCAATGGCCTTTAGCAAGTCTTGAACATTGTTATGGTGGTCAACAAAACCACGAATACCAACAGAGATTTTAGTCTTAATAAACAGCATGCTAAGGCGATTGGATCGCTCTCATTGTTCATAAAAGCAAGATATTCTCTTAAGTGCTTGTTTAAGTAATTTTAGGT
This sequence comes from Hippophae tibetana, assembly GCA_037013495.1. Taxonomy (NCBI): domain Eukaryota; kingdom Viridiplantae; phylum Streptophyta; class Magnoliopsida; order Rosales; family Elaeagnaceae; genus Hippophae; species Hippophae tibetana. Next base: position 32,341,466 of record CM072806.1, read on the forward strand.
AATTCATTTTTCTTAATAGCATAATCAATATCCATCCACCCTAGATGAAGGAGAATTATTTTCTTTCATATTTTATAATTATCCCCTTTCAGATCAGAAATATCATAGTGGATATCAGAGAAATTTACAGGTTGAGAAGTTGTTATTAAAGATTATATACTTATTAAAATTTAAGACCTAAATTAAATTCATTATTTACCAATGTAAATCATGAAAAATATGAATCTAGTGGTATAAAACTTGTCTGTGGACTAAAATTCTAATTTAATTAGATTCATCTTAACTTTACGATAAAACTATCAAATTATGTTCATTTTCCTAATCCGTGTGGATAAATTAGAAAATATAATTTGATATTATATTCTAATTAATCACACAAAAATATAATAAAAATTCCTGTGGGATAAGATTTATCATATCACATATGATTAATCATAATTAATGTTTATTTTCTAAATGTGATCCTAAATAAACCTTATTATAGTTTTAATTAATTAAAGATGTTGTGGCTACTCCCTAATTAATTAAACTATATGAATTACTTAAATATTAGTTATATCCTTAGACTAAATTATTGCATAAACCTATAAGCAATATTAATTTAATTTCAAATATGCAAATATTATCTATCTTAAGATTGCATGTACGACAATAAATTATACAAGCAAAATAAATAATATAAGCACCACTTAAATCTATAAAGAACCATTAATAATTAATTCTATTATACATAAATTATTTAATCAAATTTTCATATGTATAATTAATTACAAAATTTACGCATACAAATACAAAAAACAAATCATTTAAGCATAATGTATTTAAATAAATTTTAATGTGCCCAAAAATTATATAAATAAATACCACATGTATAATAAATATTCTACTCATGACACAACTAAGTTAAATAATTAATCACATTAAAATTATATTCGGAATTATTTTATTTATTTATTTATAACAATTAAATATCAAATATATAAAACTTTGTACACAAAATGACATAAAATATTTTATAGCCTAGTGACAAATGTTTATATTTTTAATAAAACTAAATTTAGAATCTATAAAAATATGCCAGATACATTTAGAACATCAAATTCGTTGCAGTCCAGTGGATACGACATTCAAATCCCGAAAACAACAAGATTTTTATTTGTTTTTAGGGTCATCTTCAACCTCAGTCGGGTCAACCCGACCCGGTTTTGACCCTAAGGAATACCCAATCGTATCTCACTATTCTGGCGATAAAATCCGGTGTTATTTTTATCAAAATTCTTAGAATTTGATTTATGAATGATTCATGGTCTTAGTTTGAATCAAAAACATCATTTTAAATAAAAAGTTAATTAATGATTCAAATGAATACCCACGATAAATTAGATTTATTTTCTTCATTGTTTTTCAAGTTTCAATTCATAGAATCACTCTAAAATCAATATTGAAACAATTTATAATTTTCATATGCATCAAAAACAAGCAAAATAAAAAAAACCAAAATCTCAATTTCTCTTGAAACAAAGCAAACACATGGATGTTTTCAAAAATGGTTCTGATACCAAATTTTAAATCACAATTCAATCTAGAAACGTTCAGGAAACCCTATGAACGTAAAATTTAAATAAAGCGGAAGCAAGAATAGATTGAAAACATATCTCTTACCATTGATCAAATTTGTGTACTTACACGGAAATTCCAATGAAATTTTGACTTAATGCTCTCACTGATTTCTCACACTTACTCTCTACGTTTTGATGGTGTATATGAATGAAAGAGTGAGTAGTGAGAGGATCCGATGACTTTATAAAGATTCTTTCATCAAAATTTTTGTATAGTTTCGTAATCAACGTACGGCCAGATTGTCACCACCGTTCATCGTTGCGTTACACTACTTTGATGTTATAAGTTGGTCTTTGAGTTAGGGCCTTGCAAAATTTTTGCATATTCAGATTGGGTTTGCGAGATTGTTGCAGTTTCCGGTTGGGTGTGCAAGAAACTCAAATTAGGAGGTGGGATTTGCGGAATAGATGTGATAACAGGCTGGGCTTGCGGGAGTGACACGATGATAGGTTAGGCTGGTGAGATTTTCTCATTTCTAGGTTGGCGTTGCAGACAATCTGCCAACAGTTTCGCGTGATGGAAGGGTGGGTGTTCGGTTGGTTTGGTCACAGTCGAGCTAGCTTGTCTTTCTGTTTTTTTTTTTTTTTTTTCTTTCTGTTACAGCCGGTAGGAGCTGTAGGGACTGGTTTTTGTGAAGTTATGATTGAGATGACTCTCAACTAGCTACCAAAAGCGAGGTCGTTCTCATTTTGAAATTCTAGTTCACAGTCTTTGATATGTCCGATCACCCCGCAACCACAGCAAAAATTTTCTAGATTTTCATATGTAAAAGAAACTTGGAATTCCTTGTCTTCCCTCTCTACACAGAATTTATAACAGAAGCTTATTAAGATCAAGTATTTTCCTAAACCACTATCCCTAGTGACCTATTCTCCCACAGCATTTCCCAAAGCTTTAGGCGTCCCCTCACATTCAGCACCAAAATGAGGGTCAAAGATTGTCAACCAAAAAATCTCACGACTGATACGAATCTGAGAAGGTTGTCACCCTGGTGGAACTTCCCTGAGACACAGTAGGAATTTTTTGAAAAACCACGGACGCCCCTCCAAAACTCTAGTTCGATCCTCTAAAGTTTTGATTCCAATCAGAAACAATCCTGGGTTGGTCTTAGTTATCTTGTAATCAATGGAAAGCTTCCAAACATCCTCGGTGGAATGGAATACCAATGAGTTTGAAGGTGTCTTCTTTGCTGTGGACAAGACACAAGCATAAAATCAGTATCAGTTGAAAGAGATTTAAAATTGATTTTAACCTTTCCTTTGTCATTCCCCATGGAAATGGTAGATCAGGAATATGATTAGGAGAATTGGGTTGAGATCTAAAGTGAATAAGATGAGATTCTCTACTCGCCCATAAGGGTTGAGAGCTTTTTTGAAAGTTATTTAACACCTATATTTTGAAAATCAGGTAGGTGGAGGGAGCAACAACACAATTTATTTAATTATATTACAAAGTTATGTTTTGATGTATTTGAGTTACTATGATCGATAAAATATATAAATTAAATAATTAAAATTAAAAGCGAGGATGTAAAGTGGTAAGAATTAAATATTCAACACTTGGGAGCATAAGTTTTAGAGAATGAACAACCTAAATGCAAATTGTGTACACAAAATACATTAAAATGTTATCAAAGGGGAAGAGTAGAGAAAATTAGGGTGTACCGTGACACAAAAATAGTGTGTTGTTGCACAGTAGCCTTGGGTCTCATTATGTAATCTGGAAAATTATTGCACGTCGTGGCATGAAAAAAATGCACCGGACTACTATTAGGTTTTACTATGGAGGCTTAAATTGGTCGCGCATCATGGCATGGATAAAAATGCATTGTAGCTTGCATGTCATAAATCAACATGAATGCTCATTTTTTCAATATTTTTATCTCACTTCTTCCCCTCTAGACCTAATAGTATAAATAAGTTAATTAGGGTTGATGATTGATAATGACTATTTGTTGGAGGCAAAAAGAAGAACAAGATTCAAAGATGTAATTTGATAGAATTGCATATCAGATTCAAAGATAATAATAGTAAAATTTCTTCTCCTTTATTTTATTTGTTATAATGAATATTATTATGATTTTAATATTTTCTATGAGTAGCTAATTTTTTATTTGATTGTGGTTGATTTTAAAACCCTAGACATAAATAGCAATTAATTGATAAAATTTATTATATTCTAATTTTTGATTCTTTTTGATTATGTATTAATTCATCATTAATAAATTTGTTATATTTTAATCTATTATATGAATTTTCTTAATTATTTAAGTGTACAATTGAATAATTAGGTGAATTCATCATTAATCAATTTAGTTAATTGAATACGTAATCGCTTTATCAATTTCAATGAACATTGATCAATTGTTTGTAATGAGAATTAATACTCAAAACAATTAATCAAGTTTTTGAGTTTAACCTTGATCCAATATGATTCTTGAAATTAAATACTTTTGATAGATAAATTTAGAGAGCTTATTCTAAAGTTATCTATTAGAAAGAGTTGAATTACGAGTTTATTTAATTCAATGAATATGTAAAAAGAGGTTGAGACTTTTGAAGTTGTGAATTTCTCTAAATTGATATACTTAAAGAATATGAAGTTAGCATATGTTTTTATTGATTTGCAATACATGCTAGTAGTAGAGAATGATCTTACAATCGTCTTTTATTCATATTTTAATTGTATATTTTATAACCTAATTTTTACTTTATTATTTTAATTGATAGATTTAATTTTCGTTTTATAACACCAAATCCCCCAATTTTGTAAATTACAATTGTTTTCTAAAATCTTGTGCGGGGGAAATCTTTACTTGTTATATATTAAACTACTACATTTTAAGCACAAATAAGGATTAAATTGATTATTCATTTGAAAGTATAATAACACTATCAAATTCGAGTGCCAATTTTCTCACATGGTTGTGCCTTTAATGTTGACTAGCAAAAGAGTGGAAAAAGAGAGTTATAATCACCATAGACCAGCCAGTTCGCTCGTAAATGTTGTGATCACATTTTCTCATCTCTTTCTAATAACATATTGACATCCTTGCATTGTGTTGTCGAAGAGAGTGATTTGAGCACTCAAAAATCGTTGCCTTTCGTATGCATGCTTGCAACTACCTATAAAGGGCCCCTATCGACTTAGCATGCCATCTAGAAATGACCTTGTAGTTGTTGACATCTTCTTATAAAGTCGCGTTAGCGGGCTTCGAAGGAAATTAAATTTTTAAGCTTCTATAACTGTTTCGGACTAACCATACATCTTAGACAAAAAATTCCCAAAATGAATTAGTTTTCTCTTTTTTACGCCATGGCCTCAACGAGTGTTACAGTCCTTGTCTAACCATACCAAAATAGAAGCATAGTCTGAACATTCCAAAACCAAATGCTCATTTTGATCCTTTGAAAACACCCATCCACAGCCTATTGGCCACACCACTATCCAAACTGGACTTCTTTCCATAAATTGGCCCATTTCACCCAAATAAATAGATAACCCAAGGATTCTAGATTTCTGAGTCCATAATTGTTCAACACTTGTCGGGAATTTTGCATTTACCTTGGTTGCTCTTTTCATTTCTCATCATTATTTTATATTTCATTAATGTAAGGTTTATGATTGTTGATGATATTAATGAACAAAACCTTTAAATTTAATTTAGTTTCTAAGCATTTTTTTCAATATCACTATTCAAGTCGAAGAAACTATTGAGCTTCAAATGAAAATATTTTAGGTATACTCTTATTCTTATGCACATTAGATTTAATATTAGCCATATGAAATTTTTGATATATATATGCTCGATATATTGAGCAATGACTAGATCGATCGAGCATTGATCTACTACAATCTAAGTCCTCTTGGAATTAATTTTAATATGGGGTAGAATGATCAAAGTTTTGAGTATGATCGATCGAGGTATGATCAAATTCGATCTACACAGTCTCATATTTTATTAATCATTACCTAGATATATCAAAAATGGTTTCGATCGATCAACCGCATTGGTTCGATTGATTGTGTTTGATTAAGGTCGATCGAGTAATAAGGGCTTCAACTTATAACCTAATTGTTTACTCGAGCTAGACTTGTCAATTACAATATTGTTGCTATTATTTATTACTCTATGAGTTGTTTAATGTATAAATTTGTAATTGGACTTTAACCTAGCACTAGGGTTTCAATATTTTCTATTTAAACAACTTATGCCTATTTTTTTCTTCAACCATAAGAGAACCAAAATTTTGATCTTAATCTCTCTCTCTCTCAAATTGCTTTGCAAAAATAAGATCATATTTCTTTAGGCTTCTTTCTTTGATTAATTTTTCAAACATTGGTGGTTGTGTTTGATTGATTAATAAGGCTAACTAATTTATGATATTTGGATTAAATATTCATATAACTTCTTCTTTATTTTGTTCTTGAATTATTGTATCAAATAATTGTGTGTGTAATATCATAATTATTTAGTTTGATTATTTATCTTTAAAGAAACTATCTTTATTGAACTTGTGGTTAATCTTCTTGTTCTAGGGTTACTAGATGATTTAATATTAACTGATATATTTTTGAATCTTCTAGTTAGGGTTATTCATTTTTGAATCTAGTCTAGGACACATTTTGCACTTATGTAGTTGTGCTAACTTTTTAGATACTGGTTGAACATGTTCGATTGCTTGTGTGACTCAAGTATTAAAATGTTGGTCTGGATACGAACGCATTTCTTGCGAAGGTTGTGAAAGAAAGTAGCGACTTGTAAGTAGATTACTTGGAGGCATTATTTTGAAGGATAGTTTAAGTCCTAGTTTTGTAATTGGAACTTATTTTCATAATGAATAGTTAGGTTGTCTGGTAGATTGTGGTCTTTTTCTTAGGTCATTATTATGGCCTAAGTTGTTTCCACCTAAAAATATTATATGTCAATTTTATTTTCACATTATTTTATTTACACGTGATTGTATGTGTGACCATCTATGAATTTTTAATTTCACATATTTTTATTAATTATCTATTCACTCCTCTAGTTAATTAGATCCATAACATAAAAACTTTGAATTGGTATCAGAGTGGGTCACCATATACACTTAGTGTTGCCTAGGATCTTATTATGGATCATTTGAGAAAGGATTCATCTGCAACCCGTGCTCCCTTCTTTGATGGGTTTAACTATTCATATTAGAAGGCTCATATGAGAGGTTTTCTATAGTCTATAGTTTAGAGTGTATAAAACTCTATTATTTATAGTTGGAAACTACCTACGGTTACCAAAGATAATGTAGTTACTTTTAAACTTAGAAACGAATGGGCTATTGAAGATAAAACTGCTAGTAGCTGGAACCAAAAGGTATTAATGCTATTTTTATTATTGTGTCTATTGATGAGTTCCATCATATCTCTCATGTTGATACCGTTAAGTATTCTTGGGATATTTTAGATGTTGCTCATAAGGGCACCACACAAGTTAGACGAACTAAACTTTGCATGCTTGGTTCTAAATTTGAAAACCTTTGGATGAAAGAAGATGAGACCATTTTTAAATTCTATGCTAAATTATGTAATATTACAACACCTTTAACAATCTCGGAAAGAAATTTGATGATTTCAGGATGGTTCAAAATATTCTTTGCTTATTATCAGATCACTTTCATGCAAAGGTCATTGCCATTGATGAAAGTAAGGATGTGGATACCATCAAAATAGAGGAACTTGTTGGCTCACTTCAAACCTTTGAGATGAGCTTTCGAACATCTCCAAAGAAAAAAGGTATTTATTTCAAAATTAGCATGATTGACGATGATGAGAATAATAATGATGAGGATGATGAATAATTGAAACTCTTAGATAAAAGACTCAAGAAACTCTTCAACCACAATAATTCATAGAGTAATTGGCAACCAAACTTATGAGTTCAGAAGGTAAGAAAACTAAACCCACTGGACCTAAATGTTTTGAATATTATAGGATTGGTCATATTGTAGCTGAGTTTTCTAACACAAAGAAGAGAATTGAAAGAGCTTTCAATGCTACCCTTAGTGACTTAAAAATTTATAATGACAATCTAATGACTCAAAAACTTATTGCACAAACTACTTGGCATTTACTACAATTGCTGGTGGAAACTCTAGTAAGTCTAACATTGATTCAGACTATAAGGAAAGTGATTCTGAATTCTTACTCAATAAATTTAATGCAAATAATTTTGATGAATTGTTTATATTCTTAATTGGAAGAAAGAGACAAAAGGATAAGTTACTTGTAGAAGTAACTAACTAAATGACAAACTTAAATCCTTTGAAATAACTTTCTCAATTATAGAAAAAGAGAAAATTGCATTTTCTGAATGTGCTAATGTTTTGAATTCAAGTCTTACAAATCTTAAATAGGAAAATAAGAATCTTGTGCAAGAGCTAGAAAAATCAAAGGACATTGTGAAACTACTAACTATTGGAGCTGAAAGGCTAAACAAAATCCTTGATTATGAAAAACCTTTTGGAGATAAGAGATGACTCATTCTATGCCATCATCTTCAAATACAAATGGAGTTTGTAAAACCCTCTAGACATTCTTCTCATGCTACAAATTTACTTCCAACATCAAAAGGGATTCTAACTCTACTCTTACTATTATTAATAATGCATAAATAACTGGTGTTTCTACAATAGAAACACCAATTAAGTTTTTTCCTATCTATCATCATTGTGGTAAGAAAGGCCATCTAAGATCAAAATGTAGGTTTTTGATGAATGCTCTTAAATTTAGTAATTATTTCCATACTTTTAGTTATAGGACTCATTATTATCATCCAATAACTCTATAAGAAATGCATTTTTTTGATAAATGCTCCTAAATTTAATAATTCCTTTAATGTTTCTAGTTATAAGAATCCTTATTATCATCCATCTATGCATAGTGTAAGGACTATTAGTGTTGGTTATTTTCATGGATAAAATATTTATTTGTAAATTTGTTTTTATGTCTGCTATCAAGTCTATCAAGAAAAGCCAAACAAATGCTCAAGTTCCAGATAATTGTACTTCAGGTATATCTTTGATAACTACGACATATAGGAATACATTTATGCATTTAATAGCATATGCTTATAAATATGAAATTATTTTTAGTGCTAAAATATGGAATAAGATATATTGAAAGATATTAGATAAGATATGCTAAAAGATATTAGATAATATATATTTTAAATTATAGTTGAAATCCTTTTCATAAAAGATAGCATAAAATATATTTTTAAAAGATATTAGATAAGATATACTCTAAATTATAGGTGAAATATTTAGCATAAAAGATAGCATAAAATCTATTTTAAAAGAACTCTTCTTTAAATTAGAGTCTTCTTAATTAGTGAGTATTACAAATCCTATTTGAAATAGGAAAGATATTTATCAATCATATATGAGTTTTCTTAATTAATGAGTATTACTAATCCTATTTGTAATAGAAAAGATATTTATCAATTACATAGGATTAAGAGTTTTAATTTTTCTTATAAATAAAACTCATTGCTCATTGTTTCAATCAACCACACAAGAGCATTATTCTAATCTTCTTAATTTCTCTCATAATTTGTTAGGCTTCTTTATTTAGTTAATCTATCAAATATTGGTGGTTATGTTTGATTGATTAATAAGCCTAATTATTTTATGATATTTTTATAATATGTTCTTATGGCTTCTTCTTTATTTTTGTTCTTAAATTGTTAGATCAAAAAATTATTTTTGTTATATCATAGTTATTTGATTTGATTATTAATCTTTAAAGAAGCTATTTTATTGAACTTGTGCTTGATATTTTTGCTCTAGGATTTACTAGTTGATTTGATTTAAGTGACATATATTTTGAATCATCTAGTTAGGATTATTCATTAATAAATCCGTTCTAGAACACACACATACACTTGTGTTTTTTGTGCTAACTATTTTGCAGTTAATTCGAGAATGTATCTGATTGACGGGAAGCTTATTGGAACGTTGGTCTGGAAACCGTTCACACTAATATTGGAAACTATGAAAACAAAGCAAAGACTAGTAAGTAAAGTACATTGGGACAATATCCTAGGGAGGGTAGCATAAGATAGAGTTTTTACTTGAACATTTGATTTTCATAGTGGAAAGTTAGGTGGTCCGGTGGACTGGTGGTTTTCCTCTTAGGTCATTGATGTGGCCTAGGTTGTTTCCACCTAAAAATATCGTGTGTTATTATTTTATTTCCGCACTTTATTCTTACATGTGATTGCATGTCTGGCCGTTTGCTTAGGTTATTAAGTTATAAATTCGTAAAAATTAAAAATAACCTATTCACCCTCCTCTAGGTTAATCAGGTCTATAATTTATAAACTCTCACATAGTATGTCCAATAACACTACAAGAAAACATGGAATTGTAAGTCTAAAGAGGCAAGCAAATTTCAAAACTAATAATTCTATGATTAACAATCATCATCCTACCATGCATGTTACATCCTCATTTAGAATAAATGTGCAATCCAAAAGTAAGTTAAAGAAAATGCATATGACAACTAAGGTAGTTAATTTCCAACCCAAAGATATAGAGAAACTAAAATTCAAGAAAGTTTGGATTAAAAAATATTGTCTTTTTTCGATCACCTGACCCTCCCTTAATGTTCACCTAAGTACTTTTGTTTGAATTCTTATTTAACCATAGGTAAGCATCTTTAGCATGTTTAATTATTTCATTTTTTTATCGATGTTTCTTTAGTTTCAAAAAATATAAAAATGAAGGGTTAGAGTTGTTTTAACGTTGAAATGAACTTTACATATTATTTTCATACTACTTCACTTCTTTTAATTGACTTTACATGGTTTAATTGAGTATTTCAACTTGAGCATTTACAGCTTTTTTTTACATCTAGTGATAAAGTTGATAAGAATCTACTCACACACTCATTAAAAACATATGTATATCATGCCTGAAGTTTAAGATTAATTTTGTAAGATTCTAGGGCTTGAGCTAATCTTGACTACAAAACTATGTTTGAGCTTTATTTTTTACTTTCTAAAATTTTACTGGAGAGACACACATAGTTTTGAGAATTATATCTACGGTGATGTGTGAAGCTACCGTAGTGAGCAAAAAAGGCTACTTCATAACTAATATGAAATTCATCATACTAGGTTTCTGGCACGTACATATTTCCTTACCAAAAAATAATAATAATAATAATAATAATAATAAAGGAAAAAAGGTAAAATACAAAAGCAATTTCATGCACAAAAAGAAATATCCAAAAGCGGTTAAACAAAAAAAATAAACAAATAAATAAGTAAATAACCAATCCCCCATGTGCAAAAAAAGAGGAATAATAAAAAACAAAAAAAAATTAAGTTATCTCTTGATAGAAAATTTTATATTGTAATTTACTATGATAGGTGACATTTTTTCCTTTAAACCTTCCATGACTGATCATAAATAAATAAATTGACATACTATTGCAGTTCAAACATGTACCTTATTTTGGGTGATTGAAGATATATCACCATATGTATTAGTATGTATGTGTGTCTTGTCAATTATTTATATATAAATTTTTGTGTTAATCTAGTTTATTTAGGGGAGTCATAAAACTTAGGGGGAGTCATTTTTTTTTGGAAAGCATATTGTTTTTAGCTCTTAGTTATTTTATGTTTATCATTCCTTCATGAGTATATTACTTATTCATATGATATAAAGAGTGATGAAGTTATTGAATATTAATTGAAAATATATAAATGAGGAGACTTCATTGAGGAGGAGAATTATTAATTGAAAAATTTCTTTGAGAGGGAGAACACATTGAGAGCTCAAGCACTTATGTATGTTTTTGTTCTTTTTTGTTATCACATATACTGAACTAATAAATAATGAGTCTTTTGAGATAAATTGTGTGTGTACTTGTGTTTTCCTTTTTCAGTGTACATGTGAGCTATCAAGATTCAAGCAAAGATGGTTTCACAGGATCATACGATAGATTCACTGTGTAAAATTTACTTTTTCTATATGCGTAATATAGTGAAAGAGAGATTTTGTCACAGGAATATGCCAAATATAGAGATTGTAAGGTTTATTATTGTTAGCGATATTCATGAACAAAACATTTAATGTCATTTAGTTTGTAGGGGCTTTTTTCAATATCATTATTCAAGCTGAAGAAACTGCCAAACTTCAAATGAACATATTTTAGGTATACTTTGTTTTGTTCTATTAAACTCAATGAACAAGGTAGTATTAGATCCATCCATTACTATCAAAGCTATTGGACATCAATGGTATCGAGCTTTCGAGTATTTAGACTATAACACTTTCGATAAATAATCATTTTATTTTAGCAGTTATACGATTCTAGAAGATGATCTAGAATTGGGTCAATCACATTTATTAGAAGTGGAAAATATAATGGTTGTACTTATGCATGTTAGATTTCATATTAGACACATGAAAACTTTTCGTGTGTGTGTGTGTATGCTCAAATGATCGAGCAATAACTAGATCGATCGAGTAATGAATAGATCTATCAAGGAAGTAGATCAATTGAGTATCAATCTATTACGATATAGTCCTTTTAGAAGTAATTTTAATATGGGGTAGATCGATCAAAGTTTTGGGTTTGATCGATCAAGGTACGATGGAATTTGATCTACCTAGCCTCAAGTTTTATTAATCATTTCCTAGATCGGTTAAAAAGTGTTTTGATTGATTGACCTTATTGGTTTGATCGATCGAACTTAATCTAGATCAATTAAGTGGCAAGGACTTCAACTTATAACCTAATTGTTTACTCAAGCCAAACTTGTCAATTACAATATTGTCGCTATTATTTACTACTCTATGAATTGTTTAATGAACATATTTTAATTAGACTTTAACCTAGCATTAATATTTCAATATTTTCTATTTGAACAACCTAATGCCTCTTGTTTTATTCAACCATAAGAGCATCAATATTTTCATCTTAAGTTCTCTATCTCTCTCTCAAATTGCTTTGTAAAAACAAGATCATATTTTTTTAGGCTTCTTTCTTTTATTAATCTGTCAAACATTGGTAGTTGTATTTGATTGATTAATAAGCCTAATTAATTTATAATATTTTGATTAAATGTTCATATAGCTTCTTCTTTATTTTGTTCTTGAATTATTAGATCAAATAATTGTATGAATAATATCATAATTATGTACTTTGATGATTTATCTTTAAAGAAGATATCTTTATTGAACTTGTGCTCAATCTTTATGTTTTAGTTTTGCTAGATGATTTAATATTAAGTGATATATTCTTGAATCTTCTAGTGTAGGGTTATTCATTGTTGAATTCGGTTTAGGATACATTTTTCACTTTTGTTGTTATGCTAACTTTTTTGGTACTAAATGAATGGGTTGAATTGCTCATGTGACTCAAGTTATTGAAACGTTGGTTTAGATCTGAACATCTTTATTGTGAAGACTATGAAGGAAAGAAATGGTTTATAAGTAGAATACTTGAGGGCATTATCTTGGAGGATAGTTTAAGTTATGGCCTTGTAATTGGACCTTATTTTCATAGTAGACAATTAGGTTGTCTGATAGACTGATGGTCTTTCTCTTAGGTCATTGTTGTGGCCTAAGTTGTTGTCACCTAAAAATATCACGTGTCAATTTCTATTTTCACATTATTTTATTTACATGTGATTGTATGTCTAGTCGTCTGTGGAATTTTAATTTGATATATTTTTTATTAATTACTTATTCACTATTCTAAATAATTAGAGCCATAACATAAAACACACTTAATTAAAATCTCTACAAACAAGCCACAACATTTCTATTTGGGTATTCAATTTCTACAAAAGACCTTATGAAAAATCCCTCCGTCTAGTACTCGATAACATTCTTACACTCGCCTTATCTTTGCAGAAAAGTAATAGATCACCCCACCCTACCTCAATCGATATTATTTTCAACCACATGAAAACTTGAGAGAGAATGGTTTTTTTGCAAATCCTTTACTTACTGACTCCATAATAAGACTCTTCAAGTTTCAGAAAGCTCTTTCATTATGGAGCTCACTAGCATTCCAACATATTATTGGATTGCTTCTCATGACTAGGATTTTCATTAGACCTTGTCACATTTTGAAAAGTGCACAAAATTTTTTAAGAGGAATAAGAGAAACCACTCTCTACCTTCACCATCGTTGCATCAAAATCGTCCTCTAGGGCACCATCATCATCCTTTAGAATCCAAGGCTTTTTTTTTTGGGAAAATTCATCCTAATTCCCAAATAAAATATCCTACCTATTGTGCTATCATGTCCCCATATAGAGTTCATAGCTAAAAGTTTCTTTTTTAGTTATGGATATATTAGCTAGAAGGCGAGTGAATAGAATACCGGTAGAAGAATGACATTAAAATTTTGGAGAACGGTCAGATATGCAATTGCGTGTAAATTAAATAATTCAAAAATATCAATATTAACACATGATATTTTTAAGTGGAAACAACCTAGGTCATAGCAATGACTTAAGAGAAAAACCACCAGTTAATCGGACTACCTAAATATCCACTATAAAAAATAAGATCCAATTACAATGTTAGGACCCAAACTACCCATCAAGATAATGTTCCCAAATAATCTACTTACAAGCCTTTTTCTTTTATCATAGTCTCTACAAAGAATGGCATTCGGATCCGGATGAACATTTTGATAACTTAAGTCATACATGTAATCGAACTCATACAGTTGGCACATGAAAAGTTAGCACAATTTCATAAGTATAAATATGTGTCATAGAGTAGATTCAATAATAAACAATCCTAACTAAATGATTTAACAAATATATTAGATAAATCAAAACCAACTAGCATCCCTAGAAAAATCTGTTTGAGGCTCAATATCATAAATAAAGTAGGCTTGTTAACTCATCAAACACAACTATAAATGTTTGATAAATTTACTAAATGAAAAAGCCCATTTGAAAATCTTTTGTAAAACAATAAGAGATATATTAAGATGTAGAAAAGAATGCTTGAATGTGGTTAACAAAATTATAAGCCAATGGTATGATTAAATAGTATAAATAGAGACCCTTGGTCAAAGGTTAATTATAAAACTATCCTTAAAAGTATTTAGAGTAGCTTAAAAATATAAAGATGATATAGTAAAAATACTAATTGGATTGAGTAAAAAATAAGGTCAAATTTGAGTACCTAGCCACTCGATCGATCTATACTTAGCTCGATTGATCGAGTATGATAGCTCGATCAATCTAGTCAAGCTCAATTGATTGACTATGAATAGTTCTATTAATTTAGTTAAATCTCGATCGATCTAGTAAAAAATTAATAATTGGATCGATTATACATTAATCTCGATCAAACTAGTTCTCAATCAATCAATCTAATCATAATAAAAATTAATTCATCCAGTTTTAATTAAGCTCGATCGATATAGTCGTCGCTCGATCAATCGAGTGATCTATTTGAATAATGTTTCTATATGTCTAATATGAAATCTAACGTGCAGGAGAATAGAAATACACTTAAGATGTGATCGTTGAGGCTTGATAGTTTATTCAACTTGAAAATATTATTGAAATATACACCTAGAAAATAATATCACATACAAATATTTCATTCACGAATATAACCAACATTCAAGATCCTTACAACAACCATATCACCCTCCATGTTGCATGTGCTACCTTTAACATCTTGAGTATTCATAGATGTATCAGGTACTATAGATGGCATATGGTGCTTACCAATATCATTACAATCTTGCACAATCCCATGCACATAATCATGTTCCACTGCCTCACTCAATGATTACCCTTATTTTGGTCACCACAATCATTGTCTTCGTTGCCAACAACAAGTTTTGGCCAGAACATAGCTTTGACCACGTCAGGTTTACTCAAAAATGATACCATGTGTTAAAATAGTCACACACCTCTAAGCGTGGCCTTCTTATGCAACAAGCATTGCATAATATCATGACATATCTTTCTACAATTTAAAAAAAGAGTAAATTTTCGTAGAAAAATTTAATTAAGTGAGGGTCCAACCTTGCCCAACAGAACCCCAACCCAAGAGGAAGAGGATTTTCCAACTGAATCTCCAAACCCTTGCATTTCAGAATGAAATTGTTTGGACTTTTCCAATCAATGTTGCAATGATTCAATTCTTCAAGTCACTTAATTAGTCTCATTAATATACACGAGTAACGTATTTTTTGAAAAAAAAGACATAAATCATTCGATTTTTAAAATTGTGATACTTTAATTACATAAATATGGAGTTATGTGGCTAAAATGTTTATTTTCTACGGTAAAAAAATGAAAACTTTTATCACATAAATATGAATTTATGTAATTAAACTGTACTAATTTTTAAAATTAAATAATTTATATATCCCTTGTATACAAAATTAAGTAACATTTTTTAATCACCTCAGTAATTTTCTCTTCTTTAATACTCGACCCACTAGTGGGAATTTGCAAAGTCAATAAATGGCATGATAGTCTGAGGCTCGTTGAGGACCCAATCAACCTTAAGTTTGACGTCAAAGTAGAACAAAAATATATTCCTAATCCTTTGACTTGGGAAGGAAAGTGCAAGCCTACACAGATTCCTCATAACCCCCTCCATATTAGATATGGACATCAAACACCCAACAAATAATTACTAACAACAACCACCTCACTTCTAATCGTCTCCTTATCATCCAAGTCATCCAGTCAGGTGTTGTCTATTTTTAAGAACATAAAATCGTGCAAGTATACACAGTCACAAGTAATAATATGATAAGTAAAATATCGTTTACACAAAGATTTGTTATCAACTTTCGTTAATTACTAAAATTATTTAATCCTAATTTTATCCAAACAATCAATAATTTGATGCAGTTTGACTTAACTAATAATTTTTTTTAACAGTTTGTATGAAAATTCTAGGATTGCTGTTTAACCAAATTAATCCACTTGAATATTTTATTCTCTCTTGATTTATGTTCTCATGTTTTAAGTTGTTAACCAAGAACTCCTAATTTATCCATATATCTCTTTCAAGCTCTATACAGACATATCTAGTTAAAATGATTCACTATATTCCTATGAGAATTAAATTCAACCAGATTTATTAAGTTTTGAGTTCTCAAACAGTTACAAATACAATAAAAGTATATTTCTATCCCTTATGTATATACGTTATTTTATCACGAGCAACACACAAAAATGCCTTTTCAAGTTTATTTAAGTGTCACATATCAGTTAATTAATCTTCCGATAATTAAAAGCATTAAACACAGATAAAATAAACAACTTAAAACAGTTTCATAAATCATTCAAAAATAATTAATTCAAGTTTCATAATTTACGCTACACTGCAATCCTAGAACAAATAAATTAGTTCATAGCATAAATTAAAATTACAACACAACAATAATAAAACATTGCAGAGAAACAAAAATTAAAAGAAAATAGATTAGGGGAAACTCTTTCATGATTCCTCAATGAAAAATAAATTTCTTCCCTTTCCTTCTTCTTCGTTCTCTTTTTTCCCTATAATTTCCCTAAGAAAATACAACACAAAAATGTCAAATAAACGTTCTGCGTGTTATACAAAACACGTAGAGAGAAAAAATAAAGAAAATGGTGAGGAGAGAAAAATGCAACAAGAACTTCGAGCTAAAATGAAAAAAACGAAAACTGAAAAACCCCAATTCATTTTTGCGTACAAAAAATATCCCCTCTTTCCAATTATTTTTTTTTTATTATTATTTTTATCAGTGGCGGACAAAAATGCATGGGGGAATTAAAATAACAACACGCGTGAAAACCATTCTGCACGTTTCTGATTTTTTTTCTTTTTACGCATGCCACGTGTCTCCATGTGATTGGCTGCGAGAAATAAAGAGACATGTGGCAGATTTTCATTGGGTAGGAAGGTCGGGCACATGGAAAACAGCTGGACCGCGTCGCACAAGATTTCCTCGCGCTGGAAGTGGGTGCCGTTTCTACGTTTTTATTTTACCAAATACATGCCACGTGTCGTCATGTTATTGGCTGGAATATTTAGGAGACACGTGGCTGCTTATTTTTCGTTGAAATGTGAGGGTGCACACTGCTTGGATGAACCGCGTCGCATATGATTTTAAGCGAGCGGCTCGGTGCACGACAACTTGGTTCCACATGCTTCAATCTGGACAATTCAACTGATCCAATGGTGAGCGATGCGCCTCGGGGAAATTCTGCACAGCCGACATGTGGGTCCCACCCTACACGCCAGTCTGCGTGGCAGGTGGGCCCCACGTGTATCGAGATGCGTGCTTCAGTAATTCTGACTTAATCGCCTTTGTTGCGTCTGGATATCACGCACCAATCTTGACCGTTGATGCGATGATAGAGCAGTATATGTTGGGCATTGTGAATGTCGCGAGTGGCTCTTCTCCTCCGTAGAAATTCAACTTTTTATTAATTACATTTTGACCCATAAATTTAATTTAAATTAATTTCTAATATTTTGATATTTGCAATTTAACCCATTCGTAATTTCAAATTAAATTGTAATATTTTTATAATTGCAATTAAGCCTTTTTTTTATTAAAATTCATTAATTTACTTTAAAATATATTTATTAAAAACTAATACTAAATATTAATTTAATTAATTAAAAATTAACTAAAAATGTAAAGTGCTAGCAAATATAATTAATAAAATAGACGCAAATCACTGTTTAAAATACAGTTATCATCAGGCCACTTCAACATCCTTCAGTCATTTACTCAAGAAATAAATATTTGAAGAAACAATCAAACTAAAGAAGAAATAAATGGTTTCTTCGATATATTTTATTGATTTGTATAGGTGTACATTGTTTATATAGACAAATGTTAATTACTATTTCAACAACTACAATAATTGAATCACATGGTTTATAGTTGCTTCCTTATCAAGAAAACATCTTTGGTAGGCACCGTGTATGTTGGTAGGCGACGGTGCAGTATTTATTGAATGAGTTGGTGTAGTGTTTGTTGAATTCAACACTCCCCCTCAAGTTGGTGCATAGATGTATTTCATGCCCAACTTGACTAAAAATTCTGTGAATACTCGATATGCGACTGTTTTAGTGAGAATATGAGCCAATTGATCTTCTGACTTAATTCTTGGTAATTCCAATGAATTTTCTTCTAACTTTTCCTTAATAAAGAATATGTCAACTTCAACATGTTTTGTACGATCGTGTTGAATTGAATTATGAGAAATATCACATGTTGTTTTATTGTCACAAAATAACTTAATTGATTCTTTAGCAGAATATCTCCAATCTTTCAAGAGAGATTGTAACCACAAGGCCTTACAAAGCCCAAGTGTCGTGCCTCTGTATTCAGCCTCTACGCTTGAACGGGCAACAACATGTTGTTTCTTAATTCTCCATGTTATAACGTAGAACTTGAATCTATGTTTTATACTGAGTACGAACCATTTTATGAAACTTTCTAAATAATAAGTTTACCTCACTTTTAGATTTCATTAAACAGACCCAAGTCATTCTACTAAAATCATTAATAAATGTAACAAACCAACGTGATCCTCCCAACGTAGAGACTTTGGAAGGACCCTATACATCAGAATGTATAACCATAAACAGAAATGAACTTTTATTTAAGGTTACAGGAAAAGGGGAACGATGACTTTTTGCTAGTTAACAGACATCACACTTTAAAGTAGAAAGATCTAAGTTCAAAAATAAACTTGGAAATAATTTCTTTAAATATCTAAAAGAAGCATGACTTAATCTCCTATGCCATAGCCATATATTTGATTCATCCTTTTTAGATCCAGTTGCTACCAGTGCATGATTTATTGAATCTAAGTCCAAATAATATAGGTTTCCTTGCCTAACACCACGACCAATCGTTTGCTTTGCTTGGATGTCCTTGAACACATAAAAGTTAGGCCAAAAAATAACAAAACAAGATAAAGCAGTGATTATTTGAGAAATAGATATAAAGTTATACTCTAAAGAGGGAACAACTAGTACTGAATCTAAATTCGAAGTAATAGTGAGAGATAAAGATCTTTCCCTAATAACTGAGGTTGTGTTACCATTGGTAGTGCAAATAGTTTTGTGTGAAGATGGTTTTGAGATTTGTCTAGAATCGAATGTCATATGATCAGTTGCACTTGAATCAATTATCCATGTATTATTAAAAACAAGAGAAAAAACTTTAAGCAACTTACCAACATTTGCTGAGGAGCTTGCAATAAGATCATTTGTTGTTTCAGCAACGGTGGTAGCAAACATCTATCTTGGATTTTTCTTCCGAGAGTCACGGTTTCGATCCCACCAGTTAGGATATCCCCTAAGTTCAAAACAACATTCTTTTGTATGACCTTTTTTATGGCAATGTCTACATTTAAATGATGATTTATCAACCACCCTTCGTTCTTGCTGATTTGAAAAAGAACAATTTTGAGATATCATGATGGAAGCGTCAGTGTTTCTAGATTTTTCCTTCAATGAGATTCGACGTACTATCTCTCGTCGAATCAAGGAATAAACAACCTTCTAAATCTGGGATGATTTCTTTTCGCAAAATTTCTCCACGAACCTGTTCAAATTCATCATCTAATCCAGCAAGAAAAATATGTATCCTTAGTCTTTCAAGAGACTCTTGATACGATATTAGATCATGAGGGTCTTTCATGACCACCTTATCACGATGGTCTAGCTCTTGAAAAATTTCAGTCAACTCCTCATAATACTCTGAAAGTGAATTTCCATTTTGTCTGGAAGTAAAGGTTTTTGGTTTAAGACAAATACCTGTAATTAAACTTCCATCATAGAATGCTTTTGCTAAAGCACCCCAAATTTCAAGAGCAGTAGGTATGCCTAAATAACGCTTCATGATTTCTGGACTCATTGACATAAGTAGTCATCTCTTCATTTTTTGATTTTCTGCATACCACTTGTTATAATTTTCTGATTTTTTTTGTTGCAAATTTTTGTCATGAATATAAGAGAGTTTTTATCTCTCTACAATATGCATTTCTATTTTTTGAGACCAAACATCGTAATTAGTCTCAGTAAAAATAATCACAGCATTAAAAACACCTTCAGAATGGACAGATTGTACAATAACTGGAGTTGATTTCTCCACAGGTAATTAAATTGTGCCCTCTGTCATGATGTTATGGTAAACAAATTAGAAATTGGTGTAATAATTTCAGAACTAGAAAGAAAAATGCAAGAACCAGTATAAAGAACCGATGGTATTTTTTTAAGAAGAAATGGACCAAAAAGGATAAAAAATATAAAACCGGGTAAAAAATTGGTTTAAACACCTTGAAAACTAGACCAAATCAGATTCAGACCTAAAAAATGGATCGAACTAGTCAAATTTGGAAAAACTGCAAAAAAATTGGGTTCAGACTGAACTATCGGTTGAACCGAACCAAACTTAAGGTGCTGACCGACTACGTTAGCGAGCCGAACATGGCCGACTTGTACGCCCACATCGGCAAGCCCGAGTCGAATAAAGCCAACCCGTACGACCACGTCAATGATCTCGAGCCGAGTGGAGCCAACCCATACAACTATATTAGCGATCTCGAGCCGAGCGGAGCCAACCCGTAGGACCACGTCAGCGATCTCGAGCCGAGTAGAGCCAACTCGTACGACCACGTCAGTGATCTTGAGCCGAGCGGAGCCAACCCGTACGACCACGTCAGTGTTTTCAACCTCCAGATGGCATGTGACGTCGCGTGAATTTTTTTTCTTTCTTTTTGGTGGCGCATCTAGACGCGTGCTGATTGTTTCTGCTACCTTATTTTTACCTTAAAATTGTGTTTAGAGTAATCTGGTAAAATTAGATGGGACAAATTTGTAGGGCTTCAAATTTGTATAGAGCAACGACTTGGTTTGGATACAATGAAGAAATAAATATTTGAAGAAATAAATATTTGAAGAAACAATCAAACTAAAGAAGAAATAAATGATTTTTCCGATATATTTTCTTGATTTGTATAGATAAATATTAATTACTATTTCAATATCTATAATAATTGAATCACATGGTTTACAATTGCTTCCTTATCAAGAAAACATCTTTGATAACTACCGTGTATGTTGGTAAGCGACGATGCTATATTTGTTGAATGAGTTGTTATAATGTTTGTTGAATTCAAAAACAATCAAAATGTATCATTTATTAGCTATAAGAATGAGTCTTTTGTGTCTTATTTATGGGAAAAATTAATAATATTTATGTCATAATTATTGAAAAAGTAAAAAAAAATTGTTTATAACTTCTTCATTTTCTCTCAAACAACACATGTTCAATTTTATATATAATTTTTATCCAATCATATTTGTCACAAATTTAAATTATATAAAAGTATTATTTAATTTAAAAAATAAGTATTCAATTTTATAATTAATTATTCAATTCATTTTCAATATCATCCATTTAGTATTTTAACACTTGTTCATGTAGTAATTTCAAAGAGATATAACCGGTCTCTTTTTCTTTTTAATAAGGTTTAATCGGATTCAACTTAACTTTTTTCCAAAAAAATCATAAAAATTAAATAGAAATAATTAAAATATTTAAAAATATAATAATTAATGATTAAAATACATTAATTTTACAAACTAATATATGTAAAAAATAATTATCAGTCTCTTATGTTAAGCCTCAGAATGTCTTTAGTTCCTTAGATAAAAAATATTTTTTTTAATCCTTTTAACTTAAAAAAAATGAGCCAATTAAGATAAATAATGTTATTTTAATAATATTTATTAAATAATATTTTATTAGAATATTATTATTTTTTATTTTTTAAAAAATAATTTATTATTAAATTTTATCTTTATTTTTTGAATATTCCTATTTTATCTCATTATAATTATTTAATAATAAAATTTATTAAAATTATATTATTTTTTTAATTGAGTTTTTTTTAAATTAAAAGATTAAAAAATATATGAGAAGACACCTCTTCTTATATTTAATTTTTGGATGTGAAGAGTATCGTGGTAATTACAGAAGCTTTTTTCTTATTGGTTTAAATACAAAAGACCTCGGTTAATGCTATGGAAAAAAAAATATTGGCGACACTTTTTAAATTTTATTTGTAAGGGTTTCAATAAAAAACAATTTATATATATAAAGAGGATTCTCGGCGAGATTGCTTTGGGTGGCCGGAAGAATCTAAGTCTGAGATTCTTCTTCGTTCCATACAAAATGCATTGAAAAAGCAAAAGAAAAACCACAGGTGAATTTCAGGAAATTCGTCTCTTCCCAATCTACCCCCTTAAATTCTCATGGGTTTCTTTAACCCATCTCGGTTTCAGAACATTTTTTGGGACTTGTGAATTTTAAAATTTTCAAAGCGGGGCTTTCGCTTATATATTTATTTATTTCTGGACCATTTTTAAGAAAATTCTGAAGATGTTGTGTCGAAAGGTGTTTTTGCCTCGGAAGAAGGATAATGGAAAGGTGCCGGTCTATCTAAATGTCTACGATCTCACTCCGATGAATGGTTACACCTACTGGTTAGGGCTTGGGGCTTACCATTCCGGTGTAGAAGGTAATGTCTCTTTTTGTTAATCTATTTTTGTTTCTTTTTTTGGGTTTAGAATTGAAGCTGAAGTTATTATGTTATATAGATAATTCGTTTTCGTTATCAAATCGAATGTGTATTAGATCCTTGTTTTAGTTAAATGATCATAATAGTTCTTTTCTTTTTGGTTTCTCGGAATTTAGATATTGAATTTATTATTATTGTAAGATTTTAGTCACTTGGGTTATTGTGTGAAGATGAATTTGATATTTGTATTGATTTAGATGCTTGTTTCGGACTCTGGGTAGCAAATTTTCTGTTTGAGTGTACTACTAGGGTTTTGGCGTTTTGTTTTTATGGAACAACTATTCAATTTAGTTTAAATCTTCTTTTGGTTCCTTGTAATTCATGAAGAACCAATTAGAGGGGATAGTAATTCGATGTCTTCTTTGGCCTTTTATGCTACTAAAATTCTCATTGTTAGGACTTAATAGAATAAGACTTTTACTCAACTAAATTCAACCATTAGAATAAATTAATCGTTTTTGTGTTTGTTATGTTTGGCGGTATCTTTCGAAAACAACCGAGTTTTATATTATTATTACATACGAAAATCTAGTTTGTTTATTGATTTGTTAATTTACATGAAGATTGAATTTTGACTTTGAATTCTATTTCTAGTCCATGGAGTTGAATATGCTTTTGGAGCGCATGACCATTCAACGACAGGAATATTTGAAGTGGACCCAAAGAAGAGCCCTGGTTTTACTTTCAGAAAATCAATCTTGATTGGAAGAACTGATCTTGGTCCCTTAGAAGTTCGTGCTTTCATGGAGAAGTTAGCACAAGACTATTGTGGCAACACCTACCATCTCATTACGAAGAATTGCAACCACTTTTGCAATGACATGTGTCTCAAATTAACAGGGAAACCTGTGCCTCGTTGGGTTAACCGTCTTGCTCGACTTGGTAAGCCATTTCAAAATTTTGTATTAAATCCCCATAATAACATTCCATATCGTAAATAATTAAATTGATTTCAAAATATACACCTGCATGTAATACATGTGCTATTTCATTAGATTTAAACGAAAAATTTGAAGGAAAATTTACTTTGTCCTTGCCTAACACATTTTTCACAAATAAAGGGACTTAAAAACACATTTTTTAAAATATGTTAGGATATTAAACATATTTGACCTAAACAAAGAATATAACATATGTACATATGCACAAAGAGTACATTAATTAAATATTTACGTATGTACATGTTATATACAAATGACATGTTATTTTAGGACCAATTCAATCATAGACATGTCATGTGAGATAGATGTCTTCATAAGGATTTCTGATTGATAAGTTACTTTTATTTACTTCCTGTTAGAACCATTTGTGGAGATGTCTTTCACGCAATGAAATAGAAGCTTCTTTTAGGTACACCAGAAATCTTGAAATTTTACAGTTCAGGAGAAATGAGGATCAAGATAAAATTGACTTCATGATGATGAATTTTGTTCACAGCAGAATACCAATTTTAACACTTGATGATAATGCTAAACTCTCACAATATCTTCAATGGTGTCTTAGTGCCCATTTTTGTTAACAATTCATTCAGTACTGTTGTTTTTGGATGATATATGTAGGTTTTTTATGTAACTGTGTTCTTCCGGCTGGTTTGAGCGATACATCAGTGCGAGTAAAATCAGAGATGATTAGTGAGGGAGACAACAAGAAGCTTAGAAGCCAGTCAAGTAGGTATTCTTCATCAAATCCTCCTTGCCCACAAGTACCAAGTTCTGCATTGAATCGTAATAGTACTACAAGTAGTGTGCAAAAATGTTGTCTTCCTTCGTCTTCTTTGATTCATTCTTCTTCATCGAGGACACCGACGGTAAAGCCTTAGTAGCATTTGATTCATTCTTCTTCATCGAGGACACCGACAGTAAAGCCTTAGTAGCAATCTACCTACGTCTAAACTTTTATGGAAATAAAGAAGGGGAGAATGAAATTGTGATAGGATTAATGGCTACAAAATATTACATAAATTTTTTATGTTTCTCTTATTTCAAGTGTTGAGATTTAAAGGAGTAATTTTTTCTCCATTTTCTTATAAATATTAACCGCTGAGGTAATGAAGTGTAAAAAAATTGTGTATTTAGTTGGGGCCGTTAATTGATCTGCCCTATATATATATATATCAAATTGCTTTCTGGCTTAAAAGGAAAGGAAGAGCTATGATTTCTGATTCATAAGTTTCTTGCGGAATGAAACTCTGCTGAAATGTAGAAGCTGGGTGGTAACATGCTTCATGGCTTTATGCGTCACTGTAACATTAAATAAATATGGAGGTATTCTAATTTAGTGTGAATATATGTACAAGTACCTTTGTAGCTTTACAATATTTTTTGGTTTTTGTTTTTGTTTTCTCAAAGCAGTTTATATTTTCATGTTGGTGATCTATTATCGAATGAATAGTACATTACTTGTGGTGCAATGTGCATCCTAGGATGAAGCAACTCTGCATTTTCTGTGATTAATTTTGTTATCTTATTGAACTGCAAGGATGAGTATGTAGGCCTTGTTTGATTAAATGATTGTTGAATAATATAAGTCAGTAATGGATTGACATAGAGATTAGAGTATTAAAACTTATGAAGGACAATTCATTTCAATGTTTATTTTAAGTGGTATTAAAAAAATTCTTGGAAATTTTTTAGAACTTGGTAAGTATAAAAATAACTCATAGTCGAGTTCATATATTTTTATTGAAAAAGGTTTATTCAAAACGTTTAACATTGATACTCTCTTGATTCATTTATTTATTTATTTTTATTTTATGCGTGGAATGCCTTTCTAGCCTTCTCTTAGAAGCTAAACTCTAACAATTTGCAAGAGTGAAAATTAGTAAAGCTGGACCTCCTATTTATTATCTTTTCTTTGCGGATGACTCCCTCAAAACAGAGAAATAGGAGCTGGAAGGTATTAAGGAACTATAACATATCTATTGCAGAACCTCAGGACAAAGGATTGATGCTTATAAGTCTACAATGCTTTTCTAGGGCTTGGTACACTTGTACTACCTTTATTAGGAGTAATGGTACCAATTAGTGTCCGTGTTTTAGTAATGGTATCCCAAAGGTATGTTTATTTATCATTTCAATTCAATTTTATGTTTAAAACGAGGCTTTTAGAACATTTGAGTTACATGTGAAGAATATTGAAGGATATTATTGGAATTAAAATTTTAAAATAAATTAATTTAGAATTAAAAAATATTTATAATTGTTTTTATAAATGTTTCATTGCTTCCTATTTCACACTCGGATAACAGAAGAACGACGCGAGAGGCAACAACACGCTATCATGTAAAGCTTAATCCAAATTGAGATCGAGTTTCAAATGTTCAATAATGGTAGATATGTGAATTAAACTTCCGTTTCATATAGATATTTATTCCAACTCAGCTAAGCACACCTCACGACATGAACTAAGCCACGATATAAATTAAGTAAATAGTATAGCAAAAATAAAAAGAAAATACTTGATTTAACACATTACAAAAACAACTAACATATAGAAATAAAGATATGCAATAAACACACTACTGACTCACAAGTTCTTGTACAAACTAACAATATGTTTTAACATGATAAATAACACACATAATGTAAATCAGATAAACACACTAAAAAAATTATAAAAGATTTTCAATTATTTCAAGATCTTTTATGTGTTAACATATTTGATAAATAATGATTGCACATAAAAGATCTTGAAGATATAGATGTTGTTCAAAAATAAAATTAATAGGAAGAAAACTTCTAGGAAATCTATTTCACCTAATCCCTCACGATACTTTACTCATCTAGCTAATTGAATTTAATTCTCTCTGTTTGTTAGCAATCTCCAAAAAATATCTAAAATCCTATTTCGATAGTTAATTGAAAATATTCTTGTTAATTAATTTACATAAGAGTATGCAATTTAATAAAGCAAGAAAGCATTAAGACCAATGATTTTAATACTACACATGTTCATACAAGTCTTTCAATCTCTATATTTACCTATGCTGAAATATTTCATACTGTAAAATTTTGTGGTAAGAAAGGTCATACTGCAAAATTTTGTAAGATGACATTTCGATAGTAAATCAGAAGACTAAAATCATCTAATTAATGACCTGTTAATTAGAAGCATTAAACTAAAAAAAATCAGACAAACATGAAGATAAATAATTCAAATTAACATAAAAAATCAAGAATAGTTCAAAATTAAATTACATATTTTTCCTAGAATATAGATAAATTAGTTCATGCTAAAAATTAAATTAAACATATACAAATTTACAATATATTTTTGAGAGGAACTGAATGAAAATTGACTCATAAAAAGAATCTGCGTTTGCGTTTCCATGTTGCACTACTTCGTTGTTTCCTCTCTCCTACGTTTATTTTCTCTAGTTTTTTATGCTTTTCTTTTCTTTTCTCACGATGGCGAACATCTCTTCTGATTTATGTATATTCTCTGTAGCTCCCTTTTTTTCTTTTATTTGTGTTCACTCCTATCGTAGTTCCTCTTTTTCTGCTTTTCTTTTCTTTTCTCACGATGGCAGTCGTCTCCTCTGATTTATGTATATTCTCTACATCTCCTTTTTTTCTTTTATTTTATGTTCACTCCTGTTGTAGTTCCTTTTTGTCCTTTATAAATGTAGCACCTAGAAAACCATTCTTTGAAAAAAGAATGCATTTTTATAAAAAAAAAAACCTTATAAAAGAAATTTTAATAAGGAATCAAAACAATTTCATAATAAACCCTTTAAAAAATTTAAAGAGTTTAAATGTTTTAAGTGTGGTAAGAAAGGTCATACTACAAAATTTTGTAAGATGTCTAAAAAACTTGATGAACTAAACCTTGAAGAAGACACCTTAATTAAAATCTCTACCTTAATGGTAGAAGAAACATCATCATCATCATCTGAACCTTGGTCATACGACTCAAATCCCCAGGAGAATGAATTAGTCTCAACTAACTCTGAAACTGATAATAAAAGCATAAACATATTAACTAAGGAAGAAGATGAACAACTCCAAACCAAAATCCTTAAGTTAAATGATCCCAATATTACCAAACTATATGTTGATCACTTAGCTAGTTCCCTAGCCAAAGCCCAACAAATACCAAAACGCTTTGAAATTTCAAGTACTAGCACATGCTATTATGATCTCACTGCTATTTTAGACCGTAAGAACAAAAACATCAAACCAGAAAGTCAGATTCAAGACTTAAAAACTGAAATCAAAACCATTAAGCTAGAACTCCACCACCTTAAGGAAAAACGTAAAGAATATGATCTCAAGTTTAAACTACTTGATAAAACAGGAATTAAAACTCCAATCAACATGGATTCAGATGATGAATCCAATCAAATAAAAAATGTAGAATGAGTTTCAGAAGATAGTCTTCAACTCCTTCATTAAATAACAACCAGGAAATATAAGATAAGAATTACTCTTGTATTCCCTGATCAATCAAAAATTTAGACAGTAGCTGATGAGTGCTCAAAAAGCACTAAAATAACCATGATTTTATGTACATTAATTTATTAAAAATATATATATTTATATGTTTTATCATATATTTATATAAATTTGTCTTTTTCGGAATCACGGGTATTTTTATTGTTTTTCAGGAATTTTGGCTTAAAAACGCAATTTAAAGACTCAAAGAGGAATACTTGAAGCAATACATCCCAAATATATCAATAAATAAGTGAGAAAAGGTCAACAAACATGGAAAAATCGGACGAAATGGGTCGAAAAGGTCAAAAATGTCAAAAAGATGGAAATCGCGCGCCGCAGCCCAGCCGTGCGCGCAGCCCAGCGCCCAGCCGCGCGCGCCCGCGCGGGCACTGTTCACGCGCACCGAGCTGCGCGCAGCGCCCAGCAGCAGCCCCACCGCGCGCCCAACGCATTTTCGCCCCATTTTTCACGTGCAGCAGCCCCTGTGACGTCATGCTGACATCATTGATGACATCAACAATTCCAATACGCGTTTTTACATTTTTTAATATTTTTTTAACATTGTTTTACTCATTTTTTCTCTCCATCCTCACCTATAAATATCCCCCTTCCCTTCACTTCAAAACACACCTTCAAAACTCACTTTTCTCTTCTTTCTTTCTCTCATTTCTTAGTTTTTAGTTTCTCTTAGTTTCTTTCTTAGTTTCTAAGCTTTTCTTAGTTTTTCTCTTAGTTTTTAGTTCAATTCTCTTAGGTTTAGAGTTCTTCTCTTTTTGAGAGGAACTTGTAATGTTTTTGTAATAATTTAGATTTTTGATTCAATATATGGAAGTGCAAATTCCGCTCGGAGGTTTTCTAGCTACGGGAATAGCGTCAAAGTTCTGTAAGGATTTTATTTTCTTTACAGTTATTTTTATGCTTTATTCTTACATGTTATATTCAACTTGTCTGTGGTTAAATTTAACTATGCTGGCTGTTTAGTAAATATGATGTAATAATGACGTTGTTATGCTTGCGAAATATTAAATAGGTAAAAATCTCTAAAATGAATTGATTTTGTTTTTATTCAAGATTTTATATTAAGAATGTTAGAGAGAAATATATTATTTTTCATTACAAACTTAAACCTGAAAATTAGATTTTAAGGTTTAGTTATCCGGTCTAATTTAGAGTAGTGCTCTTTTATTTGTTGGTACAATCGCCCGGTAGTTAGAGTGAAACTCTATTTCGAAAGTTTTTATAAGAATTATTATGTGAAAATATATTGACAACATGTTTTCAATAGTGGTTTTAAAACTTGAAAATTAGTACTCGGATAATTAAATTCTTATGTTTAATTTGGACACCTTGAATAATGTTTAAATTGTCTAACCCCACCAAAGGTGGCATTTAAATGGTTCATTTTCAATCTCTTAGAAAAAGGAATTAATTTAATTAAGCATATTAGTTATCAACCCCACCCATAGGTGTTAATTGATTTGTTTAGTTAACAAAGAATATCTAACCCCACCAAAGGTGGTATTTATATAAAAAAGAGAGAATCAATAAAATATTAATTTATATCTTTAATAACCTAGTTAATATGAGCAAGCATAATTAATTTAGTTATTACATCCATAAATACTCTGCTAATATAAATGATAAAAATTTGCATGAATATTTATTGAATCTGTATATATGTTTATTTTTAGATAATTATTTATTGAATTTGTATCTATGTTTATTTTTATGTTATTAGATTATATTTAATTAATCTGTATATATGTTTATTTTATGTTATTAGATTAGGAACACAAAAACCAAACTATCGTGACAGGATGTTTAGGATTTAATTTCGTTTTTAAAAGTTTGAATAATAAATTAAAAACCACATACATTCCTTCCTTAGATCGACCTTGGGAGTATACTTATCATTTTCTTCGAAATGATTCGTGCACTTGCGAGAGTTTTATAAATATTAAAACCAAAGTATTTGCGAAGATCGGCGATGCCGGTTTTCGTTCATCAAGTTTTTGGCGCCGTTGCCGGGGAAGGAATAGCGTTTTTAAATTATTTATCAAAATTTTAAAAAACATTTTTGTGCTGTAAATAATTGTGATATTTTAACAATAATCAAATTTCAAAATTCATAAGAAATAAAAAAAAATAAAAAAAAATAATAATAATTTTTTTTTTATTGTAAAATAATTTAGAAATTTGAAATTTGAAGTAAAAAAATTTTACCGTTCTTGAATAGTAAAAAAAAAATTACTTGAATTCATATCTAATTAACTAAATAGCATGAAAAGTAAAAATCTAAGGGAGTTCTGTCTAGGAGACTAGTTCTTGAAGCCTTTGTGCCACTAGTCTTTCCTAGGAATGTTGCTCTGGCTAGGAGAATGGTATTTAAGGTGCCGTTTGCACCACCATTCTTTCCTGGGAGCACTCTTGGTTAATACTAATTATGTTACAAAAAAAATAAAAAAATAAAAAATAAAATAAAAAATTTCTTTTTTTTTTAGGGTTTAACTAGTTTTGTTTAGTGCTTTGTATTGAATAACATGTAAATTTTCTCTAAATTTTTTATTTTGTTGACAGGAGTTTTAAATTTACGTTTACAATAGTCTATGCGTGGTAGGAGATCCTTAGGAAACCCCCTTACACCATATGTAAATAATTTTCATAAATTTAAACAAGTGTCAACAAAACTGGATTCTACCCATCAACCTGTTTTTGAGCCAAACATAGAACCAAGTCTTAATCCTTTACTAGAACCAAAAGAAATGGAGGAAAACCAACATATTAGGGAAACCACGATGAAGGAGTTTGCAAGACCGGTAATAGGCACGGCAACTGCCGCTATCCAGTTGGGAGAGGCTGCTCGGAATTATGACCTTAAAAATATTCATTTTTCTATGCTTCCTTCCTTTTATGGGCTACCTAATGAAGATTCTCTTTCCTTTATGAGAGATTTCTATGCTACGGTCCAAACATTCCCCCTCGGTATTCTAAACGAGGATCAACTTAGGATGAGATGTTTTCCCTACACTCTAAAGGATAAGGCCAAAGCTTGGTTGATGTCACTTCCCCCAGGTTCTCTGATGACATGGGGTAACATTTACAATAAATTCATGGGAAAATTCTATTCCCATAAAAAAACATCAGAGTTGAGAGGAAAGATTGCTACTTTCTCTCAGATGGAAGGAGAACCATTCCATGAAGCTTGGGATAGGTTCAAAATGTTTCTCACTCAATGTCCCCATCATAGCTTTCCCCTGCAGTTGCAGAACCAATTCTTTTACGATGGACTTACACAACAATGTCAGTTCATTGTCGACAACGCTGCAGGAGGAGCAATAGGAGAAAAGACTGCCTCAGAGACGTATAACCTCTTTGAGATGTTGGGTGCTAATTCCCAACAGAAAAGCTCCCGAGTGAGAAAAGCTGGAGTTCATGAAATCGACTCCAGTAATGAAGTTCAACAACAACTTGTTCAACTGACTAAGCAAGTTGCCCTTCTCGCTACACAAACCAACACCAATAATAATCAATATGGTTTGTATAGCAACATGGGACATGGTACTGAAGCCTGTCCATATCAAGGAGAAACAACTGGACCTGAACAGGTCAATGTGTTGGGAGCATATCAACAGAGACCAAGGTTTGATCCCAATTCAAATACCTATAATCCTGGGTGGAGAAGTCATCCAAATTTCTCTTGGAGACAAAACAACCCTCCTTTCACTCAAAGCTCAAACCAGGCAGGACAGCAATTCCACCCACCTATTCCAAGAAGCATTCCCAATAAACCAACCCTGGAGGACAACTTGAATTCCTTTATTCAAGTTTGTAGGGATAACCAATCTAAAACCAATCAACGGTTGGACTCTGTGGAAGCTTCTATCAAAAAGGTAGAAGTTCAAGTTGAACAGTTAGTTGAACATTTGCAAAAAGGCAAAGACTAATTTGAAACTTAAATGAATTCAATGAAGAGGAGACATTGAGTTTTTCATTCTGCAATCTCCAAGCAAACGTCTTACTAGAAGACGATAAATTTTAGTCCTGTATGGGAGGTCACCCATTATTGTATTTTCCTTTGTTTTAGTTTGCGTGTAATAAAAATTCATATGAAATAAAATTCGTTTGTTTCAAACATTCTGTCCATTCGTTTAAATTAAAAAAAAAATTAGGTTCCTTGCACCTTTTGCTTTTACGTTTTATCAAGTTATAAATATTTCTTAGAGATATCTACTATTGTTTTTAAAAGCAAAATGTTGATACACAATAGGAGGAGGATCATTGTCAACTACAAACAACCATGGGAGATGCTGAAGATAGGCGAAAAAAGATGAAAGAATATACAATGCCAATCATTGGCAATGTAACTTCCGGTATCCAATTACAAGAGGCTGCAAGGAATTATGAATTGAAAAAGATTCATTATTCTTTGTTGCCTTCCTTTTACGGTATCCCTAATGAAGACCCTTTGCATTTCATTCGAGAATTCTATGCTATTGTCCAAACCTTTCCACTACATGCAATTAATGAAGATCAACTTAGGATGAGGTGTTTTCCTTACACTCTCAAAGATAAAGCTTGGTCATGGTTCATTACTCTACAGTCAGGTTCTCTTAAAACTTGGGAGGAAGTCTATGAAATTTTCATGGGTAGGTTCTATTCCCATCAAAAGACTGTTGATCTAAGAACAAAGATAGCAACATTTTCTCAAATGTATGAAGAGCCCTTTCATGAAGCTTGGGAACGATTCAAACTCCTTTTCATTCAATGTCAAAATCATAGCTTTCCCTTACAGCTACAAAACCAATTCTTTTATGATGGATTCACACTACAGAGTCAATACATGGTTGATAATGCTGTTGGAGGTGCTGTAGGAGAAAAAACCGCAGAGGAAACCTATAATCTCTATGAGCTATTGGGTTCTAATTCCCAACAAAGAGGTGGTAGAAGGAAAGCAAAGGTCAATGAAGTCGGCTCTGATAATGAGATAACCTTGCAACTTGCTGAATTGACTAAACAAGTGAAATTCCTCACTTCCCACCAAATTTCAAATCAAGAGGTATGTGAAGTGTGTTGTTCAATTGGGCATGGTACTCATAATTGTTCAAATACTTGTGATTCTAGTGTCGATGCCATAGAGGAAGTCCAATCTTTTCAAAGGTATCATCCAAACACCTATAATCACCCAGCCTACACCCAATATCCAACACTAAGGTCGGATAACAACCACCTTTACCCACCAAGCCAATCTTTTAAACCAACCTTAGAAGATAGCTTGAATGCTTTTATTCAAGTTAGTCGTGACAACCAATTGATGACTAATCAAAGGTTGAACACCATGGAGGCTTCGGTTAAAAGAATTGAATCTAAAGTTGGGCAGCTGGCTGAAAAAATGCAAAAGAAAGAACCAGGAAAGTTGCCCAGTCAACCAGAACAAGCAAAGGATGTTAGAACCCTTCGAAGTGGTAAGGTAGTCAATACCAGTTTACCTGAAATCTCTAACAATCTACCTTGTAGTTCAGGTAACAAAGAAGGCGATATTCTAATCTCGCAAAAAGGAGAAACAAGTGTTAAACTTAACAAGCCTTCTGAAAAACTCATTGGGGGGTCATCTGACACCCCCAAAATTCAAAAGACAACAAAACCACACCAGATGCAAGTACCTTTTCCCCACCGGTTAAAAGAATCCAAACAAGATAAGCAATTCAATGATCTTTTTAATATGCTCTCTAAAGTAAATATCAATTTACCATTATTAGAAGTGATCATGAATGTGCCCTCATATGCCAAGTTTTTCAAAGAGTTGAACACTAAGAAAAGGAGGTATGAACTGAATGAACGAGTAGTAGTATCAGAAATTTCTAGCGCTGTACTTCAGCACAAACTACCCCCTAAGTTGAAAGACCTTGGAAGTTTTATTATAAACATAACTATGGGGGATAGGAAGGTTGCTAAAGCAATGCTTGATTTAGGTGCTAGTATAAATTTGATGCCCTACTCTATATTCTTACAACTCAATCTAGGGGATTTAAAACCCACAACTATGTCCCTTCAACTTGCAGATAGATCTCTTAAATATCCAGAGGGAATAGTTGAGGATGTTTTGGTACAGGTAGACAAACTGATAATACCTGTTGACTTTGTGGTTCTGGATATGCAAGAAAATCCAGCATTGGACAGAGAGCACACAATATTGCTTGGTACGCCATTTATGGCAACTACTAAAACTATTATTGATGTCCAAGATGGAAATTTGACAATGACAGTCTTAGGGGAGACCGTTCATTTTAAAGTTTTTGATTCTTCACCTTTTCCTTCTATTTCTGCCATCGATGAAATATTCGAAGTTGATCCTTTGGATAATCTTGTCCAAAGCACCTTTTTACAAACCAGAATAGAAGACAAGCTTGAAACCGTTCTTACACTTGAAAAGGTTGAAGAAGATTTAGATGAGGAAATTAATGGGTACCTTAAACAACTAGACAATGATGAAGTGATGACAAAATCTAGTACACTTTTAAATCTACCCAGTTCTTCATCTAGTAAAGAGGCCAATCCACCTGAACTTGAACTCAAAGTCTTACCTGAGCACTTAAAATATGTGTTTTTGGGAGAGGGAGAAACTTATCCAGTGATAATTTCTTCAACCTTGACCAAACCACAAGAAAAGGAACTCATCAAAGTGCTTAAACAGTTTAAGAAATCTATAGGTTGGAGTATAGGGGATATAAGAGGCATTAGTCCAACAATGTGTATGCACAAGATCAACTTGGAGGATGGTGCTAAACCTGTACGAGAGGCCCAAAGAAGACTAAACCCAAACATGCAAGAGGTAGTTAAAAAGGAAATTCTTAAATTATTAGAAGAAGGGATTATCTATCCTATTGCAGATAGTAAGTGGGTTAGTCCAGTGCATGTGGTACCAAAGAAATCTGGGATAACAGTTGTTAAAAATGACAAAAGTGAATTAGTGCCCACTAGAATAATCACTGGATGGAGAATGTGTATAGATTTTAGGAAACTAAATTTATATACGAAAAAGGATCACTTTCCTCTTCCATTCATTGATCAAATGTTGGAAAGATTAGCTGGGCACGAATTTTACTGTTTTTTGGATGGACTGTCTGGATATTATCAAGTACCCATAGCACCAGAAGATCAGGAAAAGACCACATTTACATGTCCTTTTGGGACATTTTCTTTTCGCAGAATGCCATTTGGGTTATGCAATGCCCCTGCCACTTTCCAGAGATGCATGATATCTATTTTCTCGGACATGGTGGAGAAATTCATTGAGATTTTCATGGACAATTTCTCTGTCTTTGGGAACTCATTTGATGATTGCTTACATAAATTGACTTTGGTTTTAGAGAGATGCATTGAATGCAATCTAACCCTTAGTTGGGAGAAAAGTCATTTTATGGTTCAACAAGGGATAGTTTTAGGACATATAATTTCAAACAAGGGTATTGAAGTTGATAAGGCAAAAGTTGAATTGATATCCATACTACCTCCCCCTACATCTGTGAAGGGGATAAGAAGCTTCTTGGGACATGCAGGATTTTACGGACGATTTATTAAAGATTTCTCTAAAATAAGTCGTCCCTTATGTAACTTGCTATCCAAAGATGCTGATTTTGACTTCAACAAAGACTGCCTTATTTCCTTTAATACCTTGAAAGATAAACTAACATCTACCCCTGTTATAATGGCACTAAACTGGTCTTTACCCTTTGAAATAATGTGTGACGCTTCTGATTATGCAATAGGAGCAGTCCTGGGACAAAGAGTGGATAAGCGTTTACATGTCATCTACTATGCTAGCAAAACACTCAATGATGCCCAGATGAATTACACCACCACTGAAAAGGAATTCTTGGCTATAGTATTCTCTTTAGACAAATTTCGGTCTTATTTAGTAGGATCTAAAGTGATTGTGCATTCTGATCATGCTGCTTTAAGATACCTATTAAGTAAACCAAATGCCAAGCCAAGATTAATCAGGTGGGTCTTACTCTTACAAGAATTTGACCTAGAAATCAAGGATAAGAAAGGCAGTGAAAACTTAGTAGCTGACCATTTGTCTAGGTTGATTTCTGACTTCAATTCTCTTAAAGATGAGAGTAATGACGATATAGTTGAAACCTTTCCTGATGAACAGTTATTTTTCATAGGTCCGAACCCATGGTATGCTGATATTGTAAACTATCTTGCCACTGGTGTTTTGCGACCTAACACTTCATATCAGGACAAGAAAAGGTTTTTTAAAACTATCAAGGACTATTTCTGGGATGACCCTTATTTATACAAGATTGGTCAAGATCAAGTCATCCGGAGATGTGTACCTGAAGAAGAACATAAGAGCATTCTGACTTTTTGTCACGAACTTCATTGTGGGGGTCATTTTGGAGGTGAAAAGACAGCCCGTAAGATATTACAGTCTGGATTCTTTTGGCCCACTCTTTTTAAAGATGCTCATATGTTTTGTGCACAATGTGATAGATGTCAAAGAACAGGAAACATAAGCAAAAGAGATGAAATGCCTTTGACATCTAATTTAGTTGTTGAACTCTTTGATGTATGGGGGATTGACTTTATGGGTCCTTTTCCCCCATCTAATGGTTTTCAATACATTTTGGTTGCTGTGGATTATGTGTCCAAGTGGGTAGAAGCTATCCCCACCAAAACCAATGATGCTAATGTTGTTGTGAAATTCTTGAAAGATTTCATATTCAGTAGGTTCGGAACGCCTAGAGCTATAATAAGTGATGGAGGTAGCCATTTTTGTAACAAACTCTTTGATGGAGTACTAAACAAGTACAACATCACACATAAGGTAGCTACTCCATATCATCCTCAAACTTCCGGTTTAGTGGAAGTAAGTAATAGGCAAATTAAGGGAATACTGGAACGCACTGTGCGTCCTTCAAGGAAGGATTGGGCATTTAAGTTAAATGATGCCTTATGGGCATACCGCACCGCTTACAAAACACCTATTGGGATGAGCCCTTACCGGTTAATCTTTGGGAAAGCGTGCCACCTTCCAGTTGAACTTGAACACAAGGCTTACTGGGTAATTAAAGAGCTAAACATGGATTTAGATAAAGCAGGTGAAAAACGATTACTCCAGCTTCATGAGTTGGAAGAAATTAGGAATGAAGCTTATGAGAATGCCAAATTATACAAAGAGCGTACTAAGCGCTATCATGACAAGAGGCTAGTTCCTAAGACTTTTCACCCTGGAATGAAAGTTCTTTTATTTAACTCTCGTTTGAGATTTTTTCTAGGAAAGCTGAGATCAAGATGGGATGGACCATTCACAATAGTTCAGGTATTTGAACATGGAGTGGTAGAACTATTGGACTCCAAGACACAAAAAACGTTCAAAGTTAATGGCCATCGTGTCAAGCCTTATTTAGAAGAACCAAACAACATTGCTGAAATAGATTGCATTTGGCTGAGTAATCCTTAGCACCAAAAAGATACGTCTTGCTAAGACGTTAAACTAAGCGCTGGATGGGAGGCAACCCATCATGTTAGGTAATTTTTTGTTATTTGTTTTATTTACTTAATTTTATTGTTTATTTTAGTTTACTTATATGTGAATAATTTTTAAAATTATTAAAACTAAAATATTTGTTGAGATGTTAGAAGTTCACAGCAATCTGTCTGTATACACTTTAATGATGAATATGATGGATGCACCTGCATTTCTTCATTACTACTTACACATTCTCAAGAAATTGGTAATCTTTCCCCTCTTTTCTCTTTATCTTTAATTTACAGTTATTACATTGAGGACAATGTAAGTTCTAGGTTGGGGGTGGTGAAAAGTTACCATGCATAATAAAAAAAAATTCTCACAAAAATTTATCATTTCTTTAAATCAAATTTAAGTAAATAGTTAAGTCTTTGGTACTGTTAGATTAATTTTTGAAAACATATCATGAAATATTTTGTAATTATTTTTGATAATTAGTTAGTTTTTGTCATAACTAGTATTTCTTGATAAAATGTGGAAATTATATTAAACCCAAAATCGGTGTTTATGAATTTTTTTTAGTGGAGACTACCCTTGTGAGATATAATTTGAACCTAAATTCTTTTATTCAGAGTGAAATATATATTTTTTCTACTCCAAACACATTTCTTATTTATTCAAAAAGTTTAGATGATCTCTATAGGTATTAGCATTGAATGTATGAATTTTTTTTCTCATCTTAATAGAGTATCATATATTTTTTATTATTATTTTTGTTTAGATTAAACGATTTGAGTAGAAATGGATAGTATATGCTTATATCTCATTCATGCATGACTGCTACAAAAACAAAAGGACATATCTGGGGTTACCTAAACCAAGATCAAACAGAAAAGCCACAAAATTAACCACTCACCAAAATCCAAAAAAATGTACAATCTGTACATGGGTTGACTCTCTAAAAAAAATACATATATAAAAAAAATGTATAGAGAGATAAAAAAAATAGTATCATCTACATACTATGACCCACATTGCCAACAAAGTTGTGAGTAAAGGTTAAATACAAAAGAAAGATATAGGAAGTAATTCCCTAAAAAAAAAAAGTCATTGCAATTTCTTCATTTATAAAAAGCATATATCTTGAAATTCTTTCTTAATGAGTTTGATTTATGCATGAAAATAATTTTTATATATGATATCCTTATAATTTATACATTCGATTCCTTTCATGAGATCAATGTTAAAATAACACTTTGAGCCTTTATTCTTTATACATATGCGAACATATTAGTTCATTTCTATACATCAACTCTTTCGCATATAAATTAGTATGAGTGTTTGAACCCATAGGATTCAGTGCTTTGAGAGTATTGACTTGTGAGGAATAGAGTCGAAGCGAATTCTAATTCATGACACTGAAATTGGGTAAAATTAAATTGATACATTTTTGAAAAGAAATATGAAAATGATTTTCGACTAATTATTGTAATAAAATCATGATTGTTTAAAGAGATT
Organism: Hippophae tibetana; assembly: GCA_037013495.1. Classification (NCBI taxonomy): domain Eukaryota; kingdom Viridiplantae; phylum Streptophyta; class Magnoliopsida; order Rosales; family Elaeagnaceae; genus Hippophae; species Hippophae tibetana. Next base: position 32,381,160 of record CM072806.1, read on the forward strand.
AAAATAACTTATGCTTGAGATTTTAATTATGATCTTAAAGGAGATTAAAAAGTATGAGATATTTTTGTGATATGTTGTTTTCTTTTATTCTTAAATTAATTTTTGATTGAGTTGTAATTTTAATTTTTGTTTTGATTGTTTTTATTTTTTACATTTAGTTCAATGTTTGTGGGTATCATTACTGAAAACCCTCACGAGACTCAAACTCGTCCACTAGGGCAACCTAGGGGTTTAACGGCTTGTTCCATAGGCTAAATGCAACCGTTTCAATCCATGAAAGTGATTTAGGATAGTATAATTTTTAGCTTTTATCGCTTCTCTTGCTAAGAGACTAGCAAGAAGCTGGTTGGGGTTGTGATGAGTGCTCAAAAAACACTAAAATAACCATGATTTTATGTACATTAATTGATTAAAAATATATATATTTATATGTTTTATCATATATTTATATAAATTTGTCTTTTTCGGAATCACAGGTATTTTTATTGTTTTTCAGGAATTTTGGCTTAAAAACGCAATTTAAAGACTCAAAGAGGAATACTTGAAGCAATACATCACAAATATATCAATAAATAAGTGAGAAAAGGTCAACAAACATGGAAAAATCGGACGAAATGGGTCGAAAAGGTCAAAAATGTCAAAAAGACAGAAATCGCGCGCCGCAGCCCAGCCGTGCGCGCCCCAGCGCGCGCGGGCACTGTTCACGCGCGCCGAGCTGCACGCAGCGACAGCCCCAGCGCGTGCGCGCAGCGCCCAGCAGCAGCCCCACCGCGCGCCCAACGCATTTTCGCCCCATTTTTCACGTGCAGCAGCCCCTGTGACGTCATGCTGACATCATTGATGACATCAACAATTCCAATACGCGTTTTTACATTTTTTAATATTTTTTTAACATTGTTTTACTCATTTTTTCTCTCCATCCTCACCTATAAATATCCCCCTTCCCTTCACTTCAAAACACACCTTCAAAACTCACTTCTCTCTTCTTTCTTTCTCTCATTTCTTAGTTTTTAGTTTCTCTTAGTTTCTTTATTAGTTTCTAAGCTTTTCTTAGTTTTTCTCTTAGTTTTTAGTTCAATTCTCTTAGGTTTAGAGTTCTTCTCTTTTTGAGAGGAACTTGTAATGTTTTTGTAATAATTTAGATTTTTGATTCAATATATGGAAGTGCAAATTCCGCTCGGAGGTTTTCTAGCTACGGGAATAGCGTCAAAGTTCTGTAAGGATTTTATTTTCTTTACAGTTATTTTTATGCTTTATTCTTACATGTTATATTCAACTTGTCTGTGGTTAAATTTAACTATGCTGACTGTTTAGTAAATATGATGTAATAATGACGTTGTTATGCTTGCGAAATATTAAATAGGTAAAAATCTCTAAAATGAATTGATTTTGTTTTTATTCAAGATTTTATATTAAGAATGTTAGAGAGAAATATATTATTTTTCATTACAAACTTAAACCTGAAAATTAGATTTTAAGGTTTAGTTATCCGGTCTAATTTAGAGTAGTGCTCTTTTATTTGTTGGTACAATCGCCCGGTAGTTAGAGTGAAACTCTATTTCAAAAGTTTTTATAAGAATTATTATGTGAAAATGTATTGACAACATGTTTTCAATAGTGGTTTTAAAACTTGAAAGTTAGTACTCGGATAATTAAATTCTTAGGTTTAATTTGGACACCTTGAATAATGTTTAAATTGTCTAACCCCACCAAAGGTGGCATTTAAATGGTTCATTTTCAATCTCTTAGAAAAAGGAATTAATTTAATTAAGCATATTAGTTATCAACCCCACTCATAGGTGTTAATTGATTTGTTTAGTTAACAAAGAATATCTAACCCCACCAAATGTGGTATTTATATAAAAAAGAGAGAATCAATAAAATATCAATTTATATCTTTAATAACCTAGATAATATGAGCAAGCATAATTAATTTAGTTATTATATCCATAAATACTCCGCGAATATAAATGATAAAAATTTGCATGAATATTTATTGAATCTGTATATATGTTTATTTTTAGATAATTATTTATTGAATTTGTATCTATGTTTATTTTTATGTTATTAGATTATATTTAATTAATCTGTATATATGTTTATTTTATGTTATTAGATTAGGAACACAAAAACCAAACTATCGTGACAGGATGTTTAGGATTTAATTTCGTTTTTAAAAGTTTGAATAATAAATTAAAAACCACATACATTCTTTCCTTAGATCGACCTTGGGAGTATACTTATCATAGGGTACATAAAATATGATAAAACATATAAATATATATATATTTAATCAATTAATGTACATAAAATCATGGTTATTTTAGTGCTTTTTGAGCACTCATCATATATGCAGGACATTTGGGAGCGTTAAATTTTGAGGGGGTAATGTTAACTCAATGAGATCTGAGAAAGGCGACATAGATAATTGATTGCATATGTTTTCAATATCACCCCATGGCTTTGACTTTTCCAGCCTTGCGAGTCTATCGTTAACCTTCGTCCACATTTTTTCTTCCATCTATTTTAACTTTTTTTCCAATTCGGATTATGAAGGTGAGTTGGTTGAATTACTGGTTCGTAAGTGGGAGGATTTTCATGGGAAGTCCCCACAATGAAATGAGGATCAGAAACTATGTGGGGGTCAGAGGCATGAGATATACGCTCTCTTCTATAGGGTTGACATACTATCTGAGGATTACAGGGTGTATAGAATGAACTCCCTGTGTCTGAACATATGTTTTGTTCTAACTGGGATCTTAACTTGATGTTCTCCTTTTGGCATTCTATAAAGGCTTGTTATAGTTCTATTATCTATTTTTGAATCCTTTTATCATCGCATTTCCTTCATAAGGAGGGTTATCTGAACTGTAGTGTGGGGAAGTGCCTAAAGATTGTGTGGCTTGCATGGACGGGTCCATATCGTGAATAGTTGAAACCTGGTCCTCGCTAGTCGAAGCAATTACTAAATCATGATTTGACAATGACCTGAAGGGCGAGAAAGGGGACGCCCTATCATTAAGGTCGAATTCTTGATCCAATGAAATGGGGTTGTCTGTCTGTTCATTGATCATGGATGGACGATCCATTTGAAGGTGTGTAAATCAAAACACAAGTTAATTCTCTTAGTATTTGATCAGGTCTCAAATGCCAACTATGGACTAGAAAGATTTGAGTTCCCACAGACAAAGCCAATTGTTTAGAGAGAATTTCAAGTGCAATATTTTAGTGATTTGTAGTGAGAAGTAGTAAATTGAACAACTGAATTGGATTCTATATTCTCCTAATTTAAGGGGTATATATATGTATAACATCCTACATACATGGTAGGGTATGCATAAGTGACCTGGGTATACCGTTACACGTGATAAAATGGCACACAAACTAATTTAAATAGAAAGTAGATCGCTATATGTGTTACATAATGAGGTCATTACATGCATATAAGGAAGGTCTTCACATATAGGTCGCGTTAGGTTCCTAAGTAACTTTCTTAGGTCGCTCATGGAGAAGGAGGACCATGATCATGTTGGTATTTTTGTAATTTCATCAGGTCTTGACATCTAGGACCTCGCATCTGGATAACAAGGTACTCTATCGACTGCGTTATGAACTTTACCAAGCTTCTTGGGCCCAGACCATCATTTAAGCTAGCCCTATTACCTTGTTTTACCATATTAGGGCACCTACACATCTTAGGTTGTATATCTGTTACACATTTAATACCAAACAGATAGTATCTAAAAGTAGATAATAGAGCTATGCATTTGCTTTATCAGCAAGTGAGAATGGGAAGGCCCTAAGCTTGATCTTCTCTTCTAATTCCAACCAATTTCATGGTAGAGCAGACTATATGAAATTCCTTCAAGTGCTTATTTTGGACTTCTACAACTAAGCCCCAAAAAGTAGGTAATAGATGTATTAGTCTAGATTTGAGTTCAAATCCTACCTCCAAATTGGGGTACACTATGTAAGGGTTGCTACTCTAAGTGAGGTGTAGCTTATTCCTTATGTGTTGGGTCAATTGCTGCCATATCTTTTTGTTAGGTTTCTAATTCACTTGAAGAAGCGGATTTGATTCTATCTTTTTACAATTTACTTTTGATCTTAAATTGTACAAATATCCTTGGTGCATTGTAAAAATAAAAGAAAAGGCTAGTAAATTAAAAAGAAAAAATAATCTAAAAAGAAATAAAAATAAAAGAATATGAGAAAATTTTCAAGTCAACCCCAATAACGGTGCCAAAAATTTAATACACTTGAAAACACGTAAGTATACGTGATCAAATTATATAAATGGTAAGTAAATTAAGAACAAAAATTATGACAATGACTATCACTACATGTTAACTTGTTAGTAAATTAATAAAGGAGGTTTTGAAAATTATTTTTAAATAAAAATAAAACTTAAAATAATAAATAAAATAATACATAGATTATGAGAAATATGTGATTATGAGACTATCTTAGTCACTGGCTTATAATCTAACTAACTATGTCATGAATCTATATTAGAACTATCTTAAAATTCTAACTTTAGCTTTAGAACTCTAGGTATACTTAAGACTTATCACATTTTCTTATTATTTATTGATTAATGGTACAATCTATTAATCAATTTAAATCTTAAAAAACTGAGAGGTAGATTTACTTGATTTAATCCATTCATTGCATTAATTTTTAAAAAGGAGATAACTAAGCTACACAAGATTATAACCATTGATAACCTTTAACGAAAGTTTTAAACCCTACTTATCACGTGCGGCAATACGATACCACTTTAAATAAGAGTATTAGTTATTACATACTAGCATCTTAAACTAAAATTAAACATATTCATGCAATAAACTATTTGATCATTCTAATTCATATATGCATACTTATAGCATTTAAACATAGAGTAAAACACATCAAAAATTAAGGATTGAATCTAAAATTTTATCATGACATTATATTAATTAAATCATAGTTTAGGACTTGAATATTACCATAATCATGTGTATAAATTAGGTAAGTATAATTAAAATCATAGAAAATTAAGAAAAAGAAGCTAAAGACTAATGTCTATGGTTGCGCGTTGACTCAAACCACAACGTGACTCTATTTAGGGTTTGTGAAATTCCATTCAAGAATGTTGTTTTGCGGCGCATATATATTCATATCATGGCAGATCATTATTTCTCTCACTCTATCTTTTTGACCCTCCTTGATGTATTATGTGAAAATTTTACATTTAGGTTCTCCAATGTATGACAATTATATCATTTTTATGAATAAGTGTTTAGTCTTTTGTCATTTACATCTTTTTACGTCCAAAAGTACTTGAAATATATTAAAACATATCCCATGATTTGAAAAATACAATTTATAAAATATTTACACAAAAATATAATATTAAAACATAATTTATTCTTTTAATTGTAATAAATCATAAAATATGTTTACTTTTTAAACACGTGTTACAAACCTATAGTATCACTTGAGACATCTAGTTAAGTTGCTTTGGTTTTAAAATCTTATTGAAATTAAAACAAATAAAAATATGTTTTATTTATATGCGTTTATTATTTAATTATTTAAATAAAATATGATTTTTTTTATTATTGATATATATTTAAACTTAGCAAGGGGAGAATTAAGTTTAAGGGAAAAAATTAAAATAATTCCTAAATATGTTAATATAACTTAAATTGAATTTATGGAAACCTAAAATTAAGTAAATAATTAATAATGCATATTATTAAAAAATCAAGAACTAAATTGCATTTTTTTAGACCAAAGAACCCACGGAACATGTGGTTGCCCATACAAGTATCTCATTACCTCTTGCTTCTCGTGCACCTTCAAACACAAAACCCTATCTCAACTAGTTTCAACCCAATGTAAAAAAAAGAGCTACAAAAAAAAATCCTTGTCCCTAAAGCCTTCTTCTGTGGAGATGAACACTCAAACTTTTGAACCTGCTAATGAAAAAATCATCAAAGGCAAAGGTCAAAAACCTAGAGGTAACTTATAACATGCAGGCAAAAAAGAAAGAGGCTTTAGGAGCTCTTGATGGTCCTGTCTCTAAGTTTATTTTGGATAAACATTTGATTTAAAAGTCAGAAGACTACTACCATACATATAGACTCAAGTATCTCATGGAAAAGGGTCTAATCCAAAAAGATGAGGAATTATTGAAAACCAGTGAGGTCAAAAGAGGGGATTAAAAGAAAAGGTGGAATATACTTCTCAAATCATATATACAATATCTCCACTGCTACCTCAAGTAAAGAAATCATAAATTTCGAATCATTGGGTACTAGAGAGTGGAGGGGTGCATCAACCACTGCATCTTCTGGAGATTCAGTCACTAGTTCAGATTCAGTTCTTAGAAGTTCAAGTTTGGGTCTAGGTACTGGCTCATCCATATTGTTGGCATTATCTGAGTATGTCAGATTGTTACTAATGTCTAATACTTCAACATCAAGCCAATTTTGTTCTTCACCATAACTCTCCCCCTGAAGAGGGTAATTGGATACTGATGATGGAAAAAACCATTCAGATTCTAGGAAAGTGACATCCATGGTAATGTAGGTTCTTTTAGTAATAGGATCGTAGCATTGGTATCTTTTTTTTTGTACGCCATACCCTAAGAATACACATCATACACCACATGGATCCAACTTAGTTCATTGATTTTTATGGAGGTGGACAAAGGCAACACATCCAAAATTCGGGGTGGAAGCATCAAAATAGTAGGCAAGGGAACATGATCAGATAACACCTTTAATGGAGTCTGAAATTGTAAGGTTTTTGTGGGCATACGGTTTAGTAGATACACAACTGTAGTAACAGCATCACTCCAATATCTACTAGGCATATGTGTACCAATTAGTAAGGCTCGAGCAGTTTCTAAAATATGCCTATTCTTCCTCTCTGTAATCCCATTCTGTTGTAGGGTTTATGAACACGAGGTTTCATAGATAATACCATGGTTGTTCAAGTATGTCCAAAATTGTTGATTAACATACTCCCCTCCATTATCAGACCTAAGAATCTAAATTTTTTCAGAAAATTGTGTCTGAACCATGGTGTGAAACAAGTGAAACGTAGAAAATACTTAATCTTTATGTTTGAGAAGGTAAAGCCATGTAATTCGTGTACAATCATCAACAAAAATTACAAACCAATGATGACCCGATGACGTAGTGACCGGGGAAGGTCCCCAAACAAGAGAATGTACTAAAGCAAAAGGAGTCATACTTTTATGCATGCTCATAGGATAAGACGCCCTATGAATTTTTGATAAGATACAAGTATCACATTTCACTACTACAAAAATGGGTATTTAAGTCGATACGTAAAGTCGGTTAGGTATAGAATCGACGCTATCCACGTAGGACGTAGCATCGGTTGATGTGTCGAACCGACGCTATGTGTGGACGTAGCGTTGGTTCTAGGTGTTAACCGACGCTATCCACGTAGCATAGCGTCGGTTGACACCTGGAACCGACGCTATCCACGTAACATAGCGTCGGTTCGACACGTCAACCGACGCTACACACGTGGATAAATATTTTCTCTTCTTTCTTCCCAGACAGAAACTATTTTCAGCGTTGCAGAACTCTAAAATCTGAAAACCTCCTCCTCCACTTCTCCATTTTTTCTCATTTTCTGGCCACCTACGACTACCATTTCCAACATCGGTTAGTGAGTTTTCTTCCTCTCTAACTAATCTTTTAGATCCCCTATTATTCATTTGAATTCCTAATAATTCGGATATTTTTTAGGTTAAATCTGCCTACCATATCTTGTCAGAGGATCTTAATGTAGGTTATGCAGAACCAGTGTGGAGATTGCTTTGGGCTTCAAAACTTCATGACAGACATAAAGTTTTTATTTGAAGACTATTGTCTAATGTTTTGACTGTATCAATTAATTTACAAATATTTGTCCCGATGATTTTTTAAGGATTGCAAATTATGTGGACGTGAAGATGAAACAATTAATCATTTATTCTTTATATGTCAGTACACTCATTGACTATGGTTCAAATAGAAAGGTGGTATCCTATTGCAGTAATTTCAAAATGTAGATATATTCACCTTCTTCAAATTCATTTTCAAACCCCTTAATGCTTTGATCAAAGGCAAGAAACAAAAGCAGGAGTTTATACTTGCATTTGTGATAACTATACAATGCATTTTAGAAGATGAGAAATAATAAAATTTTAAGAAATGAGCAACCTGATTTTGATAAGAGTGTTATGTTCTTGAGAAGAAGCTTTTAGTCATTTAAAAATGGTCTTTTGGAAAATAAAACGGAAAAAATGGTATCCTAGCTATTTGGATAATGAGTTAATTAAGTGGAAAACTTTTTTGTCATACAATTCTTAGCAGAAGCTTTCTTGTTATTAGGTTCTTTTGAAAACTTTTTTGTTATATGGATTCTAAGAGAAGCAAATTATGTAGCCCATTCCTTAATGAAATGGGCTTTTAATGAAAGTAAGGAGGGTTCTTTTCAATTACAAGAGTTACCTCCATATATATATGTAATATAATTAGTGTACAAACTTTAAGATGTTTGATATTTGTTCATTAGTGCTATGATAGGTTGAATAAGTATTTAATGCTACAGTAAGCTAGTTATATTCTACCAGTTAGAAACCAATACAATTTTAGTTATGATGAGTCATGTATCTAATTTAGCTACAGTAGGTTGGGATGAAATATGGCGAGATATATATTTGTTCAATTGAGCTTCGATGAAAATATCGGTAGACCATCACAGGGATTATACGAAGCTACACGGGATTGCACTTAAAATATTTTAAAAAAATTATGTGTATATTTTTAGCATTAAATAATTAAATTTTGTTTGCAAAATATATTGGGTTTAATTTTATTTTTTAAAATATGTTAGTGTGTATATCAACAATATTATTGTTTAAAAAGTAGTTAAAAATTAAAACTTTTGTTCATATATTTAACAAATATTAGTGAAACTTCTTAAGTTCTATAAAATATTATAAAAACTAAAAGTAAAAAAGAATATTTAGGAGAACATTCATACAAAAACTTTTAAATTTTTTTATTAATATATATTGTCAAAATTTATCTATTAATTTTATCTAATATTATATTATTTACATTTTATTTTAATAATTTTTGAATTTATTTTAAGATTTTTTTATATAATTTTTTTAATATAGATTTAATGTTTATTTTTTAATTCATTATTTTATTTTCCAACCTTATAATATTTACCAATATATTTAATTATAAAGTTCCAATCTTAAAATTCTAACCATATATTATTTTTTATATTTTTAGTTTTAACTTTATCACTTATAAATTTTGAATTGGTTGATTAATCTTTATTTTTGCTTAGATTTAGCTTTAGTTAATTAATTTAATTTATATGCATGTGATTTTAATGTTAGGATAAAGTCCTAAATACAAAAAAAAAAATTATATTTTAAACAACATTTGAAATTAAAATAAATAAAAAATATTTCATTTATTGACATATGTGATTATATTCTTAAAATAAACTATGGTAAAATCTTTGATTATTTATGTTTGCTTAAAACTTAGAATATAAGTTTAAATACAATATGATTGATTTTAAGAGAAATAATCACACTAGTCTATGATGATTAATTAAAGTTTACAATGGATCTTTAATTAAGTCACTATCCATATGAAATGAAGTGATCTTGATATAGGATAATTGATGCAGAGACATCTAGTTAGAGGTACTAAAAATAGAGTCATTAGCGTATTTTTTTACTTAATATTTATGTATTTTATTTAATAAATAGTATTTTATGACCAAAAAAATAAAATATAAACTTTTTAGTGAAAAAGGGGTGAAAATATAATTTTTGAGATTTTTTTGGAATTTTTATGATTTTTTATGAATTTTTAACATAGAACCAATCAGAAGTTGCCACGTCGCATGTCACGCAAGCATAGAAGCTGATTGGGCAAGCCACACGAACGCCACACAAGCACGAAAAGTGAATCACATCACATCGCGTGTGAGGAGGACAAATACGCTTCACGTGTCAGAATGACGTTGAATATGAGTTCAAAAATCGATCAACGCGTCATGCCATGTGTCACTATGCCATCGCTCTGCGCGTTACACCCGTGCACCACACCATCTGTTCCCATGAATCACGATGTGCCACGTGTTGATGACTCGACGAACGTTGACTCTGATCGGTCTCCCTTGACACGCGTCGCTTTCTGATTCACCCAATGAATTTCTGATGCCATTTGTCAAGCTATGATTGACTAGAACTGTTAGTTTTGCTTGTTTTGATCGTAGCCCTTGATCTTAAGTTGATGAAATGGTCCTAATCGCACCTGAGCTTTATTTAAGCCCCTAATCACTCCATAAACCCTAATTAGTCTCCATTAGCATAATTTTGGTCAGTTTTTGGAGCTAAAAAGAGAGAAAAATACAAAAAAAATCAAGAAATGACATAATTTTGGTGGAGATTCAAGAGGAGATTAATTCTACAATTGAAGATATTGATTGTTTTTCTTCTACTACTTTTTTCTTTATCAATTTTATGTCTTTCTTTATGAAAGATATGAACTTTATGAACATAATTATGTGCAATTAATTTATTAATCTAGGTGATGATCTAAAATTTTACCCTAATTATAATATTAATTTAATTTTATTATTTAATTTTATTTTTATGCTATTAATTGTTTGGCCAACAATTTATCTCTAGAAGCAATTAAATAAATTTAAGAGAATTATTTAATTGTTTGTTTTGATTAAATAATATGCATAGTTTCTAGGTAGAGATGTATAATTCTTATGTATATGATCCATAATTGATGAACTTAATGAATAGTATGAAATTTAATTAGTATTAGAGTGTGCTTAAATTAATTATTATATGGTATGTAGTTTACTTGAAAGAGGAATACATGCTAGGTTAGATTCAATTGATTGTGTAATTAATTGATATTATATTGAGGGGATTTTAGCGATTCGCATGTTTAGAAAATTGAGAGTTTAAGTATTTCTAGATATTTTATCATATATCTTTTAAACCACAAAATCTTATTTAATTAATTATTGATATTTATTTTTAGTTATTTTAATTTTGTTTTCTTAAAATATAAAAACACCAAAAAAATTGATTTTTATTATTTTTAGTTTTAAAAATTAGTTTATAATAAAATAATCTTAATGAGAACGATCTTTACTTATCATTATATTACTTGTTACGATACGTATACTTGCGTATTCATTGCACATACAATTTGTGTGGCGATCAAGTTTTTGGTGTCGTTACCCGAGATTATAAATATTAGAAATTAATAAATTTTTTATTTTTCTTAATTTATTTTTCTTTACTTTAATTTTAATTTTAATTTAATTATTTTCTTTTACTAACTTATTTATTTATTTATTTTAGTTATTTTTTTTTATTTTTTTTAATTTAGACTCATCCTTTAGTGTGATTAGAAGCATAAAGTAGAAAATGGTTAGCAATAATTATCCATGGTCAACGAACGAAATAATTGCCATAAAAAGAGTAGGTGGAATTCATGAGATAAATGATATCACGACACTTACAACTCAATTGTCCTATTTGGAAAATCTTTTGATGGTTCAAAACTCGCCAACAAGTATAAACCAGGTTCAAAATTCAATGGTGTCTTGTGTTTTGTGATGGAACCCATTTGTTTGATAATTATCCACATAATCATGAATCGGTCTTCTATATAGGTAATGTGAATCAAAACAATAATTCATACTCAAACACAAACACATATAACCTAGGATAGAGGCAACATCCAAATTTTTCTTGGAATTACAACAATCAATTCAACCATCAATCATTTCCACCACCTAGTTTTCAACAACCACAACAATTACAAGCCCAAGAAAAGAAACCACCTACTGAAGACAATACAAATGCTTTAATGAGGATTATGAAAGACTTCATCCAATCATTTAATACAAAAGTGTCAACTCAAGAGGCTTCAATTCGAAATTTGGAGAATCAAATGGGACAACTTGCTCAGGTTATAAACCAAATTCCTCAAGATAATCTTCAAAGTGACACAATTGTAAACTCAAGAAGAGAAGGTGAGGAACATTGTAAATCATTAACCTTAAGGAGTAGTAAAACTTTAAAGTAGGAAGATGAGACTCAAAAGGATATGGAGGAGCTAAAAAGTAAAAAGGATAAGGAAGACTATGAGACTAAAAAGGATAAGGATGAGTTAGAGAATAAAGAGAGTAATGGAAAGGAAATAATTCAACCAAAAAAGAGCAACCTCTACAAACCTATTATTCTTTTCCTTCAAAGACGGAAAAAGAAAAAGGTAGATACGCAGTTTTCAAAATTTCTTGAAGTATTCAAGAAGTTGCACATAAACATATCATGTGCATATGCACTTGAACATACGCCTTCCTATGCCAAATTTCTGAAGGACATATTGTCTAAGAAAATGAGACTTAGAGATAATGAAATAATAACCTTAACTGAAGATTGTAGGGCCATCCTTGTTAGAAAACTACCCCAAAAGTTGAAAGATCCAGGTAGTTTTGACATTCCTTATACAATTGGGAACATCCACTTTGAGAAAGCATTATGTGACTTGGGTTCTAGCATTAACCCCATGCTATTATTGGTCTTCAAGAGATTAGGGGTTGGTAAATCCATACCCACTTTAGTAACATTACAAATGGCAGATAAATCAATTAAGAGACCTCGGGGTATGGTAGAATATTTTGTAGTAAAAGTAGACAAATTCATCTTTCCGGCAGACTTCATTATGCTAGATATAGAAGAAGACAGTGACATTTCTATCATACTTGGTTGTCCATTATTAGCAACCAAAAGGGCACTCATTGATGTACAAAAATGTGAATTTACAATGAAAGTGAAAGATGAACAAATAATGTTTAAAGTTTTTAAAGAACCTAAACCCCCTGATATTGATAATGCTAATGAATGTTTAAGGATAAATGTTACTGAATGTGGGGAAAACTTAAAAGAATCTATTGAGTCACCCACACTTAAGAATGATACACATGATGCTATGAACAAGGACATAAACTCACAAAAAAACAACTCAACTTATTTTAACTTTGAAAGTATGGCATCAGAGGTTGACATTGTAGACTGTATGAACTTTTTAGAGGACACACTAGGCCATGTGAGAGCTCTATCGATTATGGAGAATTTTGAGATAGGATCAAAGATCAAAACATCAATTGAAGAGCCACCTAGTTTGGACCTCACACTTTCACCCTCTTATCCCTAGTCAAGTATAAAAGTGAAAGAGTCCAATGGAGAGATGACAAAGCTATTAGAAATACATAAATTGGATGAGTTACAATGGAGTGCTTATAAGAATGCCAAAAAGTTCAAAAAGAAAACAAAAATATGGCATGAGAGAAGAATGGAGCACCATGTTTGCAAGCCAGGACACAAAGTATTATTGAACAAGTCAAGACTCAAAATTTTTCCATGCAAACTCAAAAGTAAATGGACACAAAGGGATATGCTTTAGGACTTGATAGGACCGTCTAATCAGGGATGTTAAACGTGACGCTGGTTGGGAGGCAACCCAACGTTATTTTACTTATATTTTCATTGTTTTTGTTTTGTAGGTGAATAAATGTGGAGAGTAGTGACACAACAAGAATGAGTATTTCAGTGATAGATGTAAGTGAACTACATACATCTTATCATAATGTACAGACAGAAAATAAAATATGTTTCATGGTGTTAAAGATGAACTACGTGAGGATGATCCCGAAATCTTTAAAAAATTCTAAAAGATGCTGAAAATAAAATATGTTTCATGGTGTTAAATATTAGTTTTGATATTCAAGAGTTTAGTCTAAGTCTATAATTGAGATTAATAAATACTGATAATTAATTAAGGGATTAATTAATACATTAATGCTTTATTCATGCTTGAAGTGATAACTTCATTGGTCCCAAAATTGCTTTATAATAATGATTGAACGATGTTATTTTTAAGATAAATATGAGTGATTAAATTAATTATTTAAATGATTAAAATATATATTTATTTATTATGTCATTTTATGAAGGTCATAAATGTTAAATAAATATATAAATGAAAAAAATGATAATTCGATATAACTATTTTTTGAGAAATTATAATTTCATTAAATATTAAAGGGTATAATCTAGTAAACAGATCACCAATCTAAATATATTAATAATCAAAATTAAAAAAATTCTTAAATACACAGAGAAAAACCTTGAGTTTTCATCTTTCACTATATTCTAAGGTTTTTTAATTGTTTTTTTTGGTTGCTCTAACTGAGTTATTAATTTTTCTAAAAAAATTAAAATTTTGATACTATATTATAATCTTTATGATATTTGATATTATAGATCTAAATAAAAATCTAGATTTATGATAAAACATAAACTTTATGGGCATAAACAAAACATAAATCATCATAAAGAATATCTAGATGAGAAAAATCATTAGAGTCATAAATATGTGCTTTTCTTTAAAATAACTAATAAGAATAAGAGAAATATAAGTCAAACAAATATAGGAGAGGAGATCTTGTAGAAGAAGATCTATCTCTGGTAGAAAACAAATTAACTTCTAAAAGGCTTTAGAGTAAAAAGAAGAAGAATAAAAGTGGCTACAATTTTCCTGTTACAACGATTTTGACATAGCTATTTAATCTATGTAATTTATTAAATATTATTTAGTTGGACTAAATAATTATTTGAATTAATTAAAAATATTAAAATCTAAATCTAAATATTTGATTGGTATTTAAATATTTATGGGATAAACAATAATATTTTAGTAAATATTAAATTAGATTTGAGACACAAATTTGTAATACAATTGTACCACACAAGAGAAGTAAGATATCTATATGGAAATAGAATTCTCATAAGCATACAATTTTAATTATGTGTATGGTTCTTAATTAATAGAGATTATTTAAGAATCCTAATACAAATCAAAATAGGTCAAATGAAGATAATTTAAATACTTCTTATTCTTTCCCTTGATGATCGATCAAGATAGTGTAATTTTTGGAAAAAAATCATACACTCAATTAAAAGAATATTTTGAGAGAAAATTCAATATAAAGTCGTACAATTCAAGAAGGTAGTTCTTGAATCAAGATTGTTCTTAAAGAACAACATTATTCACATAAAGGAGTTCAAGTTGTAGAACTTGAATAATTTTTGATCAATTTGAAGATCTTAATGATTCTTACAAGTTCCTTTTATCTTTGTTGGAATATAACTTATAAAAAGATAATTTAAACTTGTTTTATTTTATAATTAAATTATAAATATTATAAGAATTATGAATAAATTTTTGTTACATAATAACACAAACTTTTGTAATTTTCTTTTAAAGATTTGAATATTATAGAAAGATTTTTCAAGAAAAACTAACATTTAATACTTATTGTATTTTTGTCTTTTTATTTACGATAGATAATACATTAATTTTAAGTTTACGGTGTAATATGATATGAATAATTTAAACTTAATTTAAGAGAATATCATAATTCTTCTTAATTCTACATCATAATCTATCTTTTCTTGATTAATATTTAAATAAAATTCTTGTTTTTATAAGAAAATTAAATTTTAATTAAGTTAAGCTAAATTATACATGTGTTTCCTTCTCAATGCTCTCTTTACAACAAAAATAAAAATAACTTGATAAAAATATCTTTAAATTTTATTAGCATGGGAATTTTAACTAATATAAATATATATAAAGATATGACTTTATTTTTAAAAAAATAATAAAAATAATTTTTTTAAAATTTATAACTATAAAATAACTCTTTATATCTATTTTATATATATATAACTTATTATTATTAAAAATCTATAACATATTATTTTATATTAAATATTATTTATATTGAATTAAATAATAAACTTTGTAATTTGCCATGTTTTTGTACTATAACTCATTAGAAATGCCATAAAATTTAAAAGTTATTTTATATAATTTTTATTTTATTTTATGGGTTCTAGAGCTCCAGATTTATTTTGAATAAATAATGTCCAAATATTTTTGAAATCACTATAATCGAACCAGTATAGGAAGGGCCATTGTCGTCACTTCATCCATTTCCCCAAGGACCTGAGGCTTTTTACTTTGTTCTTATCGCTTTCTTAAGTGAACTTTGTTGTTGTTGAGGAAATCGCTCTACCCAACTTTCACATCGAAGACTGATCTTATTGTCTTCCAGAGCATTTTTCAAGATTCAGGTTTTGTGATCTCATGAATCATCATTTCACTCTCTAATTTATTTGGAGATCACATAATCAAACGTTATTGTAAACCGATTTCTGCCTTTTACTGCTTTTTTATCATACTTGTTGAGTTCATTTGACGCGTTTCGATTCAGATGGCTTCTGCGATGTTGTCTTTAGCTTCTGCGATTCCATCAGCTTCAGTTTCTATGCAGGAATCTCATAAGGTATGGCTTTAAGGAATTTTTTTCCCTTTTACTTTTTTTAAATTTTCTTCTTAGTTTTTGGTTACTGAGAAAATGCTGCGAATGTAAATCAAATCTAGCCTACTAATTTATATTTTTTTCTTCTTATTTCGGGGCTTTCAGATTGATGATTTTATTTAGAGAAGGAGAAAAGTAATTTCGAGATTAATTTCAGCTGTTCTCTGGATAAATAGATGAATAGATGTTGATACAAGTTAATTTTTTTATTTTATTTGCAATAGGGGAAGGTGAATCTTCGGAGCTCGGGCTTGAGCTTCAATAAGGGGAAATTCGACCTTCCAGCTAACACGAAGGTAAACATGCTGCGAACTTGATCGGCTTTTCAGCATGAGTTTTTCGATCCTGCTACTTGAATTTTGTTTTTTGTTTTGGTTGTTTTTGCGGCTTCATTCAAGGGCTGCTCATCCCTAGTCGGGATAAGGCGGTTGCCTTATGCCCGGTGTAATAGGGCACACTTTTTTTTCCCTCAACATCTATTATATATTTTAAAAAAATCATATAACAATAAATTTTTTAAAAGATACTAAAATAAAAAATATTATGTATTTAGTTTAATGTTATTTTTCATTTTTTAACTAATTAAAAATTGAGCGATACACGCTACTTGGTTCTTAATCTGCTTATTTAAGAATAAATAGAAACAATTTAAAACTTAAGTTTAGTGATATGGTTTTTTTATTTAGTTATTCTTTAATATTGTCTTCATTTTTAGTTAATTGAGATTGTAAAACATAAGAACTTATATTTATTGTTAAAAAAATCTATTTTAACTTTCAGATTTTATTTTGTGTATGTATATTTTTAAATGAAGGGTAGTAATGGTCTACTAACTATGATAAAGTGTACAAAAGTTCACTAACTTTTGGGTGGGTTACTATAAGTTTGTTAACTATTGAAAAATGGACCAAAAGTTTGAAATTTCAAAAAATGTCAGAAATTGAGCACGTGAATACACATTTGCGTATTATTCTGTGTTACTTAAATCAATTGCAACTCTAAAATACGAACTTGGATATGTTTGCACACATAGCAATTGATTTAGTAATATATAGTAACTTAAAAATAAGCACATATGTGTTCACATATTTCATTTTTGACATTTTTTAAAGTTTTAGATTTTTAATCAATCGTTTAATAGTTAGTTGATTTTTAGTGTCCCATTTAAGGGTTAATGGACTTTTGTAGTTAGTGGATTTTTAGTGTTCCATTTAAGGGTTAATGGACTTTTGTACACTTTGATCATAGTTAGTAGATCATTGCTACCATTTCTCCTATATTTTAGAAATAAACATGTAGATAATTTTAAACTTTTTATTTTACTTCAAAGTTTCCACACAAAATAATGTCAAATCCCAACTCAAAAAAATTTACAATTTGTTTATAGTATTTGCTCATCATATTACTTTATATTAGGGGTAAACAGTGGATCGAAACTGTCTGTTTTTGGTCAATTCGAATCTCAATAGATCGGATTTTTTCGGATCCAATTGCATATTGATATTGAAACTTATTTATGAATTATTTTCATATATAAAACACGACATATACAAATTTAAATTTTAAATTTATATCTTTGTAACAAATATTATTATTTATAGTTACAACTAAAAAATCAAAAGAATGAGAAATATGTCTGTATAATTATGGTATGCGTAATATTTAAATATAATATAAAATAAAATAAAATATGTATTTATCTATAATTAAAATATGCATTTATCTATAGTTTAATAGTAATTCGGTTTGGATTAGATACAACAGATTATAAAATTTGTCGATCCGAATTTGAACGGATTGTATAATTTTTAATCTAAATCCGATTCAACTATAAAATTTATCAATTCAATTTGATCCGAATCCGACGATCGGATCGAATTATTTGCTCACCCCTACTTTATATCATAGTTCAATTGAATACATTTACTTAATCATTTTTTGTTTTTTAACTTAGTTTCATTTTTAATTTATCAATAGTATTTTATAAAAAAAATTAAATGATTTATTCAATTTTTATTTTATATTTTACAAAAAAAATATAATATCAATCATTATTTAATGCAGTAATATCTTTTAATATTTATCTAGGCTTGATATTAAGTGTATAAGCTTTTTAATAATTTTGTTTCTAATACTTCCTCTAAAATTATTTGTGTAGTTTGGGGAAAAATAAAAACTTCAATTAGTGATGACATAGCAAAAGATACACTAGCTATTTTTCTTGATATGCATTGTATATATTTAAATAAATTGTTAAAAAAATAAAGATTTTTATTTATAGTATTTTAATATGAAAAATATGTAACGCTCCAATTTCATATTTCACCTTAGGCCTTTGCACTCCTTGAGCCTCTTGGCTTCGTTATTACTTATGAGTAAATGAAGTGATTCTTACTAAAGGAGTTTACATTATTATATGTGTGTATTAATTTTCATAAACGAGTCTATATTATATCATTTCTGTTTAGAATTCTTTTGGTAGGATATCTATGGTTGCTGCAGTCAATGTTTCTCGATTCGAAGGTATAGCAATGGCCCCACCCGATCCTATTCTTGGAGTATCTGAAGCTTTCAAGGCAGACACTCATGAAATGAAGCTTAATCTTGGAGTTGGGGCTTATAGGACAGAAGAACTTCAGCCATACGTGCTTCAAGTCGTTAAGAAGGTTTGGTTGCTGTTTTGTGTTTCTATAATCTGATTATGATCTTCGTTATCTGCTTGCATTTTTCTAGTGGAAAACCAAGATAGGTGTACAGTTAATATAATTGGTCTGTTTCACAATTATTTTCACGAGGAACAAGTTAATTACAATTGTCTTTTTTCTCTTTGTAGGCAGAAAACCTTATGCTTGAAAAGGGGGAAAACAAAGAGGTATTTGAACATTCTAATGTGCATTGGATGACCTGAAGTTAGTCAATTAAGCTTTTGACTAACTGTGTTTACAATAGATTACTGACTGCGTTTTATTTACAATACATGCAGTACCTTCCCATAGAAGGTTTGGCAGCGTTCAATGAGGCGACTGCAGAGTTATTATTTGGGTCTGATAACCCAGTAATAAAGCAACAAAGAGTATGTCAAATTTCGCACTTTTATCTTGTGAAAAAACAGTTATTTCTTTTTTTTTCTTCCATCTTGATTGTTCATAGACTTCAGTGTTGTTTTGCAGGTTGCAACTGTTCAAGGTCTTTCAGGAACTGGTTCCCTTCGTCTTGCTGCAGCTCTTATTGAACGTTATTTTTCTGGGGCAAAAGTCCTTATATCATCTCCAACATGGGGTGTGTCATTACTCATTATTTCTTTTTTAATTTCTTTTTGCTTGTGCTGTCTGAAGCAATAATACTGATATGTCATGCCGAATAAAATTTGTTGCAGGTAACCACAAGAATATTTTCAATGATGCTCGAGTTCCATGGTCAGAATATCGATACTATGATTCTAAAACAGTTGGTTTGGATTTTGAGGGGATGATAGCTGACATAAAGGTAAGTAGGTAACATCTTAACCATAAATTGTTTTTTGTTGTTGTATGCACTAGAAAGAGTGTCGCTCTGGATCATTGCTATCACATGCTAATAGTAAACCATCCTATCTTAAATTACATATTCCTGTCATTTACTAGCTTTAAGCTCTTATAATGCTGCATGACTACATCTAAGCTCAGTATTTTTTTGTCAGCATCTAAGTTCAGTGTTTGATGATAGAAATATGCTAATTTTATGTGGTTAGACCTTTTTTCTTAATTTTATTTAAAATTCCTGGATGTTGCTGTTTTCTTCAAACATATTAGCACCTGCACATACTTATCCATACGTACAGTGACTTGGAGTGCGGATCTCTTTTTTTCATTCATCCTTGTTTGCCTTCTCTTCAGGCAGCCCCTGAGGGGTCTTTCATACTGCTTCATGGTTGTGCTCACAACCCAACGGGGATAGATCCAACCCCTGAACAGTGGGAAAAAATTGCGGATGTCATCCTAGAGAAGAATCACATACCATTTTTTGATGTTGCATACCAGGTAATATGGCTATAAAAGTTTCATTTTCAGCTTTCATTTTTTTTTTGCTGAAACGGAACTTCTGAATTTTCAAGCAATCTTCAAGAATTAATGGCACTTTGAATATAAGTATTTTCAATAATGTTGGGTTCGTAATAAATTTTTTTTTGATGGTTTACATCATGAGTGGCTTCTTTAGGTATGAAGAAACTTCTTTTAGGTTATGATTTTAATATATGACTTCTTTACGTGCTTTAGGGTTTTGCTAGTGGGAGCCTTGATGCAGATGCATCATCTGTGAGATTGTTTGCTGCAAGAGGCATGGAGGTCCTAGTTGCTCAATCCTACAGTAAAAATCTTGGTCTTTATGCAGAAAGGATTGGAGCAATCAATGTTGTCTGTGCATCGGCAGATTCTGCAGCAAGGTGCAGTTGAAATATTCTGCTTGTTTTAATCTTTAAACATAATTGCATGTCAAACAATGATACACGGATATTTTGATTTAGAATTTCATCCGATAAAGTCATTGTGAAGATACCAGTTCAAGAACAGCAAATAAACAATTGCAAGAACACAGATTTTAGAGTGGTTCTGCCAAATTGGCTTCCACTATCCCAATAGCAACAAAAATTTATTCCTTCAACTCATATACAAGCTTAGAAGAATCTCTCAAGAAGAATGCACAGCCACCCCTATCTCACACATCGAGCACACACCAGTTCATCTCTTCTGTTTTCCTTTCTCTTTCTCAAGACTTTCACGCATACATTCCTTGATCTCTACCTCTCTATTTATAGTTTACAATTGAGTTACAATGCTCTCAACTAACTGGCATATAGAGGATAACTAACAACTCAAGACAGTTACAATTGATTTACAATGGATTAAACCCCCACTGTAGGCCTTACAAAACCCCTTACATAGTTGCACTTCGTGTGGGTAGAGTCTGATCAAGTTGTCTCCAATTCTAATCGTCATAAGGATCCATAATAATCTATTGACTTATCTTCAATTGTTATCAGAGTAAAGAGCCAATTGAAGAGGCTTGCTCGACCAATGTATTCTAATCCTCCAATTCATGGAGCTAGGATTGTTGCTAATGTTGTTGGGGATCCAAATCTCTTCAACGAATGGAAATCAGAGATGGAGATGATGGCAGGAAGGATAAAAAATGTGAGGCAGGAATTGTATGATAGCCTTTGTGGGAAAGATAAGAGTGGGAAGGATTGGTCCTTTATACTTCAGCAGATTGGCATGTTTTCATTTACAGGCTTGAAGAAAGCTCAGGTAAGATCTCACTCTCATATCACTTGATTAAAAACATCATGTTCCAACATTGTTTTGGTTCTTGTTTATTTCTCTAATTTGGCAAGACATCATTACTAATCCTTAGTCATTTTCTAGGTATAAATTATTTTTCTCATCTTCCATGGTGTCCCTTGTTGCTTTTCTTATGGAAAGTTTCATAATTATATTTTGTTATATTTATGAATATCTGTCATCATTGTCCTTAAAATTTTCCATACAACAAACTAGTTATTTCATCCAATTTAATTCTTAATTCCTCAATCTGACCATTGGTTTAATGTGAACCCTCCTATAGTGGTTTTGTTTTTCTCGCAATGCGACCGATGTAGGACGGGCAGAGGGAAAGTAGATATAGAGAAGAAGGGGAAGAGATTGAGATTCTAAAAGGAGGATTATGACAAGAAAGGGGAGATAAATGAGAGAATAAACTTCATAACCATAAAATAATTCATTAATCAAAGCTTGTTCAATTACAATGCTATAATTATGCTTTATTTATAGGAAAACTGACAAACTGGGGTTGAGTTATGTCAATATTCATAATTTAGTTTTTCTTTTGTCAAAAGAAAAATTGCATTAAGAAACACAAGCAAATATAAATCTAGAAACAAACTAATTGATTCCAACATCAACAACCCGAAGACTATCCAAGGAATCACTACCTAAAATGTTTCTAGCACAAGGTCAGTAACATAGCTATTAGAGAGGTCTGCATTATCTAGCAAGAAGAAAACAGAAGAAACTCTAAAAGCAGTGAACAAACAAACTATTTTTTACATTTTCAGTTTATCACAAAACTGGAAACAAAGAAACAACACACAGAACAAAAAGCACTAAACATAAACTTCAACACACCATCAACAGCACCCAAACTCCATTGCAAACAACCAGAATCAATCCTACACAGAAAATGAATCCAATACCAGCCTTGTATCCATAGCTCACTGTTATGAATAAGGAGTCTACCCCCATACTAGCAGCCACACCCATATCAGTACTACCATCTATGCCATAATCCACAGACCCAGCCATCAAATTGACAAAGGAGCCAAGCTCATTCAGCCCTTTCCCAGATTGCTTAACACTCTTTGCCCCTAGTCCACCTTCACCAATACCAGAGCCATCAACCTTCAGGTTCTCTTTATTCTTAGAATACACCTCAGCCCCTGCATTCGTCTTACCCCCTTCCCCATGACCACCTTTCTTCACACCTTCCTTTTCAGTGTATCGAACCAGATGATTCTATCCCTCACTAATCTCATAGTGCCACTAAACAGTGAGTGTCAATTTCAATCACAACACCCACTTTCTCAACAATGCAAGCTACAATAGCCTCACTACGTCAATCTATTGGCAAATCTTGGATCTGAATCCAAAATAGCATCATATTGAAATTCAAATTAGAAGGAGAAATACCTGGATATAAATATTGAATCACTAGCAGTTATTTATCAAAGATCCATGGAGCTCGCTTCAAAATAGATACCAATTTATCGTCCTCAAAATAAAACTCAAGTATACACATCGACAACCTTCAACTCGAGTCCACCACTCTTAACCTAGATCCTTCGATGAACACACAATAGAGCATCAAGATTGATCGAGTTAGAGATAAGGCGAGCAGCAAGGGCCAACTCCTTAATCCATTTCTTTTTTAATTAGGTCACATATCTCCAAAGTAAGATCAATGTTAACTACATGATTGAGAATGCTCTCCACATTTGAAATCGAGGAGCACAATTCATTGTACAACTAGATTTAGAACACAAAAATCGTTTCTATGAAGTCCTTAGGTTGGTATAAACAATCAAGAGAAGCTAGGATACAGATGAAATTAGAACGAAATTAGGGCACAATGAGTTAGAGAGAGGAAATCGAATCAAGGGAGATGAGAGCAAGAGGAGACGTAAAGAAAACCAACCAAATGCTCCAGAGAAGTTAGAGACGCTCTCGATTCAACTATGGATATTGGTAAAGATATATTATTTATAATTTAGTTTAAGTTAGTTTTATTTCATAATACGTTTGTAAAAGTTCCAATCATATGTTACATGTTTGTATGGAATTTTCATGTAAGTATGTGAAAAGTTTTGTGAAAATTTTACTTACCTATTTTTAACTTCCCCTTTGTACATGAGTATGTGAAATATATTAAATCTGCCCCATAAATTGGATGATTTCAATTATTTATATTGTTTATAAGACTATTCCTAAAGACCTTAATTGCATTTAAAAGCTATTCCTAATATGATAAAAAGTATAAATTAGATGACAATATTATAGAACTCTTAAATAAACAATTCCTTTTGCTGAAAAAGATCTGTTTTATTTTCTTTTTCCTATTCAGAGTGAGAACATGACAAATAAGTGGCATATATACATGACAAAGGACGGAAGGATATCCTTGGCTGGATTGTCTTTGGCCAAGTGCGAATATCTTGCTGATGCTATCATTGATTCATTCCATAATATCAGTTGAAATGGAGAGTTACTAAGATACAATTTAATATTAAAAAAAAAAGAAATTTTTGGTGAGAGCCTAATAATTTCAGCCGAGCTGTTTGTATGATCGAAATATTGTAAATTTATGCTCGTACTGAATATTGAAATTTTTTGTATCTATAATTCAGTTTGAGTGTTTGCCATATCCATAAATTTTGTTGTTCCGGAAGAAAATGTTAGTATTTTGAAGAGCTTTCATTATTGATGAAATTGTATTTGTATGGACATTCATTGCCTGCAAATTTAATTAGGAGGCGTGTTTGTTAAATAGTATTAATGTCTAATTTATACATACTTTTGGTTGTGGTTGTGAAGTCAGAACATATTTTATATAATAAAAATTGTATAATTATATAATTTTTTTGACCCACATAGGAATGGGTATGTGATAAGTTGGGATGGTTATCTTAATAACCATAATCACTTCGTATAAGTTTTGAGTACATTTTGTTAATAATAGTTGATTATAAGTTATTAATGGTTTTTTTTTATAATTTAATCATGTTTCTTATTCTTTAACATTTATTTAAACATATATAATTTTAGAAAAATAATTATTAAAATATTTTTTATTTTATTATATTATTTAAAATATTAGATATTAATTTTTATTTTTTTATTATCTAGTACATGTTTATAAGTATAATAAAAATAAGAATAAATAAAATTCAATTTAATTATTTCAAATATTGTGTTTTATTATTAAAAATATTTTTATATAATTATATGTATATAAAAAATTAATATTAATATATGTTTGATTTTAGTTAACCATAATTTTGATGTTGTGATAATTATTTCTATTTAACATTTTATTGTTTTTGGATTTTTTTTTTGTAAAAAGTTGGTTTTAATTATTTAAGGTTAAAATGTTCATCCATGATTTCACTAAAAATGTCGGTTAAATCGTACTAGAATTTAATTTAATATGTTTAAATTTTTAATTATAGAATTATTTGACTTCACATTTTATTTTATGTCAAGTTAAAATATAATAAAAATAAATTAAATATTAATTTATTAATTTTATTAAAATATTTAATATACATTAATAATTGTAATATAATTTGATATAGCTAGGTTCATTATGACAATAGTATATCTGATATGGTGCAGTTTCTGACCTGTTATTAAACCTAACAGAATATGTGATATGTGATATGTGATATTAACATTAGTTGTTTTTGTCAATTTTGGGTTAAATAGTTCTGATCTAGTACCTAACCTTGGATATGTTACGACACTCGTGAATCCAGTTACATGACCATAGATAGATTTTGTGAATGGGTACCGAACTTTCGGATGTCATAATATGTCTGACTTTGGGTACTAGATGATTTCTATAAATTTATGTTCAAGCTGTCTACCACATAAATCTGGTCTCTTTTTTTTTTGACTTTTTTAATAGATGATCATCATTCAATATAGCAAACAATTACGAAAGCTTCGAATCTATTACCGATAAAATCTGGACAAGAAATAAGATTGATAATCTATCCCTAGCATGATATTTGGACTAAATAGCTAAACCCTGAGCTACTTTGCAAAAGTAATGTTGAACCAAGCCCGGTCTACAATGTTTAGTTAGACTTTAGTTAGACTCAGTTTTAAAGAATCTCTCTCAAATACCATATTTTCAAACTCATGCTCAAAGGCCCATATAGTACCTTATGTTATGGCCAACAATTATGCTACATTCACCCGGTCATTTCTAGAACTAGTATCAAACATAATTAAGTAGGCACATCTAGTTTACTTGTACCTGCTATATAAAAGCATCATGTATATTCCTTAAGAAATAGAATACAATACAATCATTTAGTAATTCTAACATGATATCAGAACCACTGCTATGACATATCTTTTAGGTCTTGTCTCTTCTAGTGTTACTCCACCCTTTATCTCTTCTATCGTCACAATAGTTGTTGCAGTCACTCACCTTTGAAAATCTGACGTCTCTCAGCCGTTGTTCTTGGGTTCTAGGCCTGCAGCTGCCATCGTTGAGGAGTCTCGCACCATACAGACTATTGCAATCACCATCTTCGTCACGTATCTTGCTTCGATAACCTTTTTGCAGGTATCATTGTGATCGGCTTATGTGGAAGTCTCGCAACCATCGGAGCCTACACGCGCCCTCACGTGCCGCCAACAAAAGCCACGCGTCAGATTCATGCGCCTCACACGCCACAATAAGGGCTTGTGACGTCATCAATGATGTCATCGTTGACCATTGACCACCGTTGATCGTTGTTGACTTTGGCCATTGATTTTTCTACATAGTTGAATTTGCAGACCAGGTTCTCCTTATCCAGTTTTCACATAGACTTTGTTTTTGCAATCTGTTTTTGCATATTGTGTTTCTAAATGGACAAAAAAGATGTTTTTCTTCCTCGATATATCAATACTATATTGGAAGGGATGGAGAATTACTTATCTTGCTATCAAGCTATGCGTAGTTTTCTTAAGGGTCGCATGCTCTGGCATTATCGTACTGGTGTAATTACCATTCCTGTCAAAGGAGTAAGTGAAGAAGATGCAGCCTTATTTGGTCGCATGATTGATTGAGATAGTCATAACCACATGATCCTCACATGGATTC
Organism: Hippophae tibetana; assembly: GCA_037013495.1. Classification (NCBI taxonomy): domain Eukaryota; kingdom Viridiplantae; phylum Streptophyta; class Magnoliopsida; order Rosales; family Elaeagnaceae; genus Hippophae; species Hippophae tibetana. The sequence goes on from CM072806.1 coordinate 32,408,088, forward strand.
AGAATACTTCCATTCTCCCCATCTCCAATCTATTGGGCAACTTTGATGGTGCAAAATTAACATGGAATATGTTGGCCAAAAGGTACTCCACTACTCACGGATCCATGAAATATCAGTTAGTAGTCACATCAACTTCAATAAGAACTAGGGCAATCCATAAATGACTACTATGATCAGCTTTGCTTTCGTTGGGACCAAATTGACCTTTGTGATACAATTTGGGTATGCTCAAAGGATGCTCAACAATATTCTATAGTTAGAGATGAATTTCATTTCTATGAGTTCTTGATGTCATTTCACAAGGACTTTGATCCCATATGAGGTCAGCTTCTTAATCACAATCCTTCTCCCTCTCTTGATACTGTTGAAAATGAGTTGGTTAGAGAAGAAGCTCGACTTGCAACCCTTCAAGCCCAGAATAAGTTCAATGTTTTAGCTATTATTCTTTCTACTCCTGCCAATGAGCAATCTCAACAGTCAGGTGATTCCTTTGGTTCTAACAATCATTGCAAGCAGACCAACAAGAAGTTTTGTAATTATTGTAAGTGTCATGGCCACACCATTGAGACTTGTTATTGTCGTAACAAATCTACTATTGTTGTTGCTAATACTGAGCTTACTCCGTTGATGCCTTCTAGTTCAACAGAGTCCCAGTCTTCTGGATCCACTGTCAACCTCTACCCCACTGAACTACAAAAGATCATAACTCAGGTTCTTCGTATGGCTAGTAATGCATCTCTTTCCACTGCTCTCTTAGTTCTTCTCGGTAAGTCTCAAACTTGGCATTTTAATTCTGCTTGTTGTAATCACATGACACCTCACTCATCTTTATTCTCCAAACTTGACCCTACACCATATTGTCACGTCCCGCTCAAATGTCCCTAAAAATCCAAATAAATGATGGTTGCCTAAAGAATCTAGACTATTCTACATGGAAAGTTCTAGAGTTTCCTAGAGATGTATAGAAAGAGCTAGAGTTGGATAGACTCAACTCAAGCCTTGAAGACCCTAGAATGTTCTAGAGCACGCTAGAGAGTGCAAGAATAGGCTGGAATATTCTAGAACGTGCTAGATGGTTCATGAAGGATGTAGAAGTTGCTGGAAGCTTATGGAACATCCCGGAACGTGCATGAAGAAGCTAGACAAACCTAGAAGACTCTAGAGTTGGCTAGAAGACTCTAGAGTTGGCTAGAAGGTCCTAGAACCTTGTGGCATATTGTACATAACACTAGAAGACTCTTGTACATTCTAGAGTTAGAATGATCTAAAAAGTGGTGGCATAACCTTAAGCTTAGAGCCACACTATAAATAGACCCATTGGTCTTCATTTGTATTCATCTTGGGAATTCTTAGCATCTTGTAAGATAAACTCTCTCTAGAGCAATACAAAGCATTCTTTGCAAACTCTCTTTCTATTCTCTTTGGAGTTTCATTCGAATTCAAAGGCAGGCTTAGTGCAACGGACGGTGCTAAGTGCCGCACGATCGCTACTTGAAAAATAAGGTCGTGACAGTTGGTATCAGAGATTCGGTTGAATCATTTCTAACCTTGGCATAATGAAGAACGTTGCTCCATCTACACCAAGCATCGATGTTCCACCTATGGAACGTGGTCGTGAGAAAGTTCGGAAACCATCAAAAGAATCTCGAGCCAAGTCGAAAGACATGCTTTCTAGCTTAGAAGCACGAGTGAGGAGTGCGCAGGACAGCTTAGGGGAGTTGTTCGACCGGGTGGACAACTTAGAGGAACGTTGCAATGGCTTGGAGGCCGAGGATGTGGAGATCCATGCAACGGTCAAGATGTCCCTTAATGAGCTAGATGGAGGATTAAGGCAAGAGCTTGATGGGTTAAAAACCGAACTTGCCAAGGTAAGGGATCTTGTCCAAAGAGAACTTGCTAATGTCTTGCTTAAAGTGGAGGGCATAAGTGGTGATCTAGCTCTATGTAAGTGAGCTATGGCCGTGGGAACTAGCGCAACCACTGTCATTGAAGCTAAGAGAGTGGATGTTCCCAAGCCTAAGACCTTCAATGGTGTTAGGAATGCTAGGGAAGTTGAGAACTTACTTTGGGGGCTGGAACAATACTTTGAGGCTACTGGCATAACAGATCATGCCAGCAAGATCCGGACTGCTGCCATGTATTTTTCCGACACTGCTATGTTGTGGTGGAGACAGAGGCATGAAGATGTACAACGAGGGGTTTGTACAATTGATACCTTTGAAGATTTCAAAATGGAGTTCAAAATGCAGTTCTTCCCCGTAAATGTTGAAGAGGAGGCAAAAGACCGATTGCGACGGTTAAAGCAAATAGGTAGCATAAGGGATTATGTGAAGGATTTCACAACCTTGCTGCTTGAAGTCCCCGACACATCAGACAAGGATGCCTTATTCTTATTCGTGGATGGTCTCCAATCGTGGGCTAACCTTGAGCTCAAGCGACGTGGTGTCCAAGACTTATCTTCGGCCATTGCGATTGTAGAAAGCTTTATCAATTACTCCACAAACAAAGAGAGCTCAAAAGCCACAAATACAAATTTTAGTGGAGGAAAGAGTGGTGGAGGCCAAGCCAAAAGTCAAGGATCCAAAAATCATAAAGACAACTCCTCATTCAAACCACGAGACAAGGGGAAGGAAAAGGAGGATCGTGGTGCCTCGAAGCCCCGTGTGGCGTGCTTCATATGCGATGGACCGCATTAGGCACGTGAATGTCTGAAAAGAAAGGCATTGAGTGCCTTAGTTGCTTCCACTCATGAACAGGATAGAGGCGAGTCAGACGAAGGTGCAAAGATGGGTTCTTTGTGCTTACTTGGTGCATTGCAGAGCGCCCCAAAGACCCCCAAAGGCTTGATGTATGTAGATGCAGCCATCAACGGGAAGGTCGCCAAGGCTTTGGTCGACACAGGTGCATCTCATAACTTTGTTTCAATGGAAGAAGCAAAACGACTCGGCCTGAAAGTAGTCCATGGAGGGGGATCTCTCAAAGCAGTTAACTCGGCGGCACTACCATTGCATGGAGTTACTCGTGAAGTTAAGGTCAGTCTTGGTGCTTGGACTGGCCAGGTGGACTTATCAGTAACGCCTATGGATGACTACTCAATAGTATTCGGCATGGAGTTCTTGGACCAGGTTGGAGCTTTCTTGGTGCCATGTTCAAAATCTATGTGTATCATGGATGGACCAAAAGTTTGGGTGGTATCGACGAACATGACCACCAAACGTATGACCCAAGCTCTCTCGGCGCTTCAATTCAAGAAGGTATTGAAGAGAGAAGAAAAGAGTTACCTGACCATCTCAAATGAATACGATGAGAAGGATTCGCCTAAGCCAAGCTTGCCGACAGACGTGCAAGTTGTCTTAGATAAGTCCCATGAGGTGATGCCTGAAGCGTCGCCCAAACGGTTACCTCCAAGAGGGAGGTGGACCACAAAGTTGAGTTGGATCTTGATACAAGACTACCAACAATGAGTCCTTATCAGGTGGAAAAATCAGAGTCGCGCAGCAGAAGCGTTGTGGTTGACCCACCAAGTCAAATGGCAGAGCTAGCAGCCTTGAGTAGGCCAAGCAATCCTTTGTTGGGAAGGATCAAAGAAGGATTGGAGCATGATGCCCTTGCTCAAAGCCTCCTTGCCCTCATCAAGGAAGGAAAGATGAGACAATTTTGGCTGAGTGACAGACTACTCTATGCCAAGCAGAATCGAATCTTCGTGCCAAAATAAGGGAGCTTAAGGAAAGAGCTTATTAAGGAGTGCCATGATTCCTTATGTCCTGGACACCCAGGAATGAGGCGCACCCCTTGCTTTGATCAAATCAATCTACTATTGGCCTCAACTTCGGGACGATGTCGAAGCTTATGTAAGAACTTGTCTTGTGTGCCAACAGGACAAGATAGAGCAGCATGCATCCGGAGGGTTGTTAGAACCGCTGCCTATTCCAGAGAGACCATGGGAGAGCATCTATATGGATTTCATCACTTGCTTGCCAAAATCTGAGGGCTTTGGCAGCATCACTGTAGTAATCGATCGCTTCAGTAAATATGCGACATTCATACCTACCTCAACGGACTGCATGGCAGATGAGACGACACAGTTGTTCCTAAAGCATGTCGTGAAGCATTGAGGAATTCCATCCAATATCGTGAGTGATCGAGACCCACGATTTACTGGCAAGTTTTGGACAGAATTGTTCAAGTTGTTGGGATCAGACTTGAACTTCTCTACAAGCTTTCATCCCCAAAGTGATGGACAAATAGAGCATGCCAACGCATTGCTGGAGTTGTATTTTAGGCACTTTGTTAGTGCCAATCAACATGATTGGGCGAAGTTGTTGGATGTAGCCCAATTTTCTTATAATTTACAAAGGAGCGAGTCTACCATGAAGAGTCCCTTCGAGATCGTCATGGGGCAGCAACCCATAACTCCTCATGCCTTGCCCACAAGTTGTGAAGGGAAGAGTCCTGCTGCCTTCAAATTTGCCAATGTATGGCACGAACAAGCTGAGTTAGCCCGAGCCTACTTGAATAAGGTGTTTAAAAAGATGAAGAAATGGGCTGACAAGAAAAGGAAGATGGTGGAATTTCACGAAGAAGATTTGGTCCTGGTTAAACTATTGCCCCAACAATTCAAATCTCTATGGAAGGTTCATAAGGGGTTAGTTCGGAAGTATGAAGGGCCATTTCCAGTCCGCAAGAAAGTCTGTAAGGTGTCGTACAAGCTGCAACTCCCTTCAAATCTCAAAATCTATCCGATCTTTCATGTAAGCATGCTAAAACCTTATCATGGAGACAAGGAAGACGTGAGTCGAGGAGAATCCAAGAGGGCGCCTACCACAGTGGTAACCTCCTTTGACAGGGAAGTGGACTCAATTTTGGCAGACCGCTTGATCCTATGTAGGGGCGTACCAAGTTATAGGAAATACTTGGTAAAATGGAAAAATGCCCCGGATGTGGAGGCGAGTTGGGAACCTGAGGATTCTTTATGGCAATTCAAAGATGCCATAGAGAGGTTTCAACTTGAAGGCGCGACGAAGGCGTCGCGAACTTGAGTGGGGGAGGGTGTCACGTCCCGCTTAAATGTCCCTAAAAATCCAAATAAATGATGGTTGCCTAAAGGATCTAGACTATTCTACATGGAAAGTTCTAGAGTTGCCTAGAGATGTCTAGAAAGAGCTAGAGTTGGATGGACTCAACTTAAGCCTTGAAGACCCTAGAATGTTCTAGAGCATGCTAGAGAGTGCAAGAATAGGCTAGAATATTCTAGAACGTGCCGAATGATTCATGAAGGATGTAGAAGTCGCTGGAAGCTTACGGAACATCCTGGAACGTGCATGAAGAAGCTAGACAAACCTAGAAGACTCTAGAGTTGGCTAGAAGGTCCTAGAACCTTGTGGCATATTGTACATAACACTAGAAGACTCTTGTACATTCTAGAGTTAGAATGATCTAGAAAGTGGTGGCATAGCCTTAAGCTTAGAGCCACACTATAAATAGACCCATTGGTCTTCATTTGTATTCATCTTGGGAATTCTTAGCATCTTGTAAGATAAACTCTCTCTAGAGCAATACAAATCATTCTTTGCAAACTCTCTTTCTATTCTCTTTGGAGTTTTATTCGGATTCAAAGGCAGGCTTAGTGCAACGGACGGTGCTAAGTGCCGCACGATCGCTACTTGAAAAATAAGGTCGTGACAATATGCTCTTAATATTCATACAATTGATAGTTCCACCATGCATGGGATAGTCTAGGTTTTGTTTCGACCTCTAACCTCTCTGTTCTTGGGGTCTTCCATGTACCTAACCTATCTTATAATTTATGCTCTGTGGGAGAATTAGCTAAAATAGGATATCTCTTTATTTTTGACTATTCTGGATGTATTGTGCAGGATCTGAGGATAAGGCAAGAGCTTGGGACTGGTCCTAGGATTGGGCGTATGTTTCTCGTGGAAAATCTTCATCTTCCACATGTTGCTCCTGTCTCTATTGTTGTAGTTTCTTCCTTACCTTCTCTTGCACTTTGGCATTCTCATCTTGTTCATGCCCTATCCACTCGAGTACAACAATTAGCTTCTAAAGGTCTGTTAGGTTCTGTGTCTAAAGATAATTTCGATTGTACTTCATGCCAGTTAGGAAAAAAACCACATTTACCTTTCAATAATAGTGAATCTATCTCTAATAGTATTTTTGAGTTAATTCATTCTGATGTTTGGGGACCTTCTCATGTTACTAGTATTGGTGGATCTCGTTATTTTGTTATTTTTATTAATGATTATTCTCATTATAGTTGGATCTTTCCTATGAAATCTCTTTCTGAACTCTTACCAATATATAGTAACTTTGCAAAAATGGTTGAAACACAATTCTCCAAACATATCAAAACTTTTCGATATGATAATGCTCTTGAATATACTCAATATGCTTTTCAAGCTCTGTTACATTCCTATGGCACTGCACATCATCTAACCTATCCAGGAACCTCTAAAAAAAATGGTCGAGCCAAAAGAAAACTTCATCATATTCTTGACATTGTCCGTGCTCTTCTTCTTTCTGCCAAAGTTCTTGCCTCATTTTGGGGTGAAGCCACTCTTCATTCTATTCATGCCATTAATCACATTCCAAGCACTGTTATTCATAATCAGACTTTGTATGAGCGCCTTTTTGGGTCATCCCTTAACTATCATTACCTTTGCTCCTTCGAATCTGCCTGTTTCGTTCTTCTTCAGCCTCATGAGCACAACAAACTTGAGCCTCGATCTAGACTTTGTTGTTTTCTTGGTTATGGTGAAACTCAAAAAGGGTATTAGTGCTATGATCCTGTCTCTCATCATCTTTGTGTTTCCCATAATGTTGTCTTTTGGGAACACCACTTATTTGTTGAACTCTCTCACTTTCGTTCTTCCCTAACTAACTCTTCTGTTTTAGAAATATTTCTAGATGAGTCTTATATTTCTTCTACAAATACTCTTGATCCTTCTTTGGATTCTCTATTCAATGTTCATATATTTTTGATGATTATCCTAAACAGGTTATAGATGAACAGGTTGATGACAAGCTACCCCACCTTGAGCCCAGGTCCCCTACTCCTGCTCCACTTGAAGATCCTTTACAAGACATTCCACCTCACCACTCAACCCGAGTAAGATCCATTCCTGCACATTTACTTGACTATCATTGTTACACTACCTTTTCTACACTCAATGAGCCTCACACATTTAATGAGGCATCTACTGACCCTTTATGACAGATTGCAATGAAAGAGGAAATTGAGGCATTAACCAAAAAACATACTTAGGATCTGATTAATTTCCCTCCTAGTCAGTATGTGGTTGGTTTTAAGTGGATTTATAAGATCAAGATTCTCTTTTATGGGTCCATCGAGTGCTACAAGGCTTATCTTATTGCAAAATGTTTTACACAAGAATATGGGATTGATTATGAAGAGACTTTTGCTCTAGTTGCCCATATCTCCTTTATTCGTGCCTTCTTAGCTGTTGTTATTGCTAGTAAATGGGACCTTTTTCAAATGGATATTAAAAATGCATTCCTTAATGGGGATCTGCATGAAGAAGTCTATATGCAACCTCCTTCTGGTATTTCTGTTGAAACAAACAAGGTTTTTCGCCTTCGACGTGCACTTTATGGCCTTAAACAAGCTCCACGAGCGTGGTTTGCCAAGTTTAGCTCCACCATATTTGCTTGGGTTACACTACCAGTTCATATAATTTTGCCTTCTTTCTTCATCGCAATGATAAATGCACTATTTTTCTTCTCCTATATGTGGATGATATAATCATAACTGGTGATGACCTTAGTGGTATTCAAGAACTCAAAGATTTTTTTAGTCACTAGTTTGAGATGAAAGACCTTAGACATCTCAACTATTTCTTGGGTCTTGAGATCACTCATTCTACAGATGGTCTTTATATTACTCAAGCCAAGTATGCATCTGACCTTTTATCTCGAGTTGGATTTACTAACATCAAGACTGTTGACAATCCAGTTAAACTTAATGTGCATCTGACACCCTTGAGGCGGGGGGAACCATTGCCTAATCCCTTTCTTTACAGATGATTGGTTGGCATCCTGGTTTATCTCACAGTTACTCTTCCAGACATTTCTTCTGCTATTCATCAGGTGAGCCAATATCTGTCTGCTCCACGATCGACTCACTATGTTATTGTTCTGTGTATTCTACGATACTTAAAAGGCACTCTCTTCCATGGCCTTTTTTACTCAGCTCAATCTCCTTTTATACCCCGTGCATTCTCTAATGCTGATCGGGAAGGAGATCTCATTGATCGCAGGTCCACTACAGGTTACTGCTTTCTACTTGGTTCTTCTTTGATTTATTGGCGAAATAAGAAATAAACTTTCGTGGCCCGCTCCAGTACTGAAGTAGAATATCATGCTCTTGATGTATCATATTTGAGCTCCTTTGGTTACGATGGCTTCTTAAGGATTTGGGTGTGTCTACATCCTCTACTACTCCCCTTTATTGTGACAATCAAAGTGCCATTTATATTGCTCACAATGATGTCTTCCATGAATAGACTAAACACATCGAGATTGATTGTCACTTTATTCATTCTCATCTTGTCCATGGTGCTCTCAAGCTTTTTCCCGTCTATTCCAACAATCAACTTGCAGATTTCACCAAGGTACTTCCTAAGGGACGTACTCGTAATTTGGTTGACAACCTCAAGCTGGTCTCACATCCACCTTGAGTTTGAGGGAGGTTGTTAATGTATATCATGTTATTGGCTTTAGACACATTTAGTTTACTTATACCTCTTATATAAAGGCACCATGTGTATTCCTAAAGGAATAGAATACAATACAATCATTCAATATTTCTAACAATAGTTTTATCTTGCTTGTTGATTACAATGATTAAAATGAGAAAAATAATTGAAATTGAATCTCTCTCTCCCCTAATCTTCTATTTTATAGAGCTTTTTTTATGTGCTTTTAAATAGGTATAGAGAGGATTAATTTTTTTAGGTTAGTTATTTTCCTCAACAACACGTACGTAAACATTAATATGTGAGAAATATGAAACCTATAAACAAATATTTTCTTAATAATTATAAAATTAATAAATATTATCCAAATATAATATTCTTCTGTCTAAACTAATATCTCAATGATTATGGCACGTGCATCACAAAATTCTTACATTCTCCCGTTTTGTCAAAGTGACAAATTCTTTATGTATTGATAAATATGTAAAATATATCTCTCATATTGGTGAGACTATTATATCACCATTAAATTTTTTATGTCTTTGAATATCTTCAATGTTTTGATCTTCAAAGAAGACATCTTTAATTCTAATAATCTTTCTTTTGACAAGATTTCATAATCGGTATCCAAATTCTACATTATCATATCATAAGAAGATGTATTCTTTTAACTTGGAGTCAAGCTTCAATCTCTCGGTTTTTGGAATATGAACAAGAACTTTACAACCAAACACTTTCAAATAGTTGTAGAATACATCTATGCCTTTCCAAAACTTATTTGGAACATCGTATGCAATGGAGTTGAGGGAGAGAGATTGATAAAATCAATTATAGTTAAGAAAGCTTCACCCAAAAGCTCCTGGGCAATTTAGCATTAGATGGCATTGTTCTCATCATTTCAATAATAGTTTTATTCGTTCTCAATTGTACCATTATGTTGAGGAGCCTATCTAGTCAATCTTTTATGTTTGATTCCATTTCTCATGTTGTAATGTCTAAAACTCACATGTATTCTCCCCATCATTGGTACAAGTACACTTCAACGATTTGTCAATCTCTCATTCAATATTAGCATGAAACTTCTTAAATACATCAAACATTTTATCTTTTACTTTTTGAGTAAATAGGCCTAAACTTTCCTAGAATGATCATTAATAAAGATAACTAAGTACCTTGCTTCTTCAAGATGCCAGTGGTCATCAAACCATAAACATCAAAATACAAGACATTGAAAATATTTGGTTTTCTTTGTGAGAGTTCTACAACAAAATAAAACTCAATGTTGCTTTCTAATCTAGTAGTGCATAGTTTAAAGGACATATTTTTTTTCCCTTTAATCACTGCCAATACTTCTCTTTTGTAAGAATTTGAAGTTTTTTCTCAATCATATGTCGGAGCCCTTTGTGTAGTTCAACTGATGAATCATCTCCAAGTACATTCACACACCAATTACAAACTTTTGCAGCCCTTTGTGTAGTTCGACTGACGAATCATCTCCAAATACATTCACACACCAATTACAAACTTTTGCATTAGTGATGTAAAGAGGATTTTTTTTTCATTTGAGTTGCTATTAGAGAATTTTTAGTAAGCTTCCACCTTTCCGTTACTATTTTGAGAAAACTTTATATCGATTTTCATAAGAAAAGTACTAGAATTTCAACCACAACATTGGTTTTATAAAAATAAAAAAATCGATGAAAAGATAAAAAATATTGACCAATCAGTTTTGTATCATTCTTTAGATCCATATTTTATTTTGGAAAAATTACTTTATAGTTAGTAACTAAAATGTCTATTTTTATTGTAAAAAATAGATATATTACATACATAAATATGAAGTTATGTGACTACAATGTACTAATTATAAAAATCTAGTGATTTGTATGTCCCTGGTAAAAACTATATAAACTATATGACTAAAGTCTATAAATGATATAAACAAATTTATTTAAAGAGTTGATCATCTATTTTATTTTTAAGTGCATTGTCATCCTAAAATCAAAATGGGTTCATCCATGAAATTGTTTTATCAAAAAAGAAAAAAAACCATTATAGGAAAACGAAAATTCATGGACATGCACTTCCATAATTTTATTATATCAACAAAATAACATATTAACAAACATGAATAAATTGTGGCTCTTAAAATTAGTTTTGAACAAAATACATGAAAAATATACAAGTTTAATAGTTGTTCTAATATAGCATTTGGAAGATAAATTGGCATAGAATATGTAACTTAATTAAGTAAAAGATTGCGTCATTTGGTAGACATGCTACATGTAAGGCTTACATACATTGGATATTCAATACTTGACTACCTCTATGATATGGTACACAACACTTTTGCTCATACTATCTAACATTATACAATACTTGCTATAGTTACCTCTCTGATATATCATTATTTATATACAATTAATTAAATTAAATAATTATGTTAAGCCATGAATAGTAACAGTTTTTTTTTTGGGTACATGATAGGGCATATTTATCTTTCTTCTTTTTATGTAAAATCCTTTCGACAAAGATTCACCGTGACACCTTCATTAAATACAAATTAACCTCGTAATTAAATCTTAATACTATTTTTTTATTTTTATTTAAAGTTGCAATTGGACCCAGTTATAATTTTGCATTTTCCTGTCTGTATACATTTATTCTTTTCCTAAGAAATAATTATTAAATATGAATCATATTACCATTCCCTCGTGTTTAAAATGTTTGACTTATATTCTTAGTGTATATAAATGGGTAAAGTTATTCAATATAATTTTATTTTTAATTTTTAATAAAAAAATTTATGTTTATTTTTATATAATATTAAAAAAATTATGTCTATTCACGTTGTAATAAAAATAAACATATATAATTTTTGGATTAAAAATAAAACTCTATATTTTCGAGGAAGATTGTGCAATGTAATTAAAACTTACATATTTATGTATCTTATCTTAACTTAGATATATATATATATATATATATATATATATATATATATATATATATATATATATATATTTGAGGTTCAAACTTAAGCATATTCTACGGATTGTTGGAGAAAATTTATAATTCTTTTAGTATAAATAATGGGAGAGTAGTTCTACCATGACACTTAACAGTTAGGTTACCTATACATTTAATTTTCTGAGTTTAGTAACATTGTTGTCAAAAAAGCTATTGAATTTTTTTATGTTTTTATTCATTTGTTTTTCAAAATTTCAACTATAGTTATTCAAAACATCTATAATGCAGCGGAAAAAGTAAAAAAAGAAAAATATGTTAAAAACTAACGAAGAATATATTTTCAAAGTATTTTACTTATTCTAAAATGATACTTAGTTCTTTATTTTTTTAATAATTTAGTTATAGTATTATTAGAAAATGACTGCAAAATAATAAAATTAATTATTACTTTTTTCAACTTTTCAACTTTATTAGAAAAAATATGTTGTAAGATTTATGAGTCTTGTCAATATTTGTGAATAAAATATTTAAATGTAATTTAGTTTTTAGCATTGTCCTTCAAGGTTGTTATTTAAATTGAAGAAACTATCGAGCTTTAAATAAACAAATTTAAGGTATATTTTTGTTCTTATGCACGTTAGATTATATATATAAACATTTAGTATATAGATTACTCAATTGATTGAAAAAAATTGGATCAATCGAGGATATAAATCAATCGAGTATTAACCTACTACAATATAAGTCCTCTTAGATTGATTTTAAAATTAGGGTAGATCGATCGAAGTTTTGGGTTCGATCGATCGAGGACTAGATTAATTAAGAATCGATCACATTCGATCTATTTGATCTCAGGCTTTTATTTTTTTTATAGCCTAGATTGATCGAGATTGGTTTAGATCGATCAATCATTTCTTAATCGTTGGTTGGATCGATCGAAAATAATTTCGATGGATCGGGCGGTAAAGACTTCAACTTTAACCTATTTGTTTACTCGAACCAAACCTTTTAATTATTATATTATCCCCATCCTTTAAAGCTTTTTTAAGTAAATTTTTGGATATATTAATAATTACCCTTTGATTTCGAGTTTCACTAATTTCTATTTAAACAAACCTAATGTATTGTAATCTGTCAACTAGCTTTAATCTTTTGATTATAAGATCTTTTTCTCAATCTGTTTTGCAAAATAATATTTTTTTAGGCTTTTTTCTTTGATTAATTTGTGATCATCTGCTAAATCATTTGTTAAGGGTTTTTTAGTGATTTTGTTTTATCTGTTATTTCATTAAATCATATAGCTAGAATTTTTTTATTTTTTAATATGCTCTAAGACACACCTTACACTTGTGTTATTGTGTTAACTTTCCAGGTGATAACTAAACGCGTTCGATAACTCATGTGAGTTGTCTTTATCGAAACGTTGGTTCAGCTTCGTATACCTTACTTGTAGAAATCGTAAAAGAAAGCGAAGTCTTGTAAGTAGGTTACTTAGACACATTATCTATGACAGATAATTTGAGTCTTAACGTTGTAATCAAACATTATTTTTATAATGGATAATGAGGTGGTTTGGTAGACCAATGGTTTTTCTTTTAAATCATTTGTTAAGGGTTTGCTAGTGATTTTTTTATCTATTATTTCATCAAATCATATAGCTAGGATTTTTATTGTTTAATATGGTCTAGGACACGTCTTGCACTTGTGTTATTGTGTTAACTAAACACATTCGATAACTCATGTGAGTCGTCTTTATTGAAACGTTGGTCCGGCTCCGTACACCTTACTTGTGGAGACCGTAAAAGAAAGCGGAGTCTTGTAAGTAGGTTACTTAGGTGCATTATCTATGATAGATAGTTTAAGTCTTAACGTTGTACTTGAAAATTATTTTTATAGTGGATAGTTATGTGGTTCGTTGAACCAGTGGTTTTTCTCTTAAGTTATTGTTATGACTTAGATTATTTCTACTTAAAAATTTTGTGTGTTAAATTTTATTTTAATATTATTTTATTTACACTGATTATATATCTAATCGTAGACCCTCTATTTAATTATATCATAACTAAAAACTTTCATGTTTTTGACTTAAATAACATGAATTGAAAAAATTGAAGAAAAATAAATTAAATTCACAATAACATCAATAAAATATAACAAATTATAATTTGTCATTGTGATCACTTCTAATAACAATTATAAAAAATGGTAACAAAAAAAGAAGTAAGGGACCTACTGTCACATTTAAATTAAGTGAGCTTGTCCATGTTAATCTTCCAAAAAAAAAAAGTTATTGTACATATGGTTAGTTTTTAATAATAAAAATTAAACTGTAAACCAAAAAAATAATAACTCGGTACACTACAAACCAAATTGGCATGTTGTAGAGCAGCGACCAGGGAACATATGCATGTGGGTAGTATCTGAAACAAAGGAAGCATGTACAATATTCAGAAAAAACAGTTGAAGATAAACAAATCAATGCCAATATATACATTTTATCATTGATTTTTGTTAAATATTGGGCAACATATGTATGAACATGCAAGTAATTTTAATACCCATGTCAAATAAAGTCATAACCATGTGATACGATGACCTAGTCATCAGGGATGATTCACTAACCCACCCAATAAACCCTGAGCATATTTCTTAAATATTTTCTTAAGGAATAAATGTTCCCAATCTCTAATGTTTATTAGGAAGAGATAACTCAGTGTAAGATAACCATATATATATATATATATATATTCAAACCAGCAAGAAATATCAACAAGCAAGGGATCATGTTGCAACTAAAATTCTATCTAAACACTGTAAATAATCATGTCATTTGATCATTAGTTAGATCATAACTTTCACTTCTCACATACTCACCTAGAGAGAGAATCATATATAGTTCTCCTTCTTTCTCCCTACCTGCCCATAGTGACTTAAGAATTAGAGTGTTTTAGCATGCGTTTGCCACCTAATTAAGATTGAGTTAGAGATGAAATTTCACCTATAGATAGGTGTTACCGTATTAGTTATTACCATGCACTTAAACAAAGAAATTATCATTTGAACCAATTATGTTTGCCTTTAGAGAGCACGAAAGGGTGCTCTTTTTTTTTTCCTTTTAATTTATAAAATAACTCATTTCATTAGCACAAGCACATAACTTATCACATGGTTTTTTGAAGATTACAACAACACAATGATGGAAACAAGATACACAAACATAAAAAATTGTCCAAAGGCATATGTGGCTCGAAAATATAGATTTGATGGCAAATTATCATTTATTAATGCTTCTCTTGTTGCTTTTCATTTTTTTTATTAAATTACTGAAATACCCTTAAAAAGTAATAAGAAAAGTAAAAAAAATGTACTTATTTGATATGTTTGTTATGGTAATAAATAAAAGTTTAAACTAAATAAAGAAATAAATTAAAATATTAAAATCTTATTTAAATTAAAAAGGATAAATTACAAATATTCTCCCCTAATTTTTTTTAAACATAAATGAGAGATGAAAATGTACTCATAGAATCTTTTCACGAACTCTATTCCAACTCGATCAAGTAGGTCTCACAACGTGAACTAAGTAGATAACACAGTGGAAGAAAATAAAATTCTTAATTTATCACACCGTTAAAACAAACAATAAATAAGAAAACAACAATCTGCAATAAACACATTAATGACGATGTTTTTCACAGGCTCTTATCCAAACTACCAACATGCAAAAGCATGACACATAGCACATAATATGTGAACAAATATACATACTAAAAGGTAATAAAGGATTTCTAATCACTTTAAGACCTCATATGTGAGAACATATTAGATAAAATATGATTGTACTCTCACAAAGATCATACATTACATAACAAAGCAATTAAAAGAGTCCAATACATGGTATACAAAAGGGTAAGAAGATACAGACTTCTTAGAGACTCAAACTAAACTCGTATACAAATAAAAGGAGTAGCAATAAAAATTAATCAAGAAGTAGGTAGATTAATTTAATACAACAACAACAACAATAATTAAAATGTTATAGGCATACTACAAGGAAATGAAAGAAGGCGTGAAACAACATAGATCATGCTTTCTAATCAAAGTATAAAACTAATATGTTGGTCTATACATGATAAAAACTCATATTATATTAACACGATAACTGATCATACATAATAACATATATATCGAAGTAAACTTTCATAGAACTTCTACCTATGTGGTAACATTCTCATTATTTATGGAAACCATTATGTAGCAAAACATCCACTAAAAATATTAAACATATATAACTTGATAGAAATATAAATGTAAATATCTCTATTAGTCAGGATCTCTACCCTAATTGCCTATTGATGCCTTCACTTATTGCCTCTGCAATGACTTAGTCTGACATAAAAACCAGGCTCTTCTCCAAAGCGAACACCACTGAATATTGGGTGATCAGTAACCATAAATTAGTATAGTGAAAAAGAATATGAATAAATAATCGTGGAAACTACCCTTAATCATGAACCATCAACTACCGATATGGGAAACATATTCAACCATGTAGCATAAATCACTAATGTGGGAAACACATTCAACCACGTATTGCAAACAACCACTGATTTGGAAACACCACCAAAACAACCCAACCTAATTTCATAGTGTTGTTCTCACCACACCAATAAAATAGTCTTCAATACTCAAAACTTAAGAATGATATTTTACTCTTACTAGAAAACATTATCTTGAGTACTCAACTCAAAAGATGGTTTTACTCATATAGTCACGAATCATTATTACCGAACAAACACTTAAGGTAATAGTGACCTTAAAATAGAAAACGAGATGTCAATTTGATAGAGTTTTGTTATAATTTTTATAGATAAGAAACAAAAAGAGAAGGGTATTTATAGAAATCATCCAAGCATATGAGTTACCTCATTGAGGCACACCAAAAGTCTACTTTGTGATTCAAAAAACTATCTAATAATTTTCATAAACACCCGTAGACGCAACAAAAAAACACAAGCAACAACAACGGTGAGCACTCAACTTAGTATGCATACTACGAAAAAGAACCCCATGGTGTGTGTATGTAAACACGCTCGCAAATAGAGTGTACCTAACTATGTGGGTGTGTGCATTACTGTTCGTCAGTAACCAACCTTACACATAAGAAAACAAATACACTAAGTAAAATATACAAACTTCGTATTTTGCACATAGAAAACCAATAAAAGAAAAAGACTACAGAACTTACAGTAGTAATTTTCACATTAAAAATACTCCTAAAAACATAATCTAACATTCTTCCATTTTTTCCACTCTTTTTTTCCTCCCTGAGTGTTAATTTTTCAAAAAAATATTTATATTTGTATACATTTTCCAAAATTTTCTATAATTATTGACATTTATTGATGAAAAATTAATTATCTAATTAGATAATTTTTTTAAAAAATTGACAATGTCTTATAAGTTTTTTTATATGTTTATCATAATTAAAAACATTATTTACCACATCCAAGAAATAAAATGTGTTTATAATAATTGAAGAATTTTTAAAAAATGAGATAATTAGAATTTAATCCATAAACATTAAATTCTTATATTTTAGTCTATATATTTTGAATATTTTTATAAATTATTTCAATTTGTAAATTTTATAATTAATGCCATTATATTTGTTAAAAAATAAAATATTCAATTATTTTTATCATTATATCTTAAATTGTTGGATCCTAAATTTAACATTAAATTTATATCTGAATAATTTTTATTGTAGATGTTATGTAAAGTTAATTCCATATAAAAATGATATGTTAAAGTTTAAATAATTTGAGCTTTAATGTATCCAATAGAGTGAGCACTTTTAATAAGTAAAGACTCAAAGCTTGTGTCTATTTTAATGATGGTTAAAATAGAGATAAAATTATATATATATATATATTGTTATTTTCTCTATATTATATTTATTATTCTAATCTTATTTGATATCAAAGGATTATATAAAGAATATGTAAATATAGAAAATTAACCATTAATTTAATGAATTAATTAATGTTTATGAAATTAGTCACATTTTTTCATATTTATTTTTTATTTTTGATCATATAACATGAATATTTTAAAATTATTTTTAAACGATGATCGTTATCAAATTATATTTTATTCTAACGTGAACTAGAAATGAATATTAAGAGTTATTCCGTTTTTACATTTCTACGTGCCCTCTTGATTTCACTATCAGCACAACTATGTTTTATTCATTGTAAGACAAATATCAAGTTGGTCCTGCAATTCAATTTGATATCGTAATAGTAATAAACTAATAGAGTATCTTTGATCAACTTATTCAAAAATATAATTGACCCAATCATAGATCTCTTTCCCAATTAATTGATATATTGCAAATCTGTTTCCTATGAATTTCCATTTCATTGTTTTTCACTATGAAATATAAATATAGGTTTAATTATATAATATAATATAATATAATCAATCATTATTATATATAGAGTTTGATTTTTAATTTTCTCATATTTAATTTTTTTATAACGTAAATAAATAAATATTTTTTAATATAGTAAATAAATAAATATATATATATATATTATTTATTAAAAATATTAAAAATAAATCCAATTAAATAATTAAATTATAATATACCGTGAACTTGGATTGTCTTTGTCTAGCTTGGACTCACAGGGAGAATCTGTGAGACTACGACCTTAGATTTTGTGAATTGAATTTGGTCATTTTTCAAAATTTTAACTTGTTTATTTATTAATATAATGAGTTGGATGGTATCCAACTGGTAACTAGTAGACAAATAAAAGGTAGGTTAAACTCAAACAATCTCTGCTTGGTATCTAAGGTTACATTTTCTATACGTAAATGCATTATCATTTTCGACTTTAATCATTATGGTTTTTTTTTTAAATATCTTAAAATGATGGTAGATAATTAAAGGGTAAAATATTTAAATGATTAAAATTTTGTAAATGTAATATTAAGATGATTAAAATACATAAATTTAAAATAAAATGATAAATATATGTAATTTATAAAATAATAAAAATTAAATGTACACTTTTTTATAAGAAGGACCATTTTATTCTTATTATTATTATTATTATTATTATTATAAAAAGTGAGAATATTAAATGACATAATTATTTGAATTTAATATTTATGTTATATAATTATTCAAAAATAAATATTTTTTGTGTGTGTGTCAATAGTATCAATTTTACACTAAAATACACAAGTTACACAATAATAAGATTAAAAGTGACCAACTTAGGCATGAATTGATTAGTAAAAATTCACTTTTGCATGTAATTATGTAATTAGTATTTTTTTTTCCCCTCCAAACAATACGTTGAATTCTCATGTATATGCTATTTATGGGTTTTAAAAACAACCTAAAATTAAATCTATTGTTGTTTATGTGTTTTAGTGGGAGAGTTTATTTAAATAAAATAAAATATGTGGGACCCAAATTGTTAAATATGGTTGCCATAAGGATTAAAAAAGTAGCAAATAAAACCACCTACAAAAACCCATCACAATCTCTTTTGTTTTTTAAACAAAAACAAAGCAACATTACAATCCCATCCATAGTTTCATTCATTTCACAAACACTTTGTGAAAAGAAACGTTTCGTCTTGTTTAGCAATGGCCAGACCACATCAACGATATCGAGGTGTCCGACAACGGCATTGGGGCTCTTGGGTTTCTGAAATTCGTCACCCATTATTGTAAGTACACATTCTTTTTTAAGAATTCATACTTGTTAACTTGATGTGTTGTATAAATGACATATATTTTAATAAATTTTTAATCGAATTAATTAATTCGAAAGATATTTTAATAATAATTCTAATTTTGAGACTAACAAAATAAAAAAATAAAAAAATAAAAAAATTGGTATATACAGAAAAACTAGAATTTGGCTGGGAACATTTGAAACAGCAGAAGATGCAGCTAGAGCATATGATGAAGCAAGTAGGCTTATGTGTGGTGGAGCAAAAGCTAGAACTAACTTTCCTTATAATCCAAATGCAACTCAGTACTCTTCAGCTTCAAAGCTTCTATCTTCAACTTTGACAGCTAAATTACAAAGGTGTTACATGGCTTCACTTGAAATGAACAAGACTCATCAACTACTACAAGAGCCTCAAATTGGTAAAACACCAAATGTCATTGTTAGGAAAACTACTGATCAAAAAATGTGTTTACAATTACTAGAGAACAGACCAGTTTCTGAAGCAGAGCAAAAATGGGTTGTTAAGAAAGCTAGAGTTGAAAATTCCCATCAGTTTCAATCTCTTGAAGATAATAATCATATAGAGCAGATGATTCAGGAGTTGATTCATTACGGTTCATTTGAATTATGCTCAAGCTCTGTTGTGTAACTCAGGTCTCATAAGGAGGCTGAGACGGCCATATGATCATATATATCAACTTCCTTATCTTTATTTAGCCCATTATATGAATTCTCCCATTAATATATGGATGAATGCTACCTATTCATTTAGCTAGCTAGTTAGTTAGTTTAACACAATTTCATAAAGATATTGTCCAAGTCCTATATTCAATAGATAATTTCGTTTGAAAAATATATATTTATTTAAAAGTAAAAAAGTGGATACATAACAAATACTAAAGAAAATACTAAAAATCACAACTGATATAAGATCTTAATGTATTTATTTACTATATATAGTATAATTAATTAGGCTGCTGTTTCTAGTAAAACCACACCAATTCAGTTTTATTACCCTTGATTAGAGTTTTTTTTTTTCATTTATAAATTGACACGTGGACTGAGATTTTCATCTTAACTGTGATATTATCATAGCTCTTAACTTAATGTTTGCTTTAAATTGCTATAAAATTTATTTATCCCCACGTTTCTAAATATTTTACACTTTGGTTCTCGTATTACTATATTTATGATTAGATTTCTTTATTTTCTAATTTTCATGATATGATTAGGTTACTTATTTTTTTTAAAATTTAATACCTTTATTTTTAAATTTTAATCTTTTTTTTTAATTTGAACTAATTATAAGAAAATCAAAAAACAAAAGAGACTAATCTATAAAAATAAAAGTAAGGGTAATAAAGTAAACAAATTAAAATAAAAAAAATATTAAAACACTAAATTATAGAATGTAAGGAGTGGACATAGTTTTAGAAATTTTTTGTAATTGATCTAAACTAAACCGAACTTGTACATTTCTTTTATAGGTTGGTTTAGACAATCAATCTAATCAAGTCGGTTAGAAGTTTTTATTTTATAAAATCAATAAAAATCAAACCGACCTACATCTATTATAATTTTTTTTTAAAAAAATCTATGAAATCTACAATTCATTTTCTTCCTCCGAGTTCTTGAAGAGAACCCTCCAATTACAGTTCCTAATTGTACATTTATGATAATTACCAAGAACCAAACTTGAATACTAAAAAGCCATACCAAGAAGAGCATTTGATTGCCCAAAAATGTATTCACCATTACACATGACGAATCCATAAATATTTAGCCCATAAACATTTGAACCACCAGCTATAATACTCATATGGTCATATTTTCAAACCTATTTTTAATCTAAATCGGTAAAGAATTGCTTCCCTAACACTAAATCTTGCTTTTACCCTTCAAAATATCATAAGAAAAACCAAACTCAGATGAGATTGATGCAAAATAATCAGTGCTAGATTGAATTTTAAAACTTTGACGGCCTTTCCAGCATTTTAGAGCTCTTCTTCCCATTAATTTTGTGTAAACTTGATCATCTCCTACCGTTGCGTTGATTGGTTAGGTACGACGCCACACGAGGTGTCATTAGAGGGTTATTTTTTCAAGAATTAGTGAAAAAGATGATAAAAAGTAAAATTTATAATTTTTATTTTATTTTTAAGTGCACAATGGATAGAAAAATTGGTAGCAATAATTTATGTTACCTTGATTGACCCAATTGAATATAAATAGTAAAACTTAAATTGAATTAAATTCGAATCAATTCAAATAATCCAAAAAAATCGAGTTGAGCTGCGTTGTGTTCGAGCCAACCCATTAGCCATAAATAATTTTTTTTCTAAAATAAGCTATAACACGTTAGATTAAAAACTTAAAATTAGATAAACATATTTCTTGTCAATTCCTAATTGATTCAATTTGACTCCTCCAACTCTCTCATTCTTCACCAACTAACAATAACTAATTCTCTAACGATTAGTAAGAATCACTTCTTAAGCAACATTCCTACATCTAGCACTATTTTTTTCTTCTTCAATAACAATCCTACGTTCATTGAAGCAGATAAAAATAATTTTTATACCATCTTAGAAAGATGATTTTTTTCTTGTATGATTAGTGTATGATCTATTTAAATACACTAAGAGAACTTTATATATTTGCTCAATTTTAAAGGATATTTTTTTGGATAATCTTACTCATATATTGTTTTGTTTAATAATTAGAGGAAATTCTATTCTGATTTAGAGTTTTTATGAATATACAATTGCCTACCACTTTTGCATGATAGGAGTTTGATGACATTTATTTTTGTTATATTAAAACAAGAATGTATCTTGAAATCCTTAGATATGAATCAAATAATTTATAATTGGATAGTAAATATATAATGAAAATTAATTTAATGGTATAAATATATAAAAAATATTTAATAATTGGGTGGGAACATACATACATGGTCAATATGGGTGTCCGATAGTTACCGGTTTTCTCCTCTTCTTTTGTCACTTTCCCCCTATTTTCTTCAACAGTTACGTTTCATATTTTCTGTGGAGCTAAGTCAAGACTCAAGAGTTCTGTTTGCTGAACAGAACCAAATTACACTTCTTTTGATGTAGCAGAGTAGAAAATAAAATGGCTTATTTTGAATTTCAACGACTCTCTTATGTCGTTGTTAAAAAAAATAAAAATAAAATAAAAAATAAATACTCCCTTATTTCTAATTACTAACATTCGGTACCTTGTATTTTTGTAGTTATATGTACAATAATAAACATTATTTATCTTACATAGAAAATAAAAAATTCTTAAAAATAATAAAAATATTAAAATATAAGTAAATAAAAATTAAAAGCTATAAACAATAAATATACTTAATCTAAAATAATAATACAAAATGGTTGAAATTTAAAGGGATTTTATAACTTAAGAAAAATTAATGTATTTTTTGGTAAAACTTAAATTTAAGATTCACCATATAAGTTAAATATCTTTAGAATTTATTGAGAAGTATCGATGGATTAGAATATTTTGAAGAGATGCGTATAGAGGGTATGAGTGTGTGGAAAGATAAATCCTAGAAATGAAGGCCAATATGGTTTATAGATGCACTTTTAAATAAATAGTCCAAAACCTTTTAACAATGTTATGAACTTAAAAAGCACCGGTAAATGTAAATTACTAATTCTCGATAAACTTAATTAGTTTATATATTAAAAGAATTCTTCACACAATTCTATTTATATAAAATACTAAAGACTTTTACGGTGTAACTTTTCACTAACACTCTATAAAATACCACTAATTATATTCATTTTATTTTTTTAAGTTATAAAATCTCTTGAAATTTAATAAATATCTTCTAATAATGATAATTCATAATTTTAAATGTTAAATTGTTAACCTTAATTCTTTTAGTCTCTTAACTGTACCTATTTATTAAGTTACAAAATTATTTTATATTTTAAAAAATAATTAATAACAAATAATTTAATATACCATTTTTTTATGATAAATATCTCATTAAATTAATAATAATTTAAAATTATTATTTTTAAAAATAATTATAATTAAATAAAAAATAATAAAAAAACCAATGAAAAAAATAGTGAAGATCAAAAAAATTGCTAAATGATAATAGATATTCTTTAATTAATTTATAGTTAATGCTTCCAACATTAAATATTGAAGTCGGGATAACGTCAAAAATACCCTCAAGCTTTGAGATATCTTCAAAAATACTTCTAAGGTTTCAAAAATACTTCTAAGGTTTCAAAAAATTCAAAAATACCTCCCAAAGATAACAAAAGTGTATAATAATATTTCATAAATAAAAATGGAAGAAATAATAGAGAGCTAAAAAATAATAAAAAATCAAGGAATAATATAATTAGAAATAAAAGACATCTCAGGGTACTTTTAACAGGAAAAGTGATAAGTAAAAAGAAATTTGAAGAAATTCAAAAAACAAAATTAAATCTTAAAGAAATTGATGGATTTAAAGACCTATTATTTACATCTTTAAGAAAATTATTCCCAAGGAAAGACATAATTTATTATAAAATAAGTAATAAATAAAATAAACATTAATATTATAGATGTAAAAGGAAGATATGATATACCAATAATTAACAAGAAAACTATATTGAATAAACTATCCAAAATTCCCCAAAAAGAAAAGGAAAAAATTGGATATATTCATTTAGGAGGAATTTAAATATTAATACAGGCTCATTTATAGGAATGAATAGATACACCTATAAAAATAACATTACTAGATGATAGAATAATAAATAAGAAAGATGCACTACAAGGAATGATCTATGGTAATTTAGGATACCTAAAATTAAAATTTATAGCATACTCCAAGTTTGCTATTAATATCCATGATAAAAACATAAATCAAGTATTAAGTTTAGCTTATGAATTTGAAAAAAAAAAGATTTAGTGAAAGAAGGAAATCATCTATTTTCAATAAGCTATCTAATAGGATATTCATTAACAAAAAATCATAATAGTTTAATATATATACAAAATGAATTTATAGAAATAGATAAAACCTTCCAAGAACTTAGACAAATAATAAAACTAGAAATCCTAACAGATTTTGAAATACCATAAGAATGACATTTAGATATCAAAGAAAAGCCTCTGGTACTAGGAAGAAAAAGTGATGTGGTTAAAAACAATAATATACCAATATCCACTTTTATAGACCATCAAGGAGAAAATTCTAACTAAGAAGAAGTTAAAAAACTAAAAGATGGAGTTCAAGTAATGAAAGCATTAGTTCATGATGTCATATTAGGAAGACAATAATGTTTAAAGAAAAGTTAAAAAATATACAGTTAGAAATAGATGGAAGCCTAGTAGGCGTAGTAAAAAATCAAGCAACATCAATGAAAGCTTTGAAACTTTTAACAGAGGAAATAGATTTAGTCTAAGAATTAAACACAAAATACATACAAGGTATAATCGAAATACAAAAACAATTATTTAAAGAAATAAAAGAATGTGGTTATAATAAACTACAACAAGATATATACATGGAATTTAGAACTAAGAAAAGATGTATATAACATATATAGAAAAACATGATATTGTAGTTTAATGAAATATAGAAAAGAATTAGAAGAACAATTCATGAACCCCAAAAATAGAGATATAGAAAATTAGTTAGTTTGTTAACTGATGAGCGAAAATCGACATCGTCGATTCTTGCCAATACTTTGGTTTTAATATTTATAAAACTCTCGCAAGTACACGAATCATTTCATAGAAAATGATAAGTATACTCCTAAGGTCGATCTAAGGAAGAAATATATGTGGTTTTTAATTTATTATTCAAACTTTTAAAAATGAAATTAAATCCTAAACATCCTGTCACGATATTTTGGGGTTTTGTGTTTTTAATCTACTGACATAAAAATAAACATAGATTCAACAAACATTCATGCAAATTTTATCATTTATAATAGCAGAGTATTTATGGATATAATAACTAAGTTAATTATGCTTGCTCATATTATTTAGGTTATTAAAGATATGAATTGATATTTATTGATTCTCCCTTTTTTGTATGAATACCACCTTTGGTGGGGTTAGATATTCTTTGTTAACTAAAAAAATCAATTAACACCTACGGGTGGGGTTGATAACTAATATGCTTAATTAAATTAATTCCTTTTTCTAAGAGATTGAAAATGAACCATTTAAATGTCACCTTTGGTGGGGTTAGACAGTTTAAACTCTATTCAAGGTGTCCAAATTAAACCTAAGAATTTAGTTATCCGAGTACTAACTTTCAAGTTTTAAAACCACTACTGAAAACATGTCGTCAATACATTTTCAAATAATAATTCTTATAAAAACTTTTGAAATAGAGCTTCACTCTAACTACAGGACGATTGTACCATCAAATAAAAGAGCACTACTCTAAATGAGACAGGATAACTAAACCTTAAAATCTAATTTTCAGGTTTAAGTTTGTAATGAAAAATAATATATTTCTCTCTAACATTCTTAATATAAAATCTTGAATAAAAACAAAATCAATTCATTTTAGAGATTTTCACCTATTTAATATTTCGCAAGCATAACAATGTTATTATTACATCATGTTTACTAAACAGCCAACACAGTTAAATTTAATCACAGACAAATTAAATATAACATGTAAGAATAAAGCATAAAAAATAACTGTAAAGAAAATAAAATCCTTACGGAACTTCGACGCTATTCCCGTTGCTGGAAAACCTCCAAGCGGAATTTGCACTCCCATTTATTGAATCAAAAAGCTAAAAAATTACATAAACATAACTAGTTCTTCCCAAAAAGGGAAGAACTCTAAAACTAAGAGAAATTAACTAAAAACTAAGAAAAACTAAAAATCTAAGAAAAGAGAGAAAGAAAGAAGAGAGAAGTGTGTTTTGAAGGTGTTGGAGGTGTTGTTTTGAAGTAAAGGGAAGGGGGGTATTTATAGGTGAGGATGGAGAGAAAAAATGAGTAAAAAAATGTAAAAAACGCGTAATGGAATTGCTGAGGTCATTGATGACGTCAACATGACGTCATGAGGGCGGCTGCACGTGAAAAATGGGGCGAAACAGGCGTCGGCGCGCGCGGATGAACAGTACTAGCGCGCTCAGCTTGGGGCGGATGAACAGTAGCAGCGCGCGCAGCTTGGGGCGGATGAACAGTAGCAGCACGCGCAGCTTTGCGCTGATGAATAGTAGCAGCGCGCGTAGCTTGGGGTGGATGAATAGTACCAGCGCGCGTAGCTTGGGGCGGATGAACAGTACCAATGCGATATTTTCTCCTTTTTGATATTTTTGACCTTTTTGACCCATTTTGTCCAATTTTTCCATATTTGTTGACCTTTCCCCATTTATTTATTAATATATTTGTGATGTATTGCTTCCAGTATTCCTCTTTGAGTCTTTAAGTTGCATTTTTAAGCCAAAATACCTGAAAAACAATAAAAATACCGGTGATTCTTAAAAAGACAAATTTATATAAATATATGATAAAACATATAAATATATATATTTTTAATCAATTAATGTGCATAAAATCATGTTTATTTTAGTGCTTTTTGAACACTCATCATTAACACTAATTAATGAAGAATTAGAATAAAATTACAATGAAAAACTTTGTACAAACAAATAGGAAGATGATATGATAGTAATCAATAAGATTGATATTGAACCAGAAATTATGACTGCAAAATGTCATATGAAACCAATTTCATTACCAGTTTCTTACCAAGAAGGAACATCTGACCCATATAGGGAAGAGAGAAATAGGAAAAGTTCAGGGGAGCCTGACATCACAGATATAAGAAGACAACCACCAAAAATGGAGGAAGGATTGCATTGGGGAAGTAGAGGTATTATCTGACCATAATTTAAACTTCATAATAATTACAAGTTTGATCTTTTAGATTTAGATTGTATAATAGATAAGGAAAAAGCTTTAAATGAATGGGCTAGTGGTATGAGTGTACTCATACAAACCTCCCAAACTACACAAAAACAAACTTTCAAATCTGTAGGGTATTAGTAGCTCATAAAATGACATGAAATGTTAAAGTTTGGTTTTCAAATCTAACAGACCAATAACAGTTATTAATGCAAGGGAATGCTCCCACAGGAAGAGAACATTTAGATATAATAATAAATGAAATATACAAGGAATTTATTGGAGATGATAAATGAAGAACTATCACAGAATCTAGTGAAAATGAAATCAATGAAGCCAAATGGCATCTAACAAATATAGAAATATGTTATATAGATTTTTTTATTTGTCAATATGAAATGTATTACCATAAATTACTACCTTCTATGCAAACAACTTATAAGGAATTTTTTTCCAAAAATTACTTGGAACATTACATAAGACCTTAATAGAAAGTTAGAATTAGAGAAATAGGAAAACTATACAAAACACCCTAGGAAAAAGAATAAAAAGCCTTAAAAGTTGGATAATTATTAAATGTCAAGAAAGAAAGGAAAATAAACAAATAAGAGGAAATGATAAAATCAGTTGTGATACAAGGGATTTTAGAATACTAGAAAAATATGGATGTAACATAAAACCTTACAAACAAAAATACAAAAAAGATAAGAGATTTAAAATATATAAATTTAGAAAACAAGATTTTAAAAAATATAAAAGAAGATTTAATAGGGAAACCTATAAGAAAATATATTTTAGAAGAAAAATGTATAAACCTCTTGAAAAGAGGAATTATTGCCCTTTAAGGAAGAAAAAATACAGATGTTGGATCTGTAATGAAGGACATTATGCCAATGAATGTCTAAGCATGTTTCAATATAAGAAAGAATTTAAAAATGAATTTCCATAGAAAGAAAAATCTTAGAAGAAGTTTTTAAGATAGAATTAGAACCAATCGAGGAATCAAATATAAATGATACTTACAATATTTATGTATTTGAGGAAATTGATGAGGAAATAACTGACTCAGAATATGAATACTCTTCAACAAAAGATGAATGATTTGTATAATATTACAAATCCAAATAGTAACTATATCAAAGTAGTACTAAAATTTATAGGTTATGCCAGCTATTATCTACATGCATAATACATAAGATAATATATGTGTAGCAAGTAAATATATGTTTTTAGAAGAACATTGAAAATAGGCACCAAACGATTTAATTGTAAGAATTGCCAATAATACTAACATAAATCTTAATAAGGTTTTAAAAGATATAGATATAATGATAGGAGGATAAATTTTACATATTCCTACCATATATCAATAGGAAACATGAGTTTATATATTAATAGGAAATAATTTTCTAAACCTATATCAA
The DNA here is from genome assembly GCA_037013495.1 of Hippophae tibetana. NCBI lineage: Eukaryota > Viridiplantae > Streptophyta > Magnoliopsida > Rosales > Elaeagnaceae > Hippophae > Hippophae tibetana. Next base: position 32,436,887 of record CM072806.1, read on the forward strand.
CATTTTACACAATATTTAGATAAAATAACTCTAACAATATTAGATGGTGATATCATTTATGTATGAAAAATAAGAAAATCTTTAAGGGTATTAAACCCAACTTTTATGCAATAACATAAAAAGTGAAAACATGGTGAGATAGAGCAACAAAAACCCTATCTAGAAAATATTTCATTAAAAATAGAAGAGAAAAAACAATATTTTCTTAATGAAATACAGGAAGATAAAGTCCTAGCAGGTATCAAAAAACTATTAAAAATAATAAGCTTAGAAAATCCTTTGGATCGAAAAATCAATAAGTCTAAAACAATTGCAAACATATAATTAAGAGATCCTTACAAGGTTATTAGAGTAAAATCAATGATTTACACTTCACAAGATAGGATTGAATTTGAAAGATAAATTCAAGAAATTTTGGAACTAAAATTCATAATACTAAGTAATTTACTTCACTAAAGTCCAACATTTTTAGTTGAAAAAGAAGTTGAAAAAAGAAGAGGAAAAAAGAGAATGGTAATAAATTTCAAATCATTGAATAAAAAAACCATTGATGATGGATATTTTATTAAGAATTATTATCATTAATAAAAAGAAAGACATACTTCTCAAGTTTTGATTGCAAAAGTGGATTTTGAAAAATAAGACTAGATGAAGAATCTCAAAAATTAATAGCATTTAGTTGCTCTCCAAGACAGTTCTAATGGACTGTTGTACCATTTGGATTAAAACAAGCTCTTGGTATCTTCCAAAGGTATATGGATAACATGTTTAAAAAATTATAAAATATTTATTGTGTCTATATAGATGATATTTTAGTTTTCAATAATATATTAAATAAATACTATTTGGATATTATTAATATTCTATAAGAATGCAAGAAAGAAAGTAGTACTTGTTCAACAAAAAAAATTAATTATTTAGGATTAGAAATCGAAGATGGAAAACATAATCTTCAACCCTATCTACTAAAAAACATTTAAAGTTTTCCTAGTGAATTAAAAGCAAAAACTAATTACAAAGATAGTTAGGATGTTTGACATATGGAGAAGCATTTATCAGAAATTTTGTAGAAATGTGAAAACCTTTACAAACAAAATTGAAAAGAGACTATATCTGGAAATGGACAGAATAAGATACTCTATATATGGATAAAGTAAAAGTAAAGGTAAAAATTTACCAACTTTATACCATATAGGACCAGATGATAAAATAATAATTGAAATAAATGATTTATAAGTGTTAGAGATGTTAGTTGTGTATTAGGTGTCTATCACTAGTTGAATATATTAGTTGTGTATTATGGTGTCTTAGTTGTGTATGAGGTGTATGTCACCTAAGAGTGTCCCTAACTTTGTATATAAATATGTAGTGTCTTTGAATGAAAATTATATGAGTGAATTCTGAGTTTCATATGGTATAAGAGCATTTGGGTTACAAAATTTGAAATTTTTTTCCCGTTCAAATTAGGGTCTATTTTTGGATAAACACAAATTAGGATTTAGTGTATTTTTGGGTTCCAACTCGGAACACCCTTTTAGAGTGCACATTTTTTCTCACCGCCGGTATAGGTAGGAAGCCCAGCCACTGACCGGCCAAACCCCGAAGTTTGGTTACCAGACGAGCCGCGAGTGAGCCACACACACCACTGCGACTTTCTGTCAACTTTCCACGCGTCGGCGTGTGAGAGCACGTCCCTGCAGTAGTCTTCTCCAATCGACCTCGTGTTGCTCTCCAGCGTTCTCCTGTGTCATCTGTGGTGGTTTGGCACTCATCGCTTGTGATTTTTTAGGTTTGGGTTCTTCCAATTTTGTGTTCTTGTTCGCTTCGTGTTTGGTCACTACTGTTGTTGGATTTTGTTTGTTCGTTTTTTCACTGCCTTGTCGTTATGGCTGAAAAGAAATCTAATGTTGTGACGGATATAGTGTCTGTGACGTCTAAAATCATGGACCATAAGCTCAATGGCTCAAATTATTTGGCTTGGAGCAAGACCATTCGAATTTATTTGTGAAGTATTAACAAAGATACTCATTTAACTAATGATCCTCCTAAATATGATTCAAAGCAGACATGGCTTAGAGAAGATGCCCGCTTATTTCTACAGATTCAGAATTCTATTGAGAGCAATGTAATTAACTTGATCAATCATTTTGAATTCGTTAAGGAATTGATGGATTATTTGGATTTCTTATATTCTCGTAAAGGAAATATTTCTTGCTTGTATGAGGTATGCAAAGCATTTTACCGTGAAGACAAACAAGATCAATCACTCACGAATTTTTTTATGGAATTTAAAAGGACTTATGAGGAGCTCAATAGTTTGATGCTTTTTTAGCCCTAATGTAAAGGTTCAAAAAAGCCAATGGGAACAAATCGCAGTCATGAGTTTTCTTGCCGATCTTCCCTCTACTTTTGAGACTACTAAGTCCCAAGTTCTTTCTAGTTCTGAGATCTCCTCTTTACAAGAAGTGTTTAGTCGAGTACATCGTATAGAAAGCACTCTACCTCCACCTGCTCAATTAAATGATGCTTTGGTCAGCTGAAGTAATAATTATGAGCATGGACGGTCAACTTATATGAACAGAAACAAAGGAGGTGGCTCACACGGGTTTGAAACTCGACCATAGGACCTAGGAGGTATTGTATGCCACTATTGTCACAAACCAGGACATACGAAACATGACTGTAGAAAGCTTCAGTACAAGCATCAGAAAGGTCACTCAGCTCATATTGCATCCACTTCTGATACTTCTAAAAAATTAGTTCTTATCTCTGGAGATGAATTTACCAAGTTCTCACAGTATCAAGAATCACTAAGGTATTCATCACCTTCTGTCATTGCTATTGCTGATTCAGGTAAATCAAATGTGTGTCTTCTTTCCTCATCTTCCAAATGGGTTATTTATTCTGGTGCCACAGATCATATGACAGGTAATTCTAGTCTCTTTTCTACTCTTCGGTCACACACTTCCACCTCTACTGTTACCTTAGCCGATGGGTCACCATCTCGTGTTCTTGGGTCTGGCATAATTAATCCCACTCCTTTGCTTCCTTTGTTGTCTGTCTTACATTTACCTAGCTTATCCTTTAACTGTTGCATCTCATTTTTTCCCGATCGTTGCTTATTTCAGGATCTTATGACGAAGAAGACTATTGGTAAAAGATATGAGTCTGAAGGCCTCTATATTCTTGACACACCAATACCAAAATATGTTACTTGCTCTAATGTAACCTCTCCCTTCCAGTTACATTGTAGACTGGGTCATCCATCTCTTCCTTTACTTCAGAAACTTTTTCCTCAGTTTAGTAAGGTGTCTTCATTAGATTGTGAGTCTTGTCAATTTGAAAAACATCATCGTCTTAGTTCAAATCCTAGAGTTAATAAACATGCTAGTGTTCCTTTTGAATTAGTTCATTATGATGTTTGGGGTCCTTGTCCTATTTTTTCTAAACCTAGATTTAAGTATTTTTTTTACTTTTATGGATGATTATTCTCATGTAACTTGGTTATATTTAATGAAGAATCGTTCTGAATTGTTTTCTATTTTTTGCTCATTTTGTGTTGAGATTAAAACTCAATTTAATGTTTCAATTCGTACTTTGCAAAGTGATAATGCCAAAGAATATACATCAGCTTTGTTTCAATCCTATATGGTTCAAAATGGCATGCTTCATGAAACTTCGTGTGTTGATACTCCATCTCAAAATGGAGTGGCCGAACGTAAGAACATACATCTTCTCGAAACTGCACGTGCCTTATTATTTGAAATGAATGTTTCTAATCCTTTTTGGCCGATGCAGTTTCAACAGCATGTTTTCTTATTAATCATATGCCCTCATCTGTTCTTCATGGTGAGATTCCTTACAATATTTTGTTTCCTAATAAGTCACTATTTCTGGTTGACCCTAGGATATTTGGTAGCACTTGTTTTGTTTGAGATGTTCGTCCGCATGTTACTAAATTAGATCCCAAGTCTTTGAAGTGTATCTTCCTTGGTTATTCTCATCTCTAGAATGGTTATAGATGTTATTGTCCTAGTCTTAACAAATATCTTGTCTCAATTGATGTTACCTTCATGGAAGACACACCCTATTTTTCGTCTTCTCATCCTCTTGCACGTCAGGGGGAGGATGATGATTTGTTAGTCTATTCTATCACATCATTTGAACCTATCTTTGATCTAGTTCCTGTTAGGCCTCTTATAACTCAAGTCTACTCCATAAATAGACCTTCTGATTCATGTCATATACTTGCTCCTTTGTCATCAGATCCAGTCGAGAACGATGATCTTCCTATTGCATTACGCAATGGTAAACGTCAATGTACTTATCCTATTTATTCTTTTGTTTCGTATAACTGCTTATCGTCTTCCTCTTGCTTTTTTATTGCCTCTCTTGATTCTATTTATATCCCTAAAACTATTCACAAAGCCATATCTCATCCTGGTTGGCATCATGCAATGATCGAGGAAATGAATACGTTGGATGGCAATGGTACTTGGGACTTGGTTGATTTACCTTTGGGGAAACGGGCTATCGGATGCAAATGGGTATTCACAGTTAAAGGCCCGTATTGTTGCTAAGGGATATGCTCAAACCTATGGAGTGGACTATTCTGACACTTTCTCTCCTGTTGCTAAATTGACCTCTATTTGGTTGTTTATTTCTATGGAAGCTACTCACCATTGGCCTTTGAATCAACTAGATATCAAGAATGCTTTTCTTCATGGTGATCTTCAAGAGGAGGTGTTTATGGAGCAACCTCCTGGTTTTATTTCTCAGGGGGAGTCTAGGCAAGTTTTTCGTCTCTGCAAATCTTTGTATGGTTTGAAACAGAGTCCTCGTGCTTGGTTTGGAAAATTTAGTCAAGCTATAGAAACGTTTGGTATGATGAAAAGTAAGTCTGACCATTCTGTATTCGACAAACATCAGAAGCTGGTATCACTCTTTTAGTTGTGTATGTAGATGACATTGTTATTACTGGAAGTGATACTATGGGAATTTCGTCTCTTAAGTCTTTCCTACATACTCAGTTTCACACGAAGGATTTGGGGATGCTAAAGTATTTCTTGGGTGTTGAAGTCATAAGGAGTAAAAAAGGTATCTTTCTATCTCAGAGAAAATATGTCCTGGACTTATTAACCAATACAGGAAAATTAGGAGCAAAACCTTGTAGTGTTCCAATGACTCCAAACATCCACCTTACAAGAGATGGGGAACTGTTTAAAGATTCTGAGAGATATCGAAGGGAGGTTGGAAAGCTGAATTACCTTACCGTGACTCATCTAGATATTGCATATTTGGTTAGTGTTATTAGCCAATTTATGTCATCCCTAACAATTCATCATTCGACAGCGTTAGAATAAATTTTGTGTTACTTGAAAGGAGCACCTGGACGTGGTATCTTGTATGCAAATCATGGACACACTCATATTGAATGTTTTTCAGATGCAGATTGGGAAAGTTCCATAGTGGATAGAAGATCCACATCAGGCTATTGTATTTTCATTAAAGGAAATTTGGTCTTATGGAAAAGCAAGAAGCATAATGTTGTGTCATGATCGAGTAGAGAGTCAAAATATAGGGCTATGACATAATCTGTGTCTGAGATAATATGGATATATCAGCTCTTGGATGAAGTAGGTCTTAAAAATTCAGTACCAGCGAAATTATGGTGTGATAACCAAGTTGCTCTTCATATTGCTTCTAATCCTGTGTTTCATGAGCGAACTAAACACATTGAAATTGATTGTCATTTTGTTCACGAGAAAATTCAGCAAGGTTTGATTTCTACAGGATATATAAAGACTGGAGAACAACTAGGAGATATCTTCACGAAAACTTTAAGTGGGGTTCGGGTTGATTATCTTTGTAACAAGTTGGGTATGATTAATATCTATGCTCCAACTTGAGAGGGAGTGTTAGAGATGTTAGTTGTGTATTAGGTATCTATCACTAGTTGAATATATTAGTTGTGTATTATGGTGTCTTAGTTGTGTATTAGGTATCTATTAGGTGTCTCTCACTAGTTGAATATATTAGTTGTGTATTATGATGTCTTAGTTGTGTATTAGATGTCTTAGTTGTGTATGAGGTGTATGTCCCCTAAGAGTGTTCCTAACTTTGTATATAAATATGTAGTATCTTTGAATGAAAATTATAAGAGTGAATTCTGAGTTTCACAACAAGAATATATGAGAACAGTTCTGAAAGCAAAATTAGATAACAAAGATGAATATTTTTGTAGATATACATTAGGATCTTTTCAAGGTTCAGAGTTAAATTATCACAATAATAAAAAAGAATATCTAGCTGTTAAAAGAAATTTGCAATATATGTTATAAGTTTTATATTTATTGTTAGAATAGATAACAAGAATTTTGGTTATTTCTTAAGAACTAATATTTCAGGTGATTACAAATAAGGAAGATTAGTTAGATGACAACAGTAATTCAAACACAACTATTTTAAGGTTGAACATCTCCTAGGAAATAAGAATAGTTTAGTAGATGCTCTTATTAGAGAATTAGCAGCTCTAACTATTTTTATGCTTACAAAAATGAAACATTTTGATATCAAGATCAAGAAAAAAGAAAAGGAGATAAAAATCCTACAAAAACAACTTCAACTATTATACCTCGAGAAGTCTTTTATAGAGATAGGAAATAAACAGGAAGAACTTAATTATTCAAAACAACTCGTAGAGTCCAAAAACTCAAAAGAGGAAACTTTATCAAAAACACAAAAGAGGAAACTTTATCAAAAATTCAATCTAAAGAAGATAAAACTTCTAAAGAAATAATTCCAAATGAAAAGAAAGAACCTAACAGTTCAAAAGATAGTAACATCTCTGAAACAAGAAAGATCAATTGGGATGATGAAGCATAAAAATAGGAACAAAAAAGACATATGTGGTTTATCATGGCCCAAAAACAGGAATCTATAACAATTAGGAAAAATCCAATAAATTTATTCTAGGGTTTAGTGGAGTAACTCATAGATCTTTCACCAACATAATAGAAACTGAATGAAATTATGCCAATTACAAAACACGAAAACTAATAACTCAGGTGAGATAGTAAGAAATTATTCTATAGCACTACAACAACAACCAACAACACAAAGTAGGTTGAAAACTCTAAGGAAAATAGTAAGACATCTAGTACTATTTAGAGAAGCATATGTCTTAGAGATATCAGAGATAGTAAAGCATTTAGTGCTATTCAGAGAAACATCCCCCATAATTCATTAGTTGCTGAAGATGAAAAAGATCAATATTGAAACTTCAGCACACCACAATGGTTGAGTCTTTACAATTTAGACAGAAAATCTACCCAAGAACACATTGAAGATATGAAGTTCCACATTATAGACAAAGAATTTCCTACAGGAAGTAAATTAAATATTTTGGAAAGAGTTGATCCAATATTTATTTATAAATCTTTCCATGTAGAACTAATAGAAAACATATATCCAAGAATTAATTTAAGTGAACTAAATTATTTCCCAAAACATTTCAAAGAGAAATCAAAAACTTCAAAAAAAAGTTTAAAGCAAGTGACAAGCCAATTTATGTTAGGTTTTTCAGTTCACTAATAGAATGAAATGAGGAAGGATGTATTAGTCCCTACCACTTCATTAAGATAGGAATTTCCAACATGAATAAAGAAGTTCCCAAACCAAGGGCGCTTCCAGAAAAGGAATTTAACACATAAAAACTTTGTGTATTAAGAGATTAAATGCTTGGCCAAATTTACTATGAGCTCAGGAAATTTGATAACTCTACTGAGATCAAAGTAAATTATTCACCTAGTAAAGTCTTCATCATTTCTCATAGTAACATGGATCTTTTAGAAGAGGATGGTGAAAAAGTTACCAAATATGAAACCAATTTTAATAGAAACAACCTGGAAATTGTTAAGAAACAAGGAAGGTATTTTACTTCTATGCCAAAAAGCAACCAAAGATCACATATGCATTTACTACATCAAATATTGAGAAGATGAAGATGCATTATCATCAACATCATCAAAAGCACTATCAGTAGAAAATGACAAAGAAGAATAAAGAAAGGAAGTATCGGTAGAAGATGACAAAGAAAATAAATATGTAGACCCACATTTTAGTTGGTACTATGTGTCAATGAAAAAAAGAAGTGGTTTCCATTTAAAGTGAAAAAGTAGACGAATTATGAAAGCAAGGATAAAATAGTAATTTTTGTCTTGTAAATAGGGATTCCTGGTGCTATAAAAGGTACCCTTATTTTCATTTTGAAACACACAGAAAACCGAAGCACACACCTATGAAAAATACACAACTCTAGCATAGAAATCCCAAACCAGTAATTGTATACCCAGTAATTATGAGTGGCTAAGAATCCCTTCAAGGTTCTTTGTTAGCCTTAACATAATAATAATTATTACATTATGAATAAAATGGAGTTCAGTTACTCTTTCCTAGTAATTAAAAATGGGACATCATCTATGGACGGATGTAGAAGGCTTACCATTACTAGGAGGGTGTTGAGGTTTGGGCAAAGTTGAGGCATAACGGGTGTAACAAGAGGAGACGAGTAGAAAGGAAGACCGTGGTGGACTTATTAAATTTAGGTATAATAATTATAAATTTTAAGCCAATTAAAGATCTTTAATATTTAAGATATTTTCTTATAGCAAGTGATATTTCTGATAAAACAAAAAAAATGAAGACAAGAATATCACAATATTTTGATAAGAAAAATTAGATAACATGAATTAAACATGAAACAACCAATCTGAAAGAATTAAAATGTAATTATATTTGAAAAGTTTGATAAAGGCTATCTCTTAGCCTTAAATGATTATTTTGGAGATGAGTATTATGAAACTTGTCTTGAAAAATTTAGAAGCTTTAACTCCTTATTAGATATCTATATAAATTATATTAAAGTTATCACAAGCATTATAGGCCATCTTGTTTCAAGGACATTAAAAGACTTTTTTTGTCAAAAATATGTAAGAATTGAAGAAGAGGAATTCAATAACTTAATGTTTGAATACTACTTCTTTAAAGATTATAAGTATATTGTATGTACACAAGAAAAATCTATTTGCATTTTAAAAATAGTAGAAAATATGCATTTAACACATTTGGTTTATCAACACTCTGATAACTTAACCAACATATCAAGGTCAGATTGATTGAAATTCCGTCATAGTAGTTTGTGGCGATCAGAATCCCTTCTTCAAATTGGTATTAGAGCCATAGGAATATTATCGATGGAAAAGTTAACACTATTAGTTTTGAGGATATCAATGGTATTAATAGTAAAGTCTAAGAGCATTCTAACATTTTCTGCAAACCTCGAGGGCATAAGTGAAAATATGTTAAACTCACGGGCATTTTAGATATATATCCCATTGAAGTCTATACAATTTAAAATTAGAAAAGATGAATTGTCTTCGCAATTTAATGAGTATAACCACCTAGCCACAAAATTATGTGGGAGAAAGCTAAAAATTTGGAGAATTCCAAAGGTTGTATTATTTTTAATAGATAAATAATTGAGTTATATTGTATGAAGAAATAGATAAGTAGTTGAATTTTTCTTAGAAATTATTTTTGAAAGTGTCAATTTTTGGGGTTAAAATAATATTTTACATCTAAAAATACAAACTCACTTTTAAAAACTAGTTATAAGATTTTTGAGTCTTTTACATTTCTATTTTAATTCTTAATAATAGACAATTAGTATAATATTTATGAGTCTTTTGGTTTTTTCTTAGTCCCTCCACTTTTAGATAACTTATACATAAAAGTATTATTTTATATGAAATATAATTTAAAAATAAATAAATAAAGATTAAAGTATTGTGTAATTAGATTATATAAGAAAATATACTGATAATTAGAGCATACATTACAAATTAAATTTTGACATGTCACTTTTGGGGAGGATGGTTATTTTCATATGAAAATACAAATATATTGGGTGTAATTTAGTACAAAGTGATCTCATTCAACAAAAAGTTTTATGAACCAAGCCGAGTAGGCGCTAAGTCATGATTAGATTTGTATGATCACGAGATAATCTTAATAAAAAGATAAAGAGCCCATAATTATACTAAATAAGTAATTACCAAGAGGGATTCATAATGCTATAATAAGTCTATTTATATGTATAAGAGATATATGTCGGGTTAACTTAATCCATATATATTCACTATTGTCTCACATCTTACAACTTCTCTCACATAACAAAGAATCACAGCTAAACACTCTTTTTTCTCTTCTTCATACAGTGAAAACTAGATCTCATCTAACTTCATCAATCCCATTACTAACTTAAGCATCAGAGGACTAAAGGACACCACCCCACACAGTGGTCTAAGGTCCTAATGGTTTGTTTTATCTCACAGATTTGCATAAGAAATCTTACTTGGTATTGACAAAAACTAACATTAACATCTTGCACCATTTATGGGAAAGAAGTATGTTCTACTAGGTTAAAAAGAATCAAATATTGTAGGCCTTTTAAAACATTTTTCAAGTTCTCAATCTGTAAAAAATACACATAGGTCCTTGAAAAGAGACCAAAGAGATGCAAGGTTTTCTAAGAGAATACCTCATATTCATCTGGTCCATCATATCTACCAACTTGACCCTTTGAAATTTTAAGAAGAGTCATGGAACAATCAACTGAATTCACTACTCAAACCCCAACCAACAATCATAATGTCAAGCTTGTCGATTAAGAAGTTATCCATCCATTTTTCCTTTTGGCTCTATTATGACATGCCAAGAATGTAGATCCTGAACCTGCCCTTCACAATGAGCCCGACAGGTCTAGAGAAGGAGTGAACAGATCGAAGCCTATCTAAACTTGATGAAAAACATGCTCCAGACCCAAAACACACTTCTACTAAAGCCACTAACTTTAAAGCTCAACCTCGTCCTAAAACCATCCCTATGGCATCCCTTAATGCATTTGGTGCATGAGTTCAGATCCATAGTTAAAAAGAGTTCAATCAACAATGTGATTGTAAAAATATTAATCAATTTTTTAAAAATGAAATGAAATCCTAAAAATCATGTCATGATATTTTGGGTTTTGTGTTTTCCTAATCTAATAGCATAAAAATAAACATAGATTTGGATTCAATAAACATTTATGCAAATTTTAATAATTCATAATAGTGGAGTATTTATGGATATAATAATTAAGTTAATTATACTTGTTCATATTATTTAGGTTATTAAAGATATAAATTGATATTTATTGATTCTCTCTTTCTTATATGAATACCACCTTTAGTGGAGTTAAATATTCTTTGTTAATTAAACAAATCAATTAACACCTATGTGTGAAGTTGATAACTAATTTGGTTAATTAAATTAACACCTTTGGTGGAGTTAGACAATTTAAACTTTATTCAAGGGTTCCAAATTAAACCTAAGAATTTAATTATCCGAGTACCAACTTTCAAGTTTTAAAACCATTATTAAAAATATGTCGTCAATACATTTTTGAATAATAATTCTTATAAGAACTTTTGAAATAGAGCTTCACTATAACCACCGGGCGATTGTACTAACAAATAAAAGAGCACTATTATAAATAAGATTGGATAAATAAACTCTAATTTTCATATTTAAGTTTGTAATGAAAAATAATATATTTCTCTCTAACATTCTTAATATAAAATCTTGAATTAAAAAAATTAATTTATTTTATAGAGATTTTTACCTATTTAATATTTCGCAAGCATAACAAAGTTATTATTATATCATGTTTATAAACAGCGAGCCATGTTAAATTTAATTACAGACAAATTAAATATAAATATAAGAATAAAACATAAAATAACTATAAAAAATAAGAATCCTTACAGAACCTTGATGCTAATTCTGTTTCTCGAAAACTTTTAAATGGATTTGTATTTTTGTTTATTGAATAAAAAAGCTAGAAATTTACAAAAACATTGCTAGTTCTCTCAAAAGAAAAAGAACTTTAAAACTAAAAAAAGAAAACTTTCTAGAGAGATAAAGCGCTAAGAAACTTATTTCTTAAGATGTGTTTTATATGATGGGGGAGAAGAGATATTTGTAGGTGAGAAAAGGTAAAAATAGGGAAAATGATAAAAAATGTGTTAAAACATGTAATGGATAGACGTTGACGTAATCGTTGAAGTAGAATGGACGTACATTGACACAAAATGGATAGACGCTGATGTAGGCAGCGGTGCATGCAGGAATTCAGCGTGATGCGTACGGCTAGGCACAGATACGGTGTGGCTGCGTTTATATAGGCTCGGATGCACACACGAGTTTGGGGTTGTGCGGGAGGATGCACACAGACTTCGGTGTTGTGCGTTCGAATGTGCACATTGCTTGGCGTGGGAGTGCATGGCCATGCATGTTTCTCGGCACTATGTGGCACAAATTTGCGTATTTCTCGATGTAGATGGGCAGTTGCTTGCAGGATTTTGTCCCTTTTGACATTTTTGACCGCTTTGACTCATTTTGTCCAATTTTTCCTTTTTTTGACTTTTTCTCATTTTTTTTCTCAATATATTTGTGATGTATTCCTCCAATATTTTTCTTCTAGTCTTTAAGTTATTTTTTGAAGCAAAAATATCTAAAAAACAATAAAAATAGCCGTGATTCCGAAAAGACAAATTTATATAAAAATATGATAAAATCATATAAATATAAATCTTTTTAATCAATTAAAGTACATTAAACTTGGTAATTTTTGTGTTTTTTAAGTAGTCATCACGTTCCACCCGTGCACCACCCCATCTATTTTAGTGAATCATGTTGTGCTGCATGTCACAAGCTTAGCGAGCATTGACTCTGACCGGTCTCCCCTACCACGCATCACTCATTGATTCGCCTAGTGAATTCTTGATGCCATGTGTCACATTGTGATTGGTTGGAGTTATTGATGTGTGCTCAAAAAACACTAAAATAACCATGATTTTATGCACATTAATTGATTAAAAATATATATATTTATATGTTTTATCATATATTTATATAAATTTGTCTTTTTCGGAATCATGGGTATTTTTATTGTTTTTTAGGTATTTTGGCTTAAAAACGCAACTTAAAAACTCAAATAGGAATACTGGTAGCAATACATCACAAATATATTAATAAATAAATGGGGAAAGGTCAACAAATATGGAAAAATTGGACAAAATGGGTCAAAAAGGACAAAAATGTCAGAAAGGAGAAAATCGCGCCGCCGCACCGCCCAGCCGCCGCGCCCCAAGCTGCGCGCGGTACTGTTCATCCGTGTAGCACTGCGCGCGGTACTGTTCACGTGCAGCCACCCCCCGTCATGCTGACGTCATCAAATGATGTCAGCAATCACTAATCCGCGTTTTTACATTTTTTTAACATTTTTTTCTCTACTTTTTCTCTCCATCCTTACCTATAAATACCCCCCTTCCCTTCACTTCAAAACACACCTAAAAACACCTCCAAATACATTCTTTTCTCTTTTTTCTTAGATTTTTAGGATTCTTTAGTTTTTCTTAGTTTTTCTTATGTTTTCTTAGTTTTAGCTTTTCTTAGTTAATTTCTCTTAGATTTAGAGTTCTTCAATTTTTGGGAAGAACTAGTTATGTTTTTGTAATATTTTAGCTCTTTGATTCAATAAATGGGAGTGCAAATTCCGCTTGGAGTTTTTCCAGCAACGGGAATAGCATGGAAGTTCTGTAAGGATTTTATTTTCTTTACAGTTATTTTTTATGCTTTATTCTTACATGTTATATTTAATTTGTCTGTGATTAAATTTAACTGTGCTGGCTGTTTATAATCATGATGTAATAATAACGTTGTTATGCTTGCGAAATATTAAATAGGTAAAAATCTCTAAAATGAATTGATTTTATTTTTATTCATGATTTTATATTAAGAATATTAGAGAGAAATATATTATTTTTCATTAGAAACTTAAACCTGAAAATTAGATTTTAAGGTTTAATTATCCGGTCTGATTTAGAGTAGTGCTCTTTTATTTGATGGTACAATCGCCCGGTAGTTAGAGTGAAACTCTATTTCAAAAGTTTTTATAAGAATTATTATCTGAAAATGTATTGACGACATGTTTTCAGTAGTGGTTTTAAAACTTGAAAGTTAGTACTCGGATAACTAAATTCTTAGGTTTAATTTGGACACCTTGAATAAAGTTTAAACTGTCTAACCCCACTAAAGGTGGCATTTAAATGGTTCATTTTCAATCTCTTAGAAAACGGAATTAATTTAATTAGGCAAATTAGTTATCAACTCCACCCATAGGTGTTAATTGATTTGTTTAGTTAACAAAGAATATCTAACCCCACCAAAGGTGGTATTCATATAAAAAAGGGAGAATCAATAAATATCAATTCATATCTTTAATAACCTAGATAATATGAGCAAGCATAATTAACTTAGTTATTATATCCATAAATACTCCGCCATTATAAATGATAAAATTTGCATGAATGTTTATTGAATCTATGTTTATTTTTATGTAAGTAGATTAAAAACACAAAAACCCCAAAATATCGTGACAGGATGTTTAGGATTTAATTTCGTTTTTAGAAGTTTGAATAATAAATTAAAAACCACATACATTCCTTCCTTAGATCGACCTTGGGAGTATACTTATCATTTTCTTCGAAATGATTCGTGCACTTGTGAGAGTTTTATAAATATTAAAACCAAAGTATTGGCAAGAATCGGCGATGCCGGTTTTCGCTCATCAGTTATCAGATGAGCTATAGATCAAGGGCTACGATCAAAACAAGCAAAACTAAAAGCTCTAACCAATCATAACGTGACACATGGCATCAGGAATTCACTCGGCGAATCAAGGAATGACGCATGGCAGGGGAGATCGGTCAGAGTCAACGTTCACTGAGTCTGCGACATGTAGTGCGACATGATTCACTAAAATAGATGGGGTGGTGCACGAATGGAAAGTGATGAGTGCTCAAAAACTACTAAAATTACTATGATTTTTAAAAAGATATATTTTTATATGATTTTATCATATATTTATTTAAATCTATCTTTTCGAAATCATAGATATTTTTTTTTCCAGATATTGTCGCTTAAAAAAGTAACTTAAAGACTCAATGAAAAATACCGGAGGCAATACATCACAAATATATTCATAAAGTAAATGAGGAAAAGTAAAAAAAGATGGAAAAATTGGACAAAATGGGTCAAAAAGGAGGAAATCGTGCACGCAATTGCCTAGTAGCGTCGGACAACGTGCACAATCGCCTACCAATGTCAAGAAGCGCATGCCGTAATGCCCAACTGTGCCCAAAAACGTGCGTAGTGTGCGCTACGACACCTAGCCATGCCAAGCAATGTGTACGCATCTCCCAAACCACGCCGAAGCCGGGCGCCCATGTGCGCCCAATACACGTGCGCCCACGCCCATCTGTTTCTAGTCCACACGTGCCTACGCCCATCTGCACCCACTCTGCGCGCGCTTTTGTTCCATTCCACGTGCGCCGCTCCGTCCTATCTACCATGACATTAGCGATGATGTCATCATGCACCTACTACATATTTCCTCCATTTTAATCATTTTTCTCCCACATGGGGTAAAATATTAAATCATCACATGGTGAAAATTGGGTTCATAAGATCCCTAGATTAAAAAATTAATTACACATAATTGTGTTCATAAAGCTTATATTTTTCATAAAGAAAGATATAAAAATTGATAAAAAAAATAGTAGAAGAAGAAATACAATCAATCTCTTGAATTGTAGTGTTAATCTCCTCTTTAAACTCCACCAAAATTGTGTCGTCTCTTGATTTTTCTGTAATTTTCTATCTTTTTAGTACCAAAAATTGAAAAAATTATGCTAATGGAGACCACTTAGGGTTTATGGAGTGATTGGAGGCTTAAATATTGCTTAGGTGTGATCTAGACCATCAGATTAGCTTTAGATCAAGGGCTACGATCAAAACAAGCAAAAATGATAGCTTTAGAAAATAATAGCATGACAGGTGGCATCAGGAATTGATTGGGCAAAACAGGGAGCGACGTGTGGCAGAGGAGATTGGTTAGAGTCAACGCGTATTGAGTCAACGACATGTGGTGTGACGAGATTCGAAAAAATGACTAGAGTGGCACACGGATGGAACGCTTGGAGCAATGGCGTGGTGATATTTTGCGATGAGGGTTGACTAATTTCTAAACTCAGATTGAACGTTGTACTAACACGTGGTGCACTTTTCATCCTTCTCACACGCAGCGTAATGTGATTCACTCTCCGTGCTTGCATTGAGTTCTTGTGGCTTGTCCAGTCAACTCCCCTACTTACGTGGCAGACCACATGGAAACTTGTGATTGGTCATGCATTAAAAATTCATAAAAAATCCATAAAAACTCTAGAAAAATCCCAAAAATTTCCAAAAATTATATTTTTACCCCTTTTCACTAAAAAGTTTATATTTTAACATTTTTGGCCATAAAATACTATTTATTGAATAAAACAAGTAAATATTAAGTAAAAAGTGAGCTAATGACTACTTTCATAGAGTCATCACTTTCTTATCCTTGATTTCTAGAATAAATTCTTGTAAGAGTAAGAACCACCTGATTGATCTTGGTTTGGCATTCAATTTACTTAATAGGTATCTTAAAGTAGCATGATCAGAATGCACAATTACTTTATATCCTACTAAATAAGACCTGAATTTGTCTAAAGAAAACACTATAGCCAAAAATTCCTTTTTAGTGGTGGTATAATTCATTTGGGCATCATTGAATGTTTTGTTAGCATAGTAAATGACATAAAAATGCTTATCCACTTTCTATCTCAAGATTGCTCCCATAGCATAATCAGAAGCGTCACATATTATTTCAAAGGGTAAAGACCAGTTTAGTGCCATAATTAGAGAGGTAGATGTTAGTTTCAAAGCGTCACACTTCTTTCAAGGTATTAAAGGCAATAAGGTAGTCATTGTTGAAATCAAAATAAACATCTTTTGATAATAAGTTACATAAGGGATGACTTGTTTTATAGAAATCTATAATAAATATTCTGTAAAATCCTACATGTCCTAAGAAGTTTCGTATCCTCTTAAGAGATGTAGGGGGAGGTAGTTTGGAAATGAGTTCAACTTTTGCCTTATCAATTTCAATACCTTTGTTTGAAATTATATGTTGTAACAATATCCCTTCTTGAACTATAAAATGACTTTTCTCCCAACTAAAGGTTAGATTGCATTCAATGCATATTTCTAAAACCAAAGTCAATTTATGTAAGCAATCAAATGAGTTTCTAAAGATAGAGAAATGTCCATGAAAATCTCAATGAATTTTTCCACCATGTTTAAGAAAATAGATAGCATGCATCTCTGGAAAGTGGTAGGGGCATTGCATAACCCAAATGGAATTATTCGAAAAGAAAAAAATGTCCTAAAAGGACATGTAAATGTGGTCTTTTGCTAATCTTTTGGTGCTATCGGTACTTTATTATATTCAGACAATCCATCTAGAAAACAGTAAAACTCGTGCTTAACTAATATTTCCAACATTTGATCAATGAATGGAAGAGAAAATTGATCCTTTTTAGTATATAAATCCAGTTTCCTGAAATCTATACACATTCTCCATCCAGTGATTATTCTAGTGGGCACTAATTCACTTTTGTCATTTTTAACAACTGTTATCCCCGATTTCATAGGTACCACATCCATCTAGTAGTTTAAGAATTTCTTTCTTAACTACCTCTTACATATTTGGGTTTAGTCTTCTTTGGACCTTTAGTATGGGTTTAGCACCATCCTCCAAGTTGATCTTATGCATACACATCGTAAGACTAATGCCTCTTATATCCTTAATACTTCGACCTATAGCTTTCTTTAACTTCTTTAGCACTTTTATAAGTTCCTTTTCTTGGGTTTTGGTCATGGTTGAAGAAATTATCACTGGATAAGTTTCTCCTTATCCTAAAAACACATATTTTAAGTGATCAGGTAAGTCTTTGAGTTCAAGTTCAGATGGATTGTCCTCTTTGCAAGATGGAGAACTAGGTAGATTTAAAAGTGTACTAGATTTTGGCATTAGTTCATCACTATCTAGTTGTTCAAGATACCCCTTAATTTCCTAATCTAAATCTTCTTCGACCTTTTCAAGTGTAAGAATAGTTTCAAGCTTGTCTTTTATTCTGGTTTGGGAAAAGTTTCTTTGGACATGATTATCCAAAGGGTCAACATCAAATATTTCATTGATGGTAGAAATAGAAGGAAAATGTGAAGAATCAAAAACTTTAAAATGAACAGTCTCTCCTTGGAATGTCATTGTAAAATTTCCATCGCAGACATCAATAATAGTCTTAGTAGTTGCCATAAATGGTCTACCAAGCAGTATTGTGTGCTCTCTGTCCAAGGCTGGATTTTCTTGCATATCTAGAATCACAAAATCAACAAGTATTATCAATTTGTCTACATGTTGATGAGTGTTTAAGAAGCACTAAAATTATCATGTTTTTATGTACTTTAATTGCTTAAAAAGATTTATATTTATATGATTTTTTCATCTTTTTATATAAATTTGTCTTTTTCGAATGACAAGTATTTTTATTGTTTTTTAGGTATTTTTTCTTCAAAAAATTACTTAAAGACTTGAAGAAAAATACTAGAGACAATACATCACATATATATTGAGAAACTAAATGAGGAAAAGTCAAAAAGATGGAAAAATTGAACAAAATGGGTCAAAAATGTCAAAAAAACAATTTTTGCATACAAATGCCCATCCGTGCCAAGCAACATGTGCATCCATGCCGAGAAACGTTCGTAGTGCACTACACCACACCGAGCATCCACCTACACATCTTCGTCCATCTGTGTGCATCCACTTGTACAATGCTAAATTTGTGCTCATTTGCATACAATCACCCAAATCATGCCAAACCTGCGCACACCGCTATGCCTAGCGACCCCCACATCATGCTGAATTTTCATGCATCACTACGTGCATCAATGTTTACGACATCGTCTGTCCATTATGTGTTAGTGCTGACGTCAGCGTCCGTCTATTACGTGTATTTCCCATTTTTACCCACTTTTTTTACCTTCTCCTTACCTATAAATACCCCCATCTCCCCTATTAGACAAAACCAAAAACAACTCATTAAAAAAGTTTTTTAGCTCTTTCTCTATAATTCTTAGTTTTAATAATTTTTATTTGTTTTAAAGTTCTTCTCTTTTTGAGAAGAACTAGCTATGTTTTTGTAAATTGCTAGCTTTTTGATGCAATAAATAGAAATGAAATCCGTTTGGTGGTTTTCTAGCAATAGAATTAGCATCAAAGTACTATAAGGATTCTATTTTCTTTATAGTTATTTTTATGTTTTATTCTTATATGTTATATTTAATTTGTCTATGATTAAATTTAACATTGTTATCTTTTTGTAAACATAATATTATAATAACATTGTTATGCTTGCAAAATATTAAATAAATAAAAATCTCTATAAAATAAATTGATTTGATTTTTATTCAAGATTTTATATTAAGAATTTTAGAGAGAACTATATTATTTTTCATTACAAACTTAAATCTGAAAATTATATTTTAAGGTTTAGTTATCGAGTCTAATTTAGAGTAGCGCTCTTTTATTTGTTGGTACAGTCGATCAGTAGTTAGAGTGAAGCTCTATTTCAAAAGTTTTTATAAGAATTATTATTCGAAAATATATTGATAACTGATGAGCGAAAACCGGCATCGCCGATTCTTGCCAATACTTTGGTTTTAATATTTATAAAACTCTCGCAAGTGCACGAATCATTTCGAAGAAAATGATAAGTATACTCCCAAGGTCGATCTAAGGAAGGAATGTATGTGGTTTTTAATTTATTATTCAAAATTTTAAAAACAAAATTAAATCATAAACATCCTGTCACGATAGTTTGGTTTTTGTGTTCCTAATCTAATAACATAAAAATAAACATATATACAGATTAATTAAATATAATCTAATAACATAAAAATAAACATAGATACAAATTCAATAAATATTTATCTAAAAATAAATATAAATACAGATTCAATAAATATTTATGCAAATTTTATCATTTATATTAGTGGAGTATTTATGGATATAATAACTAAATTAATTATGCTTGCTCATATTATCTAGGTTATTAAAGATATAAATTGATATTTTATTGATTCGCTCTTTTTTATATAAATACCACCTTTGGTGGGGTTAGATGTTCTTTGTTAACTAAACAAATCAATTAACACCTATGGGTGGGGTTGATAACTAATTTGGTTAATTAAATTATTTCCTTTTTCTAAGAGATTTGAAAATGAACCATTTAAATGCCACCTTTGGTGGGGTTAGACAGTTTAAACTTTATTCAAGGTGTCCAAATTAAATCTAAGAATTTAATTATCTGAGTACTAACTTTCAAGTTTTAAAACCACTATTGAAAACATGTTGTCAATACATTTTCACATAATAATTCTTATAAAACTTTTGAAATAGAGTTTCACTCTAACTACCCGGCGATTGTACCAACAAATAAAAGAGCACTACTCTAAATTAGACCGGATAACTAAACCTTAAAATCTAATTTTCAGATTTAAGTTTGTAATGAAAAATAATATATTTCTCTCTAACATTCTTAATATAAAATCTTGAATAAAAATAAAATCAATTCATTTTAGAATTTTTTTACCTATTTAATATTTCGCAAGCATAACAACGTTATTATTACATCATGATTATAAATAGCTAGCACAGTTAAATTTAATCACAGACAAATTAAATATAACATGTAAGAATAAAGCATAAAAAATAACTGTAAAGAAAATAAAATCCTTACAGAACTTCGACGCTATTCCCGTTGCTAGAAAACCTCCAAGCGGAATTTGCACTTCCATTTATTGAATCAAAAAGCTAATAAATTACAAAAACATTACTAGTTCTTCCCTAAAAAGGAAAGAACTCTAAAACTAAGAGAAATTAACTAAGAAAAACTAAAAACTAAGAAAAGAGAGAAAGAAAGAATGAAAAGAATGTATTTAGAGGTTTTGAAGGTTTGTTTTGAAGTGAAGGGAAGGGGGGTATTTATAGGTGAGGATGGAGAGAAAAAATGAGTAAAACAATGTTAAAAAAAATGTAAAAATGCGTATTGGAAATGCTGAGGTCATTAATGACGTCATGGGGGCGGATGCACGTGAAAAATGGGGCGAAAAGGTGTCGGCACGCGCGGAAGGGTCTGCTGGGTACGCTGGGCGCGCGCGGGGGGGGGGGGGGGGGGGGCGTGAACAGTGCCCCGCGCGTGTAGTTCTGCGCGGATTAACAGTACCGTGCGCGCAGTTCTGTGCAGATGAACAGTACCGCGCGCAGCTTGGGGCGGAGCTGGGCGCTGGGGCGCGGCGGCGCGATTTTCTTCTGTTTGACCCATTTTGTCCAATTTTTCCATATTTGTTGACCTTTCCCCATTTATTTATTAATATATTTGTGATGTATTGCTTCCAGTATTCCTCTTTGAGTCTTTAAGTTGCATTTTAAAGCCAAAATACCTGAAAAACAATAAAAATACCCGTGATTCCGAAAAAAGACAAATTTATATAAATATATGATAAAACATATAAATATATATATTTTTAATCAATTAATGTGCATAAAATCATGGTTATTTTAGTGCTTTTTGAGCACTCATCAATAACATGTTTTCAGTAATGGTTTTAAAATTGGAAAGTTATTACTTGGATTATTAGATGCTTAGGTTTAATTTGGAAACCTTGAATAAATTTTAAACTATCTAACCCTTCTAAAGGTGGCATTTAAATGTTTCATTATAAATCTCTTAGCAAAAGAGCATTAATTTAATTAACTGAATTAGTTATCGACTCTATAATTTATTTGTTTAATTAACAAAGAATATCTAACCCCACCAAAGGTTGTATTCATATAAAAAAGAGAGAATAAATAAATATTAATTTATATATTTAATAACTTAAATAATATGAACAAATACAATTAACTTAGTTATTATATTCATAAATACTCAACTATTATAAATGATAAAATTTGTATAAGTGTTTATTAAATAAAATTTATTTAAATTAAAATAAAATTAAAAATATATATTTAAACTTTATTTTATTTAAAAATAAATAAAAAATAATGAAAAAAAATAAAATAAAAATTATTTTTATGTTTCAATTTCAATTATTTTATTTTAGTTTTTTTGATTTTTTTAATTTTAATTTTTGATTTTATTTTAATTTTTGATTTTATAATTTTATAATTTTTTTAAATTTTAATTTTACTTTTAATTTTTAATTTTCTTTTGATTATTAATTTTTAATTAATTTTAAAAAGGAAAAACTTAATTGGTTAACTTAATTAACTTAGATTTTTAAATAATTTAATTTATTAACTTAATTAACTTAGATTTTTAACTTAATTTAATTTATTAACTTATTTAAATTTGAATTTATTAGCATTAAAAATAAAGATAAAAGAGAGTTATGTCTAGGAGATTAGTTATTAAAAACCTTTGTGCCACTAGTCTTTCCTAGGAACGTTGCTCTGTTTAAGATGATGGTTTTTAAGGAGCCCTTGTCCCACTATTCTTTCCTTGGAGCACACTTGGTTAATACTTATTATGTTATTTAACTTAGAAAATATACTAAAAATATATAAAAAATAATAATACTAAAAAAACATTCTGAAACTATCTCCAAAATTTCAAAGTTTTAATTACAATCTGTGAGGAGATGGTTGCTTTGTTAGATCTAGGTACAACTATGTTTTGATACCTTAGTTGTTTTACTTATAACCTAGGAGTGGGTTATCTTAAACCCACAATCATGTTCCTAGTTTTAAGTATAGAAAATTTTGAAAATCCATAGGGCTTGATCGAAAAAGTATAGGTAGACAACCTTGTCTTACCTAAAGGTTTGATTGACCCAATGATGTGAGGACATTGAGTTTACTTAAAATAAAATCCCCCAAGTTACATCTTGCTAAGACGTTAAACTAAACGTTGGATGGGAGACAACCAATCATTTTAGGTAATTTTCTTTTATTTATTTAATTTCCATTGTTTATTTTAGTTTAATTCCTTATGAATAATTTTAGAATTGTTAAAACTAAAAATATTAGTTGAGATTTTAGAATGCACAACGATAGTGATATATCCGTGTAAATTTTAATGATTAATATGATGAATACACCTGCATTTCTCCATCACTACTTGCACATTTTTAGGAAATAGGTAACCTTTATTCTCTTTTAATTTATCTTTAATTTACAATTGTTATATCGAGGACAATGTAAGTTCTAGGTTAGGGGTGGTGAAAAATTACTATGCTTAAATTCAAACATTTTAATAACTTTCATTTTTATTGTATTTGATTTTTTTCTTTATGTGGTTTAATAATTTAAAAACAATTATAAAAAAAATTAAATCAAATTTAAGTAAATAGTTAAGTCTTTTGCACTTTTAGATTAGTTTTTGAAAACATATCATGGAGTATTTTTTTTGGTAATTAGTTACTTTTTATCATAACTAGTATTTCTTGATAGGATATGAAAATTATATTAAACCTAAAAATCGAGATTTAGGAATCAAATAGTGGAGACAACCCTTCTGAGATATAATTTGAGCATAATTTCTTTTATTCAGAGTAAACTATATTTTTTCTACTCCAACCACATTTCTTATTTCTTCAAATTTTTAGATGATATTTAGGTATTAGCATTGAATGTATGAATTTTTTTTCTCATCTTAATAGAGTTTCGTATATTTTTTTATTATTTTTGCTTAGATTAAATGATTTAAGTAGAAATTGATAGTATATGATTTTATCTCATTCTTGCATGATTTCTATCAAGACAAAAGAGACATATATGAGATTACCTAAACCAAAATCAAACAAAAAAGCTACAAAATTAACCACTCACCAAAATTCTACAAAAAATTGTACAATCTATACATGGGTTCACTCTCTAATATATATATATTGAAAAATCTCTTCAGAAAAAATAGAGAGAGAATATATAGTATAATCTACATACTATGACCCACATAGCCTAATTAGTTTGATTGATACATGAAAATAATTTTTATATATGATATTTTTATATATGATATCTTTATAATATATACATTCGATTTCTTTCATGAGATCAATGTTAAAATTGCACTTTGAGCCTTTAGTCTTTATATATATGCAAAGATATTAGTTCATTTCTATACATAAACTCTTTCACATATAAATTAGTATGAGTGTTTGAACCAATATGATTCAGTGTTTTGAGAGTATTGACTTGTGAGGAAGAGTAAAAGGAAATTCGTATTCTTGACACTAAGTTTGGGTGAAATTAAATTGATACATGTTTTATATGAAATATGAAATATGAAAATGATTTTAAACTAATTATTATAATAAATCATGACTATTTAAGAAGATTAAAATAAAGTATGCTCTAGATTTTTATTATGATCTTAAAGGAGATTTAAAAGTATGAGACATTTTTGTGTTATGTTTCATTTTTATTTTTATTTATTCTTAAGTTAATTTTTGAATTTTTTGTAATTTTAGTTTTTGAGTTGTTATATTTGTTATTAGTTCAATGTTTGTGGGTATCATTACTGAAAAACCTCACGAGACTTAAACTCATCCACTAAGGCAACCTAAGGGTTTAAAGGCTTATTGCATACGCTAAAATGCAATTGTATCAATCTAGGGAGGTGATTTAGGATAGTTTAATTTTTAGTTTTTATCGGTTCTCTTGCTCAGGGACTAGCAAGAAACACACCTCAAAACACATATTCTTCTCTCTTTCTTTCCCTCCATTTCTTAGTTTTTAGCTTTTCTTAGTTTTAGAGTTCTTCTCTTTTTGAGAAGAACTAATTATGTTTTTGTAATTTATTAGCTTTTTGATTCAATACATGGAAATGCAAATTTTGTTTTGAGGTTTTCCAGCAACAGGAATAACAACAAAGTACTGTAAGGAATATATGTGGTTTTTAATTTATTATTCAAACTTTTAAAAATGAAATTAAATCCTAAACATCCTGTCACGATATTTGGGGTTTTGTGTTTTTAACCTAATAACATAAAAATAAACATAGATACATATTCAATAAATATTTATACAAATTTTATCATTTATAATATTGGAGTATTTATGGATATAATAACTAAGTTAATTATGCTTGCTCATATTATTTAGGTTATGAAAGATATAAATTGATATTTATTGATTCTCTCTTTTTTTATATAAAAACCATCTTTGGTGGGGCTAAATATTCTTTGTTAACTAAACAAATCAATTAACACCTATGAGTGAGGTTGATAACTAATTTGGTTAATTAAATTAATTCTTTTTTCTAAGAGATTGAAAATGAATCATTTAAATGTCACCTTTGGTGGGTTAGATAGTTTAAACTTTATTCAAGGTGTCCAAATTTAACCTAAGAATTTAAGTATCCGAGTACTAACTTTCAAGCTTTAAAATTACTATTGAAAACATGTTGTCAATACATTTTCAGATAATAATTCTTATAAAAACTTTTGAAATAAAGCTTTACTCTAACTACCAGGCAATTGTACCAACAAATAAAAGAGCACTACTCTAAATCAGATCGGATAACTAAACCATAAAATCTAATTTTCAGATTTAAGTTTATAATAAAAAATAATATATTTCTCTCTAACATTCTTAATATAAAATCTTGAATAAAAAAATCAATTCATTTTAAAGATTTTAACCTATTTAATATTTCGCAAGCATAACAACATTATTATTATATCATGTTTACAAACATCCAGCAAAGTTAAATTTAATCATAGAAAAATTAAATATAACATATAAGAATAAAGCATAAAAAATAACTGTAAAGAAAATAAAATCCTTGCAGTACTTTGATGTTATTCATGTTGCTGAAAAACCTCCAAACGGAATTTGCACTTCCATTTATTGAATCGAAAAGAAAAGAAATTACAAAAACATAGTTAGTTCTTCTAAAAAAGAGAAGAACTCTAAAACTAAGAAAAAACTAAAAACTAAGAAAAACTAAGAAATGGAGAGAAAGAAAAAGTGGGTGGAAAAATGATTAAAAATGGAGAACATGCGTAGTAGTGAATGATGGCGTCATATTGATGACATCATGTAGTGTGGGGCACAGCGGCGCACACAAACTGGTTCGTGATGGGCATTGGCGCGCATGGACTAGGCACCATGCACGCGTTGGCCGGCACTATTGGGCGGCTGCGTGCATGATTTCCTCCTTTTTGATATTTTTTATGCTTTTGACCCATTTTGTCCAATTTTTACATCTTTTTTGACTTTTCCGCATTTACTTTATGAATATCTTTGTGATGTATTGCCTCAAATAGATTTATATAATTATTCAAACTTTTAAAAACAAAATTAAATCCTAAACATCCTATCACGACATTTTGGGTTTTTGTGTTTCCTAATCTAATAGCTTAAAAGTAAACATAGATATGGATTCAATAAAAATTTATGCAAAATTTTATCATTCATAATAGTGGAGTATTTATGAATATAATAATTATGTTAATTATGCTTGCTCGTATTATTTAGGTTATTAAAAATATAAATTGATATTTATTGATTCTTTTTTTTATATGAATACCACCTTTAGTGGAGGTGGATATTTTTTATTAATTAAACAAATCAATTAACACCTATGGGTGGGGTCGATAACTAATTTGGTTAGTTAAATTAATTCATTTTTTTCTAAGAGATTGAAAATGAACTATTTAAATTCCACCTTTGGTGGAGTTAGACAATTTAAACTTTATTTAAGGTGTCCAAATTAAACCTAAGAATTTAATTATCCGAGTACCAACTTTCAAATTTTAAAACTATTATTGAAAATTTGTCGTCAATACATTTCGAGTAACATTTTTTATAATAACTTTTGAAATAGAGTTTCACTTTAACTACTGGGCGATTGTACCAATAAATAATAGAGCAATACTCTAAATTAGACCAGATAACTAAACCTTAAAATCTAATTTTCATATTTAACTTTGTAATGAAAAATAATATATTTCTCTCTAATATTCTTAATATAAAATATTGAATAAAAACAAAATCAATTTATTTTATAGAGATTTTTACCTATTTAATATTTCACAAGCATAACAACATTATTATTATATCATGTTCACAAACAACCAAAAATGTTAAATTTAATCACAAACAAATTAAATATAACATATAAGAATAAAATATAAAATAACTATAAAGAATAAGAATCCTTACAGAACCTTGATGCTAATTCCATTTCTTGAAAACCTCCAAACGGATTTGTATTTTCGTTTATTTAATCAAAAAGCTAGAAATTTACAAAAACATGGCTAGTTCTCTCAAAAGGAGAACTTTAAAACTAAAAACTAAAAACTAAAAAAAGAAAACTTTCTAGAGAGAGAAAGAGCTAAGAAACTTATTTCATGAAGTGTGTTTTGTATAATTGGGGAGAAAGGTATTTATTGGTGAGGAAAAGAGTAAAAAAGTGGGCAAAATGATAAAAAAATGGGTTAAATCGCTTAATGGACGGACGCTGACATAAGCGCTGATGTAGGTAGTGGTGCACACAGGTATTTAGTGTGATGTGCATAGTTGGGCATAGATGGGAACAGATACGTCATGACTGCAAGCAAATGGGTGTAGATACGCATGTGATTTTGGCATTGTGCGGAAGGATGCGCGTAGACTTCGACATTGTGTTGAAGGATGTGAGCAATTTTGGTATGGGGGTGGATGGATGCCAGTGTTTCTCGACTTGGTCTGGTATGGATGTGTGCATTTCTCAGCAGGGATGGGTGGCTACACACGGGATTTCACCTTTTTTGACATTTTTTACCGTTTTGACCCATTTTGTCCAAATATTTTTATCTTTTCTTCATTTATTTTCTCTATATATTTGTGATGTATTACCTCCATTATTTTTCTTCAAGTCTTTAAGTTATTTTTTTGAAGTGAAAACACCTGAAAAACAATACATTTTCCATGATTCTGAAAAGACAAATTTATATAAAAATATGATAAAATCATATGAATATAAATATTTTTAATCAATTAAAGTAAATAAAATAATGATAGTTTTAGTACTTTTTAAGCATTCATCAATGAGCCTAGCCCAAGTAGTATCAAGAATGGAGGAAGAGGAGAATGTTAGATAGCCTCTAAAAATGAGGGCTTTCCTCAGAGACACATCTAAGTAGTGTGATTTCCACAAGGATGTAGACCATCTAAGACAAGATATTGAAGGCATTTGAAAAATGAAATAAAGGATCTATTATCCATAAGGTACCTTAAAGACCTTAATTTGTTGGAAGTAATAGTAGGGAAGTTGGTCGTCATCTAGAGCAGGAGACATTGAGACTATCCACTTCTTCTAGTAGCAAGATAGACCTTCATAATGGTCCCAATTTATAGACTATTCACACCATACATGGAAGGCCTAGGCTCAACGAGACCTTCAATAACTCCCATAAGAGGTACACTAGAGAATTACATGGTTATAAACATGTTTACAATTTGGAAAGGGTGAGGTCTTCCATGGAAATCACTTTCATAAGGAAGGAAAAAACCTTTCTTCCCCATGAAGATCCCTTGGTAATTATTTTGAGGATGAGATCTTGCAATGTTTATCGGATCATGATCGACACTAGGAGCTCTGTTGACCTTCTTCTGTCAACAATAAGGGCCCTAGGCATAAATGAAAGTGATATAGAAAGGAGGAAGCTACCATTGGTGGGATGTAAAATTAGAACCACCTACACAATCAGAACTTTGGATTACCAATCATGGCATATGGATCTATAATGATGAACAACTTCGTTGTAATTGATGTCCCAACATACTATAATGACATCCTCGGTAGACCATTGATACATAAGATGAAAGTGATTCCATCCACCTTCCACCAAGTCATCAAATACCCAACTGAGAAAAGCACAAAGTAAATAAGATGGGACTAGGAAAATGCCATAATGTTTTACAACACCACTATGAAAGGGACCGCTCCCAAGTAACAATCACAACATGGGGCTTTTTCATTAAAGGCCAAGATATTTATGTCTAGCAAAGTCAGTCAACACAAATAAAGTACAAGTTATACCAATGGGGGAAAAGGAGGAAGACCAATCTCTAAAGTTGTGCAAGGACTTGATAATGGAGGTAAAAGAGCAACTATCTCATTTCTAAAGGAGAATTATGATGTCTTTATGTGGTGGTCTTCAACAAGCTTGAGATCAATCCTAAGATCATAATCCACAGATTGAATGTTGATCTGAAACCTAGACCTATCAAGAAAAGGAAGCGAAAGTTCCCTAGAGAAAAGAATGAGGTGGTTTAAAATCAAGTCACCACCCTCAAAGAGACAAAGATTATTAGAGAGATGAACTACTTCTCTTGGTTATCAAATGTGGTGTTAGTGAAGAAGGCTTGTGGATCACCCCATATCTTTGTGGCCTTCATAGACTTGAATAATGCATGTCCAAAGGATTGTTTCCCTCTGCCAAGCATTGATCAATTGGTTGATGTCACTATCGATTTCGACTTAATGAGTTTTTTGGATGGATATTTTGGTTATCATTAGATTAGAATGCACTTAGTGGACGAGGAGAAAACATATTTCATCATTGAGGAATGGACCTTCTGCTACACCATAATTCCATTTGGGTTGAAGAATATAAGGGTCACCTATCAATTCTTCATTAATAAGATGTTTGCAAACCATTTAGGAAGAAATCTTGAGGCATACATCAATAATATGGTGGTGAAATTGGTGCTACTTGAAAACTATGTCAAGAACTTGGAGGAAATATTCTCCATAATTCAAAGGTATGAGATGAGACTTAACCCTAAGAAATGTGTTTTTGGAGTTGATTCAAGAAAATTCTTAGGGTATCTTATATCCATCTGTGGGATACAGGCCAAACTGGACAAGATATAAGCCGTAGTCAATATGAGGCCACCTACGAGTCTAAAAGGGATTCAATAGTTGAACAGAAGAATAGTGGCACTAAATAGATTCATTTCTAAATGGACAAACAAGTTTTTACTATTCTTTAAAATGTTGAGGAAGAGCATTGTAGTTTTTTGGAATGAGGATTACTGCAAAGCCTTTGAAGGAATTAAACAATACTTGAGTAAACCTTCTATCCTAGTTAGCCCTCTCCTAGAAGAAATTCTTTATTTGTATTTGGGCATGGACCTCCAGACTTGTAGTTTTATACTCGTATGCAAAAGAGACAAAGTTCAACACCTAGCCTAATACATCATCCAAATCTTGAGAGACACTCAAAGTAAGTATTCAATGATCAACATGTTGGCTTTCATCTTGAAAATCAGTACGTGAAAGCTTAGGCATTAATTATACTCACACACTTTAGTTATACTCACCTTTAAACCATTGAATAATGTATTATTAAGGCTAGAGGTTTTGGGGAGATTGGCACAAATTTCCATAGAATTAGGGGAGTATGATATCAAGTATATTTTTGAACTGCTATTAAGAGTCAAGTGGTGGTCGAGTTTGTGGCTGAGTTGAGTGAATTACTAGAGGTTACAAATGGTATGATAAAATAAGAAGTATATGGCATGGATCAAAGAGAGATTCCGACCTAGAAGGTATTCATTTATGGCACACACAACTTCAATGGCACTAGGCTAAGGGTGGTCATAGTTCATCATGATGAAAAATGTTTCGAGTATGTTGTTAAATTGAACTTTTAGGTAACTGATAATGTCGTAGAGTATGAGGAAGCTATATTTGGGGCCATGATGGAAACAAACCACAGAGCATATAACATTACCTTGTATAGTGACTCACGACTGGTAGTCAACAAGTATTTGGGCATATTTGAGGCTAAGGATAGTAAGATGAGGAGATATATGGAAAGACTAAGAAAGGAGTGCTCAAAATTTTCCAATTTTGAGATCAATTATCGCTAAGAATGAGAATGGTCATGTTGATGCTTTGGAAACACTTGAATCTGTACAAGAGGCCAACCATACTTGGGTGTTATCAGTAATGATTATGATAGAGACCAGGTTAGAAGAGGCTAAAAATATATTTAAAAATGTAGATGCTACCACATGCTTATGATTCACCTTAATTTTGAATTCTTGAAAAGAAGAGGCCTACCTAAGGACCAGAAGTTCAAAAAGGAAATTAAGGCTAAGGTAGGTCCTTAGGCGATTGAAGATGATAAATTATACAAAAGAACTACATTTAGCATGGGCTCTTTTGTATATCCAGAGAGCGGTCTGACATAGTTATATATGAAGCCCATGAGGAAGAGTGCGACTCATATTTAGGTGGAAGAAAGCTATCCTAGTAAATTATATGGTAGGGTTACTACTGGCTAGGTATGCTAGCAGATTGCACAAGGTACACCTAGGCATGCAATAAGTTTCAAAGAATCACCCCATTGTCACACGTACTTCCAACGAACATGATAGGGGTAGTTAGCCCATGGTCCTTCTATAAGTGTGGGCTTGATATAGTAGGGTCTCTATTCGAAGCAAGGGCTCAAAAGACATTTCTATTAGTGGCCAAAAATTATTTTTCCAAATGGCTTGAGGTGGACCTCTTGGGAAGGATCTAGATAGAGGAGGTGATTCGGTTCATTTGGAAATCTATAATTTGTCACTTTAGCCTACCCAAGGAGCTTGTTACTGATAATATAAGGTATTTTATGGATCATAACATCAAAGCGTTTTCCAGCAGGTACAATATCAAGATGAGCCATTCAACACTATATTATCCACAAGGCAATAGCCAAGCTAAATCTTCCAACAAGTTGATAATCACCTTGCTATAGAAAAGGTTGGAGGGTGTTAAAGGAAGACGGGTTAAGGAGATACCTGGGGCATTATAGGCTACTAGGACTAGCCCTTGAGGGAGCACCAATAAGAACCCTTTTCTCGTTGGTATATGGAACTGAGGTTGTGATACCAATTGAGATTATAGTGCCAACTATAAGATCATCCCTAATTAAGGACCAGAGTGCCACAAGGAGAGCATTCGAGCTGACTCTTATAGAGGAAAACAAGGATGAAGCCTTGAATAGGATAGTTGAGCAAAAATGGAGGGTGCTAAACTATTACAACAAGGTCATGCATTTCAAAGATTTCAATATTGGTGATTGGGTTCAAAGAAAGGTCTTCTATAATAAGAAATAATGGATGCCTAGCAAGCTGGGTATGAATTGGGATAACCCATAACAAATATCCAAAACAAATCCAAGAGAGGCTTACTTATTAAGAAGTATTGAGGAAGTTGAGGATAACCCAAGATGGAATGCCACGCACTTGAAAATGTATTACTTCTAATGAACTCTAATTTGTCACCCTCATGTATCATCCTTATATATATATATGATGTAACTATTTGCAAGCAATGACTCTATTCCAATAATATGTGTCAAGATTTGATCACCTTGGTCACATACCAGGTAGATTGTTCTCCCCCAAAGAAGAAGTTGATCACATCAGTCACAAACCAGGTAAAAAGTTCTCCCTCAAAGTGAGAGTTGATCATCTCAATCAAAGACTAGGTAGAATGCTCTTTCTCAAAGAAAGAATTGATCACCTTGGTCACAAACTAGGTAGAATGCTCTCAACAAAGAAAGAATTGATCACCTCGTCCATAGACCAAGTAGAACACTACTCTATAAAAAAATAGTTTATTACCTCGGTCATAGACCAGGTACAATGCTCTCCCCCAAAGAAAGAGTTGATTACCTCTATCCAAACTAGGTAGAATGCTTTCACTTAAAGTGAGAGTGGATCACCTCAATCATAGACCAGGTAGAACACTCTTCCTCAAAGAAAGAGTTCATTACCTCTGTCATAGAGCATGTAGAATGCACTCTCCCAAAGAAAGAGTTAATCATTTATGTCATAGACCAGATAGAATGCTCTCCCTCAATGAAAGAGTTAATTACCTTAGTCATAGGACTTGTAGAACAATCTCCCCAAAGAAAGAGTTGATCACTTTAGTCATAGACCATGTAAAATGCTTTCCCTCAAAGAAATAGTTTATTACCATTATCATAGACCAAGTAGAATGCTTTCCCTCAAATAAAGTGTTGATCACCTAAGTTATAGACTAGGTAGAATACTCTTCCTCAAAGAGTTGATCACCTCAGTCACAGACCAGGTAAAATACTCTCCCTTAAAGAAAGAGTTGATCACCTCGGTCACAGACTTGGTAGAATGCTCTCCCTTGAGGAGTTGATCACCTTGGTCACTTACCAGGTAGAATGTTATCCCTCATAGAAAGTGTTGATCACCTTGGTCATAAACCACATAGAATGCTCTTCCTGATCACCTTGGTCAAAAGCAAAGGTAGAACAATTTCCCTCAAATATTACATATTGTGAACTGGTCACCCTGGTCACTAACTAGGTAAATAGCTCTTACCACAAAAACTAAAGTATATCAATTGAGAATCACATATTCATCTTATTAAAACAAAAGTTTATTACTCAAAGTTTACAAAGGTTTTAAAATTTATTGATGGAGAGCTCGATCTTCCAATATAAAAATCCTTAAGTTGTTTAAAAGCACGACCAATGTCTGGGTGGTCGGTCTCCTTCACTAAGGGCAACAACTTGAGGTCAAGTTTATGATATCTATTTCTTACAAGAGGCAAGCTCATACTTGGTCTCTTTATAAAGGAAGATCTTAGCCTTGAGCTTAGACAACTCGATTCTTAATTTCTCAACCTTAATCTTAAGCCCACCATTCTCCAATTTTAAAGCTCGAGCTAAACATTTATTTGCTTGGTCAGAATCTATAAGTTTTGAATAAAAAGATGGAGAAAGATTAACAGCTACTTCAAGCAAAAAAAGTGGATGTCTGAATTTTACAGCACCCATAATCCCCTTTTATAGTAAATAATAATGGGACAAATTTAGTAACACATGTCCTTCAAAATAAGGATGTGGGTTAGCATCATAAATAAATATTATAAATGCCATAAATACATGATCACACATGTGTTTCGTTCCCAAAATCGATTGTTTCTCATTAATAAAATTGGGTTACAAGTACGAGTTCATAACCACACAAATAGGAGTGGCATCAAAATTAAAAAAATATATATAGTCCTCATCACGTCAAAGAGACTGAGAAGATGGGTTTGGAATATAAGGAAGCTTGGCCTAGTGCCAATATTAGAGCTCTCCAGTTCTAACCTCTTCATTCCTAAAGGATTCCATGGCTAGGTTGTACCCTATCTTGATGCTCGAGGAGAGCTATTCCTTCATCGCCTCAAGCTCGCACTTCCTATATCTTTCCTCGAGGAGATAGGTTTCCATCTCAGCCTGGGCCTTCCTATAGACCTCCCCGAGCTCCTTGAATTGCCTTAAGATATCATTCAACTCATATTTGGCATTGGGAAACTTCTTCTATTTTTCGATGGCCTCACTCTCCCACTTATTGGCCTTGGCCAAAAGCTTAACATATTTGCCCTGAGTTGAAGAATTTCTCTCTTTTTCCAATGTGAGCTCATGTTTGAAACCCTCCACACCCTGAGTCTTAACCAGTATATGAAAGAGCTTTATCTAAAAACAAGATAAATAACACGAGGTCATTAAAGTATAAAATCTTGAGGCTCAATTAGAAACAAAATTGAACTAACACTTTCTTGGTAAATTAGGCGGTTGGGCATGACCTCAATGTCTACACCCATATACATTGCATTAAGTTGTCTCTCATTCCATGTCCCTGTATAGGGCCATTCCCTCAACATCGGTAGTGAGATCGCCGATGACAACCTTCCTTTTCCTCAAATACCTCACAAGGGGAGTAGGTGCTTATTGACTCAAGGTAATGTTTTGTGAGGTGTGTAGACCCAAGGATGCATGTGAGAACTCGATGACATTCAAAGGAATAAGTTCATTGATGATGAAACTTTTCTTCATTCTTAGCAAGGTTGGGGTGCCCTCTTGCCCAAAGGACTTGATCCTCTTCTTTCCTTTGGATCTCGTCCCTCCATACTGTGTGTGCTTATGTTGATACTACATCAGTAGCTTAGAGGCATTGAACTCCATTTTATTTACAAAAAAAATTGTTAGTTTTATTAGCACGAGTTAAATAAAAAGGGGCTAAATAAAAAGCATAATATTTATAGGCTCATGGCGAGTTCCCCACCATCTAGTACCACCTCACACCTCTTCTCATAGTTTTTTGGAGGGGTCTTATACTTTGAAGGTGCCCAAGGTTTGCGTATAAACCTATTATGGGGCACCACTGAGCCCTACCTCATCATACCACACACAAAAAACCATATGATGTTTAGCAGATGACTCTATATCAATCAATCGATGCTTCACCTTATGGTTCAAATTCGTGATAAAGAAGCCCATATTCCTT
This sequence comes from Hippophae tibetana, assembly GCA_037013495.1. Classification (NCBI taxonomy): domain Eukaryota; kingdom Viridiplantae; phylum Streptophyta; class Magnoliopsida; order Rosales; family Elaeagnaceae; genus Hippophae; species Hippophae tibetana. Next base: position 32,472,285 of record CM072806.1, read on the forward strand.
ATCATAACCTTAGTGTTAGCCTAGTTGGTCCTTATCAGCCTGACATTACTACTGGAGTCTCCCATCGACCAGAGACATAGAAGAAATACTTCTTCCAAGTCTTCTCATTTTTAGGAAGGATCATATTTATTCTCGATCTTGTTTTACTTACATAGAGACCCTTCTTGCATCTTTAGGTTTATGCTTCAATATATATGCCTTATTGAATTCAGGATCTCTAGGTCGATCCTAAGCTCTTTGAATATCAATGTGAGGTAGAGGAGGTACCTTTACCCATTAGGCATCAATCAGTTTGGTGCGAGATGAGTCTTAGCCAAAAAATTATTTATTAAGGGGTATAGAGGAAATTGGACCTCCCAACTTTAAGGCCTTCTCGTGAAAGAATATCGACGAGAAACCCAGGCTCTTCCTTTTATAGAGGCCCAATTTTATCTTTTAAATCACGTGACAAGCATTTATTAGGGGAGTCGAATGGTTTAAATCCACTACCTGGGTATTACTTTTCCACCCATGTTTAAGACTTGAGGTAAAAGAGTAGTGGGACCGGATGTTTGAACATATGGATAAACCTACAGCCTTATCCATTTAATCGCCCATTCTAGTTGACATCCTGAATCATCAGATGAATCATTTGTAGAGAACCTACCTGTGCCCACTTCCACAATGATACCAGTAGTACATGTTTGCCTATACATGAGACCCTTGGTGTTGGAAGGTCAACCTCTAGGCTGACCCATAGTGTGATCGAATTTAAGCTTTGAATGTGTTTTGTTTTACACTTGTACTCGTATGACATGCTATAATGTGTACCCCTATGTAGGCTACATATGTATATGAATTGCTCTATATATACATGGACCTCATAAGAGATTCACACATTCCAAAACAAAACTCTCTAACTTTTCCCTAGTTTCACTCTCTGCAGATCGGACCAATCCCAACATCTAGCTAATTTTAATGATGTGACTATGGAAAATTCTAAGCCCTAGACTATGGTTCAATTAATTTAATGTTATGATAAATTTTAGTTTCAATTCTTAATTCTTGATGTGTTCAATTTTATGTTTAAATGACATCACTATGAATGTTATGAATTAGGGTGATCAACTAATTTATTGTATGAATATGTTTATATCTAGTCTAAGATATTATTATGCAATTACTAATATTCTTATTCAAAGTTGTACCATATGGTTGCTGTCATAAGTAAGATTAAACACCCACATTAAAAGTGATATGATTATTATAATCATGCATAGTTTAGTTATCACTTTTTTAAATCTTAATATATCGAATGAATTAAATCTTGTAGTAGACCTTTAGATTGATGCATAATGGTATTATGAATCAATACATAATAAGAAAATGCAGGAAGTATTAAGTGGACCTAGATTTCTAAAGCTAAAATTAATAATTCAATAAGAGGTTTAAATTATGAAATTTTTTTACTTAGATATTTTTTCATATATCTTCTTAGTTGACAAATCTTATTTAATTAATTATTGCTATATATTTTTAGTTCTTTTAATTTTGCTTTATTAAAAATAAAAACACAAAAAAAATTGATTTTTATTCTTTTAGTTTTAAAAACTAGTTTCTAATAACATAATCTTTGTGAAAACGATATTTTATTATAATTATATTACTTGTTGTGATACATATATTTATATATTAATTGCACACACTTCGTTTTTGATCGCATGATGTGGTGTTTACTATAATTTTCTTACCCTGATTTCTATTGAGTGTCACTTCTTATAAATAGAATAATATGTTAATTAGGTTATTCAACATATATTTTTTGTACAATAGCTATCCATATAGTTCTTCGTGGTTGATTTTAGATCAAGCTCCTATAGCTATTCCCCCATATATAGATACAAAAAGAAAAATTTTCTATTGTGAAGATGATCCAAGGATTTAATGAAGTGAGTGACAAATTATTCAAAGATCTGAAATCGTTTTCAACAAAAGAGGTATTTTGAATTGTATCTCTTTTATTACTTTCTATAATCTAATGCCTTTCATCATTGAATTGACTTTTATTAATTTAACTATAATTTGCTAATTCTATAATATGGTTAAATCTATAATAAATATATATTTTCCTCTTTTTCTTCCCAAATTTCTTTAGCACAAAGGTTTAACGTTAATGATTTTATTACTTAATTGTTTTCTATAATTCAAAGATAATTAAAGCTGAAATTTTAAACTTCAAAATTTTTAAAAAGTTTGTACTTTTTTTAATCACTTTTATTAGCTTATTATAACATCTTAATAAAACAATATAATTAAATTTGTTGAATAATGTGTTTACTTTTATTTAATATTAATTTTTAATTTGATCAATTTTGTATTAACTTTTCTAATTTAACTAATATATTACTTTAATTTCTTAAACTTAATTGATCTAAAGATTTTAAAAATGTAAATTCGGATATATAATTTTTAAAATTAATGCAATTAAAATCATTAGAATTAATATAATTAACCATTCATCTTAATGTTGAATATATATATATATATATATATATTAGTTTTGATTCTTGATTTTTGATGTGTTCAATTTTATATTTGAATGACATCACTATGAGTATTATGAATTAGGGTGATCAACTAATTTATTGTTGTTTGAATATGTTTATATATAGTCTAAGATATTAGTATGCAATCACTAATATTCTTATTTAAAGTTGTACCACATGGTTGCTATCATAAGTAAGATTATACGCTCACATTAAAAGTTATATGATTATTATAATCTTGCATAGTTTATGATGCTTATTTTCGCAAGTGTACGAATGGTTCAAGTAATAAAGTGTACAAAAAGTACGGATATCGAACCCACAAGGAATGACGTTACTAAGTACCGAAATTGACTAACCCTAATTTTATTTGAAAACCGAATAGTTGAAATCGTTTTAAAAGCAAATTAACATAAAACTAAACGCAAATAAAAAAATTTAATGTTGTTCACAAATGATTAAAAACGCTAAGGCATTTGATTTCGCTAAATCAATTCAATCCGATTTCAAGTCATGTTATATGAGAATCAAAGCTAAAAGTGATGGTTGAAAAACCCAAACTTATCTAATACTCTTTCTCAAGTTATATTAGAATTACTTATCTATGAAAACCAACTATATTTCTATGAAGATTTAATCACAAATAAGCACATTACGATTTATGGAATTTCTAGAATAACCACATACATCATGCATTAGGTGTCAAACTCGCATTCAACATACAGTATTTATCACAAGAAGCATTCATTACACATATCCTCTCGGTCTCAATATAATGCAACAAATCATCTAAATCTTGATGAGAAATTTAAAAGCATTAAGCATCGAAATAAATACTCAACTTGAAAACAATGAATTCATATAACAATAACAAAAGAAATCAGATTTCCTTGATTTAACTACATCATAGCCTTAGCAAAAACGAATTAGTTCATAACGAAATTAAGAACAACGATATTCTCAATTGAATCCATGAACAAACAATCTGAATAAACTGCAGAAAATAAAAGCTAAGGAGAAGAGATGAAGACTTGGTAGCAACAATGGTGATGATCCTTCAAGCTTCTCCAACCTTTCTCTCCAAAATTTCCTTTTCTCCTCCAAAAATAACTTAGATCTGCTCTCTCTGCCGTCTCCCTCTTTTCCATCATAATATATATATATAGATCTAGGGTTTGGGGGGTAATTTTGGAACAAAACAACATAAAAAATGTGTTTTCGGACGAAACTCGACGGCGGCGACATTATTCTCGCCGCGGCGAGATTTCTAGAAAATTAAATTTTGGGTTTTTGGATTTTGGCCGGCAACCAAAATAATGTGGCCGGCGGCAAGAATTATTTGGCCGGCGGCGAGATTAGTTTACCAAAATTTGTGCTCTCGGGAAGATTTTTGCCAGGATTTTAGCCGGTGGCGAGATGCTTTGGCCGGCGGCGAGATACTTTGGCCGGCGGCGAGATACTTTGGCCGGCGGCGAGATACTTTGGCCGGCGGCGAGAATACTTTCGCCGGCGGCGAGATTCACTTGGCCATAATCCGTGCTCCCTGCATGATTTTCAACATTTTCTCCGTAAGGTTTTCGCCGGCGGCGAAATTCCAAATTTTGAAATTTTTGTTCTCTTTTTATTTTCATTCAATCCCGATCATTGTACTTCGTCCCTAACTTCTCCAAAATCATGATTTTACCTGAAATTGCACTTTAAACACGAAATACCCATGAAATGACATTTGTGGATTAAATAATCAAATAAACACAATTTTCACACAAATATCAACATTTAAATCATAACAAAAAATGCAATAATTTAGCTCTTATCAACAACCCCCAACCAGCTTCTTGCTAGTCTCTAGCAAGAAAAGCGATCTATTTAATAAATTCAAAGGAGACATTAAGAGAAACTTCAAAGAAAATTTTATTCTATTTACAAAATTACATTAAGCGTATGCAATAAGCCTTTAAACCCCTAGGCGGCCCTAGTAGGACGAGTTGTAGTCTCGTGAGGGCTTCCAGTGATGATACCCACAAACATCTTACCTATAACTATCCTAACTTAAAACAATAAAATCACATAACAAATAATTTGCACAAATGTCTCAAAAATTGTAAATAACACCCAACATATAGAATAATTAAATGTCACCTAAGCTTTAAGAAATCTCAAATGCTAATTTCACTTTTGTTTTTGACTCTTAAACATCCATCAAACCACAAACCAATAGCCATAATGCTCGGATAATATTATGCATAACATCCACACAAAAAAAGGTGAAATCTCAAACTCCATAGGCTCACTTTTCAAACCCCTCTCCACTAATGAAGGAAAAATACACCACTTCGGATCAATAGGACTTTATGAGGCTTGTAATGTTAGGCTTAGGTATTTGGTTAGGAAAGAACGGGAAGTGTCAAAATACAAATAATAGTACTTATTAGATTAAACACAACCAATTAAGTAAAAGAGTAACACCATTTAACCCAAATTGTTTCTTCCGATCATAACCCATTTTTCCAAAGATAAACCAACTTCTGCCTCAAATTTTTTTTCACCTCAGTATATCAATCACTAACACTCTTTTATTTACTAGAGTGTGAAGGCCTTTTTTTTTTTTCCTTTTTTTCCTTTTTTTTTCTTTTTTTTCTTTTTTTTTTCTTTTTGTTTTTTTTGAAACACAACCCCCAACCAATTTCTTCCAATATATGTGAAAAAATTATTATTTTATTTTATTCTTTTATTCCATCCTTACTCCAATTGCTCTTGAAAAGTTTGTGTTCAAAATTAAGTGCTCTTAACAAATAAGGTAGGAATTATATATATATATTTTGGGCTCAATAGAAGGTAGGTTATATAAGGCAAAAAGAAAGAAAAGTAAGGCTAACAATATATTTAAATATGCTCAAAGAGGTAACTAGTGATATAAGGATAACAAGGTAGGCTTAAAATGGCACAATCGATCCAAAAATGGCCTACATCATATCCTAAACAGTGTAATTCCAAATTATTTCGCCTCAAGAGGTTTTCAAATGAGTTCTAGAGTTTGTTGAGATCACAAAAATATTCATGAAAAATTCGCACATAAGACTTCTCTAAGTATTTAGACTAATCAACCAAATCATACCACATACCAAAAGAGTCGCCAACTAGGTAAAATCAACATTTGAAATTCTCTTTAAACCGAAGCAAAATTTAATGTCTTCTAACAGCTACTTGTTATCACAATCACATTATTATCATCAACGTGCAAATTAAAATAAGTAAAATGCAAATAAAATAAAATAAAAATAAAAATAGAAATAAGACAATAAACAAATAAAAGAAATTAAATCAAAATGCAGAAAAATAAATGGAAAATCAAAATTAAACACAAATAAAAAACACAAACAAAACTAATAAAAATGAAGGGAAGAAATGATTTACCGTTTACTGCACCCCCAACCAAAACCTTACATTGTCCTCAATGTAAGAAAGGAAAGAGAGATCTCCTTTCCGCCAGCAGTGAAACTGCCCTCGCCGGTGGTGAACGTAAGATTTTTTTTCTTAGATGGGATGGCATTGGCTTTAGCTCAATCTTGTTGGCTCCATTCTTTACCACTGAGGTTGGAGTTTCATTTGTTCCCAACTCCTTAAATGTTTCATCACTACATAAATGTTCATTAGGTGCTGCTAGTAATTCAGAAGATTGTCTCGTCCCCTCATCTTCCTCCTCAATTGTTGCAGATTTCACAAGGCAAGCTTCTAGTGGTAGCAATGAAGTTCTTTCCTCAAAAGTTTCCAAGATTAACCCGTCAAGAGTGTTAATTTGAAAACAAGAATGTACATCACTTGGAAATTTTGTTTCTTCAAAAACATCAAAAGTTACTTGTTCATCTTGCACCCGTAGAATGAGCTTTCCTTGCTGAACAACAATTAATGTTCTTCCAGTTGCAAGGAACGGTCTACCCAATATCAACGGTATCTCTCTATCTTCCTCCATGTCAAGCACCATGAAATCTACAGGGAAAATAAACTTACCGACTTTAATTAAAACATCCTCAATTACCCCTAGAGGATATTTCACCGATCGATCCGCTAATTGTAAAGAGATTGAAGTGGGCTTCACTTCTCCCAGGCCTAGTTTCCTGAAAACTGAAAGTGGCATCAAATTAATGCTTGCTCCTAAATCACATAGGACTTTATCAAATTTGCAACTTCCTATAGTACAAGGTATAGTAAAACTCCCTGGGTCTTTCAATTTCTGTGGCAATTTTCTTTGAAGAACTGCACTGCACTCCTCATTTAGCATGACAATTTCATTATCTCCCAGCCTCCTCTTCTTTGATAAAATTTCCTTCATGAATTTTGCATACTTGGGAATTTGTTCCAACATCTCTGCAAAAGGAATGTTAATATGCAATTTCTTAAAAAGATCTAGAAATTTATCGAATTGATTATCAAGCTTTTTCTTATTCAATCGTTGAGGATATGGGATAGGAGGCTCATATTTTGCATATGGGGAAGGTTGAATATCTTGGGATCTTGATGGCTTTTCTTTAGATTCTTCCATCTTTTTCTCCGATTTCCTCTGATTCTCAAGTTCTTTACCACTTCTCAATGTGATAGCCTTTACATGCTCTGTGGGATTTATTGTGTCACTAGGCAGTGGTCCTTGAGACATTTCTGCAATCTGCTTTGAAAGCTGCCCCAGTTGGTTTTGGATGTCCCTCTTGATTGCCTCTTGATTTCTGAAATTTGCTCTTGTCTCCTCAATGAACTTTCCCAAAATTTCTTCCAAATTTGTTTGTTTCTTCTCTTGGGGTTGGTAGGAAGATGATGACGGTTTGAATCCCCCTTGATTATTTCCCCATGAAAAATTTGGATGATTTCTCCAACCTAGATTATAGGTGTTCGAATATGGGTTATGTTGAGGTTTTTGGAAATTTGAAACATAATTTTCTTGCTCAGCATTTGGTGAAGCAAATGGATTTCCAACTTGGCACTCTATACTAGCATGATTTCCACCACATAAATCACATTGTGCAGTTGGTTTGGATTCGAATTTGGAGGACAAAGAATCCATTTTTCTCGAAAGAACAGCAACCTAAGCCGACAAAGCATTCACTGAATCAATTTCATGCACTGCTGCTGGTCTTTTTGCAATTACCCGCTCTGAATGCCACTGATTGTTGTTTTCTGCCATAATCTCTAACAACTCATGAGCATCCTCCGGTGTTTTTCCCATTAAAGACCCTCCAGCTGCGCATCAATCATTGCACGATAGTTTGAAACCAACCCATTATAAAATGTAGAGACTTGCAGCCAAATTGGTATACCATGATGTGGGCATTTCCTCAACATTTCTTTGAATCTTTCCCAAGCTTCATACAATGATTCTTGGTCATATTGTGTAAAAGATGTGATTTCATTCCTCAATTTTGCTGTCTTAGCCGGAGGAAAGAACTTGGACAAGAATTTCTGAACCAATTCATTCCATGTCGTAATTGATCCCGGTGGTAATGAGTTTAGCCACTCCTTGGCTTTATCCCGAAGTGAAAAAGGAAAAACCCTCAATCTTATAGCATCTTCAGACACACAATTTATCTTGTAAAGATCACACACCTCCAGAAAGTAAGCAATATGTGCATTTGGATCATCCTTTGACATTCCCCCAAACTGATTTGATTGAACCATTTGGATAAAGGATGGTTTTATCTCAAAGTTATTGGCTTGAATAGTTGGCCTCCTTATACCTGAAGTAGTCCCAGCAACATTAGGCGCAGCATAATCCCTTAAAGCTCTACGAATTCCACCTTCCTCAACAAATGGTAGATCCATGGCTGATTGTCTATTAGGAGCTGAGGTTGAACGCCTCCTCTCTCGATTTAGATGCCTATATGTTCTATCAATCTCGTGATCAAATGGAAGAAGGTTAAGGCTTCTTGTACGTCTCATACAAAAATCCTACAACCAAAAAAAAATCAACTAGCACAAAAACAACACAAAGTTACTCTTTTTTTATGATAAATAAAATAAAACAGCAAAATAAACAAAATTAAAAATGAAAGAAAGATAAAGCAAATTAACTTCAAATTAAACTAAGATTAGGTAGTATCGATATTAATAAAATCAAACCATTCCCCAGCAACGGCGCCAAAAACTTGATGCTTATTTTCGCAAGTGTACGAATCGTTCAAGTAATAAAGTGTACAAAAAGTACGGATATCAAACCCACAAGGAATGGCGTTACTAAGTACCGAAATTGACTAACCCTAATTTTATTTGAAAACCGAATAGTTGAAATCGTTTTAAAAGCAAATTAACATAAAACTAAACGCAAATAAAAAAATTTAATGTTGTTCACAAATGATTAAAAACGCTAAGGCATTTGATTTCGCTAAATCAATTCAATCCGATTTCAAGTCATGTTATATGAGAATCAAAGCTAAAAGTGATGGTTGAAAAACCCAAACTTATCTAATACTCTTTCTCAAGTTATATTAGAATTACTTATCTATGAAAACCAACTATATTTCTATGAAGATTTAATCACAAATAAGCACATTACGATTTATGGAATTTCTAGAATAACCACATACATCATGCATTAGGTGTCAAACTCGCATTCAACATACAGTATTTATCACAAGAAGCATTCATTACACATCTCCTCTCAGTCTCAATATAATGCAACAAATCATCTAAATCTTGATGAGAAATTTAAAAGCATTAAGCATCGAAATAAATACTCAACTTGAAAACAATGAATTCATATAACAATAACAAAAGAAATCAGATTTCCTTGATTTAACTACATCATAGCCTTAGCAAAAACGAATTAGTTCATAACGAAATTAAGAACAACGATATTCTCAATTGAATCCATGAACAAACAATCTGAATAAACTGCAGAAAATAAAAGCTAAGGAGAAGAGATGAAGAACTCTTGAAGATGAATACTTGGTAGCAACAATGGTGATGATCCTTCAAGCTTCTCCAACCTTTCTCTCCAAAATTTCCTTTCTCCTCCAAAAATAACTTAGATCTGCTCTCTCTGCCGTCCCCCTCTTTTCCATCATAATATATATATATATATAGATCTAGGGTTTGGGGGGCAATTTTGGAACTAAACAACATAAAAAATGTGTTTTCGGACGAAACTCGCCGGCGACGACATTATTCTCGCCGCGGCGAGATTTCTGGAAAATTAAATTTTGGGTTTTTGGATTTTGGCCGGCGGCCAAAATAATGTGGCCGACGGCGAGATACTTTGGCCGGTGGCCAACATAATGTGGCTGGCGACGAGATGCTTTGGCCGGCGGCGAGATTAGTTTACCAAAATTTGTGCTCTCGGGAAGATTTTCGCCAGGATTTTAGCCGGCGGTGAGATGCTTTGGCCGGTGGCGAGATACTTTGGCCGGCGGCGAGATCACTTGGCCATAATCCGTGCTCCTTGCATGATTTTCAACATTTTCTCCGTAAGGTTTTCGCCGGCGGCGATAATACTCTCGCCGGCGGCGAAATTCCAAATTTTGAAATTTTTGTTCTCTTTTTATTTTCATTCAATCCCGATCATTGTACTTCGTCCCGAACTTCTCCAAAATCATGATTTTACCTGAAATTGCACTTTAAACACAAAATACCCATGAAATGACATTTGTGGATTAAATAATCAAATAAACACAATTTTCACACAAATATCAACATTTAAATCATAACAAAAAATGCAATAATTTAGCTCTTATCAGTTTAGTTATCACTTTTTTAAATCTTAATATATTAAATGAATTAAATTTAATAGTAGACCTATAAGTTGTTCAAGATTTAGGTTGATTTATAATGGTATTATGAATCAATACACAATAAGAAAAGGTGGGAAGTCTTAAATAGACCTAGATTTCTAAAGATAAAATTAATAATTCAATAAGGGGTTTAAATTATGAATTTTTTTTACTTATATAGTTTTCATATATCTTCTTAGTTTCCAAATCTGTGTTAATTAATTATTGCTATATATATTTAGTTATTTTAATTTTTCTTTATTAAAAATGAAAACACTAAAAAATTGATTTTTATTTGTTTTAGTTTTAAAAATTAGTTTTTAATAACATAATCTATGTGGAAATGGTATTTTATTATCATTATATTACTTGTTACGATATGTATATTTACATATTCATTGCACACACTTCGTGTTTCATCACATGTCGTGGATTTTACTGTAATTTTCTTACCCTGATCCCTATTGAGTGTCTCTTCTTATAAATAGAATAATATTTTTATTGGGTTATTCAACCTATATTTTTTGTACAATAGCTATCCATATAGTTTTTTAATGTATATTTTAGATCAAGCTCCCATAGTTGTTCCACCATATATAGATACAGAAAGAGAACTTTTCTATTGTGAAGAAGATCCAAGGATTTAGAGAAGTCAGCAACAACTTATTCAGAGATTTAGAATTATTTTCAACAAAAGGGGTATTTTCAATTGTTATATCTTTTATTTCTTTCTATAATCTAATGTCTTTCATAATTGAATTGACTTTTGTTAATTTAATTATGATTAACTAAATCTATAATAAATCGTTATTTTCTTCTTTGTCTTCCCAAATTTCTTGAGTACATAGGTTTAACATTAATGATTTATTACTTAATTTTCTTCTATAATGCAAAAGATAGTTAAAACATAAATTTTAAACTTCAAAACTTAAAAAGTTTGTACATTTGTTAATGAATTTTATTAACTTTTATAACATCTTAATAAAAAAATAATTAAATTTGTTAAGTAATGTATTTTTAACTTTTCTAATTTAACTAATATATTAATTTAATTTCTTAAACTTAACCGATGTAAAGATTTTAAAAATGTCAATTCAGAGAAACAATTTTTAAAATCAACACAATTAAAGTCATTAAAATTAATATAAATCATAAATTTGAATATATATATATAGGGGTTAGTAGCGGATCAAAACTGATTGTTTTTTATCAATCCAAATCTGATCTGATGATATAATCAATTCAAATTCGAATAGATCAGATTTTTCGGATTGGATAAGGACAAATTGAGATTGAAATTTATTTATGGATTATTGTCATATATAAAACACGACAAACATGATTTTAAATTTTAAATTAATATTTTTATAACAAATACTATTATTTAAAGTCATATTTAAAAAAAGCAAATGAATAACAAGTATTCCTGTAAAATTATTATAAATATTTATATTTATTTTTAAGCTAAAATAATAATCTAATATAATTATGGTATCTGAGACACTAATTTTCATTCATGACATGCCTAATTAAACTGTAGGATAGTCCTATAATCACATATCTCCAATAACTATTTTGCAACTTATTTTATTACTTTATGTCTTTTTTGATAAATCTACGAAAGTAGAGTTATTTAGTAATGGAGATCGAGGTGTATATCAAGTTGATGTTCCTAGATATTCTCAAGATTGAAGATCCTTTGTAAGGAATTGGTGGTCTAATGACTAGGGAAAATACAAAGAGGATGAAAGAAGCTTTGTAAGGCTTGATCATGGAAGTGCAATACAAAGAGGTTGTGCTAGAAGATTCCAAAGCTTCATCAAGGATTATATATGATCTTTTTATGCAAGGGATAGATTTGGAAGATCAATTTAAATAAAAGGATTAATTTAGAAAGAAATTTCTTTCTTATAAAAAGACAGTAGCTATGCGATTTTGGCAGAACTTGTATCATTTATCAAAATTTATTTTCAGAAAGCTTTTTGCTTTTCTTTCTTATGTTCTTGATTGAATGCTTGAATTCGACTTATTAAAGGGAGTGATCATCCTTTTTGGAGTCTCAAGGTTAGGGTTTTAAGGACTTCATTTCCTTAGGGTTTTAATCCAATCATCTTTCACACGTTCCTCACAAATTGATCGTTCCTATTCCTTTGAGTTCATAAGTTCCTAGGGTTCTTCGCCTAGAGGTCTGCATCATTTTGCCATTCTAAACCACTTATTTACCTTTATATTTGTTAAAATATAATGAAAAAGTTTAATTTTTGTTTAATTATATCAATGTAGGTGGAATGATAGAAAATAGAGTGAAAATGAGGCAAAAATGGGAAAAATCAGCACCATGTTCCGACATGCTTTTTTGGGTGCCACAATGTGCAATCCATGACTAGACATTATTTTGTGATTAGAGGAGACCATGTTATGGTGCAAAAAAAATCCATGTCATGGAATGTGATAACTGTATTTTATATAGTTATTTTCATCTATTTTATCAATTATAATTGCTATCATCTTGACATTTTTCGTTAATTTTAGTTAAATAAATTAATATTTACCTTTTATGTGTTAAGGAATACATTTTTAACAAAATTAAATAATTGGAATCGAAACCATACTTAATTGTGAATTTATGTTCACAAATATAATTTCAAAATAAAAGAGTTCTTAATTGCAATTTATAAAAGTCTAAAATATAATTTAAATTAAAATCGGGGCTTCATTTTAATTATTAAAAGTTTAAAATTTAATTTAAATTAGAAAATGGCTTAATTGTAATTAAAGAAAGTTTAAAATGTAATTTGAATTAAATTTATGGGTCAAAATGCAATTAATTAAATTTGAATTTTCTACGCAGAAGAGAAGAATCCCACAAGCCATAATCCACGCGCGCCACGTGAGCCGTCAGATCACATAAAAAATGGTCAGGATTGGCTCGTGCATTTCAAACCCAACAAAAGCGAGTGGACCTGTTATTCCTGGAGTCATGCGGCTCAGTGACCAAGTAGGGCCCACCTGCTGCATAGGCCGGCGTGCAGGATGGGACCCACGTTATTGACGCGTTTTCAAGGCATGATTCCATGCGGCCACATGTCTCACTTTATCTTTCAGCCAATCATATTGTGACACGTGGCAAGGTTCGGAGAGTGCAAAAACGCAAGATCATGCACGCGTCCCAACCGTTTTTACCCACGTTCCTCGCACCCTTATCCCGTGTGTTGTGCTCTGCGTGCAACCGGTTTCTTCACCGAATGAAATGCTGCCATGTGTCTGTATTAATTCTTCAGCCAATCATAGATTGACACGTGGCATGCAGATTGAATTAAAAAAAATTCACTCATGACACCCTCTATTTCTATCGTCCGAGCATAAAAAATATTTAATATTCTCTTTTGTACGCGTGGATGCAAAATTTAAGGAAAATGTCGGGGTTTTATTTTCTATGCAAATTTTTTACGCGTGTTTAAAAAATGTATTGTTTTAGATGTATTTTTTAGCTATAAATAGGGGATATTATGATAGAGTAAAAAAGTTTTTGGGAGTTTAGAGTTTGAGATTTTTAGTAGTATTCAGGGGTGGATTGTGGAACACGCAGAAGCCATTTTTGGCTTCTGTTGTGTTCTGCGTGTGTCAAATATTTACGATCCAAAATGATTTAATTTTTCTTTGTTCTTCATCTCATTTTCCTTAACTATTGTAATTTTAATTTTTAATTTATGAAGTAATTTAATTTTTCTAGGGTTGCATTTTATCTAAATTTATGACGCTTTGATTTTAATTATTTTTGAAAGATTTATAAGACGTTCGATTTGTTTATTCTATTTTGTGCTTAATGCTTTTGATTATTTAAGAATTTTATCAAATGATCTGTGGCACTTAAATAAACTTGGAAGAAGCATTTTTGTGTATATTGCTCATAGATAGAATGACATGTATCATGAAGGATAGGAATATACCCTAATTTTATGTGTGGCCATTTGAGAACTTAGAACGTAATGAATCTTGGTGAATTTAATTCTCATAGGAATATAGTGAATTAATTTAATGAGGTGTGTTTATACGGAGCTCGAAAGAGATGTATGGATAAAATTAGAAGTTTTCGGTTGACAAATTAAATGTACTAAAAAAATATAAATCAAAAGAAAATAACATTATTCGAGTGGATTAGTTTGATGAAAAACTGCAATCCTAGATTTCTTTTATTTTGTTATTAAACTCTTTTCTTAAATTTTTTCCAAATCAACGATCATTTTGGATAAAATCAGAGAGAGATAATTTTAGTACTCAACAAACTGTAGTAACAAATCTCCGTGGGAACGATAACTTACTTATCAAATTTTATTACTTGTGACCATGTATGCTTGCACGTTTTATGCTCTCCAAAAGAGATAACAGAATGCCTTCGTTGTTGGGAAAAAATCTTATTCCTAATCAAACATTGATTCTTAGCTTTAATCCTCAACCCTTGTATCATTTTAAGAGATGATCTAGTGGTTTATATTAGGCCAGTTTCCTTTAAATAAACATAATTATTTCTCAAATTAAACACACATTTAAGAATCAAAAACCCTAGTAGCTACCAAGAAGAGAAAAGAAGAGAAAAACATTCAAGAAGAGATTAAAGGAGACACAACATTGTGAAGTATTCAAGAAAAGATTAGTACTATAAAGCAAGAGATAGAGTGCATCTCTTATTATTCTCCAATCTTTATTAGTTTTGTGTTCTTTATAAAAAATCTTAGCTTTATGAACATAATTATGCCTAGCTAACTTATTAATCTATGAGTCTTATGAACCTAATTTTCTACATGTAATGATATAATATTTTACCCAAATTGTTATTTCAATTTTTTATATTATTTACTGATTTTTTATGCTATTATTTGTTTGGACAACAATTGACCTATAGAAGCAATTAAATAGATTTGAGAGAATCGTTTAATTATTTGTCTTGATTAAATAACATGCATAGTTTCTAGGTAGAGATGTATGATTCTTATGTATGTGGTCTATAATTGATGATTTTAATGAGTAGTATGCATTCTAATTGATATGAGAATGTGATTAGGTTAATTATTACATGGTGTGTAGTGTACTTGAGATAGGAATACAGGCTAGGCTAGATTCAATTGATCATGTAACTACTTGGTAATTATATTGGAAGGAATTTTAGTGATCCACATGCTAAAAAATTGAAGGATTAAAGATTCATAGGTCATTTTTTCATATATCTTCATAGTTCTCGAGTTTTTAATTTAAAATTAGTTGCCATTTATTTTTTAGTTTTTATAATTTGCTATTGTTCAAATAATATTCATAAAAATTATATTGGTACTCAATTATAAGTAAAAACACTTCTTGTGGTATCGATATCCATACTTATGTATGTTATATTACTAGCACGACTTGTATCATTGTGGTTAGCATGATCAAGTTTTGGCATCATTATTGGGAAGTTCAGTACTAGTAACAGATATCAATAACGGTATACAAGTTTGGTCCTTTTTGTTTTTGTCTTAGTTCTACTATATGCCCAGGTTGGAAGGTGAAAATCTTATTCCTTTTGATCCGAAGATAGAGAGAACCTTTCTTCGATTAAAAAATGAATGATTAGTACAAGATCAATCCTAGATTATGGTAGAATAAAGAGATCAACAAGCTATAGTAGTCCCAAAACCTTTAAGGGATTTTGCAGTTCCATAAGTATATGGAGCCCAATCACCTATCAATAGATCTAGAATCAATGCTAACAATTTTGAGCTCAAGCTAAATGTCATTCAGATAGTATAGGAAAATCAATTTGAAGGGTTAGTTAATGATGACCCAAATATACCCTTAGCATCATCCTTGAAAATAATGATACCTTCAAGATGATCGGTGTATTAAATGATGCTATTCTCCTTTTCTTGTTTCCTTTCTCATTGAGGGACAAGGCTAAAGCTTGGTTATAGTCACTACCTACTCGTTTAATCACTACAAGGGATCAATTGGCTCAAAAATTCTTAGCTAAGCTTAGAAAAGACATCACATCTTTTAGTAATTTAAAGGAGAATAAATTTATGAAGCTTGGGAATGCTACAAAGAGCTGTTACGATGATGTCCATACCATAGTCTTCTTAACTATTTGCAAGTGCAATTATTTTGGAATGGATTAATGGGGAAATTAAGGACCATAATTGATGTTGTAGTTGGAGGACCTATACTGAGTAAACTTTAGATAAAGCTATTACACTACTTGATAAGATGGCATTCAATAATTACCAATGGCCTATGGAGAGAGACAACGCAATGAGAGTGGTTGGAGAAATTGATGTAGACACCATAGTAGCATTTCAAGCTTAAAAAATGCTATACTGTTAGGTTTAACTAAGAAGCTTGATGGTGGTAGTGTGAGGGAAAATATGGTACAAAGTCCATTCGTGGTGTGTGATTATTGTAATGGATATCATTCCACGAAGCATATGGGAACCTTCCTGAAGCATTAAACTATGTAAATAATCAAAACTCCAAGGAAATCCATACTTAAACACATACAATCTAGGTTAGAGAAACCACCCAAATTTATCATGGAATAATAATAGCATGCAATGTGGTAATTAATTGAAACGTTAACACTTTCCTCCACCTAGTTTTCAACAACCACAATAAACAAAAGCATAGGAGACGAAGCCACCTAGTGATGAAAACACAAGTGATTTAATAAGAATGATGAATGAATTCATCTATTCAGTAAATTCAAAAGTGGATCACATAGTGTCTACTCATGTGGCTTCTATTTGAAATTTGGAGGTCCAAATAGGGAAACTATTATAAACTATAAGTCAAAAGCCTCAAGGTAACCTTCCAACCAATACTGAATTTAATAAATAAATAAAAGAAGGTAAGGAGCATTGAAAATCAATAGCCTTGAGGAGTAGGAAAACCTTAGAAGAAAAAGTGGAAACTAAAAAGAATGAGGAGGAAAAAGTAAAGAAAGAGAGTATTAAAAAGAAGTGATTCAACCAAAGAAGAGAAAACTCTATAAGCTCTCTATTCCCTTCCTTGAAAGACTCCCAAAGCAAAAATTAGACAATTAATTTTCAAAATTTTTGGATGTCTTTAAAAAGTTTCATATAAACATACCATTTGTTGATGCATTCAAAAAGAGGCCTTCATATGCCAAATTTATGAAGGATATCCTATCTAAGAAAATAAGGCTTAGAGATAATGAGACAATCACCTTGATTAGAGGTTGTAGTACCATCCTCGATATAAAACTACCATAAAAACTGAAAGATTTAGGTAGCTTTGACATTCCTTGCATAGTTGGGAATATACATTTTGGCAAGGCACCATGTGACTTCGGTGCAAGCATCAACCTTATTCCACTATCAATTTTCAAGGGATTGAGTGTTGGTGAAACCAAACCGACTTTAGTAACATTGCAAATAGAAGATAGGTCAATCAAGCAACCCCAGGGTATGGTAGAAGATGCGCTAGTAAAAGTGGTCAAGTTCATATATCTAGAAATTTTTATTGTACTAGATGTAGATGAGGACCTTGAAATTCCTATCATACTTGGTCATCCATTTTTAGCAACAAAAAGAGCATTCGTTAATGTACAAAGAGGTGGGCTTACAATGAGAGTACATGATGAACAAGGAACATTTAATGTTTTTAAAGTAATTAAATTTCCTAATACTCATAATACTAGTGATTGTTTTAAGATAAATGTTACTAATGAGCTATGCACTGATGTGCCTCATAAAATATGCCCTAGTGATGCTTTAGAATCTATGCTTGTTAATCCTATAAACACACATGCTAATAAGCACCATGGAAATCATGTAGGCACACACACTCATGATGATAATTTAACTAAATTTGTTAAACTACCCACACTTAAGACTGTAATACATAATGCTATGAACAATGAAATAAATTCTTTAAGAAACAACTCAACTTACTTTAATTATGGAACTATGGAATCTATGATGCAAGTTCATATTGTTGACTAAATAAACTATTTGGAGCCTATGCCTCCTATGTGTGTATCTAATGTGGTTGTGGAGTGTATTGACAAAATCTAGGCTCAAACCATACATTAAGAAGCTACCCAAGTTAGAGTTGAAATCTTTACCAAACCATATTTGTTATGCATTTATTTGGTGCGAATGAGACACTTCCACTCATAATTTCTACTAGTCTAAGTGTGGATTAAAAAGAGTCACTACTAAAGGTGCTTAATAAATTCAAAAGAGATATAGGTTGGTCTATTTCCATCATCAAAGGCATAATCCCATTCATATGCATGCATAAAATATTGTTAAAGGACAGAGCTAAGATTACCCAGGATGCACAACACTGATTAAATTTTATCATGAAAGAGGTGGTGAAGAAATAAATTTTTAAGTGGCTAGACATGGGTATCATTTACCCAATATTAGTTAGTGAATGGGTAAGTCTAGTCCAATGTGTACCAAAAAAGAGGAATCACTATGGTGGCAAATGAATCAAATAAATTAATACCCGCAAGGACTATCACAGGATATAGAGTCTGCATGGATTTTCATTAGGTGAATAAAGCTACAAGGAAGGAGCATTTCCCTCTCCCATATATGGATCAAAGGCTTGATAGATTAGCCAGGAATTCCTTATTTTTCCTTCATAAGTCCTTATGGAACTTTTGCTTTCAGAAGAATGCCATTTGGTTTATCCAATGCACCTAAAATATTTTAATGTTGCATAATGGTTATTTTCTCAGGCATAGTGGAGAAGTATTTAGAGATTTTCATGGATGACTTGTCAGTCTATGGGAACACATTTGACAAGTGTTTATACTATCTCTCCCTAGTGCTACAAAGATGTGCATAAATCAACTTGGTTTTAAATGGGAATAAGTGTCACTTCATGGTACATGAGGGTATTATCTTGGGTCACAAAGTCTCTGCTAAGAATGTTGAGGTGGATAGAGCTAAGATAGAAGTGATTGAGAAGCTACCACCACCTATTAGTGTAAGAGGTATCGACTTAGCAATACCGATCTTATAAATGCTTTGGTTTTATATTTGTAAAACTCTCACAAGTGCATGAATCATTTTATAGAAAATGACAAGTATACTCCTAAGGTCGATCTAAGGGAGGAATATATATGGTTTGTAATTTATTATTTAAACTTTTAAAAATGAAATTAAATCTTAAACATCCTGTCACGATATTTTGGTTTTTGTGTTTCCTAATTTAATAACATAAAAATAAACATAGTTATGTATTCAATAAATATTTATGCAAATTTTTATCATTCATAACAGTAGAGTATTTATGGATATAATAATTAAGTTAATTATGCTTGCTCATATTATTTAGGTTATTAAAGATATAAATTGATATTTATTAATTATCTCTTTTTTATATATAAATACCACCTTGGTGGGGTTAGATATTCTTTATTTATTAAACAAATCAATTAACACCTGTGCGTGGGATTGATAATTAATTTTATTAATTAAATTAATTCCTTTTTTCTAAGAGATTGAAAATGAACCATTTAAATGCCACCTTTAGTGGGGTTAGACATCTTAAACTTTATTCAAGGTGTCCAAATTAAGCCTAAGAATTTAATTATCCTAGTACTAACTTTCAATTTTTAAAACTATTATTGAAAATATGTTGTAAATACATTTTCGAATAATAATTCTTATAAGAACTTTTGAAATAGAGCTTCATTCTAACTACCGGACAATTGTACCAACAAATAAAAGAGCACTACTCTAAATCAGACTGGATAATTAAACCTTAAAATATAATTTTTCAGATTTGAATTTTTAATGAAATATAATATATTTCTCTCTAACATCCTTAATATAAAATCTTGAATAAAACAAAAACAATTTATTTTATAGAAATGTTTTACCTATTTAATATTTCGCAAGCATAAAAGCGTTATTATTATATCATATTTATAAATAGTGAGCCATGTTAAATTTAATTATAGACAAATTAAATATAACATCTAAGAATAAAACAAAATTGCAAAGAATTCATTTTAAAATTATACCTAAAAAAAAGTAATACAAAACTTTGATGCTAATTTTGTTTCTATAAAACCTCTAAATGGAATTGTATTTCTATTGATAAGAAAGCTTTCTATAGAGAGACGAGATTTTTAGGGATTTGAAGGATGATTTTTACAATGGGGGAGAAGGATCCTTTTATAGGTGTGGAATAGGCTAAAAAAGTGAAAAAAATTATCTTGAAAATGGTCATGGACTGGTTTGGGCAGGTAGACATGCGTGTGAGGGCTCTAACGCTTCCACTTGAATGCCAATGGGCGAGATTTGCTCTCGGGCACACGTGAGACTTGGAAGATGGACTTAGACAGGGGCGTGACATATGCATGGATACGTAGGCTGGACTCGGCATGGCATGCGTAGGACTCGATGTGATATGCGTACGGTTGGGTAGTTTTGTTCTTTTTGATTGTTTTGACTCATTTTGTCCAATTTTTCCATTTTTTTTACTTTTCCTCATTTTTTGATCAACATATTTTTGTTGTATTGCCTTTATTGTTTTTCTTCGAGTCTTTAAATTATTTTTGAACGAAAATACTTGAAAAACAATAAAAATATTCGTGAGTTTGAAAATGAAAATTTATATAAAAATATGATAAAATCATACAAATATAAATTATTTAGTAAAATAAATTAAATCATGGTAATGTTAATGTTTTTTAAGTACTCATTAGTGTTTTCTTGGGCACATGGGCTTTTATTATAGATTTTTCCAAATTCTCCAAAACTTTATATAATCTATTGGAAAAAGATATGCCTTTCATATTTGATGATAAATGTTTAGAGGTATTTTGTGTGCTTAAAGAGAAATTAGTTTTAGGAATAGTTATGGTCAAGCCCTTTGAGTTAATGTGTAATGCAAGTGATTTTGATATTGGGGCTATTTTGGGGTAGCAAAGAGACAAGATATTCCATGCCATAGATCATGCAAGCAAAACATTCAATGATGCTCAAATGAATTATTCGACTATAGATAAGGAACTCCTAGAAATTGTATATACCTTTGTAAAATTTAGATCTTATTTGGTTAGGACCAAGGTGACTTTCTATATGGACCATTCTACGATAAAGTATCTCATGATAAATAAGGATGCCAAACCAAGAATGATTAGATGGGTGCTTTTTCTACAAGAGTTTGAATTGGAAATCAATGACAAATGAGTGACAAAAAATCATGTGGCAGACCATTTATCTAGATTATATAGGGAAGCTAATATGGATGACAATATGGTGATTGGGGTATCTTTCTTATATGATCAACTTCTTTCAATGGCCAAATTCACATCCCATGGTATATAAACATTGCAAACTTCCCAGTGGCCAGCATCATTCGATCTGACCTTACATGGAAACAAAAGAAGAAATTCTTCCACCTTTACCTCTACAAAGAATGGGGTGATGGTATTTTGAGAATGTTTGTACCTTATGATGAAGTTGTACCAGTGCCACAACTTAGACTATAGAGGCCACTTTGGAAGCACAAAAAGAGTAGCTAAGGTACTTCAATCTTATTATTTTTGGCCACTGTTTGGAGATTCCTACCTTTGTTTAATGACATGTGATAGATGCCAAAGGATAAGTAATAATTCCAAAAGAGATGAGATACCCCTAAGCAATATACTTGAAGTGGAATTATTTGATGTTTGGGGCATTGTATTTATAGGACCATTCCCTTAATCCTTTGATAACCAATACATTATAGTAGGTGTGGATTAAGTGTCCGAATGGGTAGAAGCCATAGCCCGTAACAAATGTGATGCCCAAGTTTTCATGAAATTTCTAAAGAAAAACATTACTAGGTTTGGAACTCTTGGGATTATCATTAGTAATAGAGGTAGTCACTTTTGCAATAGAGCTTTTAATTCTTTATTGTCTAAGTATGGGACTAAGCATAAGGTATCTACACCTATCATCTCCAAACAAGTGGGCAAGCGTAAGTGTCCAATGGAGGGGTGAAAAGAATTTTTGAGAAGACAGTGAATAGTTTTAGAAATGACTAGGCCTCTATGTTAGATGATGCTTTATGGACACATAGAACAGTATTTAAGACACTAATTGGTACAACCCCATATAAGCTAGTGTATGGAAAGGCATGTCACCTATTGGTAGAATTGGAGCATAAAGTATATTGGGCATTGAAACTATTGAACATATCAATGGATGTAAAAGGTGAGAAAATAATGCTACAAATAAATGAATTAAATGAGCTACTATGGAGTGCTTATAAGAATGCCTTGCTTTACAAAGAGAAAACAAAAATATGGCATGATAAGAAAATTGTCCACCGTGCTTTTGAACCGAGATAGCAAGTATTGCTATACAACTCAAGACTTAAATTGCTTTTGGGTAAAATCAAGAGTAGATAGTCAAGTCCATTCACCATTACTAAGGTAACCAACCATGGAGGCATTGAATTAGAGGAAAAAAACAAAGAAGAACTCATAATTATTGGGTATAGAGTAAAGAAATATCATGGAGATCCACTGCCAAATGAAAAAATTGTGATGACCTTAGTGGATGCACCTTGGGAGATAATATGATTGTCTAGCCAAAGATGTTAAAAGTGGTGTTTGTTAGGAGGCAACCCCAATGTTATTTTACTTATATATTTTATGTTTTGTAGGAGAATAAATATGGAGGGCAATAGCATAACAAAGATTGGGAAATTTAAGTGAAAAATATGGTGTACCAAGGCTAAGGGAGTGTTTTTTCACTCATTTTTGTATTCATATGTGCATAATGGAGACATTTTGTAATTTAACTGTTAGGGAGGAAACTTCATTCTCTACTTTGGTTTTTAGTATGAATTTTCATTCTCTACTATAGAATTTGTTGTCATGACTAGGATAAGGAACGTAACATGCTCATTAATATACTCACATTAATCATGAGATATGCTTGCTAGTTTTGATTGAATTGATTCATATTTTTATGCACATGCTCATGATTGATTTTTGTATTCTTATTGGGAAAGAATTGGGGTGAGTTATGCTAGTTGATAAGGTCTACCATGTTTTAGAACCTATTTGATCATCCCTTGAAGTGAAATCTTGAATAGTATTTGGCTTAAGAAATGATTTAGGCCTTAATTGGATCGATTGAGTCTTTTAAACTAACCATTTTTTATATCCTTAGTCATTCTTTTGAGCTTAACTAAGAACTAGTCATATCTTTAAGCCACATTTTTAGCCTAACCAATAAGCATTACCTTTACCCTTACACCTTTCACCTGCATGAAAAATGCAATCATGTGCTATGCTATAAAAGAGAAGAAGAGATGTGCAATAAAAGAATGAAAATAATGGTAAGATAGGTTGCAAAAAAATCAAATGAAAGCTCAATTGTAGTTACATAATGCATGATAAATAAAATGAAATCTAAGGTGTGAAAAAAGCCTAAATGTTTCTATTTATCTACCCCCACCTAACTATTACACTACAAGCATGAAAAGCCTTATTGATCTTTAGCTAAGTACTTATTTACATTAATGGAAAGAGGTGTGAAAAATAGACCTATGAAACTTGTTCTAAGTCTTAGTTGATTAGTATATTCATATAAGTTGATTTCATGAGTGCATTGGATGACATTATGTGCAAAAAACACACAAGAATTATTTCATCAAAAATCTTTCATATCTTTGCATTAATGGATTGTTGAGGTGAACATCCTTGTCATAGAATTGTACAATTTTTGAGATAGATAGTTTTTAACAAGCATGCATGTGTTAATATATATGTATTTATGAATAGACTTCCCATATCATTTTAGCTAGATAGATTTGGCATTGCTTAAGGACAAGTAAAGAGTTAAGTTTGGAGATATGATAACTATATGAAAGTATGGTTATTTAGCCACTTTTAAACCACTTATTTGCCTGATTATGTGTTAAAATATGATTAAAAAGTTTAATTATGTCAATGTAGGTGGAATGATGGAAAATGGAATGAAAACGAGGCAAAAATGGGAAAAAGTAGCACCATGTCATGGCATGATTTTATTTTTGGCATCATAGCATGTGATATGTGGGTGAAAATTATTATGTGATCAAATGAGACTATGTTGTGGTGCAAAAAAAATTCATGCCAAGGTGTTCTTTCATTTCTAGGAAAAAAATCCTATTCCTAATGAAACATTTATTCTTAGCTTTAATCCTCTACCCTTGGATCATTTTAAGAGATGATTTAATGCTCCATATTAGGTCTTTTTCCTTTAAATAAAAACCATTTTTTCACAAGCTAAACACACAATTAAGAATAAAAACCCTAGCAGCTACCAAGAAGAGAAAATAATAGAATAAAGTTCAAGAAAATATTAAAGAAGACATAACTTTATGAAGGATTCAAAAGAAGATTAGTACTACAAATCAAAAGATTGAGTGTATCTCCTATTCTTCTCCAATCTTTCTTAGTTTTTATGTCTTGCTTTATGAATATTATTATGTCTACCTAATTTATTAATCTATGGGGTCTCATGAACCCAATTTTCTACATGTGATGATATAATATTTTATCCTAATTATTAATTTAATTCAATTATATTATTTAATCTAATTTTTATGCTATTAATTATTTGGCTATCAATTGATCTATAGAGGCAATTAAATAGATTTGAGAGAATCATTTAATTGTTTGTCTTGATTAAATAACATACGAAGTTTGTAGGCAGAGATATATGATTCTTATGTGTGTGGTATATAATTGATTATCTTAATGATTAGGATGTAATCTAATTGACATAAGCGTGTGATTAGATTAATTACTATATGATGTGTAATGTATTTAAGAGAGGAATGCATGCTAGGCTAGATTAAATTGAACGTGTAATTGGTTGGTAATTAATTGGGAGGAATTTTAGTGATGCACATGATAGGAAATTGGGGATTAAATATTCCTAGGTCACTTTCTCATATATTTTTGTAATTGTTGAGTTTTACGATTTAAAATTAGTTTTCATTTTTTCAGTTTTTATAATTTATTGTTTTCCAAATAATATTCGTAATAATTATATTGGTACTTAATTATAAGCTACATAATTCTCTATGGTATAGATATCCATACTTAGTTAGATTATATTACTCACACGACCATTACACTTGGGGTTCGCATGATCATTTTCTTCAAAAATAATTAAAACTCCATATTTACTAATTTTACTTAACACACTAAAAAAATAATAAGTAGTATTTGACATTATTACCAATCCTTGTGTGTACAACAACCTTTGTTCTTAAATTAGTTATCACTTGTGTGTGACCACGTATACTTACATGTTCTCAATCATGCCAAGTTTTTTAACACCGTTTCTAGGAATTAAATTTATAATTTCTCCACCAATTATTAGTTTTATTTTTACTTTTAAGTTTTTCTGCTTAGTTTACTAATTTTTCTAAGTTCTTGATTTTCAAGAAATCGTTGAATGTAATAAGACACTTGTATAACTTGAGATCAAGAGGATCACTAGACCTTTTGAAAGAAAAGACAATTAAATCCACTTCTTCAAGTTATTCAAAATCAGAATAGGATAAAATGGTAATGGTTGATCAAACACTAAAATATTTAGCTGCACCTATGTTAGAAAAGTGACCCCTTTACATAATTTATCTCAACTTGGAGGTAGGTTTTGAACTTAAATATGGACTAATCCACATGTTACCTATTTTTAGGGGTTTAGTTGGAGAAAAATAAATAAACACTAGAAGAAATTCCATGTTTTCTCCAGTATGAAACAAATAAGGATTACCAAAGCATGAGTCAAACTTAAAGCTTTTCCATTCTCTTTAATGGATAGTGCTAAGGAATGGCTTTACTATCTACCATCTGGATCCATTACCACTTGGAATGAGATAAAGAGATAACTATTGGAGAGGTACTTCTATAATTCTAGAGCAACAACAATAAGGAAAACAATTTGTGGAATTATGCGATCTAATGGGGAGTCATTTTTTGCATATTGGAGGATGTTCAAAAAGTCATGTGCTTGTTACCCATAACACCAAATAAGTCAACACTTATGATCCCATACTTTTACAAAGGATTAGCACCCACCATGAGAAACATGGTTGATGTTGCAAATGGTAGGGCATTGGTAAATAAAGCACCTATTGAAGCACAGACCTTGATTGCAACGATGGCTAAGAATTCTTAACAATTTGGTATTGAAACTAATCCACAATGTAAGGTAAACAAGGTAAGCACTAACTCTCATCTTAAGCAAAAAATAAGTAATTTAACTACTTTAATACAATAGCTAGCTATTGGACAGATGAAAATATTGGCATATGCTCTGTAATAGGACACCCTATTACGACGTTTCCTACCCTTGAAAAAGAACAAGCATATGTTGTTCATGGTTTTCAAAGACAAAGTCCTAGTTATAACCCTTATAGAAAAACATATGATGTTGGATGGAGGAATCACACATATTTTAGCTATGGATGTAATAATCAAATAGTTCTCCCTACAATGCACCTAGATTCCCTAACCACCGCATACATATCAAGGTAAGTCTTTAGAAGACTTAGCTACTAACCCTATTAAATTTTAGTAAGATACCTAGACTCTCATCAAAGACGCTAAAAATTCTATCAAAGAAAACTCAAACTTCAATAAAGAACCTTGAAACTCAAGTGGGATAATTGTGCACAACTGTTGAAGGTTGGAAGCTCAAGCATCTAGCAAACTATCATCCCAAACAATGGTGATTCCAAGACAAAATGCTAATGAATTCACTCTAAAAAGTGAAAAGCAACTAAAAGAGCTCCCTAAAGGTCTAATGAAGACAAATTGTAAGAAAAGACCTACATAAGAAGAGTTAGAAAATAGAGCACATGCTCTAACATAAATCATTACAACTCTCAGGTAGTTCTTAAACCCCCTATTTATACTGGTGCTTCAATGTTACCTTTTCCTAATAGGTTTCCTAAATCAAGGAAGGAGAAGAAACCTTTCACAAAGTGCAAGTTAACATTCCATTGTTGGTTGTAATAAAACAGGTACCAAGGTATGCTAAGTTTCTTAAGGAGCTTTGCACTACCAAATTCAAGCTAGAAGTAATAAGGTGGTTAATTTAAGAGAAACTATCTCACCTGTATTACAAATAAAATTTCCTAAGTGTATGGACCCCGATGGTTTTACTATTTTATACACTATAGGAATGACTAGGTTTAAGAGAGCCATGTTAGATATAGGAGAATCCATTAATGTTATGATTTATTATATATATACTTCACTTAATAATGGTTTCCTCTACGACACTGGTGTGATTATATAGCTAGTTGTTAGGTAATTGATAAGTATGGGTAATTATACAACTAGTTGACACCTTACAAGTAGCCTTGAAACCTTACAAGTAGTATTGACACCTAACAAGTAGCTTGGATTCTAAAAATATAAGAAAGCCCACTAGTACAATACAACATATGAAGACTTGGAAACTACCATAGAATTATTGGAATCTTTTTCTAGAATGCCACCAATGTACAATCTAGGCTTTATTTGTTTACCAATTAACACTGAGAAACTATTCCTTCTGATGTGTAGGCACCCACATTAAAATTAAAGCCTTTTCTATCACACTTGAAACATATATGTTTGGGAGATAATGATACACCATTGGTTATCACTTCTAGCAACTTATCTCATGAATAAGAGGATAAGCTTTTAAGATTCTTAAGGGATCACAAGACTATTATAAGATGGACTATTGTTGACATTAATGGTATAAGTCCTTTCATATGCATGCATAAGATACTACTCAATCATAAAGCTAAATAAAAAGGAAAGGCACAACATAGGCTAGATCCTTCAATCATGGATGTATTAAAGAAAGAAATACTTAAATGGTTAAACATAAGAGTCATCTATTGCATCTGTGACAATAAATGGGTAGGTCCAATGCAAATGTACCAAATAAATTTGGAATAACAATAGTTAAGAATGATGAGAATGATTTGGTACCCACAAGAATCCAAATAGATTAAAGAGTATGCATGGACTTTAGGAAGGTCAACACCAACACTAGGAATGATCATTTTCCTCTACCCTTCATTGACCAAATGGTAGAAAGAATAACATGCCACACTTTTTACAATTTTCCTGATGATTGTTCATGTTATATCTAGATTTCTATAGAATTTAAGGACTAAGAGAAAACCGCATTTACCTATCCCTTTGGAATTTTTACCTTTCTAAAAATGTAATTTGGCCTCTAAAATGTCCTAACCACCTTTAAAAGATGTATGGTAAGTATATTTTTAAAATATATAGAAATTATTATAAAAGTCTTTATGGATGATTTTATGATGTGTGGTGACTCTTTTGACCTATGTTTACATAATATAATACTTATCCTTCAAATATAAATAGATAATAATCTAGTATTAAATTGAGAAAATAGTCATTTTATGGTAGACCATGAAGTTGTCTCAGGGCATGTAATCTTTTCTAAGGGCATGTAATATCTTCTAAAGGCATGGAAGTAGGTAAAGCTAAAATTGATGTTGTGTGCAACTTTCCACCTCACACTACTATGAGAGAGGTTCATTCTTTTCTTAGTCATACATGTTTTCATAGGATGTTCAATAAAGACTTTTCAAAGATTGCAAGACTAATATGCATACTACTATAGGAGGACATTCCCTTCATATTTGATGAAAATTGTAAGGAAGCTTTTGAAAGTATTAAGGAGCTATTCACCACAGATTCAATCATCTAGGCACTTGATTGGAGTTTCCCATTGGAGCTAATATGTGATGCTAATGACTATGTAGTTGTAGTGCTAGGATAATGAAATGGAAAACAACCACATGCCATATACTATGCCCCTATAACCCTCAATGATGCCCAACTCAACTACTCTACCACTGAAAAAGAATTACTTACAGTTATTTTTACTTTAGATCATATTTAGGAGAAACTAAAGTAACCTTATTTTTTGACCATGAAACTCTCAGTTATTTATTAACAAAGAATGATACAAAGCCTAGGCTTGTGAGGTGGATTCCCTTGCTACAAACATTTGTGCTAGAAATCAAGGACAAAAAGGTCATGAAAAATCAGTGGCCAACCACTTGAGTCAAATTACACAAGAAGAAGACTTCTTACCATTACAAGAATAACTCCGAGATGAATAACTATTCTTTATAGAAGATATACCACCATGATATACTAACCTCATCAATTACCTTGTAATATACCAAAAACACAGTAGTATAATATTAGAAAAGAGGTCAAGTGTTATGTGTGGTTTGATCCTTATGAAAGATTTTTCCATTTTAGTTATTAAAAAGGTGACCTAAAACAAAATTCTATTCTATACTCACCTTTTTCCACTTCTATACATGCAGATGACACTTTAGTGCCAAAAGAACTGCTCTCAAGGTTCTTTAGAGTGGATTATATTTATTTTATATGGATCTCCAAAGATGCATATATTTTTTGTAAAGCTTGTGACCACTACTAAAGAACAGGTAATATAATGTCTAGAGATCAAATACCCCAAATCTCATTAATTTTTGTTGAAATTTTTGATGACTTGGGAAATTTATTTCATGGGGACTTTTCTCTCTTTTAATGGTTATATTTATTTTATACTTGGTATGGATTATGTATATAAGTTTATGGAGGATAAATCCATCAAGACTAATAACTCTAAATTTGTTGTAGATTTTGTGAAATCTAATATTTTTGCTAGGTTTGCTACACCACGAACAATTATTAGCAATGGTAGACTATACATCTACAGTAGGACTTTCTAGGATCTACTAAAAAAAATTCATGTCAATGACAAAGTTTTCACTCTGTACCATCCTTAAATAAGTGGGAAAGTTGAGGTCTCAAACAGAGAAGTCAAGTTCATCCTTGAAAGGACTATGAAACCTACTAGGAAGGATTATAGCTTGAGACTGAATGACACACTTTGGGCATATAGGATGGCTTATAAGACACCTATTAGGATGTCATCATTATGATTGGTTATGGTAAATCATGTCATCTTCCAACATAGTTGGAACATAGGGCCTTTTGGGTAGTAAAACAATGCAATATAGATTTAGAGGAAGTAGGGGATCATAGGTGGTTGTAAATAAATGAGCTAAAAGAGATCCAAAATTAATCATATGAAAATGTACAAATTTACAAGGAGAAAACTATGGTGGAACATGATAACATGATATCAAGAATGAACTTCTAAGTTGGACAAAAAGTGGTCTTCTTTAACTCTTGCTTCAAGTTATTCTCTTATAAACTTTTTTCACGTTAGGTTTGATCTTTTAGTGTTATTATTGTGTTTACTCATGGTGCAGTGAAAATTTGAGATGATAAAATAGGATAGGAATTCAAATTGAATGGACAAAGATTAAAACCTTATTATGAAACATTTGATAAGAGTAATTTAGAGGAGATCCAATTATGTGAGCTAACCGACATGGACAACTAAGGCATAGTCATTGTTAACAACATTAAACCAAGCACTCTGTGAGAGGCAACCCAATACATTTGTTTTCTACTCCATTTTTTCTTATTTTATATTACATATATACATGTGCTTATAATGAGAACAATGCAAGATTTAGATGTGATGGAGTATTAACATATTTCTATCTTTATTTTTTTTGTTTATTAAATTAGTATGTTTTAGGATTAGCATGTTTTAGGTAGTATAATTCTTTTTGTTTTTAGTATTTATTTATTGCATTACTTAGGATAGTAGGAGTAATAGATGAGCTTGGAAACAATCACCCTCTCTTTTTATTTTCTAGCAGCTATAATGAAATGAGCTAAACAATTCTAGGTTGAAAATAATAATGGATGTTGGTAGAATCTTAACATTGTTCTCACGTGAAGGTAACTTTATGATAATTATCCTCAAAACTTGCATGCACAATAACAATATTAGTTATAGCTAGGAAAATATATGTGCTTGAGCTTGTGAAAACAATTGTGAATTTCATAAAACTTTGCTATACTTTTAATGAATGAGACAAGGATGCTAGAACTTTTCTTTGTGTTTATTAAGGTGAATGCTAAATATATTTCTTGAAAAATGTTTAAGGCAATTGGATTAACCTCCTTTGGCCAAATTTTCCTATTCCTAATGTTGTTGTCCTTACAAGGGCAACCCGTTTAGCAAACCAATTTGAGCTTACATGAACTAATTATTTGTACCCAAATCTAGACCCTTTGAAACAAAAACCTTTTCCATACCCTATAGTTAGAGAAAAAGTGGAGTAGCATAAAAAGAGAACAAATTCTATGAAAATTCTTAATAGTGTTAACTATGCTACAATGAGTGCCCCAAAATAATAATAATATGGGCATAAGCTTAAAAGAAATCTAAAAAGAGGGGATAAGTGCTGAAAAGAATGGAAAGAAGAAAAGAAAAGAAAGAATAATGGCACTTGGATTCAAAATAATGAAATTTGGCCTTAGTTTGTTGATATAATTTGTCATAGGACTATGTTATTTATAGATCACTTTCTCTTACTTCATGGCTTTTGAACTCTTACTTTTTCCATTTCCTTTCCATTTAATAGAACCAACAAGCTAAGCCACATAACAATGAAATGAAAAACCTTTTCGATTGAACTATATTTAATGGATGTAAAAATCACACATACTTTGAGCATAGTTGTTGTAAGGGAGCTAGAACTAAAGGATGACTAAAGACCATACCAAATGAACACTACATTTTGAGATCATAGGGTTTCTAAGCTCCTAAGATAATGCCATAAAATTTATATTTTTTTCCCTTTGCTCGAGGACTTGCAAATATTAGGTGGGGTGGTTTGATCAGTGTCATTTTATACATATGTATATATGTGTGTGTGGGTGTGTAGGTGTGTGTGCACGTACGTGCATAGCATCAATTCTCACATATTAACAAAAAACATTATTATTCCTTATGTATTTTATGTGTTTATTCTATGTTATATAAGAAAAAAATGATGAAATGAACAAAAAGAAGAAAAAAAGATGTATATATATTAAAAAATAGAGAAATCAATCGATTAAGCTTCAATCGAGAATTCTCGGGTGGAAAATTTTAAAAGAACACTTGATCGATCAGTCTTTGATTAAGTACGATTGAGGAGTCATGATAATAATGGAAAAATATAATAGATCAAACAAAAGGGGCTTTGATTGATCGAGAAATATGCGATCAAACAAGTATCAATTAGGCTTCGCAATCGTAATGATTAGATCAATCAAGAAAAGATCTCAATCGATCGAGACATCAAGTCAGCATGTAAATATGGTAATTTTTAGCACCAACTTCTAATCCTTGACATTGGATCATGCAAGATCTAATCCTGATTGAATCAAGCTAAAAAATGCACTATATAAACAACCAAATGACTGATTAGAAAGACATAATTTCTTCATGGAACAAGGGAGATCAAAGAGCACTTATAAGGAAAATTTTGAAGGAGAATTGGACGATAAGATTAAAGATAAGAGATTTGGGTTATTTGACTTCATTATTTAAAATTCATAAGCTTTTTTTATTTCTCTTCTTTATATTTTCCATGATTATAATTATGACTCTTGTAAAACAATGTCTAGCTAATTTCAATAATGTGATTATGGATAATTCTAAAACCTAGACTATGGTTTAATTAACTTAATGTTATGATAAACTTTAGCTTCAATTCTTGATTCTTGATGTGTTCAATTCTATGTTTGAATGTCATGACTACGCTTGTTATGAATTATGTTGATAAACTAGTTTAACACTTGAATATGTATATATATATATATATATATATATATATATATATATATATATATATATAGTCTAAGATTTTAGTACATAATTGTTGATATTCTTATTCAAAGTGGCACCTTATGACTGTCATCATAAGTAAAGGTTGAACACCTATGTGAAAGGTAAAATGATTGCCATAACTCTTGTGCAATTATAAATTTATGTTATTTTCTTAAAAAATAATTAAACCCCATCCTCCCCCATAATTTACTAATTTAATTACACATTAATGAACTAATAAGTGTTCTTTGAACATGTTACCAGTCCTTGTGGGTATTGCAACCCTTGTTCTTAAATTACTTATTAATTGTGTATGACCATGTATACTTATGTGTTCCCAATCATGTCAAGGGCCATGACTCGAATGCCATGCCATCTTAGGTCTAGGAATTGTTTTGGCGAAAAATTTGGTTTTTAGGATTTTGATAATGAGACAACATGTCTTCGACACAATGATGATGAAACATCATAGGAAAAGAAGATGGATTGCACCAACATGTCAAGACAATTCACCCAAGAAAATTCTACCTAATGGGCCACAGATCCCTGTTCGTAGCCTTTCCAAGTTGTGCCATAGTATATGTCCTGGTAGATATTTTGCAAGTATATAGGTTGTTAATGTAATAAAGTGTATTAAGCATGCCTATCGTCCCATAGCTAGTGATTGTATTTAATAATTAATTACTAGTATGCAGTAGGAACAACATTATTTAGACAAATAATAAGAAAACATTATCTAAACTATGAATTAAGCCTAAAATTTATTCAAAGAAAAAAATAGTGATTAAGTAAATAATGTTTAAGGACATGAAATCTAAAATAATAGGGATGTCCTTGTCTTCTTCCATGTCTAAAATAAGAAATCAACAGGAAAGATGAGCTTATCTACCTTTACTAGAAATTCCTCAATTACTCCTCTTAATTTTTTCATAGATCTTTCAGCCATTTGTAATGCCACTCAGGTTTTTTGTGCTTTCTTAAGTCCTAACTTTTGGAAAATTGACAAATATATTAAGTTGATACTAGCACTTTAATCACATAAAGCTTTTCTAAATTGATATTCCCTGATAGTGCATGGAATGTGAAACATAACAGGGTCTTTCAACTTTGGTGATAGTCTTTGGTCAATAATAACACTACAACCCTTTATAAGGGTAATGGTCAATATGAAGGAATTTGTTCTAAATTCTCTATGAAGGGGACATTAACATACAGCTTCTTAAAAACATCAAAAAACTTAGAGAATTATTGGTCTAGCTTTTTCTTATTGAGTTTTTATGGACAAGAATCTGTAGGGTGTAGAGTCCATCGCTATGCATGTTTTCTTCTTTAGGCTTCAAAACTACTACTTCATTCCTTTTCTCTTCTTTTTCAGTTTTATTTTCTTCCTCACCACTCATTTCTTTCTTCTCTCTTTTAGTTTTCTTTTATTCTTCACCTTCTACTACTAGGTCACTTCTTGCTATAATAGCATTGCACTGCTCCCTAGCATCTATCTTAGAATTCACCTTGGAATTACTAGGAAGCATACCTTGAATTATTCCTTGCAACATTTGTGCAAGCTGTGTCATTTGCTCATATAAGTTTCTTATATTAGCACTATTGTTACCTTCATTTATTATCAAGCTCTCCATCTTTAGAGAAAATAACATCCATCCTTGAATTTATCTTGTTCACATCTTAGCTAATAGTGATTATTAAGATAGCCATAGATTCCATTATGTTCTCCAATCTATCAAATCATTATTCTTTGACGTTGGTTGATTGGTGGTCTATTATTAGGTGCTCCATTTTGGTTGTTATTACCCTAGGAGAAATTAGGATTGTTCCTTCAACCTAAATTATATGTATTTTAATAAGGATTCCCTTGACAGTTTTAATTGTTGATATAAGTCACAACTTCAAGATTACTTCCACATTCATCATTAGGATGAGGTTCACCAAAGTGTTCAAAAACAAGAGAAGGGTTGTGTACCCTATTAATCCCTATAGATGCAGTATTTAAGGTTCTTTGATAGCTCCAACAACAATGCATTTGTTTATGCTTTCAAAGTTGTAAAGGCATTCACATTTACCATTCTAGAAACCTTTTTTGGGTTTAACCCTCTATTGGTCATTGACAACTGTCGGAGGCGATCTCATCAAGTAGAGTAAAAATTTCAATTTCACTCTTGCCCATTAAATCCTCTCCAGTTAAGGTATCAAGTATAGTTCTTGTTTTCTATAATAATCAACCATCAAATGTTTGAATTTGTAACCATAGAGAAATACATGATGTGGGCAATAGCTTTTTGAAACATTCTCATGCCTCATAAAAAGGTTCTCCATCAAAGTTTTAAAAGGAAGTGATAACATTCCTAAATTTGGATGTCTTTGAAGGTGGGAAATATTTTGTAAAACATTTTTGAGGAAATTCATCCCAAGTGGTGATGGATCCTATTGGTAATGAATTTAACCACACCTTTTTCATGTACCTAAGTGAGAATGGAAACAAGCAAAGATTTATGGAATCTTCTAATACTCCATTCATTTTAAAGGTATCACATAACTCAAATAATGTAGTTAAGTAGGAGTTAGGATCCTCATTATCTAGTCCTCCAAATTGATTAGATTGTACCTTTTAGATCTAAGTAGGTTTTAGATAAACTTGTTTGCATTGATATGGAGTCTATTGATGGATGATTGAACTCCATACACTTGTAATATTGTAAAGTTTTGAAGAGGTTTAGGGATGATGATGTTTGTTGATCTCCTAAATTTTTCATAGCTCCAAGCAAAGGTTGGTGTAGTGTCTCTCTTCTTAACCTATAAAGAGTTCTCTCTATATTAAGATCAAAAGGTTCAACATTCTTATCTATCTCCTTAAGCATACAAATAATTGAATCAAAAGATTAAATTTCCTAAACTAGTAATGTTATACAATACTAAAATTAATTATAAAATATATTGCACTCCTTGGCAACGGTACCAAAAAATTAGTAGTGATTCTAAAAGTATACATGTCATTCGAGCAATAAAGTGTGTTGAATATGAGTATCATCCTACAGAGAGTAATTATATTTCATAATTAAGTACCAATATGTAACAGTAATAAGAGAAAATTATCTAATCTATGAATTAAACCTAAAATTCATTCAAAGCACAAACAGTTATTAAGTAAACAATGTTTGAGCACTTGGGATTTATAAAATTGCCAACCACTCTACATGTAATGTCAAATATCATTGCACGGTTTCTCTACCTAATTGATTAGCTACATGCTATTATATAACTATCAATCTTTGTCAAGCATTTATTTGAATTATGTGTAAACAATCACATTGTTATGATATTTCATTCACACATCAATTATGATCATTTTTAATATGCCATACACTCATCAATCATACTGTCGCACTATTTCAATTCATGTGACTATAATTCCATGACTAATTCAAAAACCTACTTTGTCAAGCTAGGGCATAAGTCTCAAGTTATATAGTTATTGGCCAAATAATCAAAGCATTAAGATCAAAATGACTATATCAACTAACAATAGAGAAATTCACTAAACTAAATAAAATCAATCACATGGTTTGTCATTAGGTTTATCAAAATTCCCAAATAAGGATCTAGTCACTCATAGCTCTAAAAATCATAATTACAATATGTGAGTGCATAATGTACCAAGAATGATGAAGACAATAATTAGATCCAACTTTGATGAAGAATCTAGCTTCTTCTTTAATCTTCCTTACTAACTATTTAATTTTCTCATTTACGTTGCTTAACTTAATCTCTCTTTGTTCTTGTGACTTCCTCAACTATAGTTTATGGCCTCTTAATGTTGTATAAATAGGCTTAAATTGGTCCAAATTATTTTATGATTCGTATTACCTTTAGATCCAATGGTTAGGATTGAAAGTCACTTCAAATTAGAGCTAATATGTCAAATTCTACTCCATTCAACTGATCAATAGCCTTCTCGATTGATCTAACTATGACATTATTCAACTCAAGAGCACTCGATTGAAGATATATTAAATCTCTATTGATCAAAACCCTTCTCGATCCATCTAACTCTATTTTTCCATTCCTAGGCATAATGCCATGTTTTCTTGATTAGTCGAGTCTTGTCTTGATCAATTAATAGGTGGCTTGATCTTTCTAGCCTTATTGATCTTGAATTATTCCAATTTTCCAAGTTTTGTTCCATTTAATTTCTTTTCACCAACATTACCATTGTTAAATATAAGATAGATCTTTTTAACAATATTCATTTAAAAAAAAGACAAAAAGCTAGCTTGAAGTGGCCAAATAACTCAACTTTCATAGGGTTATCATCTCCTCCCAAAAAATGGACACTCATAATGATGCATCTCTATGCATCCTTCTCTATCAAATATGTTCCTAGAGGTTTATCCACATGTATACATTCATGAAAAATTCAAATCACAATTCAAGCTCACAATTTATTAAGTATACTAGGGTACTACTCCTACTAAAACTTGAGGTGGTTAAGATATGATCCTTCATTTCTTGGTCTTCTCAAAAGTTTCCAACCTTCTGTAAATTCAAATCACTCCATTATAATGAGAAACGAGTTCATGAGTTAGAAAAATGTTACAAATAAAATCCAAATTTTCATAAAATGGGATACTTACAAGAATAGTATTAGAGCTTACCATACTTATACAAATCCTCCTAGAAATAAGGAAACCATATCATCAATAGATCCTTCCAAGATTCAAAACTTCCATCATAAACATAACCAAAAGATCTCATCATTTTGAAGGACCATACCTATCACTTGATTTAGAACTTTGTGGTTGGAGTTTCACCAACCAAAGGTGTATTGGATATACCACTACTAACCATAGGAGCATTGGTTTGAGGATTGTCAGCCAAAGTATCACCAGCCAGACTAAGGCACTGCCAATACATCATCGATGAGGCCAATACAAACCTAAACTCCATTGGTTGTACTTCTATCTTACCCCTACTTAGTCACTATTCCATATGGACTGTTTCGATCCATCTCCTCCCTAACACACACATATAGCTAATAGATCCACCCATAATGGTACGAACAATATCCAAGTACAACTCCCAATTTTGGGAACGACTAAAGGTAGCTAAGGATGAGACTTTAGAGGCTCAAAATAGTCTCACTTACAAATTTTCTACCTAGACTGGAAGAATTTGGTAGGCATGACCGAAAATACAGAAGGTGAAAGACACCATTGATGAGTGCTTGAAAAGTACTAAGTATTACGTGATTTATTTGCACTTTAATGTCAAAAATAGATTTGAATTTGCATAATTCTATAATTATTTTAGTAAATCTATATTTTCAAAATCATATGTATGTTTTGTTATTTTTCAAGTATTTTTCGCTTCAAAATTATTCAAATAAAAAACACTTAAAGAATTGTACCTGAAAGCACTCAAATTTCAACCTAAAAGAATAACATATGTAAAAGGTTTACATACAAACCAAGTTTGTAAGGGATAAAACAATAAAGAAATTGGAGAAATCCAAATTAATATGGGCCATAGCGATGTAAAATGTGTGCCATGGTGCGAGACTCTCAAATTGTGATTTAATGATTACTAAAAAGACATGGGTTATGGTAGTGGAAAAAGTGTGGCATGGTGCCCTGTGATAATCTTCTCACCATCCACATTTTCTCCTCTTTTATCTTCTTTTGCTCACCTATATAAATACCTCTTCTCCTCTTGTAATCTCATTCCATAGTTGATAACTAATCAGCTTGTAAAGAAAAAAAATATCTAAAAATTTGTATTAGATTTTAGGTTTATTTTCTTTAGTTCAATATAGTAATTTTCAATTCAATAAACAGTGTAGGAATATCTATTAGGAGGTCTTTTAGATACAGATTGGTACTAAAAGTGATGTATACTAAACGATAATTATGAGGGTATATATTCAATTTGATACATATATTATGTGAAAAATTTTAATTTATTATTTTTGTTACAATTAACTACTTATGTTATTATAATCTCTTTCAATTAACTATTTTATTCAAAAAAAAATTAAAATAAAATCCTTAACACATATCTAATGTCTTTCCTTCTAATAAAGATATAGATTTTATAGCATTACATGGATGTTGAAATTTGAGTTATGGTGAAAGAAAAAAAAGCGTGGGGAGAGAAAATTATTATTTTTACATAATATAAGTACCCACATGCATGTTTGCCCTACTTTTGAGGTATAAATTTTGATTATAGTCTTTTATTTATAGATTAATTTTATGTATTGTTCCAAATACTATTTTTAACATACTGGCCATTTATTAAATCTGAATATGTCTGTTGATTGTGATGATAAAAATTTAGTTATGTTGATATGTTTGTGTTGATTATTTAGGTGCATATTTTAAATAATAATTAAAGACATTATTTTTTATTTCAATATTTGTACAAGATTTATTATTGAAAAGTATATTGATGACACATTTTTCATAGTAGATTTAAAATATGAAAATTAGGGTTTAGAAACATGAATCGAGATCTAATTTAGAATTATATTCTATTTTAAGGTTTTTTTATAAGATTTATTATGGAAAAATATATTGATGACCTTTTTTGTAATATATTTAAAACATGAAAGATAGACTTCAAATACATGAACCTAAAAACTAATTTAGACAGCTTGAATAGGAATTTAAATTGTTGACTTGATCGAAGGTAATAAGTTAAATGGTTTGATTGTTTATTAGAAAATAAGCATAATAAAATTAAATTAACTCATGACTTGACCGAAGGCATTGAGTGATTTAATTAATAATGAATAGTGACCTAATCAAAAATGCTATTTATACATATAAGAAAGAATTAATAATCCAAGTTTATATTTGATTAACCAAATTAATTCTACAAAACATAGCCAATTAGCTAAATATTCCATTAACT
This sequence comes from Hippophae tibetana, assembly GCA_037013495.1. Classification (NCBI taxonomy): domain Eukaryota; kingdom Viridiplantae; phylum Streptophyta; class Magnoliopsida; order Rosales; family Elaeagnaceae; genus Hippophae; species Hippophae tibetana. The sequence goes on from CM072806.1 coordinate 32,512,287, forward strand.
CTTAATGGAGTGTTAAATCTTTATCTGCCTTAAATTTGTTGAATCAACTCTATCTTTCAATTTTATGTTATTAGTTCAATTAAGATTTTTGTTTTATTATTTAAAACTCTTTAGACCAAATTTGAAAGTATACTTATTGCTTTTTACAAAGTGATTCTTGCATTTGCGAGCTACTTATAAATTTCATAAAATGTAACTATCCAGTTTTTATGCATCAACCATGTAGCCTTACGGTTTGACTTTGATATAATTCCCTAACTGGAAGTTCGATTAGAAATTCAAAGACATCACTAATGAAAGAAGCCACCGTGAAAATTTTGAATGGATGGACACAACATAGAATCCCTTGGGTGGATTGGTAAAGTAGCATTGCTAGTGTGACTAAAAGGATCACAAATTGAGATACCAATAGGACTACAATCAAACCTTCTTTTCCATAAGGTTTGAGGGGTTGATGTTAGGTGTAATTTAGTACATTCCATGTGGAAAAAAAATAGTGATCTTAGTCAATAAAAAACCTTATAGACCAAGCCCAGTAAGCATTGAGTCTTGATGAAATCAACATTATCACGGGATAATCTCATTAAAGAGATCAATTGTCCATAATTATCCCCTAATTATCCCAAAGAGGCAATTACAGAAAGGGACCCATGATGCTATAACAAGTGTATCTATATGATATATGATATATACCATGTTAATTATAATCCCTATATATATTTACTATTGTATAATATCACAAATAATTGATATCTCTGATCTCATAACATCTCTCACATAACAAAGAATCATAGCCAAACACTCTCTTTCCTCTTCATCACAGAGCGAGACCTAGATATCCTCTAGCTTCATGAATCCCATTATTGACTTAAGCATTGTACTGCCAAAGGCTACTAGCCCTAAAATGGTTCGTAACCCTAACGATTTGTTTCATTTTGTAAATCTATAGAGGATTGTCTTACCTGGTGTTAACAAAAATTGACCTCAAAAAGTTATAAGATTGTTTCTTTTATAATAATAAGAATTCCATGTCACAACTCACATTATAGTTATAATTAATTTTTTTCAAATATGAAATCGAATTACAACATAAGTATTTTACACTTTTAGCATTATTTAAATCATACTTTGTTAGTTAATCATTTGTTTTCAATATTCCAACTCAAATTTGGTAGCCCAATGGCATATAGTTCATTTAATCATGTAGAAGGTTTGGGATTCGAGTTCCAGTTACAAGTGTATGAGTAGTGTAGTTATTAAAAATAAGAGTGAAGCATAATCATTTGACTTATCTATAACAAAACTCGGTGGTAGTTGAAACAATAGATAGTAAAACTTTAAAAAGAAAAAAAAATGAGAAAACAACAAAAAATAGTACCTTTTAGACATATAATTACAAAAATAGCACTATTTATGTCCATCTCGTATATTTTTATTATCTAAAAAAGGTTAGACACATTATTTCACATTGGACATCATTCAAATTGAACTACGACTATTTAGACCCATTCAATTTTGAATACTATCTAGTTGAACTCCATTCAATATTATTACGTGCTATTTTTATTGTTATAAGTTTTAGAGGAGTTATTTTTAAATTTTTCAATAACAATAAGAATGAAACCAAGAATAAATGTTTGAATATGGTTGGCTTAGTAATTATGATATCGAATGTGGACTTGATAATTGCCCACTTTTATATATTAAAGTTAGTAATTTTTATCATTCAAAATTCAAATTATATTATATATTATTAAAAGATTGAATAAAAATTACAAAAACACATACGAGTACTAATTTTTATTTATATTATTTTAATTGCTATTGAATTTAAAAACATATTGTAAAAAATAATAATATTTAATACTTTTTATCAACTATAATCAAAATATCTTACTAATTATGTTATTGGAAAAATTAATAAATTTAAGATGATTGATAAAATTTATTTTATGAACACCACAAAAAGAGGGTTTTTTTCCGCAATTTATATAGTTAAAACAATCAAAAACTTAATATCGTAAAATTTTCAAAAAAGGTTTAAAAGCTTGAATTCATTTGCTTTGGAAAAATTGTTATTTATATATCTTTTGAACATTTGGTAAAAATATTTAAGATCAATAAATTTAGGTTCTTAAAATAAAAGATAAAATAATTTATTTATTAAGGGTGAGTTTATTTTCGTAGCAAGTAATAAATCTATTAAATTTGCGTCGATAGAAGAATCCATTTTGTACATAGCAATATGCATACCCTTTATTGTAAATATGTAATAATAAATAATTATGGTTGAGATCATTGTGTCAAATCAATTGAATGTTTATCAATTAAAAAGTAACTAGAAAATAAAATAATAATGGTATAATTATCAGAATCTGACACAATGGTTGACCTTCATGTAGTTAGAGGAATTAAGAAGCTTAACAACCAAAATTACAATACATGGATCACATGTATGGAGTCTTACCTACAAGGCCAAGATCATTGGGAGTTCCTTGGTGGTAACGATGTTATGCAGCCTAAAGATGATAAAAATGGCCCTTTGCATATGTGGAAGATCAAAGTAGGCAAAGAAATATTAGTCCTTAAAACCACACCTTTGTGGCATTTTTTTCAAAGAAAAATGACACAAGACTTCAACTTCTCGAGAAGAAGCTACTATCAGTTTCATAATGTGATATGATGATTTCTCAATATTTTCACAAGGTAAAATCTTTATGCTAGAAAATTTCTAAATTAGATTCTAGCACTGCTATACAAGGATGGCTAACCCAACCATCACTTGTTAAGTTTGAAAATTTCTTCCCTACCAAGAATCTATGGCAAACAAAATAGGAGAGGTCTCATTGAAAGGTGAGGAAGAAGCGTTTTGTAACAAAAAAAGTAGAGCCAAGTTTAAGCAGCATAATAGTGGTGAATTTAAAAAATATAGTGACAAGGGGAAAGGCTATCAAAAAAGAGGAAGATTTTGGATAGGGGAAGCTCCAAAGAATCATGGTAACGAAAGTCAATTCAAAAAATATAAATTATTTAGGAGTAAATGTTACAATTGCATAATAAAATTCCATATAGCAAATATTAGAGTAATGTTGTATTTCTAACTCAAAGGAAGGGATAAAAGAAGATTGGGTTGTTGAAGCATCCTTTGTGATGGAAGAAAAAGAGTTAGCTTTCATGGTAACAACATTTGAATTGATTTACTATAAGAATGATTGGATTGTTGATTTAGGATACTCAAATCACATGATCGATAATAAGAAGAAGTTACAAAAATGTAATTGAGTACAAGGAAGGTCATTTAGTAGTGATAGCCAATAACTCAAGGTTACCAATAGCTCATGTTGGTAAGACAGTAGTTGTATCCCAACACATTGCTAATCAAATGCCTCTTCAGAAATCTACCATGTTCTAGGCAGGAAGAAAATTTTTCTTTCAATGGTGAAATTGACTTCCTAAAGTCATTATATCTTGTTTGGTCCATAAGATATGAAGGTGTATTGAGATATCAGAATATCAGGAATGACAACAATGGAGGGACGATGATTGGAGTGAGTTTATGAAATGTCAATAGAGTCTGGATATGTGAACAAGACAAGGAGGAATGAGATAACTGATATATGACATATGAGATTAGGCCACATTAGCTATCATAAGCTAAGTGTGATGATGAAAAAGTTAATGGTTAATGGTTAAGGGTCTCCCTCAACTTGATATCAAAGTAGATATAGTATGTGTTGGATGTCAGTATGGTAAGACACATAAACTACCATATAAGGAGTCAAATCTCAAGTCAAAAGAATCATTAGAGTTAATTCACTCTTAGATGTTTGGGCTTGACAAACAAACATTGATTTTTGGAAGATGGTACATGGTAATGTTCATTTATGACTCTTTTAGGTATGTATTGATTTTGTTTTTGAAAGAAAAGCCAAGACATTCTCTAAGCTTAAAGAGGTCAAAGAAATAGTTGAAAGACAAGTGTGAAAGAATATTATCTATCTATGTATAAATAATGGAGGTGATTATGCCTTGAATGTGTTTCCTCAACATTTATAAAGTTCTCAAATATGTCATTAGTTCACATGTATCAACATGCCATAACAAAATGATGTAGCAAAAATAAAGAACAAACATTTGCATAGGTAAATCAAAGTATGCTACAAGAAAAAAAGTTGTAATAAGGTTTTAGGCTGAAGCTATGAAAATTGGAGCTTATGTGATCAATAGACTTCCCCAACCAAAATTAGGGTTTGTTTACCCTTTGAGAAATTATGCCATAGGAAACCTATAGTTAGTTACTTTTAGATTTTTGGTTGTGTATTCTATATATTTGTTCCAAGTTACTTACATAGAATTACATAGCAAGTTTGACAAGAAAGTAGATAGATGTATCTTTGTAGGATACGATTATCAAAGGAAGGGGTGGAAATTTTGTAATCCTAACAGTGGAAAATGCTACACATCAAATATGTGATGTTTGATAAAGGATCATTGTGGTGGTCTGCATAGAAGTAAGAAGAACCAAATTCAAAACAATTTGAAGATAAGTTACAACAAAGGATAGATGACAATGTATCTCAAATCCAACATAGTTCAGATGAACTTGAAGGTTAGTTCAATGATGGTAATGTCACGCAAGAGGTAACTTAGAGTATTTGGAAAATTGGTTTTCCTCAATAAACAATATAAGAAGGTAGATCTAATGAAAAGGAAATACTAACTCTACATTTACAACTCAAAAGTTCATTAATGGATACAAAATCCAAATTATAACTACTGTTGGGATTTCATATGTATGCCTATATAGTGAGAATTTAAATTTTTCCTATCACCACTTGGCTCAATACACAAAAGGACCTTATTTGTATGAAAATTGCAAGCAAGATTTTCTCTTAAGCATTTCAACAAACACCTAATATGCACTAAATAAAATAAAAAAATCTTATATACCTTATTGCTAGAGATGAAGAAGATTATTTTTACCTTAAGAGATTGTCAAATCTCTTGAGTAGAGGGAAGTCAATTTCCCTTCTAGATCTTTTGGAAACCACCTCTCTTTTGGGAGCACCTCTTGGTTCACCTTGAACCTAAACAACAAACTACCATACCTCTTAGATAGATGGATGTAGAGTTCAAGACTTAGATCTAACCACCTATAAAGACGATAGGAGAGAATAGACTTTTGGCCTAGGGTTGAACCACCTAGGTTTTGGCCTTGAGCAAGCCTTTCCAAGTTTTGGCCTAGAAGAAGGAAAAACTTGGCTGCTGAAAATGGCAGATTTTGGCTAGGGTTTTGGAGGCATTATATTGGCTCTATTTTCCTTAATTATGCCTCCTTAAATAGGAAAGTCTTAGGGAAACCCTTTGTATAAGGTTTGAATCAATTACACAAATACCACTAGTCTTGTTTAGCCATCTTATGCTCTCTTTAATCTCAACTTGTGATTGGTTTAATAAATTAATATATGAACAAATAATATTATTCATATTATTCTATTATACAATGTCTATATTATCCTTATAATGCATTCAAACATTATACCAAATAATATTTGCATAACTTCACAAATTTATTTATGGTCTCAGCATGTCATATTATGACATTTTATTTTATCATTTCATCTCATGTATTTTATCTTATACATCATTATAAAATGTAAAATACTCGTTGTTTTTCTTCAGTAGGTGTGACCGTATAGAGAATCTATATCATCTTGGCAATAATATAAAATTTTATATTATTGACTATAAATGGCTATATCATTACATTATAGTTTTCTAAACGACATAGTAATTATTTACTTGATCCACTAATTTTGTGTCTATTCTTGTCACATGATATTATGAATAGTATGCAAAATATGATCGTGTCACTTTTGTAATATATTCGTTTTCTTGGTCTCTCAAGTGAATTATAACTATAACTACATCATTTATATTGCATGCTATATAATTCCACTTTACTAAGGGGCCTAGTAATATCATAACTCAAAATCGAGGGACAATGATAATATTAACATATAGATTTCTTCCGCACAGGTTGTACACAACGAACTACTATTTCATTCCTATCATAGGATAGTATTTAAATAGCAATCACATTATATACTTCTCATGTGAAAATACCTACACATTTCATATTAAAGATTCTAAAGACACAATGGAAACATTAATGACACAAAACACAATCCATATAATGTTCCATCTAGTTAGGTCATGTTCAATATATAAAATACACATTTTATATACTCATGTCATTAAATGATAATCCCTTATCACATTTATATAACTACAATGTACTTTTAATTGACATGACAATCTTTCATGGTAATTAATATTCCTCCTTAATTACCACAATTGTGAACATATTTAGGATTACATGTTTCTCATTTTAAGAGTTCTATGGTTCAAGACCAATTGCATCTTCTTGAACACTTCAAAAATATAACATGTTAATCTCAAGGAACAAGAATACATAATATTCAAAATCATGAACAATACATAAATCTTTATCAAAAAGAATAACTTTTAAAACACACATCCTTCAGTTACATCAAAAGAAATAGTTGCAAGAGAACCTGAGATATTTGAAGAAGAGTCACAAATATTTGAATGGATTAAAGCTATGCAAGAAGAAATCACCATGCTAGAGCAAAACCAAACTTGGGATTTAGTGCCAAAGGCAAGAGATATAAAACCTTTATCTTGTAATTAGGTGTACAAAATCAAGCATCATTTTTATTGATCAATCAAGAGGTACAGGGCTCATTTGGTGGCTATAGGTTTCTCTCAATAGTATGAACTAGACTTGATGATACGCTTAGTCTAGTGGCTAAAATAACTATTGCACGAGTGCTACTTGTACTTGCTGTCACTAAAGATTGGTAATTATGGTAAATGGATGGGAAGAGTGATTTCTTACATAGAGAATTAGATCAAGAAATATACGTGAATCAACAAAAGGGGTTTAAGAACAAGATTCATTTTGAATATGTATGCAAGCTTATGAAAGTACTCTAAGGATTAAAGCAAGTACCAAGGGCATGGTATAGTAAAATTGTATTTTTGATACATAATGGTTACTCTTTGGCGCTTGTAGACTCTAGTTTATTTGTCAAAGCTAATAGAGTAAAGTTCGCTATTATGTTAGTATGTGTGGATGATCTAATAATCAATGGTGATGACGATAAAGAAGTTCAGTAGATAATAGAGAATTTTTCAGTTTGCTTCCATATGAAAGAACTTGGAAAACTTAAGCACTTTCTTGGGCTAGAGGTCGATCACATAAATGAAGAGATTTTTCTATGTTAAAAAGAATATGCTAAAGATTTGTTGCAAAAATTTGGAATTCTTGAACGTAAACCAATCTTAGCACTAATGGAACCTAATGCCAAGCTATGCGCGTATGAAGGCAAAGACTTAGATGATGAAACAATTAGTAGGTAGTTTGATCTATTTAACATTGAATCAACATGACATTTCTCATATAGTTGGAGTAGTGAGTTGATATATACAAATTCAAAGAATCCTCATTTTGATGTAATTCGATGAATATTGAGGTATAAAAAAAGTGCAATTAACTATGGTCTTTTGATCAAGAAAAGGGACGACTACAAATTAGTTTGTTACAATGATGTTGAATATGCAAGAGATAATGATACCCATCGATAAACTACTGGGTATATGTTTGAGCTTAGTACTAGAACAATTTCTTTGTGTAGTAAGAGGCAACCAACAATATCTTTGTCCATCACAAAAGAAGAATATCAAGCAACAACAATGACAGCTCAAGATAGTACATGACTAGTATAACTAATGAATGATCTACATCAGTTATTAGATTATGCAATATCATTGGGAAAGTTCTATTTAGTTACAAATCTAATTAGCTAAAGGAGGTGAATAGATAATTAGTGGAATAATGACAAATTAAAATTTTTGTAGACAACTACGCATGCAATCACGTGTAAACAAAATAATGAGAACATGTAAGTCAACACATGAGACTTTTAGGTAGAAATAACCTAGGCCACACTAATGACCTAAGATGAAAACCACCAGTCTATTAAACCACCTAACTATCCACTATGAAAATAATGATCCGCTACAAGGCTAAGACTCAAACTACCCTCTACTTTTTTTCATAGTCTTTATAAGTAAGGTGTTTGGATCTATACCAATATTCCGACAACATAAGCCACGAAAGCAATCGAACATGTTCAACCAGTACATGAAACATTAGTACAATAACATAAGTGCAAATGTGTGTCATAGAGTAAATTCAATAAAGAATAACCTTAACTAGATAATTTAATAATATATTAGATAAATCAAAATCAACTAGCAACTCTAGAACAATTATTTTAAGCATAATATCAAAAATATTGTAGGCTTGTTAATCAATCAAACACAACCATAAAATGTTTGATAAATTAACTAAATGAAAAGGCCTACTTGAATACTTTTTTGCAAAATAAGAGAGATATTAAGATGAAGATAATTATGCTCTTGCGTGGTTGATAAATTTGTGTGCTTTGATTTGTTTAAATAGAATATTTTGAAGCATTAGATTGAGCAAATATTAATATTATGTCCATAAAATTAGCTAAAAGAGTTTTAAAGAATGAAGATAATATCGTAATAAACCAATTCAATTCGAGTAATAAATAGGTTTTAAAATTAAAGTCTTGGACACTCAATTGATCTAATGAATGCTTAATCAATCGAACACATAGTTTGATCGATCGAAACCCTTATTGATATATCCAATATTATGATCAAAACATGCTCGATCAATCCAATCAATTCTTGATCAATCTAATCAATTAAAAAATTAATTCAGAACTTTTTAAACTAAGAAAATTGATTCTAGATCCATCTACACATCGATTGAGTAGCCTAAATTCAAAATGTTCCTATATGTCTAATATGAAATCTAACAAGCATAAGAACAAGAATATACGTTATATGTATTCGTTGAAGCATGCTAGTTTCTTTGGCTTGAAGTATTCTTAAAAGACACTCCTATAAAATAAAATTACATTTGTATGTTTTGTTCACGAATATTGCCAACACTCACAAAAACCTTACAATCTCTCCTTTTGACATATTCATGTCACAAAACCTATTTCCCACTACATAACGCTCATAGGAAAAATAAAATTTTACATAATGAAACTATCTTATGATCCGATAAAACCATTTTTGCTTAAATCTTGAATGCTCATGTATACACTGAAAAACAAAAAGTATAAATAGCCAAATATTTATCCCAAAAGGCTCATTATTCATTAGTTTAGTGTGGATAATAAAAAAAAGTGAAGAATTTTCATAAGAATGAGTAATCATTAGATAGAAATTAAAAATATAACTCCCTTATGTGTAATTTTCTCAAAGAATACTTTTCAAAGTTAAATTCTCAAAGTAATTCTCCTCCTATAATAAATATCCCCTTTTTATAGATTCTCAAATAAAGTTCCAAGTTTTTAATTTTTCTCTCTCTTTTTGTCATAAAAATACACTAAAAATAAATAAATGTTACATTTTCATCTAAACTTAATGTGAAATCTCATAGCAATTTCAAGAAAATATAGATGAATCACAAACTATCAGATGCAACAAATGTAGTATATTGATTAATACAATCTCAATAAATTCCAAGAAAATATCAATTACACTTTAAAATATGAAAAAAAACAAATTATATTGACTTCCAAACACAATAAAAAGGACAAAATATAAAAATAATATAAAAACAAATCATTGTCTTAAAGAAGGAAACCTAAAATGTGAGTGGATGCCTTAAATCATGGAAAACATTACTTCTTGACTTTCATTCATAACATTCATTTGTTGTTCCAACATACCTATTCTCATAAACATTTCATTTTCAAATAAGTTCTAACAAGAGGTTTCAAAAGCATGTATATTTTCCATTTCCTCATCTCTATAAATATCATATGTAGCTCATTTCCACTTGTAGAATCAAACTTAGAAAAATGTTGTTTGTTTTCTAAGAAAATGAGAGAAAATCAAGAAATAGGATTGTAGTAATTTATGCTCAAATCTAATTTTTATATAGGGATTGATGCTAGAAAAGTGATGAGCAATCAATTTTAAGTGAAATGTGGACAAATTAAAATGACTGATTTTGAGGGATTTTTGAGTGAAAATCAAAAGAAGGTCATGAGATGGGGGTTAGGGTTTGTAGGGCTAGGGAAAAAAGAGATGAGTATATACATTGTACCCGTTTAATCGATCGAGACTAACTCAATTGATAGAAATTTATTCTTAGATTGAACCAGTACATACTCAATCGATCGACATTCATAATGTTTGAAAAATGTAGAAACTCCCCCCTAAGTCCTATTTTTACTCAAATTTTTCACATACACACTAAAAAATTAAACAAAGATTTAATAAAAATAATCCTTAAAAAAAAGGTAATAGTTTTATTCAAACATGAACTTCACTCAAATAATCAATTTTGAGATAAAAATCATTTAAAAAAAATTGAATTATTCATTGTATGCATATGTATTTTGATAATGCACATATACATTCTTCTACACATATTGTGATATATTGACAATCTCTCAAGTGAAATAATTGTTGAAAATGTCAATTGGTCCATTTATGATTAGTTATGAAAAATTTAAAGAACCGAGAATAACCTATCATGTCAAAATTTGAGTTGAATTCATACTTACATACACATTTTCTTTCTAAGAGAGAACTGTATTAATTAATAGTTATTATTTTTTTGGAATTCCCTCTCATTATTTATGTAAGAAATTAGTTATTTATTTTTCTTTTTCTATAACAATTTGTAGCTCTTTCTTTTTGTGCATTCAATTATTATTTTTGTATATAGATATTTCTTTTATCATATTAATTTTATATTGCAAAGGAAATACGTACGAGCCAATATACCTAGTATGATGACTTTCACACTAGTTATGAAGTAGCCCCCTTTGCTCGTTGCGATAGTTTTCACACATCATAATAGGTAGTCCTCTCAAAAGTATGTCTCTCTATAACAAAATTTTATACAGTTAAAGACAAAATTCAACCATAATTTTTACTCTCAAGGTAATCTCAAGCCTTAAAATCTCACATAATTAATTATAAAACTTCAAGCATGACATACTTATATGTCAAGTGAGTGTGTGAGTAAGTTTTTGTTAAACATCAATCGCTAGATGTATGGAAGAATATAAATGCACAGAACAAGATACTAAATTATACAATAAATAATTAATAAAAGTAAATTAGATTATGTAAAATATTTATTTTCTTGATCCAAAATAATATTTGAGTTTATTTCAATACTAGGATAATTCTACTCTCCTATGTATTTTTCAATTTTTATTTGATTTTATTAAAGAACTAATTTTAAATAAACTAACACAAAATCAAGAATCAAACAAATAAATAGAAAATTAAACTAGTCAAACTAACATTCTTACCTAGAATCAATCGAGCACAATATAAAAATTTCTAGGCGAAAAAGAGACAGTCAGTTGACCAAGAAAATGCAATATTTCCTAACCCAAATTTTCTTGAATTTTGGTTTTGTAATATCTTTGGATTTGGATTCAATTGATTTAATTATTCTTGAATTGTTCTTGGGTTTATCCTTAATTTTTCTTTTTCATCATTGGTGGAGATGCAACATACATATATGAATGATGAAAATTAATTTCAAAATATTGAACAAAAAAGGAATTGTTAAAACATGGATTTAACATACTTCTCAATCATAAGTGCAATTGCTCTTTGAGTATAATAATTAATATTATAAGTAAGATTAGAAGGTCGTACCAAATTAGTTCATGATGCTAAAGGTGTATCATGTAAAGAAAACATGTCTAAAGGTTTTATAAATTTAGTTCATTTTGAAGAAGATGGCATAATGTGCTCGTCTACATATCTAACCCTCTCTTATCTCCAACTGGCTTTCCATAATCAAGAATTTGTTTTCAACCTTTAAGCTCCAATGGTTAGCTTTTTATGGCTTCCTTGGATTGTTCAAGTTTCTACATCATATTTTATTTTCCATGTTCTATACTTGCAAGATTCAAATTCAAAATATTAATTAACACATTTAGATAGATCAAGATTATATTTTTTCAGTATCGATGAATTTAATTAATGGGTTTTAAGTTTTATCATTTCGTTTAATTACTTTTATAAGTAACTTATATTTATCTCTTTTTCATATTATAAACTTTCTTAACATTTATTTTATACTAGTGACATTATATTTTTTAAGTGAGAATTTATTGTCACTTTCCTCATTTTTAGAATTAGTATCAGACTTACTAGAGTGTCTACCAGTTGTTGTAGAAAATGCTAGAAAATTGGTGTTACTATTTTTTGAATTAACTTGATTTTTGTTATCACTTTCAGAATTAGTAAGTGCTATGTTGAAGGTGATACTATATTAAAGTAGAGTCCTTAGCATACTTTTTTACTTAATATTTACTTGTTTTATTCAAAAAATATTATTTTGGGGTAAAAAATATTAAAATATAAGTTTTTTTAGTGAAAATAGGTGAAAATATAATTTTTGAAATTTTTGGGATTTTACTAGACTTTTTATGGATTTTTTTAATTTTTAACAGAGCACTAATCAGGAACAAACACGTGGCATACCACGTAAGCATGGGAGCTAACTAGGCAAGCCATACATATGCCACATAAGCATGAAGAGCGAATCATGCTATGCCACGTGTGAGGAGGACGAAATGTGTGCCATGTGTCAGAATGGCCTTCAATCCAAGTTTGGAGTGGGTCAAACTTCTTTTCCATGTGTTGCCACCCGATTGCTCGTCGCTTTCCACTCGTGTTCCACGCCATCTATTTTCATGACTCATATTATGCCTCGTGGCACTAACTCAGCGAGTATTGACTTTGACATGTGTCCTCTACCATACGTCTCTATCAGTTTTGACTAGCACTATCAGTTTTGCTTGTTTTGATCATAAGTGGTGGAGATTCAATCAACCCATAAACCCTAAGTGGCCACCATTAGCATAATTTTGGTCAGTTTTTGGAGCTAACAAGAGAGAAAAATACAAAAAATTCAAGAGAGAAAACAATTTTGGTAGAGATTCAAGAGGAGATTAAATCTATAATTCAAAAGATTGATTGTATTTCTTCTTCTACTCTTTTCTTTATCAATTTTTATGTATTTTCTTTATGAAAAATATGAGCTTTATGAACACAGTTATGTGTAATTAATTTATTAATCTAGAGATCTTATGAACCCAATTTTCACCATGTAATGATATAATATTTTACCCCAATTATAATTTTAATTTAATTATATTATTTAATCTGATTTTTATGTTATTAATTTTTTCCCAACAATTTATCTATAGATCTAGGAAATTAAATAGATTTGAGGGAATTATTTAATTGTTTGTCTTGATTAAATAACATGCATTGTTTCTAGGAAGAGATGTATGATTCTTATGTATGTGATCCATAATTGATGAACTTAATGAGTAGTATGCAATTTAATTGGCATGAGAGTGTGATTAAATTAATTAGTATATGGTGTGTAGTTTACTTGAGAGAGGAATACATGCTAGGTTAGATTCAATTGATCATGTTTGATAATTATTTTTGAGGGATTTTAGCAATTCACATGTTTAGAAAATTAAGAGATTAAGTATTCCTAGATATTTTCTTATATATCTTTTTAGTTACCAAATTTGGTTTAATTAATTGTTGTTATTTACTTTTAGTTATTTTAATTTTTCTTCCTTAAAATATAAAAACACATTATTTTTTTTAGTTTTAAAATTTAGTTTATAATAAAATAATATCTGTGTGAACAATCTTTTCTTATTATTATATTACTTGTTGTGATACGTATACTTACGTATTTATTGCACACAGTTCATGTGTGATGATCAAGATTTTGCCACCATTGTTGGGGATTATAAATATTGGAAATTAACAATTTTTATTTTTTTTATTTTAATTATTTTCTTAATTTATTTTTCTCTACATTAATTTTAATTTACTTATTTTTTTTACTAACTTATTTATTTATTATTTATTATTTTTTTAACTTTAATTTACATATTTAGTAGTTTATTTTTTTTAATTTTTATTTATTATTTATTTTTAATTTAGACATACCCTTTAGTGCTATTAGAAACATAGAGTAGAAAATGGCTAGCAATAATTATTAATGGTCAATGAACGAAATGACAACCACAAGAAGAAAAGGCGGAATATATGAGGTAAATGTTATCATGGCACTTACAGCTGAAGTGTCATCTTTGGTAAATCTTTTGATGGTTCAAAACTCACCAACGAGTATAAACCAGGTCCAAGATTCAAGGGTGTCGTGTGTGTTTTGTGATAGAGCCCATTTGTTTGATAATTTTCCATATAATCCTAAATCGATCTTCTATGTGGGTAAGGTGAACCAAAAAAATGATCCATACTTAAACACATATAACTCAAGATGGAAACAACATCCAAATTTCTCTAGGAATAACAACAATCATGGTGGTAATCAATTCAACTATCAATTATTTCCACCTCCTTGTTTCCAACAACCACAATAATTACAAGCCCAAGAAAAGAAGCCACTTACTGAGGACAATACAAATGCTTTAATGGGGATAATGAAAGACTTCATCCAAACAGTAAATACAAACTTTTCACTCGAGAGGCTTCAATTAGAAATTTGGAGAACCAAATGGGGCAACTTACTCAGGCTATAAGTGAATGGCCTCAAGGTAACCTTTCAAGTGACACAATTGTAAACCCAAGAAGATAATCTAAGGACCATTTCAATGCCATAGACTTGGATAGTGCTAAAACTTTAGAACAAGAACATAAGACAGAAAAGGATAAGGAGAAACAAGAAATTAAAAAGGATAAACAAGACTATGAAACTAAAAAGGATAAGGAGGATAGGAAACTAAAAAGGGTGAGGAGGAATTAGTGGAAAAAGAGACTAATCAAAAGGAAATAATTTAGTCAAAAAAGAGCAACCTCTACAAACCTATTATTCCTTTCCCTCAAAGATTGTAAAAGCAAAAGTCAGATATGTAGTTTTCAAACTTTTTGGAAGTATTTAAGAAGTTGCACATAAACATACCATTTGCAGAGGAATTTGAACAAATTTCATATTATGCCAAATTCATGAAGGATATACTATCAAAGAAAAGGAGGCTTAGAGATCATTAAACAATAATTTTGACTAAAGGTTGTAGCACCATCCTTTATAAAAAAATACCAAAAAAATTGAACGATCTAGGTAGTTTTTACATCCCTTGCACTATTGGGAACATCCGTTTTGGCAAGGCACTATGTGACTTGGTTTATAGCATTAACCTTATGCCATTATCGATATTTAAGAGATTGGGGGTTGGTAAAGCCAAACCCACTTCAGTAACATTACAAATGGCATAAAGATCAATTAAGAAACCTCAAGGTGTGGTAGAAGATTTGCTAGTAAAAGTAGCACTACTACAATACATACATATGGCCCCAAATTTTAACTGTGACTATAGGTCTATGGCCATGGTTATAAGAACCGAGACCTAAGTAAGAGAGACTATAGATTGATACCTATGGCCATGGTCGTTTACATAATCAAGGCAATAGACATACCCTATGGCTCGGTTGTTTAATAACCGAGGCCATAGGGTATATGACCTCAGTTTTTCAATAACTAAGGCTGTAAGGTATGTCTATGGCCTCGGTTATGTAAAAAACTGAGGTCATAGACATACCTTATGACCATAAATTTAAATAAAAATGAAATTATTAATTACAATATTAAAAATTATTATAAATTACAATAAATTTATTAATTACAATATTAAAAATCATATTATATTAAAATTAAAAGTGTAATTACATTTGAGAGTTTATACACTAAAACATAATAAAACCTGATTAGCTAATTCTAATATTTACAATGACTATGAATAATATTCTTACTATTACAATATGGCTTTTTACTATTACAATCATTTACAAGGACATCCTGGTCATACAAAGACCTTACAATTTCAGAAAATAATTTCATTAGTGTAGCTCAATACAATGGGACAAAAACGAGCTCCAAATTATACGTCTAGTAAATTGGCATTTTTAACATGTTGTTTCACTATTTCTATGACTTCAAAAACATCATTTTTCTCTATTAATTGAATTGTTAAGATAGATTTCATATCCTTAAGCTTCACCTAAAAACTTTTCTTCTAATTGTATTCAACCAAGGAAACCAACCCTTCCTTCCCGAAAAACAATATTTTACACACAGACAAGCTTAGGAATGATACTTTTCTTCCTAAAAGATTAATATATATATATATATAATGTATAGCCATTATTATTACGCTACCATACATGAATAGAATTAGATTAAGCCATACCAATAATAACAAACATTAATAGGAATGAGATGATAATCTTAAAAACAAAATACTAAATATTATGTACCTATTTGAGAGGAAATTTGTGAAAAATAGCAAAAGTAATAATGATAACAGGACTAAAGTGAGCATCAGAAATATGATAATAGAAGTTGATGTTTTGAACATTTTATACTATAAGTTATTACTAGAGCTGGCCAGAAACATGAATCAATTGTAGGACCTAGTACGCCACTCACTATTGAATAGGACACATTGATTTGCCCCTATCTATCAACTATTGATACCAAAGAAGAAATCTACTCAGGTAGTTGAAAAAACATTGGAAGATGATGAAGCTGGAGAACAACCCAAGTACGCAAGACAACACATATGTCGCAACATTGAGTATGTTTGTTTGTACTTATGTTAAAATTTCCTATAATTGTCAAAATTGCTTTTACAAAGTCCCAAAAATAGGAACAGAGAGACTTTTACCCCTATTAAACCTAACAAAATTACGATGTTTCCATTTTTGTGTATAGTAATATAGAATCGTGAGTCTCGAGTATACTTGTGTTCTTAAGCATCTTGGGTAATTTTCACTTTTTCTAACATTTTGTTCACCAACCTCCTTAAGGTTTCTTCATTCACCAATCTCCTTAAAACCTGTGTTCCATTAATTAGATCAAAGTTTTCCCAAAAATTATAAAGAAGAATTTTCAAAAATGGGTTCATCACTATAAGACAAAACAACAAATAAGGAATAATGACATACTGGCACACAAAGAACAAGTGTTGCAGCAGGAGGGAAAATAAGACGCAAACCATCCATGGGATGTTTATGGTGGCAACCATGAAGAAGATAATGTATTTTTTTTGCCAGCACTAACACTCGCACTCGGTGCCAGCACCAGTACCAGCATCAGGCACTAGCACCAGGCACCAACACCAATGATATTCAAATATAAAGGTACATGCCAATTACTAAATGTTGCAACAGTAGATGAGACTGAAAAATTAAAAGATCTTGTGAGCAAAGGAAGGAAGAAATCTATTAATTGGAAAGGGAAAAAAAGGAGAATAAACTACCTTATACTCATCTCCATATTTATTATAAGCCGACCTATGTGAATGTGCTGGATTTTTGTTAATAGTTGTAGAGGTGTTGATTTTCCATCTTTTTGTTTCTATCCCAATGCTATCTTCAAGTCTAAATTTGATTCAAAAGGGACTTCAATCAATAGTTCACAATGAATTCCATAAATCTTGATAAAACTTTAATTTTCTAACCCACAAGTCAGACAAAAAAATAGATGAGACTGAAAAATTATACGTTCATGACGGTACTGGGATTTCAGAAACCTAACGATGTCAAAAACAATTCCATAAAGCAAATCAGCAAATGACAATTATATTTGCTCACCATTTCATCAACTGGCAGTAATAATACTACAAAATAATATAGCACGGGTAAAGTTGGACTTATTCAAATTGAATTTTATTAACAATAATATACAAAAACAAAAAGTCTATTTTCCACAACATTGTTCAGGCTAACTATTCACTAACCTCTACCGAAAGATCATCCAAATGGATGTGATCTTTTAAAGTTTCAAAATATATCATACATTTCAATTCCATAACTTTGCTAATACTTTTATACCAAAAACAATGTATTTTTACATGCTTATGCTATCACTATTAATCAAAATGTATTATATATTAGTAGGGAAGATTATGTTGACATAATCACCATTTTTTATTCTAGAAGACACTATTTGGGCTCAAACCTTCTTTATTGTTTCTTTTGAAGTGTAACTCTATCTAAAATCCCATACAAGGATTTGCAATTATGGCAGAAAAAAATGAAATAAGAGAAAGACTAGTGTATTATAAAAGAAAAATTGAACCATATAACATTACTCGAAATCTAATTTGTGAAACAAAATTATACAACCACAACCAGGCAATCCATAAAAGCTTAAGAAAGTATAGGCAAATTGTGAAAATCCACACAACTACAAAGGCAAATCTTATACCATTTATTCAAATGCACAAGTATTACTCTTCGATTTATGAAACCATATATGCTCATAATGGATACAAAAAATCAAAACCCAATTTCCCAAAGTTGTGTGCGATAAAAACAAAGTATATTAAATCTTAAGCCTTGATAAAAACCATAGCTTAGAAGCCTATAAACCCCATTAATGATTCTAAGCTTTCAGATCAAAGAAACCTTAAAAATGAATCTTTCTTGATCTAGAAAAATATTAGGGTAAATAATAAAGTCTACTATAAAAATTATGGTAAATTTTGAGTTGAGAAACTAGCTACCCAAGCCACCGACCAACGAGGGGAGGTGGGTGATAGGGTAAGGGAAGAGAAAGAAGAGGAAGAGAGGCTAAGAAACCACAACTTTGGTCACGAAATGCACACATAGCGGACATGGAATAGCTCGATCGCGTATGTAGAGTGCTAGGGAGGGAAAAGGGGAAAAGGAAAAAATAAAAGAAATAGTTGAGGGCCAGCTAAATTTAACTGGGAAAAGAAAAAAAAATTAAGGGAAAAGGGAAAAAAATTGAGAGGGTATTTCTATGGCCTCGGTTATTTAAAAACATAGTTAATAGGGTTTTGGCCTCAATTTTTAAAAAAAAACGAGGCTAAATTTCCGAGACCATATCTATGTTTTGTAATAGTGTAGATAAATTCATCTTTCCGATAGACTTCATTGTGCTAGACATGGAAGAGGACCGGGACATTCCTATCATATTTGGTAGTCCATTCTTAGCAATTGGAAAGACACTCATTGATGTACAAAAATGTGAACTTACAATAAGAGTGCAAAATGAACAAGTAATATTTAAAGTTTTTAAAGAATCTGAACCCTCTGATATTGATATTTCCAATGAATGTTTAAGGATAAATGTTACTGATTTTGGGAATAGCTTAAAATAATATGTTGAGTCGCTCAAACTTAAGACTTTAACACATATTGTTGTAAAAAATGACATAACTCACTAGAAAACAACTCAACCTATTATAACTTTGAAAGCATGGCATCGAAGATTGATATTGTGGACTGTGTGAACTTTTTGGAAGACGTGTCTCTTATGTGTGTATTGATGAGTGCTCAAAAAGCACTAAAATAACCATGATTTTATGCACATTAATTGATTAAAAATATATATATTTATATGTTTTATCATATATTTATATAAATTTGTCTTTTTCGGAATCACGGGTATTTTTATTGTTTTTCAGGTATTTTGGCTTAAAAACGCAACTTAAAAACTCAAAGAGGAATACTAGAAGCAATACATCACAAATATATTAATAAATAAATGGGGAAAGGTCAACAAATATGGAAAAATTGGACAAAATGGGTCAAAAAGGACAAAAATGTCAAAAAGACGAAAATCGCGCCGCCGCGCCCCAGCGCCCAGCTCCGCCCCAAGCAGCAGCGCGCGGCACTGTTCATCCGCGCGCACTGTTCATCCGCGGTACTGTGCAGACTCGGCACTGTTCATACCCGGTACTGTGCAGCCGCCCCCCGTCATGCTGACGTCATCAAATGACGTCAGCAATCAATAATCCATATTTTTACATTTTTTTAACATTTTTTTCTCTACTTTTTCTCTCCATCCTCACCTATAAATACCCCCCTTCCCTTCACTTCAAAACACACCTTCAAAACTCACTTCTCTCTTCTTTCTTTCTCTCATTTCTTAGTTTTTAGTTTCTCTTAGTTTCTTTCTTAGTTTCTAAGCTTTTCTTAGTTTTTCTCTTAGTTTTTAGTTCAATTCTCTTAGGTTTAGAGTTCTTCTCTTTTTGAGAGGAACTTGTAATGTTTTTGTAATAATTTAGATTTTTGATTCAATATATGGAAGTGCAAATTCCGCTCGGAGGTTTTCCAGCTACGGGAATAGCGTCGAAGTTCTGTAAGGATTTTATTTTATTTACAGTTATTTTTATGCTTTATTCTTACATGTTATATTTAATTTGTCTGTGGTTAAATTTAACTGTGCTGGCTGTTTAGTAAACATGATGTAATAATGACGTTGTTATGCTTGCGAAATATTAAATAGGTAAAAATCTCTAAAATGAATTGATTTTATTTTTATTCATGATTTTATATTAAGAATGTTAGAGAGAAATATATTATTTTTCATTACAAACTTAAACCTGAAAATTAGATTTTAAGGTTTAGTTATCCGGTCTAATTTAGAGTAGTGCTCTTTTATTTGTTGGTACAATCGCCCGGTAGTTAGAGTGAAACTCTATTTCAAAAGTTTTTATAAGAATTATTATGTGAAAATGTATTGACAACATGTTTTCAATAGTGGTTTTAAAACTTGAAAGTTAGTACTCGGATAATTAAATTCTTAGGTTTAATTTGGACACCTTGAATAAAGTTTAAACTGTCTAACCCCACCAAAGGTGGCATTTAAATGGTTCATTTTCAATCTCTTAGAAAAAGGAATTAATTTAATTAAGCATATTAGTTATCAACCCCACCCATAGGTGTTAATTGATTTGTTTAGTTAACAAAGAATATCTAACCCCACCAAAGGTGGTATTTATATAAAAAAGAGAGAATCAATAAAATATCAATTTATATCTTTAATAACCTAGATAATATGAGCAAGCATAATTAATTTAGTTATTATATCCATAAATACTCCGCTAATATAAATGATAAAATTTGCATGAATATTTATTGAATCTGTATATATGTTTATTTTTAGATAATTATTTATTGAATTTGTATCTATGTTTATTTTTATGTTATTAGATTATATTTAATTAATCTGTATATATGTTTATTTTATGTCATTAGATTAGGAACACAAAAACCAAACTATCGTGACAGGATGTTTAGGATTTAATTTCGTTTTTAGAAGTTTGAATAATAAATTAAAAACCACATACATTCCTTCCTTAGATCGACCTTGGGAGTATACTTATCATTTTCTTCGAAATGATTCGTGCACTTGCGAGAGTTTTATAAATATTAAAACCAAAGTATTGGCAAGAATCGACGATGTCGGTTTTCGCTCATCAAGTTTTTGGCGCCGTTGCCGGGGATTTGGTCATCAAGTTTTTGGCGCCGTTGCCGGGGATTTGGTCATCAAGTTTTTGGCGCCGTTGCTAGGGATTTGCTCATCAAGTTTTTGGCGCCGTTGCTGGGGATTTGGTCATCAAGTTTTTGGCGCCGTTGCCGGGGAAGGAATAGCGTTTTTAAATTATTTATCAAAATTTTAAAAAACATTTTTGTGCTGTAAATAATTGTGATATTTTAACAATAATCAAATTTCAAAATTCATAAGAAATAAAAAAAATAAATAAATAAAAAAAATAAATAAAATAATAAATAAAAAAATAAAAATAAAAAAATTTTTAAAATTCAAAATTCAAAAATTTTTAAGTTAATAAGAAATAATATAGCGTGAATAGTAAAATAAAATTACCGTTCATAAAAAAAAAACAAAACAAAACAAAAATTTCAAAAACTTAAATTTCAAAAATTTTAAGTTAATAAGACATAATATAGCGTGAATAGTAAAATAAAATTACCGTTCATGAATAGTAAAAAAAATTTACTTGAATTCATATCTAATTAACTAAATAGCATGAAAAGTAAAAATCTAAGGGAGTTCTGTCTAGGAGACTAGTTCTTGAAGCCTTTGTGCCACTAGTCTTTCCTGGGAACGTTGCTCTGGCTAGGAGAATGGTATTTAAGGAGCCGTTTGCACCACCATTCTTTCCTGGGAGCACTCTTGGTTAATACTAATTATGTTACAAAATAAAAAAAATAAAAAAAATAAAAAAAAAATTCTTTTTTTAGGGTTTAACTAGTTTTGTTTAGTGCTTTGTATTGAATAACATGTAAATTTTCTCTAAATTTTTTATTTTGTTGACAGGAGTTTTAAATTTACGTTTACAATAGTCTATGCGTGGTATGAGATCCTTAGGAAACCCCCTTACACCATATGTAAATAATTTTCATAAATTTAAACAAGTGTCAACAAAACTGGATTCTACCCATCAACCTGTTTTTGAGCCAAACATAGAACCAAGTCTTAATCCTTTACTAGAACCAAAAGAAATGGAGGAAAACCAACATATTAGGGAAACCACGATGAAGGAGTTTGCAAGACCGGTAATAGGCACGGCAACTGCCGCTATCCAGTTGGGAGAGGCTGCTCGGAATTATGACCTTAAAAATATTCATTTTTCTATGCTTCCTTCCTTTTATGGGTTACCTAATGAAGATTCTCTTTCCTTTATGAGAGATTTCTATGCTACGGTCCAAACATTCCCCCTCGGTATTCTAAACGAGGATCAACTTAGGATGAGATGTTTTCCCTACACATTAAAGGATAAGGCCAAAGCTTGGTTGATGTCACTTCCCCCAGGTTCTCTGATGACATGGGGTAATATTTACAATAAATTCATGGGAAAATTCTATTCCCACCAAAAAACATCAGAGTTGAGAGGAAAGATTGCTACTTTCTCTCAGATGGATGGAGAACCATTCCATGAAGCTTGGGATAGGTTCAAAATGTTTCTCACTCAATGTCCCCATCATAGCTTTCCCCTGCAGTTGCAGAACCAATTCTTTTACGATGGACTTACACAACAATGTCAGTTCATTGTCGACAACGCTGCAGGAGGAGCAATAGGAGAAAAGACTGCCTCAGAGACGTATAACCTCTTTGAGATGTTGGGTGCTAATTCCCAACAGAAAAGCTCCCGAGTGAGAAAAGCTAGAGTTCATGAAATCGACTCCAGTAATGAAGTTCAACAACAACTTGTTCAATTGACTAAGCAAGTTGCCCTTCTCGCTACACAAACCAACACAAATAATGAACAATATGGTTTGTATAGCAACATGGGACATGGTACTGAAGCCTGTCCATATCAAGGAGAAACAACTGGACCTGAACAGGTCAATGTGTTGGGAGCATATCAACAGAGACCAAGGTTTGATCCCAATTCAAATACCTATAATCCTGGGTGGAGAAGTCATCCAAATTTCTCTTGGAGGCAAAACAACCCTCCTTTCACTCAAAGCTCAAACCAGGCAGGCCAACAATTCCACCCATCTATTCCAAGAAGCATTCCCAATAAACCAACCCTGGAGGACAACTTGAATACTTTTATTCAAGTTTGTAGGGATAACCAATCTAAAACCAATCAACGGTTGGACTCTGTGGAAGCTTCTATCAAAAAGGTGGAAGTTCAAGTTGAACAATTAGTTGAACATTTGCAAAAAGGCAAAGACTAATTTGAAACTTAAATGAATTCAATGAAGAGGAGACATTGAGTTTTTCATTCTGCAATCTCCAAGCAACGTCTTACTAGAAGACGATAAATTTTAGTCCTGTATGGGAGGTCACCCATTATTGTATTTTCCTTTGTTTTAGTTTGCGTGTAATAAAAATTCAGATGAAATAAAATTCGTTTGTTTCAAACATTCTGTCCATTCGTTTAAATTTAAAAAAAAATTAGGTTCCTTGCACTTTTTGCTTTTACGTTTTATCAAGTTATAAATATTTCTTAGAGATATCTACTATTGTTTTTAAAAGCAAAATGTTGATACACAATAGGAGGAGGATCATTGTCAACTACAAACAACCATGGGAGATGCTGAAGATAGGCGGAAAAAGATGAAAGAATATACAATGCCAATCATTGGCAATGTAACTTCCGGTATCCAATTACAAGAGGCTGCAAGGAATTATGAATTGAAAAAGATTCATTATTCTTTGTTGCCTTCCTTTTACGGTATCCCTAATGAAGACCCTTTGCATTTCATTCGAGAATTCTATGCTATTGTCCAAACCTTTCCACTACATGCAATTAATGAAGATCAACTTAGGATGAGGTGTTTTCCTTACACTCTCAAAGATAAAGCTTTGTCATGGTTCATTACTCTACAGTCAGGTTCTCTTAAAACTTGGGAGGCAGTCTATGAAATTTTTATGGGTAGGTTCTATTCCCATCAAAAGACTGTTGATCTAAGAACAAAGATAGCAACATTTTCTCAAATGAATGAAGAGCCCTTTCATGAAGCTTGGGAACGATTCAAACTCCTTTTCATTCAATGTCAAAATCATAGCTTTCCATTACAGCTACAAAACCAATTCTTTTATGATGGATTGACACTACAGAGTCAATACATGGTTGATAATGCTGCTGGAGGTGCTGTATGAGAAAAGACCGCAGAGGAAACCTATAATCTTTATGAGCTGTTGGGTTCTAATTCCCAACAAAGAGGTGGTAGAAGGAAAGCAAAGGTCAATGAAGTCGGCTCTGATAATGAGATAACCTTGCAACTTGCTGAATTGACTAAACAAGTGAAATTCCTCACTTCCCACCAAATTTCAAATCAAGAGGTATGTGAAATGTGTTGTTCAATTGGGCATGGTACTCATAATTGTTCAAATTCTTGTGATTCTAGTGTCGATGCCATAGAGGAAGTCCAATCTTTTCAAAGATATCATCCAAACACCTATAATCACTCAGCCTACACCCAATATCCAACACTAAGGTCGGATAACAACCACCCTTACCCACCAAGCCAATCTTTTAAACCAACCTTAGAAGATAGCTTGAATGCTTTTATTCAAGTTAGTCGTGATCACCAATTGATGACTAATCAAAGGTTGAACACCATGGAGGCTTCGGTTAAAAGAATTGAATCTAATGTTGGGCAACTGGCTGAACAAATGCAAAAGAAAGAACCAGGAAAGTTGCCCAGTCAACCAGAACAAGCAAAGGATGTTAGAACCCTTCGAAGTGGTAAGGTAGTCAATACCAGTTTACCTGAAATCTCTAACAATCTACCTTGTACTTCAGGTAACAGAGAAGGCGATACTCTAATCTCGCAAAAAGGAGAAACAAGTGTTAAACTTAACAAGCCTTCTGAAAAACTCATTGGGGGGTCATCTGACACCCCCAAAATTCAAAAGACAACAGAACCACACCAGATACAAGTACCTTTTCCCCACCGGTTGAAAGAATCCAAACAAGATAAGCAATTCAATGATCTTTTTAATATGCTCTCTAAAGTAAATATCAATTTACCATTATTAGAAGTGATCATGAATGTGCCCTCATATGCCAAATTTTTCAAAGAGTTGAACACTAAGAAAAGGAGGTATGAACTGAATGAACGAGTAGTAGTATCAGAAATTTCTAGCGCTGTACTTCAGCACAAACTACCCCCTAAGTTGAAAGACCCTGGAAGTTTTATTATAAACATAACTATGGGGGATAGGAAGGTTGCTAAAGCAATGCTTGATTTAGGTGCTAGTATAAATTTGATGCCCTACTCTATATTCTTACAACTCAATCTAGGGGATTTAAAACCCACAACTATGTCCCTTCAACTTGCAGATAGATCTCTTAAATATCCAGAGGGAATAGTTGAGGATGTTTTGGTACAGGTAGACAAACTGATAATACCTGTTGACTTTGTGGTTCTGGATATGCAAGAAAATCCAGCATTGGATAGAGAGCACACAATATTGCTTGGTAGACCATTTATGGCAACTACTAAAACTATTATTGATGTCCAAGATGGAAACTTGACAATGACAGTCTTAGGAGAGACTGTTCATTTTAAAGTTTTTGATTCTTCACCTTTCCCTTCTATTTCTGCCATCGATGGAATATTCGATGTTGATCCTTTGGATAATCTTGTCCAAAACACCTTTTTCCAAACCAGAATAGAAGACAAGCTTGAAACCGTTCTTACACTTGAAAAGGTTGAAGAAGATTTAGATGAAGAAATTAAGGGGTACCTTGAACAACTAGACAATAATGAAGTGATGACAAAATCTAGTACACTTTTAAATCTACCCAGTTCTTCATCTATTAAAGAGGCCAATCCACCTGAACTTGAACTCAAAGACTTACCTGAGCACTTAAAATATGTGTTTTTGGGAGAGGGAGAAACTTATCCAGTGATAATTTCTTCAACCTTGACCAAACCACAAGAAAAGGAACTCATCAAAGTGCTTAAACAGTTTAAGAAATCTATAGGTTGGAGTATAGGGGATATAAGAGGCATTAGTCCAACAATGTGTATGCACAAGATCAACTTGGAGGATGGTGCTAAACCTGTACGAGAGGCCCAAAGAAGACTAAACCCAAACATGCAAGAGGTAGTTAAAAAGGAAATTCTTAAATTATTAGAAGAAGGGATTATCTATTCTATTGCAGATAGTAAGTGGGTTAGTCCAGTGCATGTGGTACCAAAGAAATCTGGGATAACAGTTGTTAAGAATGACAAAAGTGAATTAGTGCCCACTAGAATAATCACTGGATGGAGAATGTGTATAGATTTTAGGAAACTAAATTTATATACGAAAAAGGATCACTTTCCTCTTCCATTCATTGATCAAATGTTGGAAAGATTAGCTGGGCACGAATTTTACTGTTTTTTGGATGGACTGTCTGGATATTATCAAGTACCCATAGCACCAGAAGATCAGGAAAAGACCACATTTACATGTCCTTTTGGGACATTTGCTTTTCGCAGAATGCCATTTGGGTTATGCAATGCCCCTGCCACGTTCCAGAGATGCATGATATCCATTTTCTCATACATGGTGGAAAAATTCATTGAGATTTTCATGGACGATTTCTCTGTCTTTGGGAACTCATTTGATGATTGCTTACATAAATTGACTTTGGTTTTAGAAAGATGCATTGAATGCAATCTAACCCTTAGTTGGGAGAAAAGTCATTTTATGGTTCAACAAGGGATAGTTTTAGGACATATAATTTCAAACAAGGGTATTGAAGTTGATAAGGCAAAAGTTGAATTGATATCCAAACTACCTCCCCCTACATCTGTGAAGGGGATAAGAAGCTTCTTGGGACATGCAGGATTTTACAGACGATTTATTAAAGATTTCTCTAAAATAAGTCGTCCCTTATGTAACTTGCTATCCAAAGATGCTGATTTTGATTTCAACAATGACTGCCTTACTTCCTTTAATACCTTGAAAGATAAACTCACATCTACCCCTGTTATTATGGCACCAAATTGGTCTTTACCTTTTGAAATAATGTGTGACGCTTCTGATTATGCAATAGGAGCAGTCCTGGGACAAAGAGTGGATAAGCGTTTACATGTCATCTACTATGCTAGCAAAACACTCAATGATGCCCAGATGAATTACACCACCACTGAAAAGGAATTCTTGGCTATAGTATTCTCTTTAGACAAATTTCGGTCTTATTTAGTAGGATCTAAAGTGATTGTGCATTCTGATCATGCTGCTTTAAGATACCTATTAAGTAAACCAAATGCCAAGCCAAGATTAATCAGGTGGGTCTTACTCTTACAAGAATTTGACCTAGAAATCAAGGATAAGAAAGGCAGTGAAAACTTAGTAGCTGACCATTTGTCTAGGTTGATTTCTGACTTCAATTCTCTTAAAGATGAGAGTAATGACGATATAGTTGAAACCTTTCCTGATGAACAGTTATTTTTCATAGGTCCGAACCCATGGTATGCTGATATTGTAAACTATCTTGCCACTGGTGTTTTGCGACCTAACACTTCATATCAGGACAAGAAAAGGTTTTTTAAAACTATTAAGGACTATTTCTGGGATGACCCTTATTTATACAAGATTGGTCAAGATCAAGTCATCCGGAGATGTGTACCTGAAGAAGAACATAAGAGCATTCTGACTTTTTGTCATGAACTTCATTGTGGGGGTCATTTTGGAGGTGAAAAGACAGCCCGTAAGATATTACAGTCTGGATTCTTTTGGCCCACTCTTTTTAAAGATGCTCATATGTTTTGTGCACAATGTGATAGATGTCAAAGAACAGGAAACATAAGCAAAAGAGATGAAATGCCTTTGACATCTAATTTAGTTGTTGAACTCTTTGATGTATGGGGGATTGACTTTATGGGTCCTTTTCCCCCATCTAATGGTTTTCAATACATTTTGGTTGCTGTGGATTATGTGTCCAAGTGGGTAGAAGTTATCCCCACCAAAACCAATGATGCTAATGTTGTTGTGAAATTCTTGAAAGATTTCATATTCAGTAGGTTCGGAACGCCTAGAGCTATAATAAGTGATGGAGGTAGCCATTTTTGTAACAAACTCTTTGATGGAGTACTAAACAAGTACAACATCACACATAAGGTAGCTACTCCATATCATCCTCAAACTTCCGGTTTAGTCGAAGTAAGTAATAGGCAAATTAAGGGAATACTGGAACGCACTGTGCGTCCTTCAAGGAAGGATTGGGCATTTAAGTTAAATGATGCCTTATGGGCATATCGCACCGCTTACAAAACACCTATTGGGATGAGCCCTTACCGGTTAATCTTTGGGAAAGCGTGCCACCTTCCAGTTGAACTTGAACACAAGGCTTACTGGGCAATTAAAGAGCTAAACATGGATTTGGATAAAGCAGGTGAAAAACGATTACTCCAGCTTCATGAGTTGGAAGAAATTAGGAATGAAGCTTATGAGAATGCCAAATTATACAAAGAGCGTACTAAGCGCTATCATGACAAGAGGCTAGTTCCTAAGACTTTTCACCCTGGAATGAAAGTTCTTTTATTTAACTCTCGTTTGAGATTGTTTCCAGGAAATCTGAGATCAAGATGGGATGGACCATTCACAATAGTTCAGGTATTTGAACATGGAGTGGTAGAACTATTGGACTCCAAGACACAAAAAATGTTCAAAGTTAATGGCCATCGTGTCAAGCCTTATTTAGAAGAACCAAACAACATTGCTGAAATAGATTGCATTTGGCTGAGTAATCCTTAGCACCAAAAAGATACGTCTTGCTAAGACGTTAAACTAAGCGCTGGATGGGAGGCAACCCATCATGTTAGGTAATTTTTGTTTTTTGTTATTTGTTTTATTTACTTAATTTTATTGTTTATTTTAGTTTACTTATATGTGAATAATTTTTAAAATTGTTAAAACTAAAATATTTGTTGAGATGTTAGAAGTTCACAACAATCTGTTTGTATACACTTTAATGATGAATATGATGGATGCACCTGCATTTCTTCATTACTACTTACACATTCTCAAGAAATAGGTAATATTTCCCCTCTTTTCTCTTTATCTTTAATTTATAGTTGTTACATTGAGGACAATGTAAGTTCTAGGTTGGGGGTGGTGAAAAGTTACCATGCATAATAAAAAATAAATAAAAAAAAATTCTCACAAAAATTTATCATTTCTTTAAATCAAATTTAAGTAAATAGTTAAGTCTTTGGTACTGTTAGATTAATTTTTGAAAACATATCATGAAATATTTTGTAATTATTTTTGATAATTAGTTAGTTTTTGTCATAACTAGTATTTCTTGATAAAATGTGGAAATTATATTAAACCCAAAATCGGTGTTTATGAATTTTTTTTAGTGGAGACTACCCATGTGAGATATAATTTGAGCCTAAATTTATTTATTTAGAGTGAAATATATATTTTTTCTACTCCAAACACATTTCTTATTTATTCAAATTTTTAGATGATCTCTATAGGTATTAGCATTGAATGTATGAATTTTTTCTCATCTTAATAGAGTATCATATATTTTTTTATTATTTTTGTTTAGATTAAATGATTTGAGTAGAAATTGATAGTATATGCTTATATCTCATTTATACATGACTGCTACAAAAACAAAAAGACATATCTGGGGTTACCTAAACCAAGATCAAACAGAAAAGCCACAAAATTAACCACTCACCAAAATCCAAAAAAATGTACAATCTGTACATGGGTTGACTCTCTAAAAAAATACATATATTGAAAAAAAAAATATCTTCAGGAAAAAAAAATAGAGAGATAAAAAAATTATAGTATTATCTACATACTATGACCCACATTGCCTACAAAGTTGTGAGTAAAGGCTAATTACAAAAGAAATATATAGGAAGTAATTCCCTAAAAAGTCATTGCAATTTCTTCATTTGTAAAAAGCATATATCTTGAAATTCTTTCTTAATGAGTTTGATTTATGCATAAAAATAATTTTTATATATGATATCTTTATAATTTATACATTCGATTCCTTTCATGAGATCAATGTTAAAATAACACTTTGAGCCTTTATTCTTTATACATATGCGAACCTATTAGTTCATTTCTATACATCAACTCTTTCGCATATAAATTAGTATGAGTGTTTGAACCCATAGGATTCAGTGCTTTGAGAGTATTGACTTGTGAGGAATAGAGTCGAAGCGAATTCTGATTCATGACACTGAAATTGGGTAAAATTAAATTGATACATTTTTGAAATGAAATATGAAAATGATTTTCGACTAATTATTATAATAAAATCATGATTGTTTAAAGAGATTAAAATAACTTATGCTTGAGATTTTAATTATGATCTTAAAGGAGATTAAAAAGTATGAGATATTTTTGTGATATGTTGTTTTCTTTTATTCTTAAATTAATTATTGATTGTGTTGTAATTGTAGTTTTTGATTTGATTGTTTTTATAGTTTCTTTTGATTTTTACAGTTAGTTCAATGTTTGTGGGTATCATTACTGAAAACCCTCACGAGACTCAAACTCGTCCACTAGGGAAACCTAGGGGTTTAACGGCTTGTTGCATAGGCTAAATGCAACCGTTTCAATCCACGAAAGTGATTTAGGATAGTTTAATTTTTAGTTTTTATCGCTTCTCTTGCTAAGGGACTAGCAAGAAGCTGGTTGGGGGTTGTGATAAGTGCTCAAAAAGCACTAAAATAACCATGATTTTATGCACATTAATTGATTAAAAATATATATATTTATATGTTTTATCATATATTTATATAAATTTGTCTTTTTCGGAATCACGGGTATTTTTATTGTTTTTCAGGTATTTTGGCTTAAAAACGCAACTTAAAAACTCAAAGAGAATACTGGAAGCAATACATCACAAATATATTAATAAATAAATGGGGAAAGGTCAACAAATATGGAAAAATTGGACAAAATGGGTCAAAAAGGACAAAAATGTCAAAAAGACGAAAATCGCGCCGCCCGGCCGCCGCGCCCCAGCGCCCAGCTCCGCCCTAAGCAGCAGCGCGCGCACTGTTCATCCACGCGCACTGTTCATCCGTGCGCACTGTTCATCCGCGGTACTGTGCAGACTCGGCACTGTTCATACCCGGTACTGTGCAGCCGCCCCCTGTCATGCTAACGTCATCAAATGACGTCAGCAATCAATAATCCGCATTTTTACATTTTTTTAACATTTTTGTCTTTTTTGACCCATTTTGTCCAATTTTTCCATATTTGTTGACCTTTCCCCATTTATTTATTAATATATTTGTGATGTATTGCTTCCAGTATTCCTCTTTGAGTTTTTAAGTTGCGTTTTTAAGCCAAAATACCTGAAAAACAATAAAAATACCCGTGATTCCGAAAAAGACAAATTTATATAAATATATGATAAAACATATAAATATATATATTTTTAATCAATTAATGTGCATAAAATCATGGTTATTTTAGTGCTTTTTGAGCACTCATCATGTATCAAAGGCAATTATGGAAAATTTTGAGATATGATCTAAGCTCAAACCATTACCTGAAGAGCCACCAAGTTTAGATCCTACACTTTTACCCTCATTTCCCCAATTAAGTATGAAAGTGAAAGAGTCTAATGGAGAGGTGAAAAAGATGTTAGAAATACATAAATTGGATGAGTTACGGTGGAGTACTTATAAGAATGCAAAACTTTTAAAAAAGAACACAAAAATATGTCATGAGAAAATAATTGAGTATCGTGTTTGCGAACTAGAACATAAAGTATTATTGAACAAATCAAGACTTAAATTGTTTCAGGCAAACTTAAAAGTAAATGGATACAAAGGGATGTACCTTAGGTCTTGATAGGACCATTTAGTCAAGGACATTAAACATGACACTGGTTGGGAGGCAAACTAACATTATTTTATTTATATCTACATTTTTTTTGTTTTGTAAGTGAATAAATGTGGAGAGAAATGATGCAACAAGATTGAGCATTTTAGTGACAGATGTGGTATGCCATGATTAATGGAGTTTTCTTTTCTTTTACCTTTTCATATTTATAGCACATTGAAGACAATGTGTAATTTAAGTTTGAGGGAGAGAACTTCATTCTCTACATTAGTATTTAGTATGAATTTTTAATTTTTAGGGAATTGATTTTAATATTTAGGTTGTTTTTAATCATGATTTGGGTAGAAATTGATAAATATATGGAAACTAAATGCATGCATGCTTGATATTAAATATATGAACTCAATGATAAAAATTTCATGTAACATATTTGTTAAGATATTTACATTAATCATGTGATATGCTTACTATTTTTGATTGGATTGATTCTAATATTTACTCACATGTTCATGATGGATTTTGGTGTGTTTATTGAGAGAAATTTTGTAGTGAGTTATACGAGTTGATGAGATCTTCTAAGTTTTAGAATCTATTTGATCATCCCTTGAGGCGAAATCCTAAATAGTATTTAGCAAGAGAAATTATTTAGGCCTTATTTGGATCGATTGAGCCTTTCAAGCTAACCATTGTTAATATCTTTAGCCATCCATTTAAGCCTAACAAAGAACCTTTC
Organism: Hippophae tibetana; assembly: GCA_037013495.1. Taxonomy (NCBI): domain Eukaryota; kingdom Viridiplantae; phylum Streptophyta; class Magnoliopsida; order Rosales; family Elaeagnaceae; genus Hippophae; species Hippophae tibetana. The sequence goes on from CM072806.1 coordinate 32,545,301, forward strand.
ATATCCTTAAGTCATCTTTAATGCCTACCTAGTAAGAATTATCTTTACCCTTGCACCTTTAGCTTGTATGAAAAGAAAAAAAAATACAACCATGTATTGTGTTTTATAGTAAGGTGAAATGGAATGCACCCTATAAAAAAAGAAAAACGAGAGGAAAAACTCACATCGTAATTATCCCTCTAAAGAAAATGAAAAAAGAATTGAAAATAAGTTTGGGATGTTGTGAAGTTGTAAAAAAAAGATAAGAAAAAAATATATATAAAGAGAATGTCAAAAAAGGGTGCACCAAAATATCAAGTAAAAGCTCAATTGCATTTAAAAAGTGCATGATAAAAAGAAAAATATCTAAGGTATGGAAAGAGCCTAAATGTCTTCACTTATCAACCCCCACCTAAGCCTTACATTACAACCATGTAAAGTCCTTATTGATCTTGAGCTAAGTGCATATTTATATTAGTGGAGAGGGATTTGAAAAATAGACTTATGAGACTTGTTCTAAGATTGAATTGATTAGCATGCTCATATAAGTTGATTTCATGAGTGCATTGGATGATATCATATGTAGCACGCACACATAAATCAATATGTCAAAAACCTTGCATATCCTTATATTGATGGAACGTTGATTGATAAAAATGTGAATCTCCTTATCATAGGATTTTACGACTTTTGAGGGGGATAGTTTTCGTCAAATATGCATGTACTAATAGAAGTATATTTATGAACTTGCAACACATGTTATTTTATTTAGTTATACTTGACTTTACTTAAGGACAAGCAAAGAGTTAAGTTTGGGGGTGTGATGACTCTATGAAAGTAGAGTCATTTGCGCACTTTTTTACTTAATATTTACTTGTTTTATTCAATAATATTCTTGAGGTCAAAAATATTAAAATATAATTTTTTTAGTGAAAGGAGGTATAAAAATATTTTTTTAAAATGTTTGGAATTGTTTTGTAATTTTATGGATTTTTTATAAATTTTTAATGAAAAACCAATTCGGAGCTACCATGTGGCCTACCACGTAAGCATGAGAGCTGATTGGGCAAGCCATGCAGACACCATATAAGTACGAAGAGCGAATCATGCTACACCACGTGTAAGGAGGACAAAACGTGTGCCATGTGTCAGCATGGTGTTCAATTTGAGTTCGAAGTGGGTCAAACTTCTTTGCCACATGTCACTACCCGATTACTCATCGTTTTCCACACGTGCACCACCCTATCCATTTTTGCAAATCATGTTATGCCACGTGGCACTAACTCAGTGAGCATTGACTCTAATCGATCTCTCTTTCCTTGCGTCACTCTTTGATTTTCCTATTGAACTTTTCCCTTGCCACATGTCACATTGTGATTAGTTGTCACTGTCAGTTTTACTTGTTTTGATCATAGCTTTTGATCTTAAGCTGATCTGGCGGTCCAAATCGCACCTGAGCAATATTTAAGCCCCTATTCACCCTATAAACCCTAAGTGACCTCCATTAGCATAATTTGGTCATTTTTTGGAGCTAAAAATAGAGAAAATATAGAACAATTCAAGAGAGGACACAATTTTGGTGTAGATTCAGGAGGAGATTAATGCTACAATTCAAGAGATTGATTGTATTTATTTTTCTATTATTTTCTTTATCAATTTTTATGTATTTCTTTAAGAAAAATATGAGCTTTATGAACACAATTATGTGTAGTTAATTTATTAATCTAGGGATCTTATGAACCCAATTTTTACCATGTGATGATATAATATTTTACCCAAATTATAAATATTATTTAATCTAATTTTTTTGCTATTACTTGTTTGGGCAACAATTTATCTATAGAGGCAATTAAATAGATTTGAGAAAATTATTTAATTGTTTGCATTTATTAAATAACATGTATAGTTTCTAGGTAGAGATGTATGATTCTTATATATATGATCCATAATTTATGAACTTAATGAGTAGTATGAAATTTAATTGGCATGAGATTGTGATTAAATTAATTACTATATGGTGTGTAGTTTACTTAAGAGAGGAATACATGCTAGGTTAGATTCAATTGATCATGTAATTAATTGATAATTATTTTAGAGGGATTTTAGTGATTCATATGTTTAGAAAATTGGTAGATTAAATATTCTTAGATATTTTCTCATATATCTTTTTAGTTACCAAATTTGATTTAATTAATTATTACTATTTACTTTTAGTTATTTTAATTTTGCTTCCTTAAAATATAAAAACACATAAAAAATTGATTTTTATTTTTTTAATTTTAAAAATTAGTTTCTATCAGAAGGCTCTTCCAATTTGGTTCGTCTTGTTTGCATAGTCAACTACAAAGTGACCAAAACCCATACATTCAAAACATTAAGGTCTAGTAGGCTTAGATTTCTTACCATCAAAACTCACAAATTTGAATTCTTTTAGATTCTCATCCTTTTGAAAACATGATTGTCCTTTGTTTTGAGGATTCTTTTTATTTAAAATTATGTTCATTTTTCTAGTTAAGAGTGTCATTTTTGCATCTTCATTGTCACCTTCTTCTATCATAACAGTTTTGAAAGCAACACCTTTGTTCTTTTGGGAGGATGAAAACTCATCTCAAAAGTGAGAATTGAAGCAACTAGCTCCTCAATTTTAATGGTGTCCACCTCTTTGTTTTCATCTATAGTAGTGCATTTTGTATGGATGAGACCTAGTAAAGAACACAATATTTTTTAACCAACTTTAATTCCTCAATTTTCTCACCAAAATTAGTAGAAGAGTTAGCAATATCACTTAATTTAGCATAAAATTTAGCAAAGGTTTCATCTCCTTTCATCCTAAGATTTTCAAATTGACTACCAAGCATATAAAGTTAAGTTCTTTTAACTTCCAATGTTCCCTCATGAACAACCTCTAAAATATCTCAAGCATGCTTAGCAGTATCAACATGAGAAATACGATGCAACTTATCAGTAGATGCAACACTAAAAATAGCACTAACACCTTTTTCATACTAGTTACTACCAGTTTTGTCTTCAATGGTCCAATATTATCTAGGCTTAGGACTGACTACATTATCTTTGATAACCATAGATGGTTCCCAACCATAAAGCACAGAGTTTCAAATACTCTCATCTATAGACTGTAGAAAGGCTCTCATACAAGCCTTCCAGTATACGTAATTATACACATCAAGGTAAGGTGTATAGGTTGTAGACAAACCCTCTCTCAAAAATCAATAACAAGGTCTTGGGTATATTAAGTTTTGGCTCTGATAACAAATGATATTTCTATCTAGTTATGAATCTAATTAGCTAGAATGGATGACTATATAATCAATGAAATAATGAAAAATTAACATTTTTGCAGATGGTTAGGCATGCAATCACTTGTAAATAAAGTAATGCAAAATATAAATCATCACACAAGATTTTTAAGTGAAAACAACTTAGGCCACACCAGCAATCTAAGAGAAAAATCACTAGTCCACCGAACTACTTAACTATCAACTATGAAAATAATGCTCAATTACAAGGCTAGGACTCAAACTACCCAACAAGGTAATACCCCTAAGTAATCTACTTATAAGCCTCTACTTTCTTTCACAATCTTTAAAAGCAAGGAATTCGGATTTGGACCAACATTCTAACAACTTGAGTCAAACAAGCAATCGAACCCATTCAACCAGTACTTAAAATGTTAGCACAATAACACAAGTACAAATATGTGTCCTAGAATAGATTCAATAATAAATAACCCTAACTAGATAACTTAATAATACATAAGATAAATCAGAATCAACTAGAAATTATACAACAATCAATTTAAGCACAATAACACAAATATTGTAGGCTTGTTAATCAATCAAACACAACCACAAAATATTTCATAAATTAACTAAATTAAAAGGCCTACTTGAATAATTTTTTTCAAAATAAGAGAGATATTAAGATGAAAAAAATAATGATCTTGTGTGGTTGATAAATTTATAAACTTTGGTTTATTTAAAATTTAATATTTTGAAGCACTAGGTGAAAGCAATATTACTATTATATCCATAAATTCAGTTAAAAGAAAGAATGAGGACAATATAGTAATAAACCAATTCAATTCAAGTTAGAAATAGATTTTAAAATTGAAGCTCTAGTTTCTCTATTGATTGAACACATAGTTCAATCTATCAAAACCCTTATCGATTGATCCAATACTATAATCAAAACAAGCTCGATCAATCTAGTCAATTCTCGATTGATCTAGTCAATTAAAAAATTAATTCAAGTTTTTTTAAACTGAGTAGATCAATCTACTCACCTCGATCAATCTAGACGTGTCTTGACCAATCAAATACCTAAATTCAAAATGTTTCCATGTGTCTAATATGAATTCTAACGTTCATAAGAATAGAGATATATATTATATGTGTACATTGGAGCTCGATAGTTTATTTGCCTTTAAATATTCTTGAAAGACACACCTAGAAACTAAAATTATATTTTTATGTTTTGTTCACAAATATTGCCAACATTAACATAAACCTTACATATTGTATTATGATAACCAATGAACAATCCCTTGGTAAAATATCCAATCTTTCATGCCATAACTAAGCATGTAGGGATGCATTATCATTTTATCAAAGAGAAGGTTTTGCAAGAGAAGATTGAGATGATACATATCAAGGTAGATGATTAAGTTGTTGACTAGTTCACAAAAGGTTTGAGTACTGATAAGTTTGACAAGTTTCATCTTCAACTAAAAGTGGTGTAAAGAATGAAAACCTATGTTGAAGATGAGTGTTAAAAGTAAAAAGTGACTCTACCTCTCCCTTCTCTCTCTCTCTCTCTCTCTCTCTCTCTCTCTCTCTCTCTCTCTCTCTCTCATAAAGAGAATAAATTTGCTATGAAGGAAATTTCCTTAGATAAGAAAGTTCAAGAAAAATTAATAAAATTTGGATGGATAAAACTAATCCATAAATCAATGGTTAATCATTACAAATTTAACCCATATATAGCATTTTTTTAAAATCATCAAGAAGAGAACAATTAGATATAAATCTTAAAAACTTATTTGAGATTTTTGAGTGGTTTATGAAAGAGTTGTTTTGTAATTATTTATAGGTATAATATAAGTAATATTTTTATAACTTGTTTTTTCTTCAATAAATATAATTAATTGTGTACTCTAATACTTGACATGTTTCACATAGAAAAGGGTCTTGGATTTGGGTCTAAGAAGATCCAAATTTATTATTTATCAATTTATAATTCATATCAAATGGTATATGTATATTAAAGAAGATTTATTTATAATAGTTGATTAAATTAGACTTGATAATCGTGTCATATCTTGTTATGCTTGTGGTCATATAGTGTTTATGTGTTCGTTTTGTCTAATATCATGTCTATGTTTGTGTGTTAATTGACACAATAAATTTTTAAATAAAATATTTATAATACTAAAAAAAACTAAGACCTTAAAATTTATTATAAAAAAATAAGTGATAAATTTTAAATCAAACATTTTCTTGTCCTATGACAATCATTTTTCTGTCATATTCGTGTTATGTTGACATGTCATGTAAATATTATCATCTATACACTTTAATAAATGAGCATTTTTTATGCAATAAGTTGTTATACAAATACAATTAACGTGATAGATAATTATTAATTAAAATTATAGGATATACTTTTTTCGGCATCTAATTAATTACTCCATCAGTTGTGGTAATATCAGTATCACACCTTGTAATAAATATAATTTTTTAAATAAAATAAAAATTATTTTAATTATTGTATTTTTAAATTTTTAAATTAAAAAATAAAATAAACAACATGTTGAAAATAGTGTAAATTTAAATAAAAATGATGAGAAAAAGTTTTCCTCTCTTAAAAAACTTTGTCTCACATTGCTTTTATACATCTCTTAGGAGGTGTTGATATAGAGAAGGATTCATAATGAGAATAGGGCCCCAAAGGGCACCCACTTTTGTGGAAGGGGAGAAGACCTAGCTAATTGTAGAGTCATAAATGCACACATGCCACCGTTGCAGTCCATCCGTATGCATGTGTGAGTTGAGGTGGCACTTTATTTATTGAAAAATATTTCATTATTAAAATTATTGTGTGAATTTTATATGCACATTCATCCTTTTTTTAGCTATAAAAAGAGGGTCATAGCTCTTAGTTAGATATAACTCAAAAATTTCACTTCACCGCAAACACAAGAAAATAAAATTCAAAATTGTTATTCTATTTTTCCTAGCAACATAAATACTTTAAAGGTGTAGCATTTCAGACTTCATCAGTGCATTGAAGCTTTAAGATAGGGAAAAATGATTCTAGGTGTTTTATCCTAGGGACAACGAGGTTGTGTTTGCTTACACAAATTTGGGTAGAGCCACGAAACATCTTAAAGAGAGCGACTTAGTCTGTGACTCAACCTAAATATTACTTTTCATTATATCGATAATATTGTTTATATCTTGTTTTTACATACCTACAACCAAAAATTTTATGACCCTATTTTATCTACCATGTCTAATGAAATGTTAACGAATGATCTCAACAAACTATTTTATTTCAAGGGACTACATTTTAAAATATGGAGACAAAAGATGTTATTTTTCTTAACCATGAAAAAGGTCGCTCTGTTCTTACTACTAAAAAACAACACTACCTAATCCTCCTACTGAAGCTATAACTAAGGACTTAGACACCGGGATGGAAAATGATTTTTCTATGCAAAAAATTTATTCTTAATCGTTTAGCTGATGATTTGTATGATTATTATAATTCTGATAAGTCAGCTAAGGAAATTTGGGATGCACTTCAAAAGAAGTATGACATTGAGGAAGCTGGAACAAAGAAGTATGTTTTCAGTAGATACATAAAGTACCAAATGATTAATGACAAATCTATGGAAGCTTAATCACATGAACTACAGAAGATAGCATATGAAATAACTTCTGACTGTATGACTAAAGATGAACAATTTCAAGTTGTTGTTATTATAAATAAATTACCCCTACATGGAAACATTTTAAGAATGCACTTAGACATAAAACTAAGGAATTTTCTTAGAAAGTCTCATAACCCATCTACAAATAGAAAAAGAAGCCCAAAAACAAGATTAAAAAGATGAAGTACAATTGTTTTAAACAACAGTGCTAATAAGAAATCCTTCTCTATAATTCTGAAACCTAAAGGAAGAAACATTAAAACTCATAATCACAATAATGACCAAAATCGTAACAACCAAAATAGAAACAGAAATCCTCTACGGAATGGACCTCAACCCCCCTTAAGAAATAACACATTCATATGTTATAGTTGTAACAGGCCTGGCCACTTGGCTAGGAACTGGTAGAACAGGAATTTTCCTACCCCGTAAGCAAACCTTACCAAAGATCAGCTTATTGCTATGATATCTGAAATCAACTTTGTTGGTGGATCTAAGAGGTAGTGGGTGGACACTGGTGCTTCTCACCATGTTTGTTATGATCATCACATGTTCAAGTCATATTATGTGTCTAAGTATAAAAAAGTGCTACAGGGTAACTCCCACTCCATTAAAGTTGTTGGTATTGGTGAAGTGGAATTAAAGTTTACCTCTGGAAAGACTGTTATTTTGAAGGATGTCCTACATACTCCAGAGATGAGAAAAAACTTAATTTCAGGTTTTACTCAAACTATAGGGGGTCATTTGTATACAATAACTAAGAATAATGTTTTTTGTTGGGAAAGGGTACACCATTGAAGGTATGTTTAAATTGAATTTTGATATTAATAAATCCTTTTTATTTTTCTTATATGTTAAGTTCTTTTAACATTTGTCATGCTAGATTTTTCATGTTAGCAAATGCATAATCAAGAATATCAGTACCTTAGAACTATTTCCTAAATAATCTTTGAATGATTTTGAAAAATGTGACTTTTGCAGTCAAGCTAACCAAAACTTCACATAAATCATTAGTTAGAGAATCTGAACTTTTAAACTTAATACACTCTAACATAAATGAACTTGATGGTATTTTAACAAGAAATGAAAAATGCTATTTTATAACTTTTATTGATGACTATTCAAACTATACTTATTTATATCTAATGAAAAATAAAAGTGTGAAGTGCTTAATATATTTAAAATATTTATGACTAATATTGAAAATCAACATAACAGAAACATAAAAATATTTCGAAGTGATAGAGGCACTGAATATGATTAAAATATTTTCTATGTTTTTTATAAAACTCATTGAATCATTCATGAAAAAATTTCACCCTGTTCTCCTTAAATGAATGGGAAAGATGAAAGAAAAAATAGAACTTTTACCGAATTAGTTTTTGCAATTTTATTAAACTATGGTGCAACTTCCCATTAATAGGGAGAAATTTCATTAACTGTTTGCAATGTTCTAAAAAGAGTGCCTAAATATACTAGTAAAATCTCACCATATGAAATTTTAAAAAATAAGAAACCTAACTTAACTTATTTAAAAACTTGGGGTTGTTTAGCCTATGTTCGGATCCCTAATCCTAAAAGAAATAAACTTGCTAGTAGAGCATATGAATGTGTGTTCATAGGATATACTATGAATAGTAAATCTTATAAATTCTATGACTTTAATGATCATGTAGTTATAGAATCAAATGATGTTGACTTATATGAACATAGGTTTCCCTTTAAATTGATGAATAGTGGGGGCTCGTCTTCTAGTAGTATACCCATAACAAGAATTAGTTAAAAAAATGAGAAATTAGATACGAAATTAGGAAAAGTAAACAAGCTCAAACCTTTAAGGATTTTGGGTCTGATAATTATGCTTATACCTTAGAGGAAGATCCTCAAACTCTTCAAGAAGCCTTATCTTTTTTAGATGCCAACTTATGAGAAGAAGCCATAAATGATGAAATGGACTTTCTTGAGTATAATAGAACTTGGCTTTTAGTTGATTTATCTCCTAGTTATAAAACCATAGGATGTAAATGGATACTATAGAAGAAATTAAAACCTAATTGTACTATTGAAAAGTACAAAGCTCGTCTTGTAACAAAAATGGTATAGGCAAAGATAAAATGTAGATTTCTTTGATACTTTTTCACCAGTCACACGAATAACATCCATATGTGTGCTTTTCTCTCTTCCTGCTATCCATGATTTAGTAGTGCACCAAATGGATGTTAAAACTGTCTTCTTAAATGGTGATTTAGAATAAGCGATTTATATGAACTAACCTAAGGGTTTTTTTTGTCCTAGGCCAAGAAAATAAAGTTTGTAAACAAGATAAATCCCTTTATGGTCTAAAAGAAGCACCTAAGCAATGGCATGAAAAATTTGATAATCTAGTTATCTCAAATGGATTCAAAATAAATGAAAGTAAACAATGCATTTATGATAAATCAGAAAATGACATTTGCACTATTATATGTTTATATATGGATGACATGATTATTTTTTGGTCAAATATTCATGTTGTGAATAATGTGAAAATTTTGTTGTGTGCTAACATTGATATGAAAGACCTCGGAGAAGTGAGTGTAATCCTTGGTATAAATATTACTAGGTATGAAAAGGGACTTTCTCTATATCAATCTCATTACATCGTGAAGTTCTTAAAGAAATATAATTACTTTAACTACAAACCTACATGTACTCCTTATAATCCTAGTGTAAAGTATTTCAAGAACACTAGAGACGGTGTTAGACAAACTGAGTATAGGAGCATCATTGGTAGCTTACGTTATGCTAATGACTGCACTAGGCCAGACATAGCTTGTGTTTTGGGACTACTATATAGGTTTACCAATAAACCTAGTATAAAGCATTGGAATGCAATTGAAAGGGTCATGAGATACCTTAAGAGAATTATGAACTTTGGATTACATTATAAGAAGTTCCCTTATGTTTTAGAAGGATACATCGATGCTGATTGGAACACCCTATCAGAAGACTCTAAAGAAAATAGCGACTATATATTTAGCATTGTTGATGGAGCTATTTCTTGGAAGACTAAGAAACAGACAATTTTGGTTCAATCTAAGATGGAGTCTGAAATGATAGTACTAGCTATTACTAGTGAAGAAACAAGCTGGTCAAGAAGTTTGTTAGCTGAGATCCCTTTATGGGAAAGATCGATACCAGTTCTCTTGATCCACTACAATAGTATCGCAACTATTGCAAAGATTCAGAACTATTATTACAACGATAAGAGATGGTAGATATGTTGTAAGCATAGTACTGTTAGAGAATTTCTCTCTCCATGAGCTGTAAGAATGGATCATGTACGTACTGATGAAAATTTCGTTGATTCTTTAACAAAAGGATTAGTAAGAGAGAAGGTTTTCAAAACCTCAAAAGGAATGGGACTGATGTCCTTAGAATGAAGAGTCAGATGGAAACCCAAATTATAGATTGAAGATCCCAAGAAATAACAAGTCATGAAGTGATATGAGATGAGATGAATCATGCTATTATGAAGTCTCATTCTATATTGTTAGAAACACGAAGTCTTGAAGTGACACAAAGGATGAGTTAATTATTAATTCTTAATGAGTTCTATACTCTATGTGAAGTGGAGTACATAACTATAAGAGTACTCTTAATAGAATCATCTATATGAATGTAGAAGTATGGCCACTTCCTATGAAATTTTTGGGTAAAATTTACTAGAGCAATTACTATACTGGAATACATGTGCACGGCCGTAAAGCACGAGCTTTTCGAACTACACCTTGGAAAATTTATGTGTGTAATGTTGTTAGAGATAGAGTTCAAAACTATGAGTTACTCTAGTAAATTCTAAAGCATCAATACTATGCAAAGGTTCAAGTCGATAGACACCTTTTGTTAATGTACAATCTTATTTTTTTTATTAATCGATTGCTCGATTACAAGCTATTTTTATATAAAATTCAAATGGGAGATCGTTGGAAATAGTATGAATTTGAATAAAAATGATGAGAAAAAGTGCAAAAAATTTCCTCTCTTAAAAAACTTTGTCCCATATTTCTTTTCTACATCTCTTAGGTGTTGATATACAGAAGGATTTACAATTGGGATTGGGCCATAAATGGCACCCACTTTTGTGGAAGAGGAGAGGACCTAGGCAATTATGGAGCTACATATATACGCACCACCTCCACCGTCTATTTGAAAGACTGTACGGATCAAGCCGAGCAAGTGAGAGTGTGTGTGCCTATGCATGTGTAAGGTGAAGTGGCACTATTTTTTTTTTTTGAAAAAATTTTCATTATTAAAATTATGTTTTTGCAATTGTCAGAATTTCCACTCTTATCGAAACGGAGTCACCTAAACCTGACCGTTATTTTTTTATTGTTCTATTCTATTATTGTGAACATTTTTTTCTTTTCTTGTGTTAACGTTTTTGCTATTGTTGTGTGGATGTTTTCGCTATTATTGTGTGAATGTTTTATTTATGAACATTACATGCACATTCATCCTTTTTTTAGCTATAAAAAGAGGGTCATAGTTCTCAGTTTAATATAACTCAAAAACTACTCTTCACAATAAGCCCAAGAAAGAAAAATTCAAAATTGTTTTTTCAACTTTTTGAGTAATGTAAATACTTTAGAAGTGTAGCATTTCGAACTTCATCAGTATAATGAAACTCCAAGATAAAAAAAAATTCTAGATTGTTTTATCTTGGGAACGACAAGTCTGTATTTTATCTTAAAAAAGACGAGATTGTGTTTGTTTGTCCTTTACGGAAAAGAAGATGAGATGTACAAGTCATGTAATTTACATGGTATCAAATCCATTTCCATATCTGATTCATATTATAAAGAAAAATTTAAGTAACACTAGTAGTATGATTAGAAAAAAAACTTATCTTTTATAATTGAAATATAAAGATATTTATGATTAGAAAAAACTTATCTTTTATAATTGAAATATAAAGATATTTATGATTAGAAAAAACTTATCTTTTATAATTGAAATATAAAGATATTTACAAGTGTTGAAATGTCAGAGATTATACGGGATGAAATCATAAGATATATTACTATATCCCATATTAGATATTATCTAGTTATTTATAAATTTAGGAGAATATTTCTTAAATATGTCATGTATTTTAAATTCAATCATATTTGTTAGTTGGATGATAATTGAGCGTTTGACTTTACGGTAATCTTAAATTTTTTGACCAAACAATAGTGATGTTGACCAATGAGAGGGTGTCACATGTATTTAGTAAAATTATCCCCAAAATCAACTCCTTAGACCTCATGACTGACGAATGAAGAGTTCTACCTACTTCACCGATGTACGACGTCGTGACTAGGTTTAGCAGGAGACGTCGTGACTGAGTAAACAATTGGTATCGTCGATACCTTTGTACATCAACGATTTTGTGATGATAAGTTTTTTAATGATACTTTTCGTTTCTCAATCAGAATCCTAATTAAAAAGTTGTGGTCGATAATATCTAAAGTAATCCAGGATTTTTACATTAAAAAAATTATTTTAAATAAATAAATATTACATTTGTATAATATTAGTCGATTTTAGAGTTTTCCAGGAAAAACACATTGACGAGACGTGCAGTTAAGTAAGGAAAAAAATTCTTAATATTTCTCACGTAATTAATGTACGTGTGGTTCATGACAAATTGCCCCTTCCTCTTCTTATTTAAATGCACATAAGTATATTTTCCATCACTCACGTATAATAATATGGCGAATAAAAATATTAGGAGTGATAAATTTAGTTTTAATTAATATTCTTGTTTCATTCATTATGTCCAACGGTTATGGTAAAGTTATCTAAAGCTCATTATTTATACATAAGTTAAACTTAAAATGTTGTTTCATATTTACAAAAACAAAATAATAACAATATTACCAATATAGTGAAATATAATGATTAGATTCAGTCGCGTATTAAGTCTCTCTCTTTAAGGGTTCCGTGACTTTATTTAAATTTATGCAAATAAATGTAATCTCGTCGACCACAGGATAAAATAACTCATAATATTTTTTATCTGTTTTGGAACTTCATTGTATTGATAAAGTCTGAAATGCTACACCTCTAAAGTATTTATGCTACTTGGAAAACCAAAAAAATTACAATTTTGAATTTTTTTTTCTTAAGTTTGCTATGAATAGCAATTTTTTTAATTGTATATTAAAAATGAGAATTATGGCCCTTTTTTATAGCTAAAAAAATATGAACGTTAATATTCACAAAATAATGGTCACAAAGAAAACAATAACTAAATAACGGTAAAAATATAACAGTCACATTATGGGTGATGAAGTTTGGATAAAAACAAAATTTCTAACTATTGGAAAAAAATAGTTTTATTAATAATGATAAAAAAATTCAAAAATAAAGTGTCACCTCAACACATGCACACGCACACTAACTTAGACTCAGACTCGGCTCAACACAGCCGGTTGGTCGGACAAACAACAATAGAAGATTGTGTGTGGAACAATAATTTCCTAGGTCATTTCTCCTTCCACAAAAGTGGATGCCTCTGGGGGCACAATCCCAATTATAAATCTTTCTCCATTTAAACACCTCTTAAGAGATGTAAACTAGCAATTATAAATCTTTCTCCATTTAAATTCACACAATTTCCAACAATCCCCCACTTGAATTTTAAAAAAATAGTTTTCATTAAGCAACCGATCAATTAAAAGTATAAAATTTTGTATTATTAAAAGGTGTCTATCGACTCGAACCTTTTCATAGTGTAGATGCTTTAGAATATACTAGAGTAACTCATAGTTTTGAACTCTATCTCTAACAATATTACACACACAACCTTTCCAATGAGTAGTTCAAAAAGCGTGTACCATACAGTCATGCACGTGTATCCCAGTATAGTGAATGCTCTAGTAAATTTTGCCCAAAAACTTCATAGGAAGCGACCACACTTCTATATTTACATAGGTGATTCTATCAAGAGTAGTTTTATAGCTATGTTCTCCACTTCATATAGAGTATAGAACTCATTAAGAGTTAATAATTAACTCATTCTTTCTGTCACTTCAGGATTTCATGCTTCTAACAAAATAGAATGGGCCTTCAAAATAGCATGATTCACCTCATATCACTTCATGACTTGTTATTACCCATTGAACTTATTTCTTAGGATATCTAGTCTATAAGTTGGATTTCCATCATAAGCGACTCTTCATTCTAAGGACATTAGTCCCATTCCTTTTGAGGTTTTCAAAACCTTCTCTCTTGCTAATCCTTTCGTCAAAGGATCAACCAAATTTGTATTAGTACATACATGATCCACTCTTATAGCTCCTGTAGAGAGAAATTCTCTAACAATAATGTGCTTACGATGTATCTTTCATCTCTTTCCATTGTAATAACGGTTCTGAATCTTTGCAATAGCCGCAGTACTATCGCAGTGGATCAAGATAGTTGGTATTGGTCTTTCCCACAAAGGGATCTCAGCTAACAAACTTCTTAACCAGCCTACTTCTTCATTAGCAGTAGCTAGTACTATCATTTCAGACTCCATCGTAGATTGAGCTAAAATTGTCTGTTTCTTAGACTTCCAAGAAACAGCTCTACCAGCAATGCTAAACATATAGCCGGTAGTTACTTTGGAGTCTTCTGATAGGGTGTTCCAATCAGCATTGTTGTAACCTTTAAGAACAGTGGGAATCTTCTTATAATGTAATCCAAGGTTCGTAGTTCTCTTAAGGTATCTCATGACCCTTTTAATTGCATTCCAATGCTTT